>CM031698.1:23959217-24608700 GCA_018466805.1 Hippocampus abdominalis | reverse complement strand
GGGGACCAGCTGCGTTTACTTCCCGACAATTGTTCGTTGCCCCGACGACGTTTGACAGCACGAGAGACCTGGCGATGTATTTTGAGGGCTTTATTAGTTTATCCCGGCATTTCGGGCCTTCCTCGCTTAGCACAGCCACAGCGGGTGCACCCCGGCGGCCGGCGTTAATTTCTGACATCTTGCATGTGCGAGGTGATTTTTTTCAGATCTTGCTGTTAATCTGCGCCACTCTTGGCCCTACAAAAAAGGAAAAAACGGCAAGGGGACCAGATGTGTTTACTTCCCGACAGTTGTTCGTTGCCGCGGCGACGTTTGACAGCGTGAGAGACCTGGTAATGTATTTTGAGGGCTTTTTTCTTTAATCCCGGCACTTCAGGCCTTCCTCACTTCGCGCAGCCACAGCTGGTGCAACCGGGCGGCCCCTGTTAATTTCCAACATCGCACATGTGCGGGGTGATTTTTTTCAGCTCTTACTGTTAGTCCATGCCACTCTTCGCCCTACGAAAAATGAAAAAACGGCAAGGGGACCAGATGTGTTTACTTCCTGACAGTTGTTCGTTGCCTCGGCGACGTTTGACAGCGGGAGAGACCTGGAGAATAATTTTGAGGGCTCTACTAGCGAATCCCGGCACTTCGGGCCTTCCTCGCAACCCGGCGGCCACCAATGTGCGGGTGATTTTTTTCAGCTCTTGCTGTTAATCTGCGCCACTCTTGGCCCTTGTTGTGAACAGACTGATGTGCTCTCGGTTTTATTTATTAGTACCCGTTCAAACTTTTTGTCCGCTATAAATGCTGTGTGTGTTATACTTGTCAAAACTCCCAAAATAATAAGAAGCAAGAGACGTGTCCTGCAGATTTTTCCTCCGTTTATCCAGCCGCCTTGAGGGGCCCACGCGGGTATACTAAGTAAGTAAACCGCTGACAACAGGTTATGGGCCCAGGAAACCCCCAAGGACGGCTGAAGAAAGTTTGAAGCCGTTGAGAAGAGCGACGAACTGCGATTTCGGCGAAGAGGTTAGTGTAGCTTAGCTTTTAGCTGACAACAAGGACAGCTGAAGAAAGTTTGAATCCGCTGAGAAGAGCGACGAACTGCGGACCCGGCGAAGAGGTTAGCATAGCTTAGCTTTTAGGTGCTAACAGTGTTACCCTAGGCTGCCGTAGAAGCTATCGAGCGGCCAAGCCACGGGACAAGCAGATGGTCACGTTTAACTTTTAATGGAGATGAGAAACAGTATGAGCTCTGGGAAACAAAATTCTTGGCCTACTTGCGGCTTCAGGGGCTCAAAGAGACTACTTTGAGTGAAAATTCGCAGTCTGATGACATTGACGAAGAGGCTAAAGACAAGGAACAGAACCGGATGGCCTATGCAGAGAAGATACAGTTTTTAGACTTCTCGGCCTGGTCATGCGCAAAGCTGCAGATGACGGGAGAAAGGCCCTGAAGATGTTTCGAGAGTATTATGCAGGTAAAGGGAAACCTCACATAATAAACCTGTATTCTGAACTGACAAGTCTGCAGATGGGAAGCAAGGAAAGCGTAACCGATTTTGTGATTAGGGCAGAGACTATCATCACGGCGCTAAGAAATGCAGAGGAAGTCATGAGTGATGATCTACTCATAGCAATGGTGTTGAAAGGACTTCCAGAATTCTTAAAACCTTTTGCAGTGCATGTGACACAGAGTGAAGAAAAGCTCAAATTTGCTGACTTTAAAACTAGACTGCGATCATATGAAGACACCGAAAAACTCTGCGCTCAGGTGTCAGATAATGTAATGAAAGTGAACGTGAAAGATAACACTCCAAGGGGCGACGACAGAAACAAAATGGCGGATATGGTGTGCTTTAAGTGCGGTGTAAAAGGGCACAAAGCAAGAGCATGCCAAAGAAGATGGTGGTGTTGTTATTGCAAAAGTTCAACGCACAGAGATGCAAACTGCAGACGTCGACCTAAGAGTGAACAAGCGAGACAAGCTGCAGAGGGAAAGGGCAACAAGTCGTCTGCTTTCTTGACCAAGGACCCGGAAGCGGACATCGTTCCAGGACGTGGTGTGAAGACGAAAGGCCTAATTGTGGACACGGGTGCTACATCCCACATCATCACAGATGAGACGAAGTTCAAGAGCTTCGATGAGACCTTCAAGGCTGACACACACTGTGTTGAGCTAGCAGACGGAACCAAGTGCCAAGGCGTGGCGAAACGGCGGGGAGAAGCAGAGGTGATCCTCATCGACAGCAAAGGACACCAGCATACAGCAACATTGAGAAATACACTGTTCATCCCTTCATATCCACAGGACATTTTCTCTGTGATGGCTGCGATGGTAAGAGGAGCAACAGTGATTTTCAACAAAGGAAAGGTCATGGTGAAAATGAATGATGGTACTGTATTCCCTCTCAATGTGCAGAACAATCTTTACTACCTATCTACTGCAGACGAGGGTAATGACAAGTGCAAAGTTTGCTTTGATTTGCAAACGTGACACGAGGGTCTCGGCCATTGCAATTACAGTGATGTGCAAAAGTTGACAAAAGTGGCTGATGGTATGGTAATCAAAGGGAAATGTGAAAAACCTGTGTCACCATGTGAAGTGTATATTCAAGGGAAGTTTGTGCAAACCAGAAATAGAGAGCTGAATGCAAGAGCAACAGAGGTGTTGGGCTTAGTGCATACAGATCTGGCAGAACCTATAGATCCCATTTCTATAGAAGGACACAGATTTGCAGTGTCGTTTACTGATGACTCCTCAAGTACAGTTTTTGTGTACTTTCTCAAACACAAGAGTGATACAGTGACTGCCACAGAAAGCTTTTTAGCAGACACTTCCCCCTATGGGAAGGTTAAGTGTATCAGATCTGACAATGGTACTGAGTTCATGTCCAAAGAGTACCAAGTACTTATGCGTAAACATGGCCTTAGACACGAAAGCTCAGCACCATACTCACCGCACCAAAACGGTACAGCAGAGAGAAACTGGAGGACTTTATTTGACATGGCTAGATGCATGTTACTTGAAAGTGACTTACCCAAAACTTTGTGGACTTACGCAGTGCAGACAGCAGTAGTGGTCAGGAACCGATGCTTTAATAATCGCACAAAGCAGACTGCTTGCTCTATGTTGACTGGAAAGAAACCAAATATTTCCCAAATGCAAAAGTTCGGTGCTGTGTGCTATGCATACAAGCATGACAAGAAGAAACTTGACTCTAGAAGTGAAAAGGGAATTTTCATTGGATAAGACAAAAATAGTCCAGCTTATTTTGTTTATTATCCAAACAGTGAAAAAGTACAAAAACACAGAATGTTGAAATTTGTGACAAAGCCATCTACACAGCAACAAATCCAGACAGAAATGAGCTCAGATCAGGATGATAGTGATGATTGTTTGGACTCTGGCAGAGCAGACAGAAAGCTATATAGAGTGGAAACAGTGCAGAAACGGGCAGCCCTGTATCTGACATGGTAACACAACCGAGCAGTGCAGACGGTGTGAGAAAATCAACTAGAGCCAAAAAGAAGCCGAGCTACCTCAATGATTATGTGACTGATGATGATGGCCAAGTGTTTACTAACATAGACTACTGTTATAGACTGGCGTGTGATGTACCACAGTCTTTTAAAGAGGCAAAAAGTTGAAAACAACACTTTTACCCTAACAGAACTACCCCGAAGAAAGTGTGCAGTGGGGGTACGTTGGGTTTATGCATTAAAGAAAAATTAGGATGGTACAGACAAATAAGGCGTGTTTCGTTGCTAAGGGCTACAGTCAAAAACATGGCATAGATTTTAAAGAAACATTTTCTCCAACAGCAAATATGACAAGCGTGAGGGTACTAATGCAAAAAGTGGTTCAGGAAAATTTGTTACTCCACCAAATGGACGTAAAGACAGCTTATCCTCATGCACCCATAGATTGTGAGCTCTATGTAGAACAACCAGAGGGTTATGAGGTAATAAGTACTGAACAGAAGCTTGTGTGTAAACTTGAAAAGTCACTGTACGGCCTTAAACAGGCAGGTCGTAATTGGAATCTGATGTTACATTCTTACTTGATTGACAACGACTTCATTCAGAATGAAGCTGATTATTGTGTCTATATCAAAGAAAACGGAAATGAAAAAGTCATCATAATAATATGGGTTGATGATTTAATCATAGCTGCTACTGATGAGGAAGTTATGAAAAATGTGAAAAACATGCTTGCAGCTAGATTCACAATGAAAGATTTGGGAAAACTGACACATTTTCTGGGTATTGATTTTGATCAGTCAGAGGAATGTGTGAAGATGTCACAAATAGCCTATGTGGAAAAGTTACTTGTGAGATTTTACATGGATTGTGAAGCTAGAAAAACATGATAAAAGTAATTTGTCTAAGGGAATCTTAGGTGCTTCATGAAATGTTTTGTAAAAGATATGTTCATTAGATTTCAACATTTTCCTAGTGTTCTTGTGCTTCTTTAGACCAAAACGAAGTAAAGACATATTATTTTGGATATTTAAAGCAGAGTATGGTATAATTTTTAATGGCCCGGCCCACTTGACATCCACCGAGACCGTATGTGGCCCACAATGTGAAATGAGTTTGACACCCTTGACAATTCACAAAGAACCTATGTGGAAAAGTTACTTGTAAGATTTAACATGGAGGATTGTAAAGCTAGAAAAACACCATGTGAACAGAAATTTAACTACTCTGATGATGCAAAGCCACTAGACAATGTAACTAAGTATAAAGGAATGGTTGGAAGTTTAATGTACTTGTCTATGTGCACACGGACTGACTAAGTTTGGTAGTTAGTAGGTTATCACAGTCATTTACAAATCTCGTGAACAGGCAGAGGAGCAAACACATTGATGTGAAGTACCATTCCATTAGGTCTACTGTAAATGATGGCAGCGCGGCCCGGTAGTCCAGTGGTTAGCACGTCGGCTTCACAGTGCAGAGGTACCGGGTTCGATCCCAGCTCCGGCCTCCCTGTGTGGAGTTTGCATGTTCTCCCCGGGCTTGCGTGGGTTTTCTCCGGGTGCTCCGGTTTCCTCCCACATTCCAAAAACATGCATGGCAGGCTCGTTGGGCACTCTAAATTGTCCCTAGGTATGAGTGTGAGTGTGAGCGTGGATGGTTGTTCGTCTCTGTGTGCCCTGCGATTGGCTGGCAACCAATTCTTGGTGTCCCCCGCCTACTGCCCGAAGACGGCTGGGATAGGCTCCAGCACCCCCCGCGACCCTAGTGAGGATCAAGCGGTTCGGAAAATGAATGAATGAATGAATGAATAAATGATGGCAAGGTAGACCTACAGTATTGTCCAACTGAAGTGATGCTTGCAGATGTTATGACGAAACCTGCATCACAAATTAAGTTGTCGATTATTTTCAAGTTATTTGGGTCATGAGTATTTTATTTTGATGTAAAGTGACTAGGATGCCAATAACGTGAGAGCAAGTGGGGGTGTTGTGAACAAACTGATGTGCTCTCGGTTATTTCCTGTATTATTTTGAAGGACCCGTTCAAACTTCCTGTTTGTCCGCGATAAATACTGTGTGTGTTATACTTGTCAAACCCCAAACTAATAAAAGCAAGAGACGTGTCAAGCAGATTTTTTAATTATCTTCACAGGGTGGCCATTTTGTGTTACTGCTAATTATCTAGGCAATTATCGACTTTTGTCTAGCACGTCCAAGTGGAGCTCTATTGTCAGGTACTGTATTAAGAGCTAAAATGGTATTCTTTCAGAAGGTGACAGTGACTAACTCTGACGAGCAGAGGGAAGCTATCGGCGCTTGCTGTGCACGGCCAAAGAGGGCTCTCGCATTTCAGAGCAAAGAAGAGCCAGATACAACGTGGAAGCAGCTGAAGAATGACTGCTGTGAATTAATTGTCACGTTTTTTTGTGTTGAGAATTTTTTTTTTTAATCCATGAAATGTCACAGAACTAACTTCACTGGGTGGCCATTTTGTCGCATTGCTAATTTTTCGATGGCAGTCAGAAATGTTAATTTTAAGAAGGTTGCAATGATAAACTATGACCAGAAGAGGGAATAGACGAACTTCTACGCGCACGTTTCAATGGGGCTCTTCTTGCAATTGAGAGTGAAGAAGATCCAAAAACAAGGTGGAAACAGTGGTGAGAAACGACTGTTGTGAACTAATTATGTTTTTTGTGTTGTGAAATAAAAAAAAAATCCACCAAATGTCACACAATTATCTTCACAGGGGTGCCATTTTGTGTTCCTGCTGATTTTTCGATGGTCATGAGAAATCGTGTGGTATTCTTCAAGGTTGTTGCAATGACAAAATATTACCAGCAGAGAGCAGTAACGGACTTCTGCCGTGCACGCCCCAATGGGGCTCTCGCAACTGAGAGCGAAGAAGGTCAATACACAAGGTGGAAACGGCGTGGAAGAACCACCGTTGTGAATTAATTGTCATTTTTTTCGTTCAGAAATATTAAAAAAAACCATAAAATGTCACAAAATGGTCTTCATGTGTAACTGCTGATTTTTCGAAGGAAATAAGAACTATGATCATCTTGAAAACGGTTGCAATGACAAACTGTGACCAACAGACGGCAGTGATCGACTTTTCAGGGTAAGAAATACATCAAAATGGTATTCTTTCAACAGGTTGCAATGACAAACTATGACCAGCAGAAGGCAGTCATCGACTTTTGCCTTCCACGTCTAAGTGGGGCTCTCTTCTCAGGTATGAAGAAATAAAATGGTATTCTTTCAGAAGGTGGCGGTGACTAACTCTGGACGAGCAGAGGGAAGCTATCGGCGCTTGCTTTGCACGGCCAAATGGGCTCTCGCATATCAGAGCAAAGAAGAGCCATACACAATGTGGAAACAGTTGTGAAGAACGACCATTGTGAAATGTCACGTTTTTTGTGTTCAGATTTTTTTTTAAATCCATGAAATGGCCCAGAATTATCTTCACTGGGTGACCATATTGTTGTATTGCTAATTTTTCGATGGTAATAAGAAATATTATGGTATTTTTAAGAAGGTTGCAATGACAAACTATGACCGGAAGAGGGAATAGACTGACTTCTCCTGTGCACATCCCAACGGGGGTCTACTCGCAATTGAGAGCGAAGAAGATCCAAAAATAAGGTGGAAACAGTGGGGAAGAACGAATGTTGTGAATGAATAGCAATGTTTTTTGTTTTCAGAAATGCAAAAAATCCATCAGTTGTCGCAAAATTATCTTCATAAGCTGGGCATTTTGTCTTCCTGCTGATTTTTCGAGTGTCATAAGAAATCGTAAGGTATTCTTCAAGGATGTTGCAATGACAATCTATTACCAGTAGAAGGTAGTGATTGACTTTTGAGGACAAGAAATACAGGAAGATGGTATTCTTTGAGAAGGTTGAAATGACAAACTATGACGAAGAGAGGGAAGGCATCGACTTTGAATGTGCACGTCCCACTGGGGCTCTTTCCGCAACTGAGAGCGAAGAAGATCTAAATAAGGTGAAATCAGTGGTGAAGAACGACCCTTGTGAATTCATCGCAATGTTTTTTTGTGTTCAGAAATTTAAAAAAAATCCATCAAATGTCACAAAATTATCCTCACAGGCTGGGCATTTTGTGTTACTGCTGATTTTTTTAGGGTAAAAAGGGTGCAATGACAAACTGTGACCAGAAGACGGAAGACCGACCTTTGCACGTCCTAATGGGGCTCTTCTCGCAATTTCAAGAGAAGAGCCATTTGCGAGATGGAAACAGCGGTGAAGAACGACCGTTGTGAATTAATTGTCAGTTTTTCTGTGGTCAGAAATAATTTTAAAAAATCATCAAATGTCACAAAATTATCTTCACAGAGTGGCCATTTTGTGTTACTGCTGTTTTTTCGAGTGTCATAAGAAATCGTAAAGTATGCCTCAAGGATGTTGCAATGACTGGTAATAACCAGCAGTTGGCAGTCCACCGTGCACGTCCCAATGCGGCTCTCACAATCGAGAGGGAAGACGGTCCATCCACAAGGTGGAAACAGCGGGGAAGAACGACTGTTGTGAATTAATTGTCACGTTTTTTTGTGGACTGGTGCCAGCAGAATCACCTCCAGATCAACCCTGGGAAATCTCAGGAGTCGGTTGAGGATTTCTGCAGGAAACAGTCCTCACCTGCACTGATGAACATCCAGGGTACGGACATAGAGAGGATGACCTCCTACAAGTACCCGGCTGTTTTCTAAACAATGAACTGGATTGGTCAACCACAGACGCTACTCAGGCAATTGAGGTCTTTTGGGGTTCAGGGGTCACTCCTTTAGACCTTCTATTATGTAACCATTGTAAATAGCACAGCCTCCTTACGCTGTGTTTTCTATGCTATTGCTTATTTATTATATTTATTCTACAAATATATTGCTAATGCTTTATTTTATATTGCACTTACATTGAACTGTGTACAGTTCTTTTCTGAAACATTTATTTTGTGCAATGAAACACTTTATTCACCCCCCCCCCCACCCCCACACACAATTTTGCTGCTGTAGACTGCAAATTTCCCCAGTGTGGGACTAATAAAGGTTATTGTTAGAGCCATAAAGAAAATTTGGTGAATTTATGTATTTAGCTATTTGAATAATTTGAATTGAATAGGTGCAAGCAGTTTGGTTTATATTTGACATTATTGCTATTTCATTTAGAACAAATCTATTTAGAATATCAAAGTATCTGGGCTCCATTAGTTATCCTGTCTACAGTCTGTTAAAAGACCATTTTTATGTGAGCTTCATTAGGAAGACAGCAGGGCATGGAGCAACACCTTTTTTTTTTACAGTCTATCGTATCCCGTGTGAACGTATTTCGTATATCGTGTGAACGTGTTAATTTCGTATTTCGTTTAAGTGTATTGTAGAAGTCCTGTTTTTTTATTTTTGGTCAAGCCTTAATTTGTGTTCAAGAGGAAATAAAACGAATCCCATTTTTTTGGATCAACTATGGCGGCCTCGAGTTTTCGTTGTCGTCGTCGTCGTTGAAAGGAAAGGCTTGTTGAGGAAAAACACGAGTCGAAAACCTACATGCCCTGCCGAGTAGCGACAAAAGGACTAAGTTGCCGCTACAGTTATCTTATCTTATCTTATCTTCCATCCATCCATCCATTTTCCGAACCGCTTCATCCTCACTAGGGTCGCGGGGGGTGCTGGAGCCTATCCCAGCTGTCTTCGGGCAGTAGGCAGGGGACACCCCGAATTGGTTGCCAGCCAATCGCAGGGCACACAGAGACAAACAACCATGCGCGCTCACACTCACACCTAGGGACAATTTAGAGTGCCCAACCAGCCTGCCATGCATGTTTTTTGGAATGTGGGAGGAAACCGGAGCACCCGGAGAAAACCCACGCAGGCCTCGGGGAGAACATGCAAACTCCACACAGGGAGGCCGGAGCTGGAATTGAACCGGGTACCTCTGCACTGTGAAGCCGACGTGCTAACCACTGGACTACCGGGCCGCCCTTATCTTATCTTATCTTATCTTATTTTTCGAGGGTAATAGGAAATAGTATGTTCTTTTTTTTATTGTTTATTGAACATATAAAATACACAATGCAGTCATATGTCACGGACTTCTACCGTGCACATCCCAATGCAGCTCTCGCAAATGAAAGCGAAGAAGTTCCAAACACAAGGTGGAAACAGTGGTGATGAACGACCGTTGTGAACTAATGAAATGAAAAAATCCATCAAATTTCACAACATTATCGTCACAGGATGGCCATTTTGTGTTACTGCTGATGTGTTGAGGGTGATTAGAAATACTGTATTATGGTTTTCTTTACAATGACAAACTATGACCAGCAGAGGGTAGTGAACACTGTCACTTCTGTCTTCTTTTCATTGAAATTCAAGAAATTTTGTGCCATCCAGGTTTTGATTTCCTCCAGGCAGGATAAAAGTGGCCTTAATGAAACAGCATCTTTTTTGCTCAGTGGGACATCGATCTGACAGTTATCTGCATAGAAGTGGAAGGAAATGCCATGTTTCCTTAAGATGGAAGCCAATGGGAGGAGGCACACTGAGAACAGCAAAGGCCCCAGAATTTGTGAACAATGTCGAGCCTATGCTGTCCCATCAGTTGGGTTGCATGAAGGCGTTTATCCACAAGGTACAAGGAGACAGTACAGTGGAGCCTGAAAAGCAAAAACCTAGTTTACGAGAGGAGGTGTCAGCGGGGCTTGACCGCTGACTACAAGCAGGCATGATAGAATGTATGGATGCTTCTGAGTCTTTCAGTCCCATTGTGGTGGCACAAAGACTGCTTTCCCCTCCCTCACATGGGGGACCTGGTTGCTACGTTGGCAGCTGCCACACATTACAGCCAGAATGACCTCAGTGCCGCCTACCCTCAACAACGGTACCTCTGCACCCTGAGAGCCGCAAGATAACAGCTTTCATTCCACACGACGGCCTTTTCCAGTTTACATGAGTCCCCTTTGGCCTGGCATTGGCAGAGTTTTCTGTGTTGCAGAAAAGAGTGCAGACAATCCTGAAGGATATACCCAGAGTTCAGAATTACCTTGATGATATAATTGTGAATAAATGCGGGTCTCCAGATTAACTCTGACAAGAGTTCATTCGGTCAGACAAGCATTTGTTTCCTGGCACACACCATTCATCAGGAGGGCTTACGCCCAAGCCCAGACCATCTTCCAGCCATTTATGAAGGTGAGTGTTGAGTGTAAAGCCTACGCTGTCATACGTTCAAAGAAGTGACTAAACGGTTTGTGGTCTCTACCGATCAATCTACAATTCCCTTTTAAAAAAAATTTAATTAATGTTTATTATTAATTTTATTTTATCACAGTAGCTATTGTTGTATTGCTTATCACTTAAACATTAAAAATATAAAGAAACTGTGATGTCATTTTTGCTTGAGTGATGGCCCGTCGTATCCGCAATAAATTGTGGCATTGTGTAATGTGGCGAGACACGTCATGTGTTTCGTATTTTATGGACGACGGGTTTCTCTCGAGAAGTGAAATAAGCTTTGCAGTAAACGCCTCTCTGAAGAGGAAAACACCCTAGAATGCCTAATACTTGGGCAATCATGGGTGTACTTTCAGAGGTTATTGTGAACATTAAGGAAATATGTCAACATACATTTTGGTGAACATCGATTGCCTTTTTTTTGCATTGGGTGACGTTAAATTCCTACATCACCTGTTTAGACTGTCATTATTTCTGTGACTGCACAGCATGTGAGGAGGGAAATATTACGTTAGCGTCGGCAACGAAAGAGCCATTTGAACCATTTCATACAGCCTTCCATGCGAGCCGCAAATTCTTTGTGAATCTCAAATGAAAATACATGTTATTTTCCTTTTTTTTATGTTTCACTCAACTCATCCAAACATTCTGTATAACAAAATGAACTATTTATCTTTGGAGAACTGAACGAACGATGTGGCTGACTAATTAAAACAAACGGATTAATTCTTTCTGAGTCTACAAATGAATGATTGGATAACCTAAGATTAGTAACTCGCGAAACAATACTCCTGTCTCTCTCTTTTTGGTCGTCCCAATCCATTCAAACGAGACAAGTCATTGGATAAATTCTGGTTTTGTCCCGCCCATTGGACGCTCAACGTCTCTGGGAGTCTGTACAGTGGGCGTGCAGAAACTCAGCTTTTCTTCATGATGATTGGATGATCTCGCTGAAGCTGAATCGTTATTGATTGACAGCGAATGAGCCAATGATCTTATGGTGAAGGCATCCTTTCATTTGGAAAAGGAACGGAGAGTCGAATTCACGAATGAATAAACGGACACATTTTATGATGAAGGCCGAAATTGAGCTTCCCCTCCTTGACAGACCAGCATCCGCCACTGTTTTCGTCCAGTGACATGTCATCAGCCATTTTGAGCGCTTGTTTCACCTGGTCACGTGACGATTTCCGCTCACCACGGACTCCCCCCATACTCGGCTTCGTTTCGTTGGTGACTTTTTCAACTCGACGCGCACAGCCGGAAACGAGACGTCAGTTTCCGCTGGTCACGTAAAAAAAACGTCACGTAAAAAAAAACGTCACTGAAACGCGCCTTGAAGCGGGACTTTATCCACGCCCACTTTTACTCGACTCACGCTTGGAAGCCTTTAGTCATTTTGACGGCATTCGACGCAGCACGGAACGGGAAAGTAGGGTAAAATTAGAGGGAGACACTCTCTCTCCCTCAGAGAGACACTCTCTCTCCCTCGGAGGGTGTCTCCCTCTGATTTTTTTTCCCTCACTTGGCTACCCCTTTGTTCGCCCACTTCACTCCCCTCCATCTGCGACATGGCCGCCATGGACGCCTTCCAGCAGCTCCTTGTGACGCAGCGCCTCATGCAGGATGAGATCCGGGCGTTATGAGCCGAACTCCAGAGCCGTAGCAACGACCGAAGCCACAGCCGTGAACACAGCATGAGTCACGGACGTGGCGGCAGCCGAGAGCGCTCCCCCTCCCAGGGTGGGAAACGGACCCACCATGGACGCCTTCCAGCAACTACTTGTGATGCAGCGCCTCATGCAGGACGAGATCGGGCGTTACGAGCCGAACTCCCGAGCCGTAGCAACGACCGAAGCCACAGCCGTGAACACAGCATGAGTCACGGACGTGGCGGCAGCCGAGAGCGCTCCCCCTCCCAGGGCGGGAAACGGACCCGCCAGGAAGTGAATACGTCACTCAACTCTCCTGATATCTCTGCTGCGAGCCGCATCCTTCACGTCCTCGATCGTACTTCTGGGCAAAGCTTCACTCCAACCCCCGCAGAGCGCCATCACCTGACCAGCGGCACCTCCCTCCAAGCAGCCAAGTGCACCACCATCAAGACTTGCAGCGTCCTGGTTTTTTTTTTTCCGTTTGTTTTTTCTCCAAAACTCACGTTTTAAAGAAGTCAGGATTTCAAATAATGAATGCTTGTTTTTAAAAGTTTTTAACACTAGGTCCTGATTTTTAACCATGTTTCTATAACTGAGTGTACAGAAATCCAAATATCATGATGTGTTTCAACCTGGGGTCCTGAATTTTATTTATTTATTTTTAAAGGGGGTGACAAAATTGACTCTTAAAAATTTTTAATGAAATACCTTACCTCAGGTTTTAAGACTTTTAAAGTAGGGTTTTAAAGGTGACTGGATTCCAAGCAATGTTACCACTTTAACATTGTGTTTAACGGCGTTGAACATTTCAGATCTGACAATGTAGCAGCACAAGACATGGGGGTTTTGGATCGAGTCTGAAGTTAGAGGTGCGACCCACTGAACCACAGTGACAGCTGCGGTTACTCAAAGTTACAAAGGAGCTTTTATTTAAGGTTGCGAAGGCTTATCTACGAGCCGTAACAATCTTTGACAGCTGTCCCAAAATGGAGTGGAAAAATTCAACTTTATTGAAAATATGACCTTGGGTTTTAACTTTTTACAGGCCATTAATGGTTTTGAACAGGCGCTGCCCGCACTGAAAGCCAGCAAGTTTACCACTCACAACCTTTGACTGTGAATGGCAGTTCACTTTGGTCATACACGATGCACCCTATCTGGGGTGTCCCAGAGAAAAAGGTAACTCAGTGTTTAAAATTTTACTTTTAAAGGTCACTGAGCGGTTTTTGAACACTCGCTGCCCGCACCGAAAGCGAGCTAGTTTATCACTACAATACTAGTGGCTGTGAATGACAGGGCACTTTGGTCATATATGACGCTACATATTGGGGGTTTCCCACGTCAATGACCGGGAGTTGATCCAACTCTGACTGCCTCCAAAGCAGGCGAGTTTACCATGAGACGACCAGTGACTGTGAATGGCAAGGCATTTTCGTCAGATATTTGACTTTTCATTTGGTCTCCCATAGGAGAAACTTGTCTCGGAGGACATGCCCTCCTTGCTGCTACATGCATTGAACAATACATACACATCCGTTACACCACAAACATTGGACAATACATACAGTGCCGGACGATATATATACTCTACACACAATGGACGGTACTTCACAGTCATATGCACACCCCACACTGCCCTCATGTCCTCCTGCTTGTCTGTCTGCCTTCCTCTAGTTGTTTGTTAATTAGGTTGATAGCCTGCAGTGTGAATGAGTGTTTGTATCGGTTTAATTTGCAGAGGAGGGTGTGAGTGTCGGACTCCAGCACATAAGGATTGTCTAGGGTGGACCGCGATCCACCGGACCGCCGACCTCCTCTGTCCGGACATTCTCTGTGCGGACCCTCGGCAAATTGTATAAAATAATAATTTATAAAGTGATTTTTACGTTATACATTTTTACGTTATACATTTTTAAATTTCAAAAATACAAGGACATAACAAGGATCCTACAAAAGGCAAAATACTTAAAAGGTTCCAACATCTACATCAACGAAGACTTTACAGATGCCGTACGACAAAAAAGAAAAGAGCTCCTTCCAAAATTAAAAGCTGCACGTGACAGAGGGGAAATTGCCTACTTCAGACATGACAAACTTATCGTCCAGTACTCTAACACAACAGGCTCGAGTTCTACACCATTAAGTGGCATACTGTGAACTGTTCACCACCCGACGACAAAAACTCTGACTGCACTGAAGCAAGAAATTCACATACCAAAAACATGGACTTCCAATCCTTTGATGATACTGACCACAAGCCATTCGACCCCGAGAACAACTTGGACCCGGACAATAACTTCTTCAAGACCGACCGACCGAGAGGGAGCCAGCGACGACCGACCGCGAGGGAGCCAGCGACGACCACGAGGGGGCCAGTGACGACTGCGAGGGGGCCAGCGACGACCGCGAGAGGGCCAGAGACGACCGCGAGGGAGCCAACGACGACCGCGAGGGAGCCAGCGACAACCGCGAGGGGGCCAGCGACGACCGCGAGGGGGCCAGCGACGACCGCGAGAGGGCCAGCGACGACCGCGAAGGAGCCAGGAGACAACCAGCGACGTCCGTGAGGGAGCCAGCGACGACCGTGAGGGAGCCAGCGACGACCGCGAGGGGGCCAGCGACGACCGTGAGGGAGCCAGCGACGACCGCGAGAGAGCCAGTGACGACCGTGAAGGAGCCAGCGATGACCGTGAGGGAGCAGGAAATTCACATACCAAAAACATGAACTTCCAACCCTTTGATGATATTGACCACAAGCCATTCGACCCCGAGAACAACTTGGACCCAGACAATAACTTCTTCAAGAACAGACACAGTGCTATAAACTCTGACTATTACCTGGATGAACAATTCAACAAGACTGTAAAATTGGATAAGGCACTTTCAGTAATACACTTAAACAGTAGAAGTCTCTATAAAAACTTTACAAAAATCAAAGAATACTGACTAAATTCAATAAATTTAAAATAATTTTAAATTTAGAAAACAGATATCAGTATGTGCAGTTCAATAACAAAAACTCTAACTTACTGAAGATTACTCATGGAGTTCCTCAGGGATCAGTGCTTGGACCAAAACTCTTCATCCTATATTTAAATGATATCTGTAGTGTCTCAGAACAATTCAAATGTGTCCTATTCGCCGATGATACAACCTTTTACTGCTCTGGAGAAAATATAAAACAACTCCTGAAAACTGTGGAAAATGAATTAAACAAATTAAAAAACTGGTTTGACAGAAATAAACTATCACTAAATTTGACAAAATCTAAGTTAGTTGTCTTTGGCACGAGACCAATCAAACACCAAATTAAAATAAAGATAAACTCAATTGAAATAGAACGAGTTTATGAAAATAAGTTTCTTGGACTAGTAATAGATACTAAACTATCCTGGAAGCCACACATAGATAACGTCAAAAGAAAAATATCCAAAACTATAGGGATCCTCCACAAAACTAAGGATGTGTTGAATAAGAGTTCTTTGTACACATTATATTACTCATTATTACTCCCATATATGACTTACTGTCACACACTCCCTGTCTTAAAACTACAAAAAAAGCAATCAGAATAATCAATAGGTCAAAATATATTGAACCCACAAATCCATTATTCATAAAATCAAACACAATGAAATTCTATGACCTGGTTGAATTCAAAATCGCCCAATTAATGTATAAAGCACATAATAATCTCCTTTGCCAAAATATCCAGAAGCTTTTTGAAATTAGAGATAGTTGTTATAATTTAAGGGGTACTAACCAATACAAAAAATCCAAAACAAGAACAAACATCAAGCAAAGGTGTGTATCAGTAATAGGTGTCAATCTGTGGAATAATTTCGAAACTGACCTGAAAATGAGCAAATCGCTGTTGGAGTTCAAAAACAAATTCAAAAGATTAGTACAACAAAACTACACAAATCAGAGTTAAGAAGATCAATTTATTAAATGTATTAAAGAAATGCAGTATTTATAATGAATATGATGTATAAAGGAGAAAGAACTATCCATCCATCCATCCATTTTCCGAACCGCTTCATCCTCACTAGGGTTGCGGGGGGTGCTGGAGCCTATCCCAGCAGTCTTCGGGCAGTAGGCGGGGGACCCCCTGAATTGGTTGCCAGCCAATCGCAGGGCACACAGAGACGAACAACCATCCACGCTCACACTCACACCTAGGGACAATTTAGAGTGCCCAACGAGCCTGCCATGCATGTTTTTGGAATGTGGGAGGAAACCGGAGCACCCGGAGAAAACCCACGCAAGCCCGGGGAGAAGATGCAAACTCCACACAGGGAGGCCGGAGCTGGGATCGAACCCGGTACCTCTGGACTGTGAAGCCGACGCGCTAACCACTGGACCACCGGGCCGCCCGAGAAAGAACTAGTTTATATATATATATATATATATATATATATATGATGATATGCAAACTTAATATTATCATGTTTTAAAGTTTCATTTCAGTATATGCTTGATTGACCTCGAACGGTATGTTCTCACAACTTGTACACAATGGAGCACACAGAAAGAAGGGCCAACATGAGCTGAATGAAGCCAAGTCCTCATTAACTGATAATGTCGGTAGGAAGGTTCAACTTTGGGAAGGCAGCATGATAAGCCATTGTTTGTAGCGAGAGATGTTTTGGCCTCTGAGGGGCGTATCGGTGGGCTGGGTTGAGAGGTGTGACACGTGAAGGAGGGAGTGTTTTTCTGATATATCACTTGTAATTTGCATACACAACCAATAAAAAGGCCGGCAGAGGTGGCAGGGGTCAGGTGTCAGTGGGAAGCGCACACGGGGTGGCTTCATAGAAAACTGCGCCTCCTGCCGGCAGACAATCTCTTCCTGAGTCTGTTTGTTCAACTCTCCGAGTGAACAACTCTGACAGTAGACTTTTTCCTTTTCTTCTTTATATTGAAAAAAGATCAATTCATATATTGCTACATAACAAGGGGTAGGACTAGATAAGTTATTTACTTCTTCCTACTCCTTTGAACATAAAAAACTGTGATGATGTCTGTCTTTATTTTTTTATTTTTACAATTATTACTTGCCTACACTTTTGTCAATCTGTTATTGTATTGTATGTTATATATGTTCAATAAACAAACAAACAAACAAACAAACAATAATTGCCATATCAGAAACCTGGCTTGACGATGAAAAAACGAGTGAAATGGAAATAGAAGGATATGAAATGTTTGCAACTAATAGGGAAAACAAAAAAGGAGGGGGGGTTGCAATATATGTAGACAAAGCACTTAAATGCAGTAAAATCGAGAGAATGACAAGCACAATAGAAAACCTAATGGAATGTCTAACTATTGAAATACAGAATAAAAAGGCATCAAATATCATCATAAGTTGCATCTATAGGACACCAGGATCATGTATTGACACATTCAATAAAAAACTAACAGATATGCTCAGCTACTACAACGATAAGAAAACACAAATAATGTATGGCGACTTTAACATTGACTTATTAAACCCAAATGGACACAAAAAACAACGGACTTTATAAATACAATGTACAGCAACAGTCTTTTCCCAGTAATCCTGAAACCTAGTAGAATAACCGTTGACACGGCCACATTAATAGATAACATATTTATAAAAAGGATTGATTATAAAATGGAAAGTGGACTTCTCATTACAGATATAAGTGACCATCTACCAGTCTTTGCAGTTTTTAAAAATTATTTTGAAAGAAAAATGAAGTCAATAACTCGCATATCAGAAATAAGACTAAGAACACAACGTTCCATCGATGCTTTCAAGCAAGACCTAGAAAAACAAAACTGGACCGAGGTCTACTCAAACGAAGACCCAAATACAGCGTTTGATGCATTTCAGTCTACCATAATCTCCTTATATGATAAACGATTTCCATTAACTAAAGTCTCCAAAAAGTACAAAGACGCAAGTAAGCCATGGATAACTAAAGGCATAGAAAATGCATGTAAAAAGAAAAACAATTTATATAAATTGTTTATAAAATTGAGAACTAAAGAGGCAGAAAGAAAATATAAGACCTATAAAAATAAATTAGTAAATATCATAAAAACTCGTAAGAGAGACCATTATCAAGCACTATTAGAGCGGAATAAAAGCAACACACAAGAAATATGGAAAATACTTAATCAAGTAATCAGAAATAGTCCTAAAAAAGTGAATTATCCAGAATATTTTATAAAAGGCAAAAATACTATAATTGAAAAAACTGCAGAAATAGCAACTGAATTTAATGAGTACTTTGTCAATATCGGCAGCAACCTCGCAAAACATATTCCTGATCCAACAAACATGTTTGAAATAGATAGATACCGTATTTTCACGACTATAAGGCGCTATTAAAAGTCTTAAAATTTCTCCAAAATGGACAGGTCGCCTTATAATGCGGAGCGCCTTATGTATGATTTGAGTTCCAAAGCCTGACTGAGAGCAGTCTGGCCGACACGCTGGTTATATAAGAGGATGCTATAGGCTGGACGTGAGTGAAGCCCGCCAATAAGTGAAGGGTGGGCGTGTAAGAGGATGCTATAGGCTGTACGTGAGTGAAGCCCGCCAATGAGTGAAGGGTGGGCGTGTAAGAGGATGCTATAGGCCGGACGTGAGTGACGTCCGCCAATGAGTGAAGGGTGGGCGTGTAAGAGGAGCCACATGGCAATGAGAGTGACTTTGAAGACAACGAGAGGAAACCCGGCGTTTTTGATGGATTACTTGCACAATTGTACAATTCGGATACAGAAGATGAGGACTTTGATGGATTTGTGGGTGATGATTGATCCAAAAACGTGAGTACATTGTAAAATGGCTAAATCAAGTACAACCGAACTCAGTTTTGCTTCCGTTGGCTTTTTAAAAACGTGTTTTTAGCGTGTGTCCGTATGCCTTAGCGTGTATGCTACCGTATGCTTCAAGCTAACGTGTTTTTAGCATGCGTGCGCACAACATACGTTTAAGCTGGCGTATGTTGTGCCATGCCTGGCTGCGCCCAATAATACGGTGCGCTTTGTGTGTGTAAAATACAGAAATAGCACCCGTTACTGAGACTGCGCCCAATAATATGGTGCGCCGAATAGTCGCGAAAATACGGTACATGGAAAACAACTCTTCCATAATGTTCCTTACCACTGTAAAACAAGAAGAAGTATCAAATATTGTAAGAACTTATAATAAGTAATAAAAATAAAAAGTCAACTGACTGCTTTAATATTGATATGACAATAATAAAACAGATTATAGAATTTGTAGTGCGACCTTTCACATACATATGCAACCTGTCATCAAAAATGAAAATTGCTAAAGTTATTCCAATTTATAAAAGTGGAGAAAGACATTTGCTCACAAATTATAGACCAATATCATTATTACCACAATTCTCAAAAATATTAGAAAAACTACTCTCTAGCAGACTTGATAGCTTTATACAAAAACATGCGCTGTTAAGTGAAAATCAATACGGCTTTAGGGAAAAACGGACCACCTCAATGGCAGTTATGGATTTTGTGGAAGCAATAGCCACTAACATAGACAACAAAGAATTTACTGTTGGGATTTTCCTAGATCTAAAAAAAGCATTTGACACAATAGATCATAGTTTATTATTGAATAAATTAGAGTGATATGGTATTAGAGGTGTAGCTTATAAATTGATAAAAAGCTATCTAGAAAACAGGTATCAGTATGTGCAGTTCAACAATAATAAAACAAATCAACTGAAAATTACTCATGGAGTTCCTCAGGGGTCTGTGCTTGGTCCAAAACTATTCATCTTATATATAAATGATATCTGCAAGGTCTCAAAACAATTTAAATGTGTCCTATTTGCTGATGATACAACCTTCTACTGTTCTGGAATAAAGCTGAAACAGCTCCTGAAAATCGTAGAAAATGAATTAAACAAACTAAAAAACTGGTTCGACAGGAATAAATTGTCACTTAACTTGAAAAAATCTAAATTAATTGTTTTTGGCACAAGACTAATCTAAAATCATGGTAAACTCAATTGAGATAGAAAGTGCGTATGAAACCCAGTTTCTTGGATTAGTAATAGACTCAAAACTATATCAAGCCACATATCGATAACGTAAAAAGAAAAATAGCCAAAACCATAGGGATCCTCTACAAAACCAAGGATGTGCTAAATAAGAGGTCTTTGTACACTTTATACTCTTCATTATTATTAGCGTATATGACTTACTGTGTGGAAATATGGGGAAATGCCTGTAAAACAAACACACTCCCTGTTTTAAAACTACAAAAAAAAGCAATCAGAATTATTAATAGATCAAAATATATGGAACCCACAAATCCACTATTTATTCAATTCAACACGATGACATTTTATGACCTGGTTGACTTTAAAATCGCCCAATTAATGTACAAAGCTCACAAGAACCTGCTCTGCCAAAACATTCAGAAATTTTTCGAAACTCGGGATAGCTGCTATGACTTAAGAGGTACCAACCTATACAAAAAATCCAAAAGAAGAACAAACATCAAGCAAAGAAGTGTATCTGTCATAGGTGTTAATCTGTGGAATAATTTCGAAACGGACCTGAAAATTAGTAAATTGCTTCCTGAGTTCAAAAACAAATTCAAGAAAATAGTACAAACAACCTACATCAATCAGAGTTAAGGTGATAAATTCTAAACATTAATTAAATATAAAAATGAAGTTGATAAATAGAGAAAGGTACTGCAATATCCATTATGAATACAAGAAAATTGACATAAGAGTACCAGGGTGTGCAAGTATAAAATCCAGATACAAACCGAAAGTAGTAAAAATATCACGGTCTAGGGCAGTCTGCCTCAACTGGCGGACCGCGATCCACGACCGGACCGCGGACCTCCTCTGTACGGACCGCCGACCGCCTCTGTCCGGACCTCCTCTGTCCGGACCCTCGGCAAATTGTATAAAATAATAATTTATAAAGTGATTTTTACGTTATACATTTTATATTTGTGGACTATAATCTGCGCATTACCGCGATCGCTTGTTAAAATTATCCGTTGTATTCTTTGCGCGCACTAACAGATGTATTGCAGAGGACCGCAGCAGCGCGACTGTGTGTTGTATAATGTTTGACTAACTGGAGACCCTGGCTGAGCAGGGCATATCGGCGATAACGATGCGCTGATTGGCTCCTCTGAACTTAAGGTGTGCCCATACATAAGCGTCAGCGCGCGTCTATCCCAATACACACGCATTCAAAATGGATGATTGTGTCAGGAAACAGACGCATGCGCGACGCCACAGTGTGCTCACAGCTTCAGTCCAGGAGAGCCGCACACAGACAATTAGACAAGACGAATCGCGGGAGGTTTCGATTGTGTCCAGTTTTGCTCCCGTCTACCCGGGGATCTTTGCAGCTGTTTAACAGCAGAACACCGCAACATGGTAGATGAACATCACAATGGCGTCCTCTAAATTTGCTACAAAGAGAAAGGTGGACAGTGAAAATCGGCGTTTCAATGAAGAATGGACTGACGAGTATGCTTTCATTCTACCTCGGTCGAGCACCAAGCCAATGTGTCTAATATGCCTAAAGACGGTAGCTCTGGTGAAGAGTCAAAATATTAAACGCCACTATGTGACAGAGCACAGCTCTTTGGAACGGGATTTCCCTCCTAATTCAGAGCTAAGAACAAACGAAATAAAGAAACTGAAAAGGTCATATCAAGACTCAAGCAGGAAGATTGTGACATGTATGACACAAGAAAAAGCAACAGAGTGCTCACTGAAAGTGGCCTGGGTTTTGGGTAAGCACAAGAAACCATTCTCTGATGCAGAAATTATAAAAGAATGCATGACTGAAGTTATGGACACAATGTTTGAAGGCAAAGAAAAGGAGCAAATGACAGCCAAAATAAAGCAAATTGCATTCACCTTTAGTGGAAGAACAGCACTGCACATTCCTGTGCTCCCTTGTGTCAGTATTTAAAATGGTTCTTAACTCCTCTTCTGATATATTTTTCAGTGATTTCAGAGGGGATGTGAAAAGGAATTGTACAAATGAAAAGGATATTTTTGTTTTCATGTTTCGTGTTTATTTTGGTAAAATGAGTATTTTGTTTTGTTTTTGTTCAATTAAGGGGGAAAAAAGACAACTACTGTTTAACAAAGTTAAAGTAAAAAATGTATTATTTCCCTAAAAGGGCTATTTCTATTATTAAGCAGGCACAACTTAACAAAATAAAAGAGTTCCTGTGCCTCAACACAATACCTCTCATTATTTGCTGTGTACTGGCAAAGTGAATAATTGTTATTTTCATGCACCCCATTATTGGTTGGTTGTGAGGAGTGTTGATTTGTATAAGCTTGACTTGACCATACTAAATGGGCATATAGCCCTGTTCCCCATGACCGCCGTGCATGGGACCGGACCTTGGTCTTATTAAAAAAAAAAGTGGACCTACAGCATTTCTAGTTGAGGACCACTGGTCTAGAATGTTGTTGGCCTGTTGAATAACGGACTGCACATATATATGCTGGGGGGCAGGGGGAGGGGGCTGTCCGATTACCTTCCCTGCTGTCTTAACTAAGATGGTTATCTGAGCTTTCGATTTTACAGGTTCCCAAACCAACTGGTTATTCCAAAGCGCAGGACTGACTCAATAGTTGCTCGATCAAAGATCAACAGAATGCTTCTGCCAACTCCAAATAATCTCAGACGTTGCAAGAAATGAAGGCGCTGATGGATCTTCGAACAGACAATTGAAACATGTGTCTGCCAGGCAACCCTGCTATCCATATAAATCCCCAAGTATTTGTATGAGGAGACCTGCCTGACGTTCGTGCCATTTATAGAGATGAGGCTATGGTCTCTAATTGATTTAACCCTGGAGAACCCACGGTGACAAATATGGCACCTATAAATTCTGCTACTTAAATGATACACTTAAATCCCAAAAGGTCAAATTTGGCCCTAATCCTAAATTAGGATTAAAGTATTTACTTTTTGAAAACACATACATTTTGGTGTTCAGTGAACATATAGCAGTCATTTAAAATATAATTCATCATTTTCCAAGGAATAAAAAGGGTTCTTGGGTTCTCTTGGGTTAAGGCTCACGACCCCATCTGACAAGACAGAGTTAAATCTCACACGTTGTAGTCTCTTGGACAAGAAGGAAAGGTACCATCTAATCAGAAATGGATTGACATTCAACTGAACCAACTTTTTCAACAAAATGTCCAGACGGATCGAGTTAAAGGCTGAGCTAAAGTCCACGAATAGCAGTCTGGCATATGCCCCCCTGTTCTCAAGATGCAAAGTGCAGAATAGTAGACACGGCATCACTTGTGCTACGGTTTTTTGTGGAGGCAAATTGATATTCATCCATCGAAGCTTCCACCTCCTTGCGTGGTTTCTCGACAATGATCTTCTCTAACCCTTTCATCAAATTGGAGGTTAAGGCTACTGGTCTATAATCATTGTCAACCTGGGGTAGGGTTTTTTAGGGACCGGAATTATAATCGATTTCTTCCAAAGCTGCAGCACTAACTGTGTCTATAGACAGCTGGAAGAGAGGGTGCCAGGCCAGTATTAGTTCCTCAGCAAAGATTTTTAAGAAATAAGCAGACATATTGTCTGGTCCGGTGGCTTTGTTTACGCGCAGTGATCTAAAAACCCGGGTATTTTAAACAATATCTGGAAAAATGTACAACCGGTATATCTGTTACTAATAGCCCCCAAATATAGAATGTCCGCGGTGCAGCGAAAGTATAATTATCTTGTCGAAATTGAAAAACCAACTTGAAGAGTGGTTGAGCTCAGATAAGACTTCTGCTACTTCTGCCTCTATCTCTGGTGTCAGCTGAAACATTCGCCACAATATAGTTTGTCTTGGATGATTAGTTTCACTGACATTAAGGCTCAAAAATCCAAGTAAACAAATCTTCGCTCAACTTCAGAGCTATATTCCTCCCCTCAAAAAAACTGACAACAGGTATCAGGGTCAACTAAACTTTTTTGATCGATTAAGAGTGTTTTGCATCATCTTGCCATAGCGATTATTTTATTTTCATTGTATTCCATCTTTATTTATATAGCTTTACACTGCTTCATACAACAAAGTGTATGAGGGAAAAGTAGCTAAGATTGGACAACTGTCTGTGTGTTTATCTTATGTGTTGCGTTTATTATTTTATTTTTTATTTTATTATTATTTTATGTAAACTGTTTTGCAAAGCGCTTTGTTACAGCTGCAGCTGTTGTGAAAGCACGATATAAATCAGGATTGCATTGTTCACTGCGGGACGGTGCAGTTTCAGCAAGGGCAAGTGGACGGCATCGGTTCTTTTCCCCAGAGTTGCGCTTTGCGGCGAGATTTTTCAGCTCTTTGCTTGGAACCCGCGGCACTCCCGGCCCTCCGGGATTCACGTAGAACAGCGGGAGCAAGCGGGCGGCCACTGTTGTGTTTCCGGACAGTCGCGCGGGTGCGCGGTGATGTATTTTAGCGCTTGCTTGCAACTCGTGCCATTCCCGGGTTGCAGGAACGGCACAGTTTTGGCAACGGTATATATTTAATGTTACATTTTTCTCTTATACGTACCTCTAACCTCATATATTTACGATTATTTGGTCATTTTAGTTCATAATAACGAGTTATATTTTCATAAGAAATGTGCGCAACCTTATTTGAAGATAACTTTTGAACTACAGGTAGAAAAAAGAGGAACATCAGCCAACAGGCTATTACAGGTAAAAATAAATAACAGGTGAGGGGTTGGGTCACTGTCTGAGGGTGTGTGGTGTTGCTTCATGACAACAACTTCACCCTCAGATTGTGAAATTTCAGCGAGAGCTTCACTGCGTTCGGTTCTCGCAAAAGTTTCTGAAACGCCTCAAAGGTGTCGCGCAGTGGAGTGGGTTAGGCCAGGTTGAGGGCGCAGGCTTTCGCGGTGTCACCGCATGCAGGCAGTATCTCCTGTCCTTCTCGAAGGATGGCGACATCTACTGGATTCTCTCCCTACAGCCCCATGACCCACCAAGATCTTGAGGGTGTGATCAGCTGCATTGCTGCAATTGTCCTGCTGCATGCAATGAACAAGAAAAATAGAAACGTTTCGATCATTTGAAGTAGCTGAGATCTTTCTTCATTGGCACACAGTCATGAACTAAGATCAAATAAGCATGTTAACCATGTTAAATTACCGGTATACAATCTATCTCGTCACCTTACAGACTTTTCCAATATAATTATAATGTCCATATTCAATACAAGTTCCAATCATCGGTTCATTGAATAGGTACTGCCCATGCATGTATTTCAGCTCCCCTTCATCCTGAGAAGATGTGGGGTTGATGTTTTCCTGTCGAATAACATAACACCACAGACTGGAGTGTGTTCAAACATGCAACGACCAACCTCAACGAGTACGCGGAGACCGTCACGTCCTACATAAGGAAGTGCACGGATGATGTCACGGTCTCCAGAACCATCACCATCCGGGCCAATCAGAAGCCATGGCTGACAGGTGAGGTCCACAGGCTCTTGAGGGCCAGGAACACTGCCTTCAGAGCTGGAAATGTGGTGGGCCTCAGGACTGCCAGGGCCAATCTGTCACGTGGCATCAGACTGGCCAAGAGACAATACTCAAGGAGGATTGCAGACTAGTTCAAAGACAGCGGAGACACCAGGAACCTGTGGCGGGGGATCCAGACCAGGGACTACAAGCCCTCTCCGCACGTCTGCGACAGCTCCATCTCTCTGCTGAACGACCTGAACGACTTCTTCGCCCGTTTTGAGACAGACAACAACACCCCAGCACAGAAGACCCCTCCCCCTCCTGGTGACCAGGTGCTGACGCTTTCACAGGATAGTGTGAGGCGTTCCCTCAGGAGTACAAACCCACGGAAAGCGGCAGGTCCTGACAACATTCCCGGTCGCGTCCTGAGAGACTGTGCTGAGGAGCTCACAGATGTTTTCACAGACATCTTTAACACCTCACTGAGCCAGGCTGTTGTCCCCACTTGTCTCAAGACCACCACCATCATCCCGGTCCCGAAGAAGCCGTCGCCCTCCAGCTACAATGACTACCGCCCGGTCGCACTCACCCCCATCCTCATGAAGTGCTTCGAGCGGTTAGTCATGCAGCACATAAAGTCTGCCCTCCCCCCCACCCTGGACCCCTACCAGTTTGCATATCGGCAGAACAGATCGACAGCAGACGCCATCTCCACTGCCCTCCACTCAGCCCTCACCCACCTGGAGACCAAGAACTCACACGTCAGAATGCTGTTCATCGACTTCAGCTCAGCATTCAACACCATCATCCCGCAGAAGCTCATCCACAAACTGGACCACCTGGGTCTCAACACCTCCCTGTGCAACTGGCTGTTGGACTTCCTGACGGAGAGACCACAGGCTGTTCGGGTCGGCGGCAACACCTCCAGCACCATCATGATGAACACAGGTGCCCCACAAGGATGTGTGCTGAGCCCCCTCCTCTTCACATTGCTGACCCACGATTGCACTCCCTCGTCCAGCTCCAATCTGTTCGTTAAGTTTGCGGATGACACGACTGTGGTGGGTCTCATCAACAACGGCGATGAGACAATCTACAGGAGTGAGGTGAGCAGGCTGGCCTTGTGGTGTAAAGACAACAATCTCCACTTGAATGTGGAGAAGACAAAGGAGATTGTTGTGGACTTCCGAAAGACGCATCCCCAGCACGCTCCACTGACCATCAATGGTGCCACAGTGGAGAGAGTGAGCAACACCAAGTTCCTGGGAGTGCACATCTCGGAAGACCTGTCCTGGAGCCACAATACATCATCACTGGCCAAAAAAGCCAACCAGCGCCTGTACTTCCTCCGCAAACTGAGGAGAGCAAGAGCCCCTCCCCCCATCATGCAGACATTTTATACAGGCACCATTGAGAGCATCCTGTCCAGCTGCATCACTGTGTGGTATGGTGCTTGCACTGTGTCCTGCCAAAAGACTTTGCAGCGCACCGTGAGAGCAGCTGAGAAGATCATTGGTGTCTCTCTCCCCCCACTCGTGGACATCTACCACTCCCGTCTGACCCGCCAAGCCATCCAGATCGCAGGTGACCCCACCCACCCATCCCACAGCCTCTTCAGCCTGCTGCCGTCGGGAAGGAGATTGCAAAGTCTCCGTGCCAGAACCAGCAGGCTCAAAAACAGTTTCTTCCACCGGGCGGTCAGGAGACTCAACTCCCTCCCTGCTCTCCCCACCCTCTGCCTCTGCCCAACCCCTGCCTCCTGTCACAGACTATGACCCTCCCCTCATTATCCATTATCCATCATCTGCATATTGCGAATTGCGTATTGCACAACGCACTACCTCACTTTACTTTACCACATTAGCCACAAGTGCCATTGTTTATGCCGTTGTATGTCCATATTGTCCATATCCATATTGTCTATATTGTCTATATTGTTTATACCGCTCAGATTGTACATTATGGCTTTTATACAGTGTAGCTGCTATATTCTCAGCTGTGTGTTTAATGCACAGCATGTTTGCATGCATATTGCACGGAGGAGTGAGAGAAAGAAATTTCATCTATGCTGCATGTCACATGTAAGCATATTTGACAATAAAGATGACCTTGATTCCTTGATTGATTCCTTGATTGAACATTGATTGATTGATTGATTCTTGTTGTGTGTGGCACACCTTTGAGATAAAACGCCGTGCATCGCAAGGCTACACTCAGACAAACTGATGCACACAGACTCTACAAGAGGCCTCAGTTAAAAATCAGTGGGCTACCAAGATGAATTCCGCGGCCATTAAATGGCACCAAAGACTTGTCACAAGACTGGCTAAATGGCACCAATGACACATGAATGACATGCCAGTGACTTCACCAAATGCACTTGAACCCTGTTAAAATAAAATCATGTATTACCCATCAATCTTCAAAATGGGCCTCCTCCTTCTCCCCAATGTACAGTACCAGAGCACGGATAACTGCTTCACGTCTTGCTTCAGTTCTTAGGTTCTGTTAAGAGATTAATATTGCATCACTACAATGAACTTTCAGGGTGAGAACATACAGCAGAAGTATGTGCCATGATTTGCAGAGCTGTAAGTGGAACGTCGGAACATACAAGCCATTCGGTTTGAACGGATATTTCACTTGCACGTTGCATGAATGACAGTGTTGTCTCCTTGCAAAACTCCAACCAAGCACACCCAGCTTAGTTTTTTCAAGAGAGGCTTCAGCTTGATCCCCATGGTATCTCCCTTGGTATTCATCAAGGCAGTGAGCTTTGTTAATGTTAATAATAATAATAATAATAATAATACATTTTATTAAGGTCAAGTTTGGACAGGAAGCTCCTCCTTGACCTGAAATGATTGCGGATTTACATCAATTGAACGTGAGACATTATTTCCACGATTGAAGATTATGATAAGGAACTGGCCAAAATAGTGAAATGAAAATGGAGGGCAAATTCTGTAAGCCACTCCAATCTCTCTTTCACCCCAAACAGTTTTGTGTTCATGTGATTAATCATGTAAGATAAGACAACCTTTATTCGTCCCACAATGGAGAAATTCCCAATTTCCAGCAGCAAAGTTATGAAAGGAAGAAAGTTGAAAAACAAAAGTACAATACTCCAGACATTTTGAAAACAAACATAGTGTCAGTCATGTTTCACACTCACCAAAACTGATTCTAGACACACAGCTAGAAACCTGTAAAAGAAGAGAATTATTTTCAAACAATGGCCTGTGTTTGAGTGGAGGGGGGAGGGGGTTATCTTGTGTAAAGAATGACTTGAGTGCACTGACCAAAACCTGCAAGAGAAATATTAAACATGAGCTAATCGTGTTGGCTTACAACTTAATTCAAGATCGGGCTCTATTTTGAGGAAGCATTATTTTAACTAGATTACACTAGGATATATTTAGAGATGATTTTGCTTGATGGTTAATAATAATAATAATAATTAATTTTATTTAAAAGCGCCTTTCATGTCACCCAAGGACACTGTACAGACAAAGAGGAAATGCAGTCTAAAAAATAAATAAGAGAAATATTAAATAAAAACAGGAGATAAAAACACAAGACATGGGAAGTGGAATAAATTAGATATTGTAGGCAGTCCTGAACAGGTGTGTTTTTAAACGGGACTTGAAAGTGGAAAGAGGTGTGCAGTTTTGGAGGTCCGGAGGTAGACTGTTCCATAGCTTTGGAGCAGCGCGACTAAAGGCTCTGGATCCCATGGTGCTCAGACGGGCAGGGGGGACTGACAGTCGGAGGGAGGATGAGGATCTGAGGGAGCGAGTGGGGGTATACACCTGCAGGAGGTCGGACAGGTAGGGAGGGGCCAGGTTGTGGATGGCCAAGTATGTATATAGGAGCAGTTTGTAGTTGATGCGGTAGTGGACAGGGAGCCAGTGGAGCTGCTGAAGGACAGGGGTGATGTGCTGGTGGGAGGGTGTTTTTGTAATGATGCGGGCAGAGGCGTTTTGGACCAGCTGGATTTTATGGAGGGACTTTTGAGGTAGGCCGAAGAGGAGAGCATTGCAGTAATCTAGGCGGGATGTGACAAGACTGTTGACAAGAAGGCAGGAGGTAGATGATAAAGAGAAGGGGCCCGAGGGCAGATCCCTGAGGCACACCCGAGGTGACTGGGGAGGGCTTTGAAGTGAAGGATTTGAGCTGGACAAACTGAGTGCGGCCGGTGAGGTAGGAGTGAAACCAGCTGAGGGGAGTGTGGGAAAGACCGATGGAGGAGAGTCTATTGAGGAGGATAGGGTGAGAGATGGTGTCAAAGGCGGCACTCAGGTCTAGGAGGATGAAGATGGAAGCTAAACCGGAATCAGATGCTATGAGGAGATCGTTAACAATACGGATTAGGGCAGTCTCTGTGCTGTGGCGGGGGCGGAAACCAGACTGAAAAGGTTCATAAAGAGAGTGGAGGGATAGGTGGGAGTGGAGTTGAGCAGCATACTTTTTCAAGTATTTTGGAAATAAATGGAAGGTTGGAGATGGGGCGGAGGTTATCGAAGTTATTGGGGTCTGAGCCGTGTTTTTTCAGTATGGGGGTAACAGCAGTGGTTTTGAAAAGTGAGGGGACAATTCCAGAGGAAAGTGAGGAGTGGATAATGGCAGATATGAAAGGGAGCATGGAGGGGAGGCAGGATTTGACGAGGGATGAAGGGAGGGGATCGAGCTGACAGGTGGTGGGCTTGGATTTGTGAATGAAGTTGGATATTTCAGCAGTCGTGGGAGCGACAAAACTGGAGAAGAAATGACAAGGAGAAGGAGGTTCGGATGGGGAAGGAGCTGGCAGGTTTTGATGGAGGTGATGATGGATCTTAAGGATTTTGTTATTGAAGTACTCCATTATGAAGATGGAAATAAACGATTACATTCGATAACGTGAGCGAGTGCTGCCAGACACATCGACGTCATTGTTGGCCACGCAATGAGCAATGCCATTCCTGGCGTTTGGTCACACCTGCTCTTAATAAAAACTCCTTGGTTCACACCAAACACTTCAGTGATATTACAATAGTACAGAAAACTGATTAAAGTCAGTTTAAAAGACTCATGGTAAGTTAACTTTGGCAAGCTTGCTGGAGCAACGGTTTATCGCCAAGTAGTTCAATGAGGACACCCACCTGAATAAAGTGCTTCTGATTCAATGATGTCGTCCAGCTGTAGGCGGGGACTGTCGGTGTGAAGCTCCTCCTTCGAGTGGCTGACGCATGCGTGACTCACGTGCTGCCCTCAATGAGCATACGTATTCAGATTGAATTCATTCATTCATTCATTCACCTTCCGAACCGCTTATATGTTGATATTATTAACAAGTAGTATATGAAATTTACTATAACCAAAAGTGTAGTAAATTAATGATTGGTAGACACAAGGAACCAGGATGACAGGAATAGGTTAGGGTTAGTCCCGCAGCGCACCCGCGGGACTTTGCGGATCCAACCGATCCCTTCCGCTTGGCCTTGCTGAAACTGCGCCGTTCCCGAAGGGAGTGGGAGCGCTGAAAAAACGTCGCCGCACACCTCGCTCAGGTGTGCGGCGACGTTTTTACTCAAGGGCCAAACTGATCCGGTCAGCGTGCCCTTGCCGAAGCTGCACCGTTCTTATTACCCTCGAAAAATCAGCAGTAACACCAAAAGGCCACCCTGTGAAGACAATTTTGTGACATTTGATGGATTTTTTTTTTGAACAAACAATATTACAATTACTTCACAACGGTCGTTCTTCACCGCTGTTTCCACCTTCTGTATGGCTCTTCTTCGCTTTATTATGTCTTTTTACCCTAAAAAAATCAGCAGTAACACCAAAAGACCACCCTGTGAAGATAATTTTGTAACTTTTGATGTGTTTCTTTTTACATTTCTGAACACAAACAAACATAACAATGAATTCATAACGGTCGTTCTTTACGACTGTTTCCATCTTGTTTCATGTGTTGTCTTGTATTACAGTCAAACCTCGGTTTTCGGACGTCTCGGTTCTCGTACAATTCGGTTTTCGAACAAAAATTTCGATTTTTTTATGCCTCAGATGCCGAACAAATTTCGGTTCTCGAACTAACTGAGCGCACTTGAATGCGTCACTTCACTCCTCTCGGCTTCGCTACCTCGTGTAGCGACGCTACCTCAAGAGGAGTGAAGTGACTGTAGCCGTGCTCCCTTTTGTAGCAGCGCTCCCTCATGTCGCCGTGCTCCCTTGTGTTGCGTCGCAACACAGGAAGCGACCATTGTGAGCAGACGTTTTTGTATTGTTCAATAGATTTTTTTAAAAAGCAGACGTGTTTGGTGAAACGCTTCCTAGTGTAGCGTCTATTGTGAGCAGACGGGTTTGTATTGTTCAATAAAAAAAAAAGCAGACGTCTTTGGTGAGACGCTTCTGTTCCGGAGAGAAATCCCCCTCTTTTCAGAATGGTTTACCCCAGCAGCACGGTGGGTGTGAGTGCGTTTGCCACCCGTTTTCAATGCAGCGGCACATAATGAACATTCTGGTGTCCGCTGTCTCATTTTTATGCAATAATCATACAGAAACAGCTTCCTTGTGTAGCGTCCATTTTGAGCAGACCAGTTTGTATTGTTCAATTAAGAATTTTTTTTTTTTAAAGCAGACGTGTTTGGTGAGAACTACGTAATATTGGACTGTTATTTTTGCATCGTGTATCAGCCCCTAATCATGGCACCAAAGAAAGCAAGTGGAAGTGGTGAACCCGGTGAAGAAAAGAGGAAAATAGTGCGCAAAACTATGGAATTTAAGAAAGATTTAATCGCGAAATATGAGTCAGGTGTGCGTGTGCCTGTGTTGGCGAAGGAGTTTGGGATGCCGAAACGCCCGAAACTGCCTGCTGAGCTGGGACAGGCGCACGCCCCACGACAGATAGAGAGAGAGAGAGAGAGAGAGATGTTTCCCTCAATTTTTATGTTGGTGAAAATGTTAAAATTGGTAAAAATAAAACATATTACAGTTTGTTTGTACAGTATTTTACATATTACCCGCTCTCCTATTACATTTGTACAGTTTATGGTGTGAAATTGTAAAAAAAGTTGTTTTCTTGACTTGGAACGGATTAAAACATTTTATATTGATTTCAATGGGAAACATGGTTTCAGTTTCCGAACAATTAGGTTTCCGAACAGTCTTCTGGAACGAATTAAGTACGAAAACCGAGGTTTGACTGTATTTTGTCATTTTTTTGGTCAACTTTTCTTTTGATGGCGGCGCAGCGGCTCCTCTTGTTTTATGTTGAGGGGGAAGAAATTTCATCTGTGCTGTATGTTACACATACGTACAGCACATTTGACAATAAAGTTGTATTCAATTCAATTCAATTCAATCTTTTGTATGGATCTTTGCTCTCAATTGTGAGAGCCCAATTTGGACGTGCCAGGCAAAAGTCGATCACTGCCGTCTGCTGGCGACAGTTTGTCATTGCAGCCTTCTGAAAGATGACCATATTATTTCTTACTACCCTCCAAAAATCATCAGGAACAGAAAATGCCCAGCTTGTGAACATAATTTTGTGACAATTGATGGATTTTTTTCATTTCTGAACACAAAAGACATTGCTATTAATTCGCAATTCTTCATTCTTCATCCTTCTTTCTACCTTGTTTGGAACTTCGTTCTCAATTGCGAGAGGGGCACAAGAGGGGCTGCACAGTACAAATCCGTCACTGCCCTCTCCTGGTCATAGTTTGTCATGACAACCTCCTGAAAGAATACCATCTTCCTGTTCTGTATTTCTTATAATAATAATAATAATAATAATAATAATAATAATAATACATTTTATTTGTGGGCGCCTTTCTCAGAACTCAAGGACACCTTCCAACAAGCAGTTAAAAAACACAAATACAATGTTAAAAACAACATCAAATGGAATAAATAAAATAAAACAAAATAGAGACAATAGATTTATGGTCAGAGTGAATAAGCTTTTCTGAACAGATGTGTTTTGAGGCTGGATTTGAAATGATTTAATGAGTCTGTGTTACGAAGGTCAGCGGGGAGTGTGTTCCAGAGCTGGGGAGCAGAGCGACTGAAGGCTCTGTTTCCCATGGTGACGAGGCGAGCAGGGGGGACAGTGAGGAGGAGAGAGGAGGAAGAGCGAAGAGAGCGGACAGGTGTAGGAATGTGGATGAGGTCAGACAGGTATGGAGGGGCAAGGTTATGGATGGCTTTGAATGTGAGGAGCAGGATTTTATATTGAATGCGGTGTATAATGGGGAGCCAGTGGAGATGTTGGAGGACAGGTGTAATATGGTTTATGGATGGTGTGAGCGTGATAATGCGAGCGGCTGAATTTTGGACCAGCTGAAGCTTATGGAGGGTTTTCTGAGGGAGACCGAGCAGGAGGGAGTTACAATAATCAAGTCGGGAGGTGACGAGGGTGTGAACAAGTATAGCAGTAGAGTGAGGGGTGAGAGAAGAGCGGAGCCGGTGAATGTTTCTCAGATGATAATATGCAGAACGAGTGATATTGTTGATATGTGAGGTGAAGGAGAGGGTGCTATCAAGGATGACACCCAGACTCTTGACCTGAGGGGAGGGGGAGATGGAGGAGCTGTCAAAGGGAATGGAGAAATTGTTTATTTTGTTTAGGGTGGATTTAGTGCCAACGAGGAGGAGTTCAGTTTTATTGCTGTTCAGTTTGAGGAAGTTTGAGGTGAACCATGACTTTAATTCCTGCAGACAGTTGGTTAGGGAGGATGTTGGAAGTATGGTGTTTGGTTTGGTACAGATGTAGAGCTGGGTGTCATCCGCGTAGCAATGCAAGTGAATGTGATGTTTCCTGAAGATATTACCAAGGGGGAGAAGATAGATTAGAAACAGCAAGGGGCCAATAACAGAACCGTGAGGAACACCTGAAGTGAGAGGAGAAGGGTGAGATCTAAAACATTTGAGCTGGATAAACTGGGTGCGGTCAGAAAGATAGGAACGGAACCAGGAGAGGGGGGTGCTGGTGATGCCAATGGAGGAGAGTCTGTCAAGGAGGATGGAGTGAGAGATGGTGTCAAAGGCTGCACTAAGGTCAAGCAGAAGGAGGATGGCAAGTGAAACCGGAATCAGCAGAGAGAAGAAGGTCATTGGATATTTTGAGGAGGGCAGTTTCAGTACTATGGAGGGGATGGAAGCCAGATTGAAATTTTTCGTAGAGGTTATTGGAGGAGAGATGGGTGTGAAGTTGGGCAGACACTGTTTTTTCTAGAAGTTTGGAAATGAAGGGGAGGTTTGATATGGGACGGAAGTTGTTCAGGTCGGAGGGATCAGAGCCAGGTTTCTTTAGAATGGGAGTGACAGCAGCATTCTTATCCTCCAAGGTCGATTACTGCTGTCTGTTGGTCACAGTTTGTCATTGCAACATATTATTTCTTATTTCCCTCGAAAAATTAGCAGGAACAAAAAAGGCAGCCCTGTGAAGATAATTTTGTGACATTTGATGGATTTCTTTTTCAAATTTCGGACCAAAAACAAGATTACAATTAATTCACAAGGGTCGTACTCCCCACTGTTTCCACCTTGTTTTTGGATCTTTACTCTCAATTGCGAGAAGAGCCCCATTGGGACGTGCATGGAAGAAGTCCGTCAATGCCCTCTGCTGGTCAGAGTTTTTCATGGCAACCTTCTTAAAAATACCATAATATTTCTTATTACTAGAGCTGTCAGTTTAGCGTGTTATTCCATCCATCCATTTTCCGAACCGCTTGATTCTCACTAGGGTCGCGGGGGGTGCTGGAGCTTATCCCAGCTGTCTTCGAGCAGTAGGTGGGGGACACCCTGAATCGGTTGCCAGCCAATCGCAGGGCACACAGAGACAAACAACCATCCGCGCTCACACCCACACCTAGGGACAATTTAGAGTGTCCAATCAGCCTGCCATGCATGGTTTTGGAATGTGGGAGGAAACTGGAGCACCCGGAGAAAACCCACGCAGGCCCGGGGAGAACATGCAAACTCCACACAGGGAGGCCGGAACTGGAATTGAACCCGGTACCTCTGCACTGTGAAGTCGACGTGCTAACCACTGGCCTACCGGGCCGCCCTATAGCATGTTATTATTGGAATTAATTCAAATCAATTTTAACGTGATAACTTTTTTTTTATCGCGAGATTAATGCGGCAACACGTGATAGCGGATGTTACGTTGCTCTATAAATAAACCGGAAACAAAACAACAAGCGCGCTGGACAGGTCCACACCCATGTCTGTTTTTCCAGCCATGGCAGCGCGAGACACCGAAAACGGACGCTGAAAGAATTTATGAATGGAAAGTTTACTTTTAAAAAGTTGCCAGATGTTGCCACTGACAAGACCAAAGTTACCTGCATGTTTAGCAGGCGGAAACTGAGCTATCATCATATCACGTCGAGTCTGAAATTCCACTTAACTCATTGAATACCACCCCTTTTCTGTTCTACAGCTACATAAACATGAGACCTATCAGAAGAAAGGTGAGACACTCTTCTTTCAGCAGAAAAAAAGTTTGTTTCTATCTTTGTCCGTTCTTTAGCAATGAGCATTAGAAAATTGTGTTAGCATTAGAAAAAAGTTGTATGCGCGCGGTGATTTTTTTCAGCTCTTGCTTTTAATCCGCGCCACTCTTCGCCCTGCAAAAAATGCAAAACGGCAAGGGGAGCGGATCGGATCACTTCCAGACAGTTGCGCGTTGCCGAGGCAACGTTTGACAGAAAATGGGAGCGAGGTTTTTCATGCCTTGCTTGCAAATCCCTGAACTCCAGGCATTTTTTTGCTTCGCGCAGCAGCAGCGGGACCAAGGAAGCGGCAACCATTAATTTCCGGACATCGCGCATGTCCAGTGATTTTCTTCAGCTCTTGCTTTTAATCCGCGCCACTCTCGGTCGGCTCTGAATAAAACGTAAAAAGGCAAGGGGAGCGGATCCGATCACTTCCAGACAGGTGCGCGTTGCTAACGCAACATTTGACACACACAACAGGAGTGACAAAGCGAGGTTTTTCAGGCCTTGCTTGCAAATCCCGGCACTCCGGGCATTTTTTTGCTTCGCGCAGCAACAGCGGGACAAGCGAGTGGCAACCATCAATTTCCAGACATAGCGCATGTGCGCGTGATTTTTTTCAGCTCTTGCTTTTAATCTGCGCCACTCTCAGCCCTACAAAAAATGCAAAACGGCAAGCGAATCGGATTGGATAACTTCCAGACAGATGCGTGTGGCCGAGGCAACGTTCGACAGACAACGGGAGCGAGACCGCAAGGTTTTCCAGGCATTGCTTGCAAATCGGCACTGCGGCCTTTTTTTTGCTTTGCGCAGCGACAGCGGGACCAAGAGAGCGAAGGTCAGTTCATAATTGTGAATTAATTGTCGTCATGTTTTCGTTCAGAAATGTTAAAAAATCCATAAAATGTCACAAAATGATCTTCACAGCGCTGCCTTTATGTGTAACTGCTGATTTTTCGAGGGAACAAAGAACTAATAGAATCATCTTGAAAACGGTTGCAATGACAAACTGTGACCAACAGACGGCAGTGATCGACTTTTCAGGGTAAGAAATACAGCAAGATGGTATTCTTTCATCAGGTTGCAATAACAAACTATGAACAGAAGAGGGAATAGACGAACTTCTACCTTGCACGTCCCAATGGGGCTCTTCTCGCAATTGAGAGTGAAGAAGATCAAAAAACACCACCAAATGTCACACAATTATCTTCACAAAGGGGCCATTTTGTGTTCCTGCTGATTTTTCGATTGTCATCAGAAATCGTCTGGTATTCTTCAAGGATGTTGCAATGACAAAATATTACCAGCAGAGAGCAGTAACGGACTTCTGCCGTGCACATCCCAATGGGGCTCTCGCAACTGAGCGCGAAGGTCAGTTCACAAAGTGGAAACAGAGTGGAAGAACCACCGTTGTGAATCAATTGTCATTATGTTTCATTCAGAAATTTTTAAAAAATCCATAAAATGTCACTAAATGATCTTCAGAGCGCTGCCTTCATGTATAACTGCTGATTTTTCGAGGGAAATAAGAACGGTGACAATCTTGAAAACGGTTGCAATGACAAACTGTGACCAACAGGCGGCAGTGATCGACTTTTCAGGGTAAGAAATACAGCAAGATATTCTTTCAACAGGTTGCAATGACAAACTTTGACCAGCAAAAGGCAGTCATCGACTTTTTCCTTGCACGTCCAAGTGGGGCTCTCTCGTCAGTTATGAAGAAATAAAATGGTAGTCTTTCAGAAGGTGACAGTGACTAACTGAGGAGCACAGAGAAGCTCTCGGCGCTTGCTGTGCATGGCCAAAGAGCCATATATATAGTGCTGGTTCAAAACCCGCTTAGTAACGTGTGAAAATAAAATTTCACATACAGTACTTAGTTATGTTTCTTTGGGAAACTCCTATAGGTTGCATCCTGTATGATCAAAGTGCACTGTCATTCACAGTCACTGGTAGTGTAGTGGTAAAACTGTAGGTGTTCAGTGCAGTTACCACAGGTTCAAACTTGCTCAGTATCGTGTGAAAATAAAACTTTAAATACTTAGTTAATTTTTTTTCTTTGGGATAACCCCATTATGTTGGGCCATATACATTATGAATGAAAAGCATCAGAAATCACAGTCACTGTTAGTGTAATGGTAAACCTTCTGGCATTTGATGCAGGCAGTGCTAGCTCAAAACCAGCTCAGTGACTTGAAATTCACACAGTATACAGGATGGAACCTTTTCCATCCTGTATGACCACAGTGCGCAGCTAATCACAGTCCCTAGTAGTGTACTGGTAAAATCGCAGGCTTTCTGTGTAGGCAGCACATGCTTGAAACCTCACTCAGTGACGTGTGAAAATACAGCACCTAACAGTTGGTTAATTTTATCCGTGGGAAAACCCCAATACGTTGCGTCAAGTATGACCAAAGTGCTCTGCAATTCACAATCACTGGTAGTGTAGTAGTAACCTCATTGGCTCTCGGTGCGGGCAGTGCTGGTTCAAAACCAGCTCAGTGAAGTTAGAGCACCAAACATTTCATTGCTTTTTTCCATGGGAAAACCAAAATAAATTGAGTCATATATGTCCAAAATGCTCGATTGTTCACAGTCACTGGTAGTGTGGTGGTAAACTCGCTGGTTTCGGTGCTTTCATTTCATATACTTAGATTTTTTTGGGAAACTCCTATAGGCTGCATCCTGTATGATCAAAGTGCACTGCCATTCACAGTCACTGTTAGTGTAGTGGTAGAACTGCAGGTTTCCAGTGCAGTCACCACAGGTTCAAAACTTGCTCAGTATCGTGTGAAAATAAAGCTTTAAACACTTAGTTAATTTTTTTCTTTGGGAGAACCCCATTATGTTGGGCCATATACAGTATGACTGAAAAGCCTCGCCATTCACAGTCACTGGTAGTGTAGTGGTAAACCTTCTGGCATTTGATGCAGGCAGTGCTAATTCAAAACCCATTCAGTGACCTGAAATTCACACAGTTTTTTTCCTTTGGGAAACCCCTACAGGTTCCTGTATGACCAAAGTGCGCAGCTAATCACAGTCACTACTAGTGTACTGGTAATATCGCAGGCTTTCTGTGTAGGCAGCACGTGTTTGAAACCTCACTCAGTGACGTGTGAAAATACAGGACCTAACAGTTGGTTAATTTTATCCGTGGGAAAACCCCAATACGTTGCGTCAAGTATGACCGAAGTGATCAGCAATTTAGAGTTACTGGTAGTGTAGTGGTAGCCTCACTAGCTTACAGTGCAGGCAGTGCTGGTTTAAAACCAGCTCAGTGACATATGAAAATACAGCACTGAACACTTGGGTAAATTATTCCATGGGAAAATCCCAATATGTCGCGTCAAATGTAATTAAAGTGCCTTGCAGTGTAGTGGTAAACATGCAGGCTTTTGATGCAGGCAGTTATGGTTCAGTAATGTGTGAAAATACATAACCAAATTAGTTTTTTCCATGGGAAAACCCCAATATGTACCATCATATATGACCAAAGTGCCCTGCCAGTTGTAGTCACTGGTAGTTTAGTGGTGAACTCGCTGGCTTTCCATGCAGGCAGCAACCTGCTCAGTGACATTTTGAGACAGTGACACGTGGTGACTTTTTTCGATGGGAAAAGCCCAACATGTTTCGTCATATATGACTAAAGTGCATCAACTGTCACAGTCCCTGGTAGTGTAGTGGTAAAATCACAGGCATTCTGTGCAGGCAGCACGGGTTCTAAATCCACTCAGTGACGTGTGAAAATACAGCGCTAAACAGTTGGTTAATTTTTTCCGTGGGAAAACCCCAGTATATTGCGTCAAGTATGATTAAAGTGCTGTGTAAATCACAGTCACTGGTAGTGCAGTGGTAACCTCACTGGCTTTCGGTGCGGGCAGCGCTAATTCAAAACCAGCTCAGTGACATGTGAAAATACAGCACCGAACACTTTGTTGCTTTTTTCCATGGGAAAACCAAAATAAGTTGAGTCATATATGTCCAAAATGCTACATTATTCACAGGCACTGGCAGTGTGGTGGTAAATTCGCTGGCTTTCGGTTTCAGTTCAAAACCAACTCAGTGATATATGGATAATGCAGCACCAAAAACTTGGTTTCTTTTTGCCAATGAAAAAACCACAGTAAATCACGTCATGTATGACTAAATTGCCTTGTCAGTCTCAGGCACTGGTAATGTAGTGGTAAAACTGCAGGCATTCAGTGCAGTCAGCGCAGGTTCAAGCCCTGCTCAGTAATCCATCCATCCATCCATTTTCTACCGCTTATCCGAGGTCGGGTCGCGGGGGCAGCAGCTTTAGCAGGGAAGCCCAGACTTCCCTCTCCCCAGCTACTTCTTCCAGCTCTTCCCGGGGGATCCCGAGGCGTTCCCAGGCCAGCTGGGTGACATAGTGTCTCCAGCGTGTCCTGGGTCGTCCTCGGGGTCTCCTCCCGGTGGGACATGCCCGGAACACCTCACCAGGGAGGCGTTCAGGAGGCATCCTAATCAGATGCCCGAGCCACCTCATCTGGCTCCTCTCGATGTGGAGGAGAAGCGGCTCTACTCTGAGCCCCTCCCGGATGACCGAGCTTCTCACCTTATCTCTAAGGGAGAGCCCGGACACCCTGCGGAGAAAACTCATTTCGGCCGCTTGTATTCGGGATCTCGTTCTTTCGGTCACGACCCATAGCTCGTGACCATAGATGAGGGTTGGAACATAGATCGACCGGTAAATTGAGAGCTTCGCCTTTTGGCTCAGCTCCTTCTTTACCCCGACAGACCGACACAACGTCTGCATCACAGCAGACGCTGCACCGATCCGCCTGTCGATCTCTCGCTCCCTCCTTCCCTCACTCGTGAACAAGACCCCAAGATACTTAAACTCCTCCATTTGGGGCAAGATCTCCTCCCCGACCCGGAGAGGGCACTCCACCCTTTTCCGACTGAGGACCATGGTTTCAGATTTGGAGGTGCTGATTTTCATCCCAACCGCTTCACACTCGGCTGCGAAACGCTCCAGCGAGAGTTGGAGAGCCCTGCTTGAAGGAGCCAACAGTACCACATCATCTGCAAAAAGCAGAGATGCAATACTGAGTCACATGCAAGATGGCGCCAGTGTGTTTGGCGGCCTGCCGTCAGCTCCTACCTGTCAGAGTTCTGCTGTGTTTGTCTGTGTTCCTCTTGTTGTCGCTCTGGCATTGCGCTAATGCCCTCAGGACTTATGATCGTGATTTTCTGATACATATCCAAAGCTCCTTAGAGCTACAATCCACTGGATACCTCGGCCTACACTTCAGATGTCACCCGACATTCATCAACTCTCCAGCGGACTGCGTTCACCGGCTCCCCTGCTGCGTTTTCCACCGCAGGAAGCGGCGCAGAAAGCGGCACAGAAAGCGAGGGAATCGTGGCGGTGTTCGAGTGCAGATCAGGGGATTTGCGAGCGTCTCCCTCGCGCAACCATCAACTTGCCGGCCCTCCATCAACTTTGCAGGAAGCAGAGGCCTCTACCTGGCTCGTCGATCGTGGGATCTGAGATACTCCTGCCATCTCTCTATCTCTCCTGCGCAGTCAACGACGCCCGATTGCCCTGCAGCTCCACCAAGGCTGCGCATCCGAAGCGGCGGGGTGAACCTGCTGAACATTCGCCCATTGCAATGCTCTCAAATTCCACAGCCTTCGGATTACCTTGCGGCTAAAGTGTCGCTACTGAACTGCAGGTCCGTGTCTAACAAGACCTTTATTTTAAATGACTTTTTTACACAGCGAGATCTGGACATGTTGTTTTTAACAGAGACATGGATTGGCTCCGGCGCCGGTGAAACATCTGTTTTTGGCGATCTCTGCCCCACAAACTGCTCTTTCATAAGCACTCCGAGAAGTTCGGGGAGAGGAGGTGGAGTGGCTTTGATTTTTAAAAATCGGCTTAAGGTACAAACACTCTCTGCCGGGAGCTTTTCTTCCTTTGAAGTACAATGCGTAAAAGTAGAATCTGCTACTGCACCACTGATGTGCGCACTTGTTTACAGGCCTCCCAAATCAGACAAACATTTCATAAAAGATTTCTCAGACTTTCTGTCCCGTTTTGCATCATCTTATGATCGTTTGTTGATTTTGGGTGATTTTAACATCCATGTCTGTTGTCCATGACATTACTTATCTATTCTATTTTTAACCTGTTTTAGCTTATGCACTATGTACAGCACTTTGGTCAGTGCAAGCTGTGGTTAAATGTGCTTTAAAAATAAACTTTACTTACTTACTTACTTACTACTGAGGCCACCAAAACGGACCCCCTCAACGCCTCGGCTGCGCCTAGAAATTCTGTCCATAAAGGTTATGAACAGAATCGGCGACAAAGGGCAGCCTTGGCGGAGTCCAACCCTCACTGGAAACGATTCTGACTTATTGCCGGCAATGCGAACCAAACTCTGACATCGGCAGTATAGGGACCGAACAGCCCGTATCAGGGGGCTCGGTACCCCATACTCCCGAAGGACCCCCCACAGAACCCCCCGAGGGACACGGTCAAACGCCTTCTCCAAGTCCACAAAACACATGTAGACTGGTTGGGCGAGTTCCCACGTACCCTCGAGGACCCTGCTAAGGGTGTAGAGCTGGTCCACAGTTCCACGGCCGGGACGAAAACCACACTGCTCCTCCTCAATCTGAGACTCGACTTCCTGACGGACCCTCCTCTCCAGCACCCCTGAATAGACCTTACCAGGGAGGCTGAGGAGTGTGATTCCTCTGTAGTTGGAACACACCCTCCGGTCCCCCTTTTTAAAAAGAGGGACCACCACCCCGGTATGCCAATCCGGGGGCACTCTCCCCGCTGACCACGCGATGTTGCAGAGGCGTGTCAACCAGGACAGCCCCACAACATCCAGAGCCTTGAGGAACTCCGGGCGGATCTCATCCACCCCTGGGGCCTTGCCACCGAGGAGCTTTTTAACCACATCGGTGACTTCGACCACAGAGATAGGAGAGCCCACCTCAGAGTCCCCAGACTCTGCTTCCTCAAAGGAAGGCGTGCTGGTGGAGTTGAGGAGGTCTTCGAAGTATTCCGCCCACCGGCTCACCACGTCCCGAGTCGAGGTCAACAGCGCCCCATCCCCACTGTACACAGTGTTAGTGGTGCACTGTTTCCCCCTCCTGAGACGTCGGATGGTGGACCAGAATTTCCTCGAAGCCGTCCGGAAGTCAGCTTCCATGCCCTCACCGAACTCTTCCCACGCCCGAGTTTTTGCCTCAACGACCATCGAAGCTGCATTCCGCTTGGCCAGTCGATACCCGTCAGCTGCCTCTGGGGTCCCACAGGTCATAAAGGCCCGATAGGACTCCTTCTTCAGCTTGACGGCTTCCCTTACTGCTGGTGTCCACCAGCGAGTACGAGGGTTGCCGCCACGACAGGCACCAACCACCTTACGGCCACAACTCAGATTGGCCGCCTCAACAATAGAGGCACGGAACATGGTCCACTCTGACTCAATGTCCCCCGCCTCCCCCGGGACATGGGAAAAGCTCTGTCGGAGGTGGGAGTTGAAACTCCTTCTGACAGGGGATTCCGCCAGACGCTCCCAACAAACCCTCACAATACGTTTGGGTCTGCCAGGTCGGACCGGCATCTTCCCCCACCATCGGAGCCTGCTCACCACCAGGTGGTGATCAGTTGACAGCTCCGCCCCTCTCTTCACCCGAGTGTCCAAAACATGTGGCCGCAAATCCGATGATACAACCACAAAGTCAATCATCGAACTGCGGCCAAGGGTGTCCTGGTGCCAAGTGCACATATGGACACCCTTATGTTTGAACAAGGTGTTTGTTATGGACAATCCGTGACGAGCACAGAAGTCCAGTAACAAAACACCACTCGAGTTCTGATCGGGGGGGCCGTTCCTCCCAATCACGCCCTTCCAGGTCTCACTGTCATTGCCCACGTGAGCATTGAAGTCCCCCAGCAGAACAAGGGAGTCCCCAGCCGGAATACTCTCCAGCACACCCTCCAAGGACTCCAAAAAGGGTGGGTACGCTGAGCTGCTGTTGGGTGCATACGCACAAACAACAGTCAGGACCCGTCCCCCCACTTGAAGGCGGAGGGAGGCAACCCTCTCATCTACCGGCGTGAACCCCAATGTACAGGCACTGAGCCGGGGGGCAATGAGTATGCCCACACCAGCTCTGCGCCTCTCACCGTGGGCAACTCCAGAGTGGAAGAGAGTCCAACCCCTCTCGAGAGAACTGGTACCAGAACCCAGGCTGTGTGTGGAGGTAAGTCCGACTATATCCAGTCGGAACTTCTCTACCTCGCACACTAGCTCGGGCTCCTTCCCTGCAAGAGAGGTGACATTCCATGTCCCTAGAGCTAGCTTCTGTAGCCGAGGATCGGACCGCCAGGGTCCCCTCCTTTGGCTGCCACCCAGCTCGCACTGCACCCGACCCCTTTGGCCCCTCCCATGGGTGGTGAGCCCATGAGAAGGGGGACCCACGTTATCTCTTCGGGCTGAGCCCGGCCGGGCCCCATGGGTATAGGCCCGGCCACCAGGTGCTCGCCAACGGGCCCCGCCTCCAGGCCTGGCTCCAGAGGGAGGCCCCGGTGACCCGCGTCCGGGCAAGGGAAACTTGAATCCATTTATTTTACTCATCATAAGGGATCTGTTGAGCCATGCTTTGTCTGGTCCCTCACCTAGGACCTGTTTGCCATGGGTGACCCTGCCAGGGGCATAAAGCCCCAGACAACTTAGCTCCTAGGATCATTGGGGCACGCAAACCCCTCCACCACGGTAAGGTGACGGCTCATGGAGGGGTTGCTCAGTAATGTGTGAAAATAAAACTTTAAACATGTAGTTAATTTTTCTCTTTGGGAAAACCCCATTATGTTGAGTCATATGTGACTAAAGTGCGTGGCCAGTCACAGTCACTGACAGTGTAGTGGTAAACTTCCTGGCTTTCAATGGCGGCAGTGCTAGTTCAAAACCCGCTCAGTGACTTGTGAAATTAAAATTTTACACCGTATTTTTTCTTTGGGAAACCCCTACAGGTTCCATCCTGTATGACCAAAGTGCACTGCCATTCACAGTCACTGGTAGTGTAGTGCTAAAACCGTTGGCTTTAAGTGCAGTCAGCACAGGTTCAGAACCTGCTCAGTATTGTGTGAAAATAAAACTTTTAACGCGTAGCTAATTTTTTTCTTTGGGAAAACCCCATTATGTTGGGTCATACACAGTTTGACTGAAAAGACCTGCCATTCACAGTCATTGGTAGTGTAGACCTGCGCCGAAGAAGCCCTGGATATCCCAGGATACGCTGGACATCGTAAATAAAAGACGAGATGCTCGGCTGCGCGGGGACATGGCGCTGTATCGGCTCCTTAACACGCAACGGAACATCTCCCTTCGACATGACAGAGAAACCTTCTGGAGCAATCAGGCATCAGCCATGGAGGCCGCCTCCAAAAACAACAATCTGCGGCAGCTCTTCAACCTTCCCCGCAAAGGGAAAGCCGGCCCCCGCCAGCGCTGTTACTTAGTCAAGGACAGGGCTGGCAATATTCTATCAACCGAAACTGAATGCATCAGTCACTGGAAGGAGCACTTCAGTGAGCTCCTAAATCATGCTCCTGTCCCGGCAGACCCAACCTACACCATACACTTCACCACGAATCCGGACTGTCCCCATCACCCCAGTATTGCCAGCTGAAGTCAAAGCAGCCATGACAAAGCTCAAAAATGGTAAAGCACCAGGTGTATGTGCAATCACAGCAGAGATGCTGAAGGCTGGTGGTGACCATATCATCCTGTGGCTCACACAGATCATCAACCATGTGTGGGTCACAGAGTCATTGCCTGATGACTGGAGGCGGGGCGAGTTAATTTTTTTCTTTGGGAAAACCCCATTATGTTGGGCCATATACAGTATGACTGAAAAGCCTTGCCACTCACAGTCACTGGTCGTGCAGTAGTAAACTCGCTCGCTTTCGATGCAGGCAGTTATGGTTCAAAACCCGCTCAGTAGCATGTGAAAATACATCACCAAATACTTGGTTAGTTTTTTCCATGGGAAAACCCCAATATGTGGCGTAATATATGACTAAAGTGCATTGACTGTCACAGTCACTGGTATTGTAGTGGTAACCTCACTGGCTTTCGATGCAGGCAGCGCTGGTTCAAAACCCACTGAGTGATGTGTAAAAAAACTATTCACATTCTTAGTTATGTTTTCTTTGGGAAACTCCTATAGGTTGCATTCTGTATGAGAAAGGTGAACTACCATTCACAGTCACTGGTAGTGTAGTGGTAAAACCGCAGGCTTACAGTCCAGGCAGCGCTGATTCAAAACCTGCTCAGTATAGTGTGAAAATACAGCACCAAACACTAGGTTACTTTTTTCCATGGGAAAACCTCAATATGTCACATCATATACTGTATGACTATATTGCCTTGACAGTCACAGGCACTGGTCGTGTCGTGGTGAAACCGCAGACTTTCAGTGCAGTCAGCGCAGGTGCAAAACCTTCTCAGTATCGTGTTAAAATAAACTTTTAAACACGTTAAATTTTTCTTTGGGAAAACCCCATTGTGTTGCGTCATATATGACTAAAGTGCCTTGCCAGTCACAGTCACTGATAGTGTAGTGGTAAACTAGCTGACTTTCGATGGAGGCAGTGCTGGTTCAGTCAGTCAATGTTTGAAATAATTATTTATTTTGTTACAGCAATGTTTAGAGGACCACAATAACCACAGCCTTGTTTAGATGATGGGTCTACATGCACTTCAGTCATGCGATTATCAGGAAAAACCTGATTTACACGTTTCAGTCAATCGTTTTATTTTTTTCCGAAATTGACGACGTAAAACTCTTGACCTCAGTATCGGCCTTTCTCCAGTCCCAAAAAAACCCTGCTGTACCTCAAGAAATGCTAGTGGTGAGTGCGTTGTACAAGCTCACCAAAAACAGCCCAAAACATTGTTGTTTGTGACCTGCAAATTTATTATGCAATGATAATTAAATGGAATGTTACGAGACAAAGTTGTTTTGTGTGCAAGGACAACGCCGAGGATTTCGAGAGGTTCATAGGGCCAAGGGTGACATCTATTGGTGAAACTTCATTTGGGGAAAAAAAGCGACCTTAAAGCTGTGTTTTTAGATGTATTTCTTTCATATCCACTGTTTTTATTTATCAGTCATTTTCTATCAAGTTAGACGACTGAAAATTTAATGTACTTGTGTTTTGAAGGAATACATAAGAACATAATTTCAAAAATGCTTGTACCATGGTTCAAAACGAGATTTCACTGTAGAATCTGCAGAGGAATTCATCCCTTACTGTGATGTACTACCTCCTTTGTTGTTGGGTCTGTTCTGACTCTTGAGTGAAAGAATGGAGGATACTGTTTGAAGTATTTCCTGCTAATTGTGGTTTACTCTCTCTTTTATTTAGTGCACAATTGTGATGTCCGGAGCACCCGGAGAAAACCCACGCAGGCCCGGGGAGAACATGATTTGGCATGAGGGTGCTAACCACTGACTACCGGGCCCCCTCTGTTTGATACCTGCTAATCAGGGAGGCAGAGGGTAGATGGCCCCATACAATCAGGAGCAGGGTGGACTGAACAAAAAATATATGCAAATAATACTTGCAAGAGTACATACAGTGGAAAAACTAACTCAAATACACAAACACAAAGCATAAATGCTTTGAAATGCCCTCCCTGACACAAATGAACAATATCTGAGTATTTGGCAGTTTTGCTCTGTTTTACAAAATAACTTGTTAATGTTTCAAAAACGTACACAAAAATAAGAGCAGGTTCATTTGGAAGGGGCACAAATGTCTCTAAACTGTCACATGCTGATGGCCTCTCAGTGACAGGACTCACTCTGCCCTCAGAAGTGGTGGTTGTGTTGGGGGAAGAGCGGCCTCCTCTCCACCGCGTGTTCGTTGAATTTCGGATGAGGAGAATGTTGGTACTTCAATCAGAGGCTGGAATCGATGAACAGTTTCTTCAAAGCTTTTAATGACAGAATATTCCGGGCACCCGCGGTTACAGACAATGGCTGCGCGTCACGAGTGCGAAGCAGGAAGAGATTCACATCATTTTTATACCATCAGAAGGGCGGTACCGGGGCACAAAGTGTGATATCATAACTTTCGTTTCTCCTAAACTGATTCTCAGCTTGGCGCATTCCAAAGTTTGTGCGTCTTCAGTAGGGAGTGTTCCAATCAACAAGTGATGATTGTTACAAGGACACAAAGCTACACTGCGGGCATGTGAAAGTTATACAACATAACTAAATATGAGCAGAGTACAGACTAAATATGACCAGAATACAGACTTCATTCCCCCTCTCGGACTCGTAAGAGTCCGACACTTGAGATGATTTAAATAAAGGTATCAGCGGCATCATCGTCGGTGGTGGCTGGTGCAACATTAAGCAAAGGTTGTGTGGAAAGATCGGACGTCAACAAGAAGCAAACGCATGCAACGATGACCACATGTTGATTGTCCCTGTCCATGGTGTGTCAGATGTCCTCCGGGACGGGGTCATGAATGAATTGACGAAAGTGTAGTGTTGGGGAGTTGGATGAATGACCATGAGAGGGGCTGTTGTAAGTGTGAGCGGGAATGTCATGGTGTCATGATGAGAGGGGTGGGGGTTGTGTTCGTCAGTGATAAATTGACTTACTGTATAGCGGTCGTTTTCTTCAGGACTTTAGGGTAGACTACCTGGTCCCAGGTTGATTTTCACCGGGGTTATTTTGCCCGTATACCGTGAAATCAACCTCTATTGAATGGTGTCACCAGTAGGGGGCAGCTGGGGCTGGATCAGTGTATTTATTTATTTTTCATCAGGTGGTGGGATCGCTCAGCCCAAGGTGGATTTGTGTGCAATAATTACTCCAATAAAGAAAAAGCATATCTTTTTTTTCTTTTTGCATCATCATATCTCTATTAAAAGCATTCTTCTTTGCAGCATAATCAATTAATGATTGCAGGCATACGCATTCTTCATTGCAAGCATGATCAATGCATCATTAATAATATGCAAATATATAATAACTAAAAACAATTAACCTAACAGTGTTTATACTACATTTGCTCATATCGTCACATAGAACCTTCCTGTCAAACTTTATTCAGTGGAGTCATGTCATAGTTGTACTCAGGGACTAAAAAAATAGGTTATCACCAGTTTTAAAATAGTCAGAAAAAATACAGGAAAAGATGGTTAAAAATCATCTACGACATTTAAAGATATTGAACTGCAATCATGTCTCCATTAGCCGAGCCGTTTTCTATATCAGAACCTTTACCATCCAAAAGCAACAGCAGAGGGTACATTCCATTCACTTTTGATGTCGTGGGCGTACCGGCCGTAGTGATAAACCGGAGAAGCAGAGCCTCGATACAGGAAAGTCAGCAACATCTACACAATGTCAAGATAGCCGGGAAAAAAATGTAAGAGAGATTAACACACCATTTTAATTTTTTTTTTTTACGTCACAAAGGTTTTACCACTAATTCTGACGACAAGGGCGTGGTCACAGCTGGAATGGTACGGTTCAGTGTGGGAGGCCCTCAGGGCGTGGTTGAACAACACCGTTCACCACATATCGCACATGCTGTCTCCACACTGGAAGGGACCTTTTGTGATTCTGAAGTGTCTTGGATCGACTGAAGAGGAATCTGGTGTGACCTACAAGATCAAGTATCTGTTGGATCCACCTGATAAAGTCCAAACAGTCCACTACAACCGATTGCGTCCTTATCACTCTGATGTAAAGAGCGTGCCTTTGAATACCTCATCAGCACCTGTGGGTCACATACCTCATCCACCCCTGGCCCTATCAGCGTTAGCAGGTGTTCTATCTTGTCCGCCCCATTGGAAATGGCCGTGGTTGAACAACACCATTCACCACATATCGCACACGCTCCATTGGCCTCAGCCAAGAGCACATCCACCGCTGTGCGGTCCCGGAACGTCATCAGAGAGGTGACTGTCAATTGTTTTACTTCCAATAGCCAAAAAGGCTTCCTCAGTATAATTTGCAAGCTTCTGAACACTGTAGTGTAGGTAGCTGATTCCGTCAGCAACCTGGTTAACCAATTTATACCCACCCAGTACGCCACGAGGAACTCCAATTGCACCAATATAGATGGAATCACAAATATCCTCTGCTGTGGATGGACGCATAGTCATTAGTAAAAATAGCATCTTAATTGTTTTTCAATTGTTTTCCAATTATTTTCAAATTATTTTCTGCGCTAAATATTTTCTGCGCTAACTATTAACTATAATTCCCCCTCTTTTTCCTTTTTGTTTATTAAAAAGAAAAAGGAGAACTCTGCCGCGATAATTATTTGCCTATAAAATTGTTAGAAATATACTTCTGTGTTAAATTGAAACCTGAATTAACATTAAAAAACAAAAGAAAGAAATATAGTAACACTCACAGCGAAGAATAACTATATCAACATCGATTTTTAAACCGTAACAGAAGAGAAACTAAACACAACAATACAACACCAAACAAAAATTAAGTGAACAATAAAAAATCGCGTATAATTATTATTAGTATTATTCTTTTTTCAAATCAATGCACTGTTTGAACTATTTCACCATTCTGAAAACAAAATTAAACAAATCAATAAAGGATAATAAATTCACATTCAGTTCAGCAACATCAATTCAGGAACACAATACATTAAAAGACTTAGACCTCCAAAATAAAATGAATAAAGGTTTTTGTGCTTTTTTTATGAGATTGAAAAGATCAATTAGATATAGAACACTTTCCATCCAAAAAACAAAAATGTATAAAACCATTCACCAATATTTATTTTTTTATTTCTTTTTAGATAATCAAGATCACTGGTGTCAAACTCGAAGTCTGGGAGCCAGATCTGGCCCGCCACATGATTTTATGTGGTCCGCGAAAGTAAATCAAGCGCGTCAAATTAAATCCTTAAATTAGGACCGACATTTTAACGTTGAGCAAATGATGTCGAGGTTTTATAATAATTTTGTAATCCTGTAATCCACTCACTCAAACAATAATTGAACAAATTATCATTGTTAATTTAACTGATTTCAAAATTGGAAATCTAAAAATACCGTTGAGTTAAATTATACAAATAATAATATATACACTGTTATGTTTCAGTCTGGTTACGTTTGGTTTTGATTCCTCATGTGCCTTTTTTTCGCCACTTGTTCTCGTTATCAGTGTCCCTTGTGTGTAACCAATTAGCTCCCTCAACCCTTTTGTCTTGTCCAGGTGTTTCTCGTTGTCTCGTCACTTTGCTTGTATTTAGTTCCCTGGATTCTGTCAGTCTTGGTTGGGTCATTGTGAGCTGTGAGCATATGTGTGCTCCTGTCATGTTTTGTTTACTGTTATCGTTTTGTTTGATACTTTGCTTCCTCGTGATTTCCAGGTATCTTTTTGATTACTTCGACTTGGTGCTTTTTCCGTTGTACTCCTGTGTGTATTTTTTGTTGAATACATTTTGGTCAATCCACTCTGCTCCTCCCTGCCTCCCTGCTTTTTGGGGTCCTACTCTGACTACCACCACGCAAACGTGACAGAATGACCCAACAAGACTGGACCCCGCAGGACCAGAGGCCTGGTCCCACTGCCACCCTTTCCTGTCCCCGGCGAGGCAAGTCTGCCGTCGCCCTCCGTCACGGTTCCCGGCGAGGCAAGGGTTGCCGTCGCCTTCCGCCCCTGTTCCCGGCGAGGCAAGGGTTGCCGTCGCCCGTCCCTGTTCGTGGCGAGGCAAAGGTTGCCGTCACCCTCCGTCCCTGTTCGTGGCGAGGCAAAGGTTGCCGTCGCCCTCCGTCCCTGTTCCCGGCGAGGCAAGGGTTGCCGTCGCCCGTCCCTGTTCCCGGCGAGGCAAGGATTGCTGTCGCCCTCCATTCCCGTACCCGGCGAGGCAAGGGTTGCCGTTGCCCTCCGGTCCTGTTCCCGATGACGCAAGTGTTGTGTCCCGCCATCCCGCCCTGTTTCCGCCCGGTCCGGCCATTGGGTGACTTTGGGACGTCTGGGATCCGTCCCTTGAGGGGGGGGTACTGTTATGTTTCGGTCTGGTTACGTTTGGTTTTGATTCCTCATGTGCCTTTTTTTCGCCACTTGTTCTCGTTATCAGTGTCCCTTGTGTGTAACCAATTAGCTCCCTCAACCCTTTTGTCTTGTCCAGGTGTTTCTCGTTGTCTCGTCACTTTGCTTGTATTTAGTTCCCTGGATTCTGTCAGTCTTTGTTGGGTCATTGTGAGCTGTGAGCATATGTGTGCTCCTGTCATGTTTTGTTTACTGTTATCGTTTCGTTTGATACTTTGCTTCCTCGTGATTTCCAGGTATCTTTTTGATTACTTCGACTTGGTGCTTTTTCCATTGTACTCCTGTGTGTATTTTTTGTTAAATACATTTTGGTCAATCCACTCTGCTCCTCCCTGCCTCCCTGCTTTTTGGGGTCCTACTCTGACTACCACCACGCAAACGTGACATACACATTTATTTAAGTTTCACCATCATACCGGCCCAACGAAGGAAGATGCAACCCCAAAGCGGCCCTTGACATAGATGAGTTTGACAGCCCTGGTCCAAATCTGTTAGCAAAGTGCAGACTATCCTTCAAAAATACATCCCCCTCTCTCATGTGCTGAAGGAGAACACAAATATCTGAAAAAGAAGATCAGTGCAGTTGTCCATATGTTAGTGTGATCATACAGTATAACAGGAAATGGGGACACGTAATCATCGATATTCTAGCATGTCGACAGAAACACGGATGACCTTTTTACAATGTACGTCAATCGTTGTGGTCAGCAACACTTCAAAGAATTACAATGTTTCCTTTTCATTCTCTACAGCAATCCCAGTTTATTTTGTTAAATTTTTTTTTTAAGAGTAATTTATACATAATCAGCCAAGTTAGTTAATACAACCAAATAATATGATTACATACATATATCGTTTTTACAAATTATATACATGTAATTTCACAAATGATAAAACCAAATTACCTTAGTATAAATCAACTAAATCTATGCATAGTTCCCAGGGTGTTTCATTCATGCATTTCTTTAACTGAATTTTAACCATAGAATTAATACTCCCCACCAATCCTGCAGTTCATGGATGGCAGGAGCAATGGTGTCTCAAATCAATATGAAGCATGCATTCAATTTCATCAATTACTCTGCTCACACAATGTGTTCTCGAGATAGGTTAAAACAGTAGGTTGTATAATGTTCCCGAACCAGAGACCTCCTGCCAACGCGTGAGGTAATTCATGGCGTAAAATTTTTTGGGCAAAATGGGTTCACTGTCAGTGCTGACATAAACCACATCTTGCAATGTAGTCCCCCTTTTATCTTTGTTCATTGATTGGAATTTGTTGCCGCAGATTAAATAGAATTCAATTTGTAACATTTTATCCCATCGCGTACAGTCACTAATTTCTCCCCCCAAAAATTTAGAAGCTGCAAACCTCTTATTTTATTTTCAGCGCTTGTTGTGTGCGCTGTGGACTTACGTGTCCCAATTTGATGTGGTAACTGAGCAGCATTTGTCTTTCAGATGTGATTATTTTTCTCTTCTTCAGCCAATTCCTGACAATCTGTTTAGATGTCAAACAAACGAGCAAACAAACAAACAGACAAACAAATACACAAACAAACAAACAAACACCAGGAAGTGGTAATAATGTAACAGGGTTAAATACAGTGTATCTTTCAGTGTTAGAATTGAATTGAATTGAATTGAATACAACTTTATTGTCAAATGTGCTGTACGTATGTGTAACATACAGCACAGATGAAATTTCTTCCCCCTCAACATAAAACAAGAGGAGATGGGATTGAAACTATAATATAGCCATGCAAAATAAATGTTTAGTAAGTGACAAAAATGTCATGTTAGTGTGCAGCAGCTCATTCATTCTGTCCTTTTTTTTTTTTCCCCAAGACTCTTTCAGCTTGCCCCATGCACTGTTCAAGGTTGCCAGGTGGCTTATCTATCCTATGCATTGTCTAACACGGGGGTGTCAAACATACGGCACGCGGGCCGAAACTGGCCCGCAAGGAGGTTTGATCAGGCCCGCAGGATAATGTAAATGTGAAAAAATGCATAAAAGACACGGAATGAATAAGGTGTAATTCATGGGATATCCGCTAGGGGACACACTGTTTTGATCAGAGGAAAATACAACATTGTTTTGATCCGAGAAGAAGACAACCGCAGCCTCAGTCTGTCACTGAGACAGACCCAACACAGTCTGTCGCTATCAAGGACATCTGAATACTTTATTATTTACACATATTATAGCACTATCCTTAGTTTGTAAGGTGTAGGCAGGGATTACATTTAGATTTTATAGACATGTGTAAATGGTTTAAAAATTCCCCTTTATAAATCTCGTTTAATCTTAAAAGTGCATTCCTCTATTTTTCAATACCAATTACTTGTTAAGGCTTTGTGCCTTTGTACAGTCAGTGGGATCAGTTGCAATTTATAAATGTGAACGATAAAAGTAAATTGCACGTTTGTCTAAAGAAATGTGAGTGCTTCATGAAATGTTTTGTAAAAGATATGTTCATTAAATTTTCCTAGTGTTCTTGTGCTTCTTTAGACCAAAACATAGGAAAGACATATTATTTTGGTTATATATAGCCGAGTATGGTATAATTTTTAATGATCCGGCCCACTTGACATCTACCGAGGCCGTATGTGGCCCACAATGTGAAATGAGTTTGACACCCCTGGTCTAACAGAATCATTCGCGTAAGCGTGGAGAACATTTTTCTTACTTGTTTACTTAAAAAAAAAAAAAATTCATCCTTGGTTAACACCACCTAGGGTGTGGTTTTCAATAATGTCGGCTGACCTTAAAACATTCATTTATTAATTATAAATTTAACAAATTCAACTTCAAATTGAGGCATGAATCCCGAATTGAGAAATACAGGACAAAATATCCAAGGACTCTACAGCGAAATATAGTTTTGAACCAAGGGTTCGAGCTTATGCTTATGAGAACGATGCCTCTCACCAGCAGACAGGCTGTTGGGGGCGTGTTAACATTCATGTTTTGGCGCAATTTTGCAATGCTTCAGATTCACTTGTTCGCAGTGATGGAATAAAGACGTGTTTACACTCAGTTGTGTGTACTCCATTATCAGTGCCACATTGGTGACCCCGGCGTCAAATATGTTTTGAGCAGTGGATGAAAATGTGTCTCCCTCGGCCACATCGCCCCCATACCGCCACTACCACGAAGCTGCCGGAGTTCTGGCAGACCTTTGTGGTGTCGCATATTGTTGGAAGGCACGCCATTTCATGGTACGAGTGATGGTACAATTGATAAAGTTAAATATGAAATTGACCTAAAAACTAGACTCAAATTCAGCCTAAGGATGCATTATCCAATTTGACCACGAGATAACGTCAGAACAAATTGTCTATTGAGATCTCGCCAGCTCGCAACAGGTCCATTTACAGAGTACAGAATATAAATTAAATATGATTAAATCAAACATACCAAAATCAATGCCTTTAAAATATGCCTGAAACAAATGTTTAACAAAAGGTAATGCATAAGATGTGCTTTACAACTGGATCATACAGTTTTACAGAATTACTGTTAACTGTTTTATGATTATTACTTTTCTTTCTTCTAATGTTGTAATGAAATAACAACATGGTAGTATTTATTTAATATAGGGTAGTTGTGTGCTGTGATAACAAACGCTTTGAAAATGCTTTGTGTAAGATCTTGCCGGTAGATGTCATTTACTCCCAAATAATGCCTCCGGATGAAGAACCAGCCAAGATCAATAACCTGTTGATTACATGGGAGATAATGAATCAATATGAATTGTGCATATATGATATCCTATATTTTATGCTGCTTAGATATAATAATCATTATTTTTGGTGTATAATGTCTATCGGTGAGCCGAGAGAGGAAAAAGTGCGCAGCCATTGAATAAGCGTCCAAGCGGAACGTCCGGAAAGTACCAAACTAGTTGGCGTATCGACCTGATCACATGATCAGTCATGCATATTATCAACCTACACCATCTGGACGGTGACGTGACCACAGCACGAGTCAGAGATGAGCGGACATTCCCAGATGTACCAAACTAAGAATAGCTTTGATCGGCACACATGCAGGTCAGATCAGGACACGAAGGTCATCATGACCCACCATCTGGAGGAGAGATGAACTTAGCCCTACATTCAGGGCTTTAAAAGGAGTTGCGGCGAGAGACGCGGGACAGTTCCAAAAAGAGGAATTTTCCCCATGCTGTGAAAAATGCCTTATGAGATTAGGATACCACAATACTGCTATTTTGGTAAGAAAACTAATAACCTAATTATGCACTCGAGAGAGCAACTAACATAAGGATTTAAATTCTATTTAATATTCTGGTCTTTTAATTAGATCTTATTTCTGACTTTTAACATACCTGTATAGAAAATGGGTGTGTTAGGCACGACCACTCCAGGCTCATCAAGATAGAGAATTATTAATCGCATTTATTCATTTTATAACCTTTTTATCATGTTCTCTTTTTTATTTTTCCACTTCATTTGGTTTATCATCGAATTATTTGGATTTTAAGCTACATCATCACTTCAATGATTTTGTGATGTTCATGATTACTGTTAATTCCTTGCAAGTCGCGGTTTTACGGTTGATTAATGAATATTATCAAAATGATTGTCTTTTTTATCTATTTTAATAAATCTTATAAAATGTCCACTTCAGTCATTTCATGATTTAAATCATGTACCACTCAACCTCCAATAATTAACAAAAAGGCGGCGAACAAGCATTAACATCGATCGGGAAGCGTTAACCATCATCGAACGCGTTACTTAAAATATTTTACTCCAGCGTGACAAACGAACCAGAATGGTCCTCACAAGGACGATTGAACTTTACCTGAGTCGGTAACAATTGCAACAGAGGAAAAATGAGAAAGAGCTGCTGTAAAAACAAAACGTCCGTTATAACTTCTCCAAATCTGGAACGGTTACTATTTGGGAATTTAATAAGAATTCAAACCGGGTTGGTTTCGTAAAATTAAAGGCAGTGAGAACTCAGGCGCGTCTTCCTCAGCATCGGCTTAGCGGAACCCCCGCCTCCCCGCGATTCCGCGTAGGCGCGGGCGAGGAGGCTCACTGGGGGTCCGGACCCCTTGGTGGAGAGTTGATTCGGATTGTACCCGATCCAATCCAAAGCACTCTGACATTGTGGCGCCCAACGTATGATTTTTCTGGTTTAGTAATTTTTTGTATTTTCTGGTTTAGAAAATGTTTTTCTGGTTTAGTATTTGTTTTTTGTATTTTCTGGTTTAGGAATTGGTTTTGTATTTTCTGATTTAGTAACTTTTTTTGTATTTTCTGGTTTAGTCATTTTTTTACGGAGCCCCTAAAGGGACATGGAAGGAAAAAAAAAAAAAGATTACGAGGGAACGCAATACTTTGCGTTCCCTCGCAAAACTTTGCGTTCCCTCGCAAAGTATTGCGTTCCCTCGCAAAGTAAATGCGTTCCCTCGTAATCTTTTTTTTTTTTTCCTTCCATGTCAAAGTATTGCGTTCCCTCGCAAAGTATTGCGTTCCCTCGTAATCTTTTTTTTTTTAAATTCCTGTTGATGTGCTTCCGGGTCATCATACGTGTAACGGAAAACAACAATCATGGCGCGTTTACTTTGAAATTGGCTTGAAATACAAAGACATCAAATCTGTTCTTGATCTTAAATACGGTTTCCAAATAAGCGAAAGACATTTGAAGCGAGTGCTGAACCAAAGAGGACTATTTCGTCGGAAAACGGTCAATGACTTGGGGGTCCTGGTTGACTTCATTCGCAACCAATTGCAGCATTCCGGACAACTACACGGTTACAGGTGGATGTACAGTAAGTGCAGAGAATATGGACTTCTTGTCAGGAAAGAGGATGTTCGTCTGGTCCTGAAAGAGTTGGATCCGAGAGGAGTGTCGTTAAGGCAAGCAAGACGTCTGAGACGACGAAACTACTTCTCCAAAGGGCCAAATTTTATATGGCACATGGACTCCTATGACAAACTGAAACCATTTGGAATTTGTATCAATGGGGCTATTGATGGTTTTTCAAGGAAAATAATGTGGCTCAATGCCTACACAACAAGTAGTGACCCGAAGTTGATTGGAGGTTACTACATCGAAGTTGTGCACCGTTTGGGGGGTTGTCCTCGAATCGTTCGAGCTGATCTTGGGACTGAAAACGGTCACGTTAAAGGCTTCCAGCGTTTCCTGGTGCCCATACCGCCAGGCAGCACCCTTGACAGTTACTTGGATGGAGCCAGCACCGCCAATCAAAGAATTGAATATTGGTGGCGGTTTCTTCGCAGCCAGTGCATGGAGTTCTGGATATCCCTCTTCACAGACCTCAGAGACAATGGCTTCTTTGATGGTGGATTTCTGGACAAAAGCATCCTACAATTTTGTTGCATGGGACTTATTCAGGTGAGTTCATACATTCTGATAGACTCATTAATTAAATGTGTATTTTTGGATGTGAGAGTGAGTCGATGGGAAAGTGGACAGGGACAAGAAAGAAGGAAAGAAGATAATGATGTGCGTGTGTGTGGGGGAGGGGGGGGTGTCACAGAGTGAAGATGAAATGACCAAGGTAAATAAAGATGAAGGAAAAGTGGGGAGTGGGGAGATGTGGTACACATGAGAGGGGGGGAGTGAGACAAAAAAAGCAGCTTCATGCTATAATTTCTTGCTCATAAAAGCTGATATGACTGTGCAGCTCTTTCTAAATCTGTATATTATTTTCAACAGGATGAGTTGGATGACACGGCGCTCGTTTGGAACAGCCATCTCATCAGGCCCTCAAAGAACATGAATGTCCCCAGTGGTCGGCCCAACGTGATGTATACGTTACCTGAACTTTATGGTACAATGGACTTCCTCTCCCCAGTTGACAATGAACAAGTTCAACTGTGCAAAAGCCAGTGTGTCTTTCGTTTGACCATGCCTTGTGATCCGGATGTATTTGCATTGTGTGCTTTCTTAATGGCCCAGTCCGATCTTATGCCACCAAAAGATCCGTATCAGGCTGTGAACTTGTATTTGCACCTCAGAGAGGCCCTCACCGCAACTCTTTAAGTTAGAAAGATTATGTTTTCAGGGTTCAGAGACATTAACTGTTGGTGAAAGTAGTTTTCCTTCCGCAGACCAATCATTAGAATAGTATTTATATTCTATTACAGTCAAACCTTGGTTTTCGTCCATAATCCGTTCCAGAAGGCTGTTCGAAACCCGAATTGTTCGAAAACCGAAACCACGCTCTTTTTAAAATAAAAATGTTTACTGAACACGTCTGCTCGCAATGGAAAGCAACACGAGGAAGCGTCACATCCTCGTCTACCCGAGGAAGCATCACTTCCTCGTGTAAGGAAGGCGAGAGGAGTCAAATGGTGAATTCAAGTGCACTCAGTTTGTTCGAGAACCGAAATTTGTTCGTCATCCAAGGCATAAAAAACTCAAAATGTTTGGTCGAAAACAGAGATGTTCGAAAACCGAGGTTGGACTGTATTTTATATTCAAAATGTAAATATAAATTACAGCCATCTATGTTTTGCTTGGTGTTTGGGCCAAACTATATTATGGCTCCTCAACTGGTGTGAGAAGTAACATTTATTGAAGCCTGAATTTGCCCATTGCCATTTCTTCAACCCCTTGTTCTTCTTTTATCACTACACTTTCAATGGATAATTAAAACACCATCACAATTAAAAACTTTATCTGCTGTTTTTCTTACTGTATAAGGACAACATATTTGATCTACAATATAAAATGTTTGTTTGTCAAAGCATTATTGGTGTAAATAAACATTCTTTCTTGGTTGCTGACTTTATCCACAAATACTTAACCAACGTGGATGCTGAAGAGTATTCCTGCATACTTGTACATCATCCCAATTGAATTTTCACCTGCTGATGATTATGTAATTGTCACTCATCACTTTCGTCAGCAGGTGGTGTCTTTTGTTGAAAAGAACTAAGAATGATTTGGAACAAATTTTATTCACATTGACAAATTCTTACAAACATCAATCTCAAAAGTTTAAATGGAATACAAACTAGAAAAACAAATTTTTCTTCTAACAGTGCAAATATTAGTAACCATTTATGATGTATCAACTTCAAACCTTTGGGTCAAACTGAATACTCCCATCTTATACCTGAAACCATCATGAGAATAAGTGGTGCAGAAAATGGAGAATTATAATAAAATCAATTGCATTGTAATAATGCACAATACACAAATGAAAAATACAACTGCAGACTGCCCCATCACGTGCTTAACTATGCCAGATGTTTTACATCTCAAAAGTGCAAATGAACAACAGAGCCAATGAAATGCTTCAACTCACACTCTATATATATATATATATATATAGATCTCTCTCTCTCTCTCTCTCTCTCTCTCTCCCTCCCTCCCTCCCTCCCTCCCTCTCTCTCTCTCTATATATATATATATAAAAATAAAAGTTGTCAGGTTTAGAGGATGTCCATTTCTAAGTAGTTACTGGACAAGATATTATCAAACTCTGTGCGGAATTCAGGGTAAGAGCTGTATGTGCATGGTACTTCAAGTGTAGCTCCACAGGTATGGGCAACAGGCCTTCTGTTGAGTCCACTTTCACTATTGAAGCATACCAGAATTTTGTCAACACAGATGACAGAGGCACCAGTCCAGAAACGTAGGATTTTTTCAGCTTTGGTTTGATCAGCATTTTTCACATAACGTTGAAGATAGTTAAAGGTTGCTTGCTCCCCCTGAGACAACACCACCTTGGTTGTTTCAAGCAGTTGCAACACTCTTTTGCCTGTAGCCTTCTTTGAATCATACAAGGACAACACACTTTCCTTGTCCGGTAATTTGTAATGCACAAGTCGCAATATTGTGGCGAAACAATCAAGTATATATTTGGGCTCTTGTAGAAGGGCTTTATGAGCCATTGTTTCAATGGAAGGCTGTAAGATATTCTTTGGCGGGAGGAAGTGGGAACCCATCCTTGTAAATACATCAAGCAAGTCCTCTTCATCACTTTCCTCCATTGTGCCCTGGAGGCCCTTCTCAACTGCTGACCTCTCAATGGGAGGAAGGTAGTTAAGGAATGATGACATTAGGACGTCTCGATCAACTGAGTCAATGCCATGGATGCAGGCTAACACAAAAGCCTTTGATAGCCCCACTGGCATGACACCATGGTCTAATAATCCTTTCACCCAGATCCGCCCAACAGCTTGCCATTCAGCCTCACAGAAATCTGGCCTTAGCCTTGGAACCCGCTCTGTTTCCCCTTCACACTGTTCAAGAAATTGTTCCCAGAATGCAGTGTAACCCTCCCTTGACACACCAGCATCATCAATAGCTTTTTCATTTACAAACCTAATCTTTAAATTGAATTCCATTATGCTGCTGTCCATAAACACAGACAAAAGATCATCAACAACCTTGATCCTACAAATGGATGCATTCCATGATGTCCTTGGATCTCCTAGATTGTTAGGTGAGTTTGAAGGGGATAGCTGACTGCTTGAAATTGAGAACAAGTCTTGCGGTAAATGATGTGGTCCACTGTCCTGTAAGAATAAAACATAAAAAAGGTAGCAGAGGTGAGGTGAAATATGAATTCAACTGTATTTCTCGAGCACTTTCAAACAGCAATCGCTGCATACAAAGTGCTGTACATGGAGCAACTAATATATACAACAGTAAAGCAATGGATCAGTAACAAAGATGGTAGATAGCACCAAAAATTTAAACTAAGATCAAATCTGAGTCTTGCTGAGTCAAATGCCAAAGAATACAAGTGAGTTTTGAGGTGGGTTTTAAAGCTGGGCACCGAGGGGGCTTATTTAATGGGAGGTATTTTTTAAAGTACAGTATATATTTTGGTTTGTGGGTCGCCCAGTGGTCCAGTGGTTAATGCGTCAACCTCACAGTGCGAGGTCGTGGGTTCGATCCCGGCTCTGGCCTGCCTGTGTGGAGTTTGCATGTTTTTCTCGGGCCTGTGTGGGTTTTCTCTGGTACTCCGGTTTCCTCCCACATTCCAAAAACATACTTGGCAGTTTGATGGTACACTCTAAATTGTCCCTAGGTGTGAGTGTGAGCGCGGATGGTTGTTCGCAGAATAGCCTTCTGTTGGTCAATGGGAAACGGACAATATGCCAATTGGTTGCGTGTCGCCACGGATCACTACTATCCACTAGTTTCAGTGGGAAAAGGGTATTATTATATTACTTAACAGTTGTGTAAAATCATTAAGTAGTTTCGAAAAAGCATTCAGGATTACTTGCGGTAGAGCTTACCTGTGCAGTCTGCGCTCCGTCCTCTTGTAGGGACTGTACAACTTGTGAAGCTAGTTCATTGGGAGAAGGCAACAGGAGTTGTGAAGCCTGTTCAGTCCGTCCATACATCTCAGTACTCTGAAGAATGAATTTAACATAATGTGTTAAATGACAAATGTACGACTCTATGACCCATAAAAGGTTTTAGCCTGATTGAAGACTGTTATTTACAGTACACTGAAAGTCTTTCCAAATGGGCATTTTACATCTCTTTATCATCCTGTCTCCCTCCTCCTCACAAAACAAAAAAAATCATTAGGAAGTTATAGTAATTCCATACTGATTTTAAGAAATGTCAAAACAGAAACAATCTAAAATATTTCAGAAACAGAGAAGTACCACTATGTACTGTCATTAATGAGCTGAATATTTCACACTTTCAAATATGTATTTTCACCTGCATAAGTATTTCTACCTTACCCCAATGATTACTGCCGCCTCATCCTGATCTATTCTAACAAGACTGTCATCTGGATCCCATACAACTGTATCTGCTTCCTCAAAGGTGTCATGACAGATGTACTCCAGCTCTGTTTGTGAGGAGGCATTGGGAACTGCTCTGTTCAGGTCAATAATTTCAAAGCAAGCGTCAGAGAAATCTTTGGAATTTGGCAGATTAATCCAAACGGCATCCTGTTCATTTGTGTTGGTGTCCTGCCCCTCGCCAATGTCTGTTTCATTATTTGTTGTTGGCGTTGAATGAGACGGTTGGGATTTTCCTGCCCCTTCTGATGTTCCAGTCTCAGTAACTCCTTTTTGTTTTTTGAACTTTCCTTGCAAATGCAGACTCTGCAACAAATACAACGAACACTCTCAAAATAATTGTCTGCAGCAATTGAAAGTCATGTAATGGTAAATATTTGGTTCTGATTAAATGTTGTGCAAACTATACAGATTAGGATTAAACTTCAGAACCAGTATTAGATTGTTGTGAATTTTCCCTCGGACGCATTTTTAAGCAAACACTGCACGACTGTCTGTGTTTTATGTTATGTGTTGTGTTTATTATTTTACTTTACTGTTTTGTTAAGCGCTATATAAATCAGGATGTATTTTACTGTATTGTGATGTATTTTATTGTATTGTTAACTTGTTCATTGCTGGGAGACACACAATGTTTTTAGATTTTTGAAAGAGCAAAATGACTACTTCAATCCAACATGACATAAATTGCACCAAGTGGCACAAACCTGTTCTCCAATGTCACTGTCAGACGAGTGTCCATCATTTGCATCAAGGTGAGATCCATCTTCAAGGAACTGTGAACTTTCTCCCACCACGTTGGGAACAGATAAAGGAGCTTCACTACATTCATCCAGTTGACATGTTGGTGGATTTTGTTTTGTGGAAATGTAAAATCGAAGAAGCTTCAATTTGGTCTTTTCATAGAGTCTGCCAACCGTTTCATCCGGAGCAATCGGATTTCTTTTAAAATCGCAGACCTCAAAAGTAAAGTCACCAACCGGTCCTTTTTTTGAGCTTCCATCTGGGAAAAACAGCTCTTTTCCCAACTCCAAAATCTGAACCACAGTTGCTGTTTTTTCCATGATGGCATGCCTTGTTCCTCCACCATTGCTTGTCCTCACTTGATAGTAATCATTGCTATGAAAATGGATCCACCCAATTTCAATTTTCCTGCGAGTCTTTTCTGCAGAAACATTTCTATGCCTTGCCATTCTCTCATCATGGTTATGGAGCTCATTTGGAGATCCACCCAGTACACGTTTTTTCCTCGATCTTATTTTGTCTCTTAATCTTTGGAGGAGCATTTCATTGTCACCACTGGACATTTTCTGTTGACAAAAGCAAAGGACAGCTATTCGATCACCATAGGAAGTGATATAGTTGCCCATTTGCTCTTCAGTCATCAGAGAAATTACTGCCATGTCAACCTGCAAAGATAAATTGTGAGAATGAATACTTGAAATTTTGACTCAATTAATAATAACTTTTAACAAATGTAACATGAGTGATGGTACAGAGCAGTCATCATTATTTGTATTCAGTATTACACAATATAATCATAATACATCAGGAAGCGGCTGCACATTTACTAACTGTGATGCCGTTTTTAAATTGTGTTTCATAAAGTCATTATTGTAAGAACATCAACAGTACAGGTAGAGTAGATAGAAATGCTAGCTTCACTTTCCCCGCCAAGTTAGTTTCTCACTGTACTGTATTTGGAGGTCTGCGTTACTAATTACTAATACGATGACTACTACTTCGATTAATAATGTTAATACAATTTATGTCATGCTTTTCTTACCACTCAAAAGAATCAAACGGTTTGTACTACAGTAGCGTATTTACAAAACAGAAAATTAACAGTAGGCAAAGTGAGTGTGTCGGCGCCAGTGTCCATTTTGCACTTGTTACGGTTATTACGTTAGAGTGTGTGGCTGTATGCCCACCTTGCTGTTTAAAAAAAATGCCCACCTTGTCGGTTTTCATGCGCGTAATGTCCGCGTGAGGGACATTTCTTGATCGCAAGAAGTGTTCCAAGTCCTCCTCCATGATTCTCTCCTCCCCCGTGTAGTGTCTCTCAAATCAGCCGCGCACGAGAATCAACATTCGCCACACTGACCCGGAAGCACGTCAACAGGAATTTAAAAAAAAAAAGATTACGAGGGAACGCAATACTTTGCGAGGGAACGCAATACTTTGACATGGAAGGAAAAAAAAAAAAAGATTACGAGGGAACGCATTTACTTTGCGAGGGAACGCAATACTTTGCGAGGGAACGCAAAGTTTTGCGAGGGAACGCAAAGTATTGCGTTCCCTCGTAATCTTTTTTTTTTTTTCCTTCCATGTCACTTTAGGGGCTCCGTATTTTTTTGTATTTTCTGGTTAGTTAATTTTTATTGTCTTGCTCTTTCTTCTGTTTGAACCTATTCTTACACATGAGTACCCGATCCAGGGTACCTTTTTTTCTCCGCGAACTTCTGTACTCTTTATCCGCAAATATTTGTCTTTATCGCGAACTTCTGTATTCTTCACTGTACTCTTTGTCCGCGAATATTTCTCTTTATCGCAAACTTCTGTATTCTTCTCTTATTCGCAAACTTCTTCATTGGCAAATCTCTCTATTCGCGAACCTCTTTGTCCGCAAATCTATTTATTCGCGGACTTCTTTATTCGAGAACTTCTTTATCTTTATTCGCGAATCTCTTAAAACAAAGTTACATTGAAGTTGCGCATTACACTTTTCATCCATCCACAATTTATCTTTTTGGAATATCAATTCAAGACGGAATCCTTACCTTGATCTCAGCCAACAGACAGAAAATCAATTTAGAGGATAAATGTCCTCTTACCTTGTCAATAGTGGGCCCGATCTATCTGTTGGCAGAAACCTCAGTCCGAAATCACGTCGGGGTAACCAAATCTTGGGGGAGGAGGGGGGCGGGTGAAGCGGCCTCCTTTTTCCCCGCGTGTTCGTTGAATTTCGGATGAGGAGAATGTTGCTACATTTTGGCACAGCTGTCAAAATTCTTGACCACTTGAGGCCTCACTTTCAAACCCAAATTCTCCCTTGACACCCTGACTGATCAGGAACTGGAGCTGTCAATATTACTCGGTGGGTCTCAATCCTGGCTTCAGATATGAGGTTTTTGAAATCATGTCCTGTGCTGGGACATTTTGAGTTGTGGCATTTTTCAACCACTGTTGAGACCTGAGAGCACCGCTTGGGAGCAAAACTTACCGTTTAACCTGTACATTTAAACTCTTAAATGTTTAAACACCTCCTGACATTTACTTTTTACTCCATTTTAGAACTATTGTAAAAAAAAAACAGGACCTGACATAGAAGTCAAACCCTCCTTTGAAATCCTGAGGTCAAACATTAAGACAGCTGAATTTTTCAACTGAGTCTTGGGACAGCTGTCAATCATCGTGACCACTTGGAAGCCTTTGAAACCCCAATCTCTCCTTTGAAATCCTGACGGATTAGAAATGGCGGCATTCAACCTTACTCAGCGGGTCGCACCCCTGGCTTTGGCAAAAAAGATTTTGGGATCAAGTTTTGGTCTGGGACAAGCAAAGGTCTTAAATGTTTAACTCCACATTGCAACCACAGCTTGGAAGGCAAAATCACCTTCCCTGGCCTGCTTTGAGGCCATTTTAAAACCTAAGGTATTTTGTTTCATCCTTAAAAATCAGGACCCCACGTGGAAACCAATCGTTACTTTGAAATCCTGACTGCCTTAAAACCTGACGTTACGCATTCAGAAATTAATTTTGCCGAAAGCGGTGACAGCTTCAAGATTAGCCTTTGCAACCCTAAACGCTATACCAGCTACGATGGAAAGTTCTTGGAGCATTTATTCTACTTCCACCCCTAACTTAGGACATGTTCCAAGACCCCCATGTATTTTGCTGGTAGATTGTAAAAACTGAAATTTGTCATTCCATTTTGTAAACCGTTACAAAATAGGAACCCTGCTTAGAAGCAAAGCCATCTTTTACACCCGACATTGAAAAACTGTGTTTTGGAAAATTAGAGGTCAGACATTTTGACACTCATTAATTTATAGTCCATTTTAAAACAATAAATTTGGGTTAGGGTTAGGGTTAGGTACCCTAACCCTAAAGCAGTCAGGGGTTTCGATGAAGGTTTGGCTCCTAACCCTAACCCTGCGTGGAAGCCAAACCTTCATCGAAACCCCTGACTGCTTTAGAACCAAAGGTTACATTTTTTTTCAACTCAATTTTGGGACAGCTGTAAAAAGACGCTGAAGAATTCAAACTTTTGAAACCTAAAACGCTCTTGATTAGTACCTATTACTATCAATATGGTTGAGTGGGTCGCACCTGTGATTTTGGACTTAATCCAAAACCGCCATTGTCTAGTGCATTGTCAGATCTGAAATTTTGAAGTTCATTTTGTAACCATTTTAAAAATACCTAGAAGCCAAAATACCTTTTAATTGGTACTGTGAAACTGTTTTAAAACCCGAGGTAAGACATCATGACATCAGGATTTTTTTCCCATTCCATTTTATAACCACTGATAAAAACCAGGACCCAGGCGCTTCCTTTGACACCCTGACTGCTTTAAAACCCAATATCATATTTTCAATAAAGTTGAATTTTTCCACTCCATTTTGGGACAGCTGTCAAAGATTGTTACGGCTTGTAGATAAGCCTTCGCAACCTTAAATAAAAGCTCCTTTGTAACTTTGAGTAACCGCAGCTGTCACTGTGGTTCAGTGGGTCGCACCTCTAACTTCAGACTCGATCCAAAACCCCCATGTCTTGTGCTGCTACATTGTCAGATCTGAAATGTTCAACGCCGTTAAACGCAATGTTAAAGTGGTAACATTGCTTGGAATCCAGTCACCTTTAAAACCCTACTTTAAAAGTCTTAAAACCTGAGGTAAGGTATTTCATTAAACTTTTTTTAGAGTCAATTTTGTCACCCCCTTTAAAAAAATAAAATTCAACACATCATGATATTTGGATTTCTTTACACTCAGTTTTAGAAACATGGTTAAAAATCAGGACCTAGTGTTAAAAACCTTTAAAAACAAGCATTCATTTGAAATCCTGACTTCTTTAAAACGTGCGTTTTGGAGAAAAAACAAACGAAAAAAAAAACCCAGCGACGGCGGCGGCGGCCCCCGGGGGAGAGGCGGGAGCGGGCGTTACGGGGACGGGCGGTGGGCTAGGTGCACAGGTCGTTGGCCTGAAGGCATCGAACCCCAGCGCACGGACCTACGCGCCCGCCCCGCGGCCCGACTCCCGGGAGGACGTCGGCGGCGGCGCGGACGCACCCCGGCGCGCGCCACGGCCTCACCCGAAGTCCGGAGCAGCGAATCTGAATGGCGAGGGCGGCGGAGGAGGACGGCGGAGGCGACGGCGGCCGCGACGTCGAAGGCGGCCCCCGGGGGAGAGGCGGAGGCGGGCGTTACGGGGACGGGCGGTGGGCTAGGTGCACAGGTCGTTGGCCTGAAGGCATCGAACCCCCCCGCACGGACCTACGCGCCCGCCCCGCGGCCCGACCCGCGGGAGGACGTCGGCGGCAGCGCGGACGCACCCCGGCGCGCGCCACGGCCTCACCCGAAGTCCGGAGCGGGAAGAAGCAACAATAGGCGGCGGCAGCGGCGGGACGGCGGCGGGGGTGGGCGTCGCGGGTGTCGCGGGGGTAAGAGGGGGACGGTTCTCATCACCCCTCCGCACCCCCGGTCAGGCGCCCGTCGGCGTTCCCCCAACCGCCCACCCCGACGACCCCGCGCGTCCGCGCGCCCGTCGACGCGCGCCGTCCGCCTAGTCTACGAAACTTAGTCCAGGCCGGGCCGCGGCCGGCGTCGGGGACCTCTCCCCGCCGGTGCCATCGCGACCCGGCCGACCTCGGCACCTAACACCCAGCCGCCGGGTACCCAACCTTCTCGCCACCTTCGGCGGCGAGCGGGGGGTCTCCGTCTTGATGGTGGTGCACTTGGCTGCTTGGAGGGAGGAGCCGCTGGTCAGGTGATGGCGCTCTGCGGGGGTTGGAGGGACGACGCTGACATCGGCGGCGGCGTCAACCATGAAGCTTTGCCCAGAAGTGCGATCGAGGACGTGAAGGATGCGGCTCGCAGCAGATATATCAGGAGAGTTGAGTGACGTATTCACTTCCTGGCGGGTCCTTTTCCCGCCCTGGGAGGGGGAGCGCTCTCGGCTGCCGCCACGTCCGTGACTCATGCGGTGTTCACGGCTGTGGCTTCGGTCCTTGCTATGGCTCTTGAGTTCGGCTCGTAACGCCCGGATCTCGTCCTGCAGGAGGCGCTGCATCACAAGGAGTTGCTGGAAGGCGTCCATGGCGGGTCCATTTCCCACCCTGGGAGGGGGAGCGCTCTTGGCTGCCGCCGTCTGTGACTCATGCTGTGTTCACGGCTGTGGCTTCGGTCCTTGCTACGGCTCTGGAATTCGGCTCGTCACGCCTGGATCTCGTCCTGCATTAGGCGCTGCGTCATAAGGAGCTGCTGGAAGGCGTCCATGGCGGCCATGTCGCAGATGGAGGGGAGTGAAGTGGGCGAACAAAGGGGTAGCCAAGTGGGGGGAAAAAAATCAGAGGGAGACACCCTCCGAGGGAGAGAGAGTGTCTCTGCAAAGCTTATTTCACTTCTCGAGAGAAACCCGTCGTCCATAAAATACAAAACACATGACGTGTCTCGCCAAATTACAGTATGCCACAATTTATTGCGGATACGACGGGCCATCTCTCAAGCAAAAATGACATCACAGTTTCTTTATATTTTTAATGTTTAAGTGATTAGCAATACAACAATAGTTAATGTGATAAAATAAAAATAATAATAAACATTAATTTAAAGAATAAAGATGAATTGTAGATCGATCGGTAGAGAACACAAACCGTTTATTCACTTCTTTGAACGTCTGACCACGTAGGCTTTACACTCAACACTCACCTTCATAAATGGCTGGAAGATGGTCTGGGCTTGGGCGTAAGCCCTTCTGATAAATGGTGCGTGCCAGGAAACAGATGCTTGTCTGACCGAATGAACTCTTGTCAGCGTTAATCTAGAGACCCGCATCACTGAGGCACCTCAGAACAGCTTGCAGATTGCTGTCCTGTTTTTCTTTGGACTCCCTATTCACAATTATATCATCAAGGTAATTCTGAACTCTGGGTATATCCTTCAGGATTGTCTGCACCCTTTTCTGCAACACAGACGGTGCCAATGCCAGGCCAAAGGGGGCTCGTGTAAACTGGAAAAGGCCGTCGTGTGGAATGAAAGCTGTTAGCTTGCGGCTCTCAGGGTGCAGAGGTACCGTAGTTGAGGGTAGGCGGCACTGAGGTCATTCTGGCTGTAATGTGTGGCAGCTGCCAACGTAACAACCATGTCCCCCATGTGAGGGAGGGGGAAGCAGTCTCTGTGCCACCACAATGGGACTGAAAATGGCCCCTGTACATCTCGTCCGGTCGATGTGGTACCCCTGTCTCCTTATCTTAAGTCAACAGTCTGAAACAAGGGACTTAAATGGCACCAAAGACTTGTGAGAAGACTGGCTCAATGGCACCAATGACACATGAATGACAAGCCAGTGACATCTGTCGCACCAAATGCACCTGTATGCTGTTAAAATAAAATCATGTATTACCCATCAATCTTCAAAAAGGTGCTACTCCTCCTCCCCAAGGTACAGCACGAGAGCACGGATAACTGCATCACGTCTTGTTTCAATGCTTAGGTTCTGTTAAGAGATTAATATTGCGTCAATTCAATGAACTGTCAGGGTAAGAACATATGGCAGGAGCATGTGCCACGATTTGCAGAGCCATAAAGGGAAGATCGGAACATACAGGCCATTAGGATTTTAGGGATATTTCACTTTAAATTATGTTTTGTTCTGTTCGGTGGTATGCTTTGGACATTGAAAGAGAAATATCCCGATGTGTGACAGCATTTTCTATGAAGGCAAATTGCATGTGTGAGACATTGTGTTGCATGAATGACAGTGTTGTCTCCTTGCAAAACTCTCACCAAGCACACCTGACTCAGTTTGTTCAAAAGAGGCTTCAGCTTGATCCCCACGGTACCTCCCTTGGTCTTCATCAAGGCAATGAGCTTTGGCGTGTTGAGGTCAGCATGAACGTTGCATTGCTAAAATGGCTACAAAACGAATGCCGTTTTAATTTTTTTCTAGCGCCAAGAGTGGCGTAAACTACAAGCAAAAGCTAAAAAAAAATCACCGCGCACATGCACAATGTCCCGAAATTAATAGGTGCCACTTCCTTGGTCCCGCTATCGCTGCGCGAAGCAAAAAAAAGGCCGGGAGTAGCGGGATTTGCAAGCAAGGCCTGAAAAACCTCGCGGTCTCGCTCCCGTTGTCTGTCAAACGTTGCCTCAGCAACGCGCAACTGTCTGGAAGTGGTCCGATCCGCTCCCCTTGCCGTTTTAAATTTTTTCTAGCGCCAAGCGTTGCGCAATTTTACAAGCAAAAGCTGAAAAGAAATCACCGCGCACATGCGCGATGTCCGGAAATTAATAGTTGCCGCTTCCTTCGTCCCGCTGTCACTGCGCGAAGCAAAAAAAAAAGGCCCGGAGTAGCGGGATTTGCAAGCAAGGCCTGAAAATCCTCGCGGTCGCTCCCGTTGTCTGTCAAACGTTGCCTCGGCAACGCGCAACGGTCTGAAAGTGGTCCGATCCGCTCCCCTTGCCGTTTAAATTTTTTTTCGAGCGCAAAGAGTGGCACGGATTAAAAGCAAGACCTGAAAAAAATCGCAGCGCACATGCGCGATGTCCGGAAATTAATAGTTGCCGCTTCCTTGGTCCCGCTGTTGCTGCGCGAAGCAAAAAAAAAAGGCCTGGAGTAGCGGGATTTGCAAGCAAGGCCTGAAAAACCTCGCGGTCTCGCTCCCGTTGTATGTCAAATGTTGCCTTGGCAACGCGCAACTGTCTGGAAGCGGTCCGATCCGAATCCGTGTATCATTCGTTCTTTCGTTTTTCAACTGCCAATCGAAGACAAAAAAATTTCATGTTTGATTAAGAAAACAAAATCATCAATCTCCTTTTTAATTTTTTGTCTTTGATTGGGGCGGCCCGGTAGCCCAGTGGTTAGCACGTCGGCTTCACAGTGCAGAGGTACCGGGTTCGATCCCAGCTCCGGCCTCCCTGTGTGGAGTTTGCATGTTCTCCCCGGGCTTGCGTGGGTTTTCTCCGGGTGCTCCGGTTTCCTCCCACATTCCAAAAACATGCATGGCAGGCTCGTTGGGCACTCTAAATTGTCCCTAGGTATGAGTGTGAGCGTGGATGATTGTTCGTCTCTGTGTGCCCTGCGATTGGCTGGCAACCAATTCAGGGGTGTCCCCCGCCTACTGCCCGAAGACTGCTGGGATAGGCTCCAGCACCCCCCGCGACCCTAGTGAGGATGAAGCGGTTCGGAAAATGGATGGATGGATGGATGTCTTTGATTGGCAGTTGAAAAACGAAAGAATGAATGATACACGGATTTGTCTTGCCAGTTTGTTTGTGTTTGGTTCCTTTGTGTTTGGTTCCTTTCATCTTTGTTGGTACCGGGTACTTTGTCAGTGTCACGTCCAATAACCCACATGTGCTCGTTCACCCGATCCCTTATGTGACCCACTCAGCTCCCTCTCACTTGTCGGGGTGTTCAGTTTGTTTGTTGTTAGCCCCTTGCTTTATTTTGTCTTTGTTGGTTTATCGTCGGGCGGCCCGGTAGTCCAGTGGTTAGCACGTCGGCTTCACAGTGCAGAGGTACCGGGTTCGATCCCAGCTCCGGCCTCCCTGTGTGGAGTTTGCATGCTCTCCCCGGGCTTGCGTGGGTTTTCTCCGGGTGCTCCGGTTTCCTCCCACATTCCCAAAACATGCATGGCAGGCTCGTTGGGCACTCTAAATTGTCCCTAGGTGTGAGTGTGAGCGTGGATGGTTGTTCGTCTCTGTGTGCCCTGCGATTGGCTGGCAACCAATTCAGGGTGTCCCCCGCCTACTGCCCGAAGACTGCTGGGATAGGCTCCAGCACCCCCCGCGACACTAGTGAGGATGAAGCGGTTCGGAAAATGGATGGATGGATGGATAGTTCATTATAAATACTGCATTTCTTTAATACATTTAATAAATTGATCTTCTTAACTCTGATTTGTGTAGTTTTGTTGGACTAATCTTTTGAATTTGTTTTTGAACTCCAACAGCGATTTGCTCATTTTCAGGTCAGTTTCGAAATTATTCCACAGATTGACACCTATTACTGATACACACCTTTGCTTGATGTTTGTTCTTGTTTTGGATTTTTTGTATTGGTTAGGGCGGCCCGGTAGCCCAGTGGTTAGCACGTCGGCTTCACAGTGCAGAGGTACCGGGTTCGATCCCAGCTCCGGCCTCCCTGTGTGGAGTTTGCATGTTCTCCCCGGGCTTGCGTGGGTTTTCTCCGGGTGCTCCGGTTTCCTCCCACATTCCAAAAACATGCATGACAGGCTGATTGATCACTCTAAATTGTCCCTAGGTGTGAGTGTGAGCGTGGATGGTTGTTCGTCTCTGTGTGCCCTGCGATTGGCTGGCAACCAATTCAGGGTGTCCCCCGCCTACTGCCCGAAGACTGCTGGGATAGGCTCCAGCACCCCCCGCGACCCTAGTGAGGATGAAGCGGTTCGGAAAATGAATGAATGAATGAATGTATTGGTTAGTAAGAAAATGGATGGATGGATGGATGGTTTATCGTCTTTGTCATGTCTAACTGCTGTTTGTTTGCTGTCTCAGTCCAGATCAAGCTGGTTACCTCATGTTTGTTTAGTTACTTTTATTCGTGCTGTTTTGGGACTTATGCTTATTTAGTATTTCTGATACACTCCAGACCTCGTTTATCTTTGGTTCCTTTGCATTCAGAATTTTACACAGATTTAGAATTTCCACCGAGTTGCCTCACAAGCAGAGTTGGGCATCGAGTAGTGCCCCCTTTCTAACCGTTGTGGTTGTTTGTTCCTCCTTATTGTTTTATTACTATGCAGTTGCTATGGCTCTTTTGTGCTTTGTATCCTTATTCTGCCATGTCGGCTTGATGTCTCACAGTATACACACTTAGATTACTCACTGCAGATTGCCAGTACGTCAAGCTGTGCCCGCTCTTCTGTGTCTTCTGCATCGCGCACTGCTCTCTGTCGTTACTTAATACAGTGAAAATCCTCTAGAACAAAACCTACATGGGCGAAAATACCCCCTAATATGAACAAATCTGCATGCATTAACACCATTCTCATTGTCCTGCCCCCCATATCTTGCCTCGCGAGATATTCACTACAACGAAGTTTAATCCAACAGCGATCTGTTCTGCTTTGTTCGGAAACGGCAAAAGCCGTGTAAACCACTGGTTTACATAGCTCCAACTTTTCTGAATGCAACATACTCATAGCTGCTCTTGCCATTGGCTTACCGAGCATCATCCTGGCCTCCAATTGGCCAAGAGGGACCTCACTGTCTGTGTGTGTAGCTACTGTAGCTTGATCCGTGGAAGATTGTGTGGAATGCATCCGGTTAGCTGCTCAGAGTAAGTTGCTTATGGCTCGACGAACATTCAAATAAACGAACGTTTCCTGGAATGCTTTACTTGTTATCATGCTAAAAACCTTACGCTAACTGGAGCGCTAATTAGAGAGAAGACGAGTTCCATCGCGCTAACTATGGCCATCGAGGACGACTAAGCCTCCCGTGGCTGGCTTAAAAGTTCATTGCATGACATCAGCTGAGCAACGCAACGCTGTTTTGGGTAGCAATCGACGGGAGGTCGAGTTGGAGACAGTAAGGTGGTGGAAAGAAAAGCCACCGGGTTCAGAAAGTATGTTATTGTTCGATTCAGACGCAGCATGAACGTTGCATTGCTAAAATGGCTACAAAACGGACCTTTGGATGTCAAGCAGCTCAGACAAGAAGCGCTCTCACGCTGGAAGAGAGGGTACAAGTGATCGGCGGAGTGCTGTAGTTATCCCCGGACCTACAGCCCTCACGGGATAACGAATGTTACATTATTTATAATGCACAGTTCCAGTCATATTAATTGCACTAGCTCATGTTTTTTGGCATACTAGCTGGCATGTACATCGTACTAGTTAAATAAAATTGCTTATGAGTTGACATGTGTGCACAACAAGTGAACTTGTAAAGTTTTGGAACTGTCAAACATGTAAACTAGCCAAATGTGATAATTACACTAGTAAATTAGATGTGTGCACATGTCACCTAATGCCCAGTTTTGTCAAACATGTTCAGTCAAAGTCTATACAAGTTCAGCATTGAGCCTGACAAGTGAGACAAAATACGTTCCACTAGTTAACTAGTGATATGAAAATCTGTGTCACTAGCTCACTAGTGTGTCACTCTGAACCCAATTAGTTTACTAGTAAGAAAACATATGTATCACTAGTTAACAAGTAAAGTGAAAATGAGCCCAACTAGTGTAACTAGTGGATATCTCTACATTGATTAGTGAACATGTTCAAATTTTGAAACCGTCTAGTTAACATGTAAGGTCAAATCGATTGCAACTAGTTTACTAGTTTGGATTTCTGGATTCACACGTAGACATGTAACCAATAATGAGCATCCTCTAGTGAACTAGCTGCAAATCCTCAGGACTACTTGTAAACTAGTGTAAAACATGCAAATATAGTGGGTGTGATTATGACAAAAATGACAAAATCTGAATCCCAATTGGTGTACTTTAACTGCAGATCCAATAGGAATCCTGCAGCCACACTTCTGCCCCACCTCCTCATTATTTTTTGTGCAACTCGCTTACTAGTGAGCAGGTTGGCATCCACTAGTTCTACTAGTGAACATTTTAGACCTCACTAGTTGCACTAATGCGACATTAAATGTCGCACTAGTGCAACTAGTGTATATTTGGGACATCACCAGTGAACAAGTACCATTTATGACACTCACTAGTTAGATATCAAGGCGTCAAGAGGCTTTAACTAGTAAACTAGCTACTGTTTTATCCACCACTAGTAAACTAGTGAGTATTTCAGATCGCACTAGTTGACTAGTGCAGGAAATCACAGGTCACTAGTTCACATGTTAGAATAACCCATGCTTGACAAGTTAACATGTTGCTGAAAATGAATGACGAGTCGGAGTTTGTATGCAACTAGTTCGACAAAGTGCGTCACTAGTGTGGCTGAGTGTTGAACTAGTGCTGGAAAAGATCGAACTACTGTAATACACTCATATCTGATATCAGGGATGTGGAATAAATGCTCAAATGGCTTGCCATACAAGACTGTTCTTTAATGTGGATCAAGCAGGAGATGCATCGTCATGAGTTTAGCATGCCAGGCACACTTGAGTTAGCGTGCAGGACTTAACGGGAAGAGACCACATGCCTTTGCATGCTCACGCACTGGCAATGCCTTGTCACTTATGACAACAAGCGTCTTGCATAAAACTCATCAAAATAAAGGCATGCAGCATTGTGGAAAGGCATCACTATAGCACAGTTTTACAAAGCACTATATAAATCAAGATGTATTGTAATATTAAATATAATAATGGTAAATATATTTGTCAATGAACAAATCTTTTGTAAATGTTTCCAGGAGTATGTCGTATGACATTTGGACAGCCAAACTATCTCTGATGAAATGAAACTATAACACTTTCTGAACTACATCTTCATCCAAAGGATGAGCTGGATGTGACGCTTTATATACATACATGTACTGTATGTGTGTGTGTGTATATATAAATATATATATATAATCCTCGTCTCACCCCTTGGGTGGTGTCCGTCCCCCATTCAGCTCGGGTCCTCTACCAGAGGCCAGGAAGCTTGAGGGTTCTGCGCAGTATCCTTGCTGTTCCCAGCACTGTGCTTTTCTGGACTGAGATGTCCGATGTTGTTCCCGGGATCTGTTGCAACCACTCATCTAGTTTGGGGGTCACTGCCTCGAGTGCTCCGACCACCACAGGCACGACTGTCACCTTTACCTTCCATGCTCTCTCCAGCTCCTCTCTGAGCCCTTGGTATTTCTCCAGTTTCTCGTGTTCCTTCTTTCTGATGTTTCCATCTCTTGGGACCGGTACATCCACTACAACGGCTTTCCTCTGCCCTTTATCTATGATCACGATATCTGGTTGGTTCGCCATTACCATCTTGTCAGTCTGGATCTGGAAGTCCCACAGGATCTTCGCTCGGTCATTCTCCACCACCTTCGGAGGTGTTTCCCATTTTAACCTTGGGGTTTCCAGTCCATATTCCGCACAGATGTTACGGTAGACTATGCCAGCTACCTGGTTATGGCTTTCCATGTAGGCTTTCCCTGCCAGCATCTTACACCCTGCAGTTATGTGTTGGATCGTCTCAGGTGCCTCTTTGCACAACCTACACCTTGGGTCTTGTCTGGTGTAGTATATGTGGGCCTCAATGGCTCTGGTGCTCAGGGCCTGCTCCTGAGCAGCCAGGATGAGTGCCAAACAAGGTCTGCGTCAGGTGCTGGGGAACCAGAGCACCTTGATGAAAAATGGGCTGCTGGAACAAAGCGGAGATGGGCGAGATGAGATGCGATATATGTGTATATATATATATATATATATATATATATATATACATTCACATACAGTATAGAGAGAAAGAGAGAGAGAGAGGGTGGCCTGGTGGTCCAGTGGTTAGCACGTCGACCTCACAGTGCAGATGTCGTGGGTTCGAATCCGGCCCTCGCCTTCCTGTGTGGAGTTTGTATGATCTCCAGGTTTAAACCCTCCCACATTTGAAAACATGCACGGTAGGTTGATTGACCGCTCTAAATTGTCCCGAGTTATGATTGTAAGCGCGAATGGTTGTTTGTCTGTGTGTGCCCAGCGATTGGCTGGCAGCAACCAATTCAGGGTCTACCCCTCCGTCTTCTGCCTGAAGACTGCTGGGCACTGCTCCAGCACGCCCGCGGCCCTCGTGAGGACAAGAGGATCAGAAAATGGATAAGTGGATTGCTTGACTAGCGGCTAATTTGGCATCCAACATTTAGGAACACTATTTAACCCATGATTCATACAAATGCTCATGGCTGGAAAACTTGTGGATCTGAGGAAAATTTAATGGATTCCCACAAAAGCCCAAATGACGCTTTTCATGTGGTGTTTTACGAGTGAAGTAAATGTTCTGCCTGTCTGTGCTCACTTCCAGAGTTCACATTTCCCTGCTGGTGTTGTAACACACTCTTTCTATTAATGCTTTTCATTATTTCTTGCAAAGACAGACACACGGTTTCAAAGAGTACACAGTCCGCGGCTGGGGGCAATGGACAAACAAGACACGACAGGAGTTCAAATCTTTTCCACAACTTGAAGAAGTTAAACAACCTGCTATAATTGGCAATAACATAAGAAAGTCATGAAGGCTTTGCAGATATCCTATGTATTACTTTTTCAATAATCATTGCACAAACTTGGAGTGTGTTAAAAATTCCATCCATCCATCCATTTTCTACCGCTTATCCGAGGTCGGGTCGCGGGGGCAGCAGCTTTAGCAGGGAAGCCCAGACTTCCCTCTCCCCAGCTACTTCTTCCAGCTCTTCCCGGGGGATCCCGAGGCGTTCCCAGGCTAGCTGGGTGACATAGTCTCTCCAGCGTGTCCTGGGTCGTCCTCGGGGTCTCCTCCCGGTGGGACATGCCCGGAACACCTCACCAGGGAGGCCTTCAGGAGGCATCCTAATCAGATGCCCGAGCCACCTCATCTGGCTCCTCTCGATGTGGAGGAAAAGCGGCTCTACTCTGAGCCCCTCCCGGATGACCGAGCTTCTCACCTTATCTCTAAGGGAGAGCCCGGACACCCTGCGGAGAAAACTCATTTCGGCTGCTTGTATCTCGTTCTTTCGGTCACGACGTCAAAAATTAATTCTATTTATTCAGGTTTTCCTCATATTTCAAATTACATTGAAACACTCCAAGATCGATCTTATGCTTGCGGCAGGAATAAATTGCCAAAAGCAATCAATAAGAAACAACCACAGAGGAATTCATTTTTTTCACCTTAAAAAGCAAACGTGTACAAATTGAAATTGAAGAACAATCTTTAATCTGCAAAACATGAAATGTTGGGTGAACTCGCAGTGTGGCTGGGTGTTATGGCACAAGGGTAATTATGAGTTCGATCTCGTACGAGTTGATGAAGCTGGGAGATAACTATAGGGGTGGGGGAGGGCTGTGCAACCGCATTTCGGAGCGTGACTGGTAGGATGAGATTTTCTCCTTCTTGCGGGAGGGGAAACAGAGGAGGTTGACATATATAGGGAGGCGCTAGGCAGAGTATTGTTGGCGTACTAATTCCAACTTAACTGGGAACTTCAGGAGGTAGGGTTAGCGTGTGACATGCAAAGCACAATTTCAAGTTGTGAACTGGTACGTTCCGCTTGTCCATTTGTCTGCGGATGGCAAGTCATCCTGACGGAAATGTCACAAAAAGACTTCCAAACAAGGGACGTGAATTGTGGGCCTTTACTGAAAACTCAATCTATAGGAATGCCATAGAAACGGGAAACATGTTGAACCAATAAATCAGCAGTTTCTGTGGCTAAAGAGAGTGTGGCAAGCGCGAATAAATGTGCGGCTTTGGAAAATGCATTAACTATAGTGAGTATGACTGTATTACCTTTGGCTGGAGAATGGCCAGTTTTGAAATCCAGGGCTTTGTGGGACCAAGGGCAGCTGGGAATGGGTAATGGGCAGAGGAAATCACAGCTGAGCTGACTTGATGCTTTGTTTTATGCACATACCGATTGTCTGTCTCCATGGCTGGCAACCAGACACGTTAACGTGGGATGTCTTAGATTCTTTTGATCCCAGGGTGGCAGGTCAGAAGGTAAGTGTGATCCAGCTACAGAATCTGTGAGCAACTCGAACCCGGGACAAAAAGATTTCTCTTCGACTCACCACTGAGTGGTCCCTTGTGTTTTCTTGACAAATGACTCAGTCTCCATTTCCATGGAGGCCATGCAACAAGGCGGTGGAAAGATGGGCTTGAGGTCCCTCTGGTTTTATTGATGGAAACCGGTGGGGCAGGGCGTCAATTTTGGTGTTAGATAAGATTAAATGAAAACGTCCGAAGAAGAGAGCCTGTCTGGCTCGTCTTGGGTTCAGTCTTTTGGCAGTTTTGAGGTACTCAAGGTTCTTGTGGTCTGTCTACACCACAAACGGTTGTTCTGGTACCCCCAGTAGTTGGCGCCATTCCTCTAAGGACATTTTCACTACCAAGACCAAATGATACCTGCAGCCAGATTCTGAGACGTGCTTCTCTATTGCCTTTCTCTGCTTTAATGAAATTTTGTAGAATCTTCCTATAGGGAGAGTGAACCCTTGCAGGAGATGGATGACACAATAATACGGCCGGTGGGGTGGATAAGGCCATGGCGCGATCCTGACAGAAAACTTGCCCAAAGCCATGATATCACTTCAGAATGGAGGTGAGGTCTGGTTCGTCTGGTTCGATGACATCAGACTGCAAAAAGTTCTTGTGACAAAAAAACATTCCATGCAGTACGCAATCAATAGCAGTGTTATGTAGTTTTAGCCGGGGCAACCCAAGTACTAAGGGTGATTGAGGGCAGTCAAAAATGAATAAATTGATTTCCTCACAGCAGTTCCCTCAGAGTTGGAGAATTATTCAAATCTGACGGAGTTGTTCACTACACTCTTCTCAGTTGTGTGTCAAATTTAGAAAATATTTAATTTCGCTTTACAGGGACTTTATTGAAATACCCAAGAAACTTATTTTATAGATTAACCAACTCATTTTAATTGGATGATGTTTGTATCATATATTAACAGCTGTTTTCATTTGACAAAGGTGTGTGAATCTCATGGAAGTTTTGATTTCAAAAGAACTATGGATAGTAGTTACTGTACCTTGGTAGCAGAAAAATGACAGACATTCTGAAACTCATCGTGACTGCTCTGACGTTTTTTCACTCACTTTTACTTTTTAAATGATCTAATGCAGGGGTGTCAAACTCATTTTTATCGCGGGCCACATTGTCGTCACAGTTTCCCTCGGAGGGCCATTATGACTGTGAAACCGTAGAAATGTTGAATCACTTCCATATTATTCCATATACTGTAAAGTGCACAATTATTATTAGTCACTTCCGGGTTGAGTGAACGCTGGCGCATTCTGGCTGCCGCTGCTCACCCGCAATTACTGGTATTCTTTTTTAAAAATTTTTTTTTAGCGTTTTTTAACGGTTTACTCTCGTCATGGGAGAACCCCTACACTCCTTCGTTGTGGCTTTGGACTGTCAGTCGTCGCACAGTTGGCCTCGGTCGCGCTGTCGCGGCGTCCTGCCTGGGATATGCTGCTGTGGACCGTCTTGTCACTCCGCCGTTTGCCCGTGGGGGGGACTGCTACGGTGCTCTGTGGCGGGGCTTCTTGCGCTCCGCTTCCGGTGGTCGGGCTCCCCGCCTGCGCTGCACCGCTTCCCGGGCGTCGCTCCTCGTCCTTCCTGGAGGTGCATCCGCCACGGATCTCGTCGAGGCTTCCACCTCGATGGCTCCAGGGGCATCACCTCCTTTTGGTCGTCCTCCCGCCGGCCACGCAGAGACAACGGCAGAAACGGCTGCCGATCCGCGGACCACGGCGTGTTGGCCGGCCTGGCTGGGTCGGCTAGTGCTCCTCGCGACGCCGATGTTGCCGGCGTCAAGTATTTAAAACCGCATATTCAGTTTAAATGAATTTCTCATTTTATTATTTATAATTTTATCTGTGGTTTTATTGTTCTTGTTTTGATTGTAAAGTGTCCTTGAGTGTTTTGAAAGGCGCTTGTAAATGAAATGTATTATTATTATTACAGTAAATATTCTCTAGTACGGACTCATGTTTGCGCTGTCCAATCTGTCCTTATAACAGAAATTCCTCTTTTGGGAAATGAGCATGGTACATGTCCTTTATGAACCTGCAAGTATGTTGAAAACTGCATGTGTAACAACACAAGCAATAAAATGCAAAAATATACTGTCCAAAAACTGTTTATATAACAAAAACAGCAGTACAGTATACAGTACAGATGTAGATTTAAAAAACCACAACACAGTATAGTATGTACAGTATTTTAATGTTGATTTTTTTCAGTCTTGGGAAAAAATTAGTCTATTTTGGGTTGTTTTGTTTTGTTGGGTTCTTCCTCGTTTTCTATGCCATGATCTACAGGACGAAAGTAAATAAAGTTAAAATCGTTCGCAATTACAGTCAAACGCACGCCAATAAAAAGTCACTGACACATCGTCGTTTCGAATTCGATGACATAAACGGCGAAGCAAACACGTTTCTTCCATCTTCTCCAGTTGTGTTGAGTGGGCGTTGCTTTTTTAGCTAGTGCCGCGATCAACAGGACGTAAGTGGATAAAGTTAGAAATCGTTCGCAATTACAGTAAAACGCACGCCAATAAAAACTCACTTACACGTCGTCGTTTCGAATCTGATTATCAAAAAATGCGAAGTGAAAAGGTGTCTCTGTTGGTGTCTTTCCGCGTATCGGGTGGAGCGTTGCGTGTATTTAAGCTGCCGCTGCATGACGTCTCCATCCGGGTTACGGCTAGTGGAATTTCCGCTTACGTAGTTCCAGTAACATGTAATATCGTAGTCAAAATGTTAATGCATAGGTTTTTATTACGGGTGAACGATATTCCTTTTCATAGAATTCCGGGGATGGGAATGTTTACTGTATTATTATTGTTAGATTTTGAAATCAAAAGCCAAAGAGACTAGTTTGTTCCCCTGTTGCTCAAGTTTCTGTAATAATGCTTGTAATAGCTAACAATGCCTACTGTATTTATTACATATGGCAACTTGAAATTTTGGTACGGATATAACAAGCGTCATGGAAGTTTACCTGGTTGATTTGCTTTCGCGGGCCACATAAAATGATGCGGCGGGCCAGATCTGGCCCCCGGGCCTTGAGTTTGACACAGGTGTTCTAATGTCTTATGATGTCCCTTTTCGCTGCGTATATATAGGTACATATACTTTATCCGGTAGGAATATATTTCCAAGATTCTTGATTCAAAAATCGTTGAGGTATGATAGAACCTTTGAATTCAAACTATCCATCCATTTTCAACACCACCTGAACAAGGTCACAGAGGGTGCTGGAGCCTATCCCAGCTTACGGGTGAACGGCGAACTACACCCTAAACTGATCGCCAGTCAGTTACAGGGCATATATAGAGATGAACAACCATTCAATCTCACATCCACACAGTCACTTGGTGGGAACTGATCCCACACTGCCTGCACACAAGTCAGGTGAGTGTACCACTGCGCCATCAGCGACTCACAATTCAAAACTACTGTATATTTTTGACATACAGTTAAAATCGCACAAGGTTGAACCCTGAATTTAGGAGGGTGTCCTACAATTTTAGAGACATAAACTCAGACACATGTGTGCATAAATATTGCACACAAGAAAAGCTTTAAGTCTTGGAGATATGTGTCACCTATTTCAAACATTTAGATATTTGTCCCTTGAGCCAGGAATATGGGCCCCCCAACCTTTGGGAAATGCCACAAGTGGTTCTTTAAGGAAGGTTTCCTAATTCTTGAATAGAAAAATCAAGCTTTAAGTGGAAGAAGACGAATGATACAGTTTGAACGCAGGATTCCCTTTCAATTCCTTACCTCTAAATATCTGTGCAGACTTTAAGACCTCTCAGAAAAATAATAGAATGAGTTTTTCTGCAGCCTTTCATTTGATATTATACCTCAATACACAATTTCTACAATGCAGATGACCTAATACAATGTCTTTTTTGACAACCAGCATTATGTAGTCCAGATATTGTGGATTTCAGGTCCTTCCACAAAGGCTTTGATTCTTTATTTTTAAAGACTGGCTGACTTGTTGAACTTGCAATTACAAGTCAGTGGTGAAAGTGAATAGTTATTATCTCCAGTATTTGTAAATGTGAAAATGTCTCAGGGGGTTGGAGCGATCACTCAACCAGACTTTTTGCTATCGAATGGCCATCTGTTCAGTGGTTAATGGTCAATATTTTGTATTTTGGATTGCTTTTTTAAAGGAAACACATGTCACCATGGATACATCAAGGTGCTGAACTCAAAGTGCTTGACGCTGGAGCGCCATTCACTCATTCTCACACATTGTCATCAGTGTGTGTGTGTTACCATGGGGCCATGCTTCTTCAAACACAGGGAGCACCTGGCATTGTTCCCAGGGCATTTCCCGGTCAAGTACCAAATAGGCCAAACCAAAATAAGGTTTTTGTAATTCTTGAGCCTGAAACCACCAACTGACATTAATGTGATATGAATGTAATTGATTGTACAATGATTTGGACTGTGAAATGAGAGCATGAAGTGGAAACTTATGTGTGACTATGACTTAATTTATTTCAATTAAACAGACATAACCGGACTAATTTTTCAATCTGGAATAGGATGGAACTTTATTGTTATGGTATATGAACAGAAGTACAGAGCAACGAAATTGACTTATTAGCCCATCCATGGAACATGAAAAACAGGAACAAAGAGAGGGAGGCAGAATGGGAACGGTTGTCCACTCACCACTATGGCCACCTCAAGGCTAGCACCTTCAGTTCAATTGGGCCATCACTGGGAGGAGAAGACGGGGAAGTCGGGTTGTTATTGTGTGTGTGTGTGTGTGTCCGCGCTTGTGTGTGTCCCACCTTGTATGCATAACGTCTCATTGCCGTGCAGAGCTCAGAGAATTAAGGTGAGGCGAGGCCATTTAAAGATTTTAAAACAAATAAAAGGATCTTAAAAAGGAGCCAGTGAAGGGGTGCCAAAGTAGGAATTAAGTGCTCCCTCCAGCTTCACCAGCTAGCCGCTGCATTAGACGCAGTGCCGTCAGCGAAGGGAGCACGTGAGAGGTCAGCCGGCATGTCTGCGAGAAACAGAGGCAACGTCTTCTCACCACCTGCATGCTCAATTGCAGCCGAACCTCCGACGTATCGTTGAAAAATCAACAACAATGATTGGAGATAGTGAACCAGTAGAGACTCAGTTACAATAGCACGAAGCACTGTGAATAGAACAAAGTTGAAGCAGCAGGAGCATCGCCACACATACTGGCGCACTGTCCGCCATCTTCTTCTGTCTTAGAGAGGCTCTATTACCTGCCTGGTTAGGAGGGACACACACACAGAGGAAACTGAGTCCCGGAGGGAGCCACCACTCACGTTGTTATTCTCAATATTTGGAACAATCTCAGCATGTGACGGTCGTAACAAGTTTGCGTTCACTCAGTTATTCCGTAATATTTGGCAGTTCTGCGTTTTGCCACATAAACGCTGGCCTGTTAGCAGTTTTGCATTTCTTGGGTGTGTTGAATGGGTAATATACATATTTTATGTCAAAAACAGCAATGCAAAACTGCTTTTTTTTGGTCAATTTAGTTAGATTTGATAAATAATGGTAAGTATTTACCCCACTTTCGAAGTGGTCAACATATGTCTTAGACTTAAGCTCCAGAATCGAAACGGTCAAAATAAATATTCTGCCAAGGTTTCTATACCTCTATCAGTCGCTACCTATACCCATACCACAGAAACAACTTGTGGAATGGGATAAATTGACCCCCTCCATGAGCCGTCACCTTACCGTGGTGGAGGGGTTTGCGTGCCCCAATGATCCTAGGAGCTAAGTTGTCTGGGGCTTTATGCCCCTGGCAGGGTCACCCATGGCAAACAGGTCCTAGGTGAGGGACCAGACAAAGCATGGCTCAATAGATCCCTTATGATGAGTAAAATAAATGGATTAAAGTCTCCCTTGCCCGGACGCGGGTCACCGGGGCCTCCCTCTGGAGCCAGGCCTGGAGGCGGGGCCCGTTGGCGAGCGCCTGGTGGCCGGGCCTATACCCATGGGGCTCAGCCCGAAGAGATAACGTGGGTCCCCCTTCTCTGGGCTCACCACCCATGGGAGGGGCCAAAGGGGTCGGGTGCAGTGCGAGCTGGGCGGCAGCCAAAGGAGGGGACCCTGGCGGTCCGATCCTCGGCTACAGAAGCTAGCTCTAGGGACATGGAATGTCACCTCTCTTGCAGGGAAGGAGCCCGAGCTGGTGTGCGAGGTAGAGAAGTTCCGACTGGATATAGTCGGACTTACCTCCACACACAGCCTGGGTTCTGGTACCAGTTCTCTCGAGAGGGGTTAGACTCTCTTCCACTCTGGAGTTGCCCACGGTGAGAGGCGCAGAGCTGGTGTGGGCATACTCATTGCCCCCCGGCTCAGTGCCTGTACATTGGGGTTCACGCCGGTAGATGAGAGGGTTGCCTCCCTCCGCCTTCAAGTGGGGGGACGGGTCCTGACTGTTGTTTGTGCGTATGCACCCAACAGCAGCTCAGCGTACCCACCCTTTTTGGAGTCCTTGGAGGGTGTGCTGGAGAGTATTCCGGCTGGGGACTCCCTTGTTCTGCTGGGGGACTTCAATGCTCACGTGGGCAATGACAGTGAGACCTGGAAGGGCGTGATTGGGAGGAACGGCCCCCCTGATCAGAACTCGAGTGGTGTTTTGTTACTGGACTTCTGTGCTCGTCACGGATTGTCCATAACAAACACCTTGTTCAAACATAAGGGTGTCCATATGTGCACTTGGCACCAGGACACCCTTGGCCGCAGTTCGATGATTTACTTTGTGGTTGTATCATCGGATTTGCGGCCACATGTTTTGGACACTCGGGTGAAGAGAGGGGCGGAGTTGTCAACTGATCACCACCTGGTGGTGAGCAGGCTCCGATGGTGGGGGAAGATGCCGGTCCGACCTGGCAGACCCAAACGTATTGTGAGGGTTTGTTGGGAGCGTCTGGCGGAATCCCCAGTCAGAAGGAGTTTCAACTCCCACCTCCGACAGAGCTTTTCCCATGTCCCGGGGGAGGCGGGGGACATTGAGTCAGAGTGGACCATGTTCCGTGCCTCTATTGTTGAGGCGGCCAGTCTGAGTTGTGGCCGTAAGGTGGTTGGTGCCTGTCGTGGCGGCAACCCTCGTACTCGCTGGTGGACACCAGCAGTAAGGGAAGCCGTCAAGCTGAAGAAGGAGTCCTATCGGGCCTTTATGACCTGTGGGACCCCAGAGGCAGCTGACGGGTATCGACTGGCCAAGCGGAATGCAGCTTCGATGGTCGTTGAGGCAAAAACTCGGGCGTGGGAAGAGTTCGGTGAGGCCATGGAAGCCGACTTCCGGACGGCTTCGAGGAAATTCTGGTCCACCATCCGACGTCTCAGGAGGGGGAAACAGTGCACCACTAACACTGTGTACAGTGGGGATGGGGCGCTGTTGACCTCGACTCGGGACGTCGTGAGCCGGTGGGCGGAATACTTCGAAGACCTCCTCAACTCCACCAGCACGCCTTCCTTGGAGGAAGCAGAGTCTGGGGACTCTGAGGTGGGCTCTCCTATCTCTGTGGTCGAAGTCACCGATGTGGTTAAAAAGCTCCTCGGTGGCAAGGCCCCAGGGGTGGATGAGATCCGCCCGGAGTTCCTCAAGGCTCTGGATGTTGTGGGGCTGTCCTGGTTGACACGCCTCTGCAACATCGCGTGGTCAGCGGGGAGAGTGCCTCCGGATTGGCAGACCGGGGTGGTGGTCCCTCTTTTTAAAAAGGGGGACCGGAGGGTGTGTTCCAACTACAGAGGAATCACACTCCTCAGCCTCCCTGGTAAGGTCTATTCAGGGGTGCTGGAGAGGAGGGTCCGTCAGGAAGTCGAGTCTCAAATTGAGGAGGAGCAGTGTGGTTTTCGTCCCAGCCGTGGAACAGTGGACCAGCTCTACACCCTTAGCAGGGTCCTCGAGGGTACGTGGGAACTCGCCCAACCAGTCTACATGTGTTTTGTGGACTTGGAGAAGGCGTTTGACCGTGTCCCTCGGGGGGTTCTGTGGGGGGTGCTTCGGGAGTATGGGGTACCGAGCCCCCTGATACGGGCTGTTCGGTCCCTATACTGCCGATGTCAGAGTTTGGTTCGCATTGCCGGCAATAAGTCAGAATCGTTTCCAGTGAGGGTTGGACTCCGCCAAGGCTGCCCTTTGTCGCCAATTCTGTTCATAACCTTTATGGACAGAATTTCTAGGCGCAGCCGAGGCGTTGAGGGGGTCCGTTTTGGTGGCCTCAGTATTGCATCTCTGCTTTTTGCAGATGATGTGGTACTGTTGGCTCCTTCAAGCAGGGCTCTCCAACTCTCGCTGGAGCGTTTCGCAGCCGAGTGTGAAGCGGTTGGGATGAAAATCAGCACCTCCAAATCTGAAACCATGGTCCTCAGTCGGAAAAGGGTGGAGTGCCCTCTCCGGGTCGGGGAGGAGATCTTGCCCCAAGTGGAGGAGTTTAAGTATCTTGGGGTCTTGTTCACGAGTGAGGGAAGGAGGGAGCGAGAGATCGACAGGCGGATCGGTGCAGCGTCTGCTGTGATGCAGACGTTGTGTCGGTCTGTCGTGGTAAAGAAGGAGCTGAGCCAAAAGGTGAAGCTCTCAATTTACCGGTCGATCTATGTTCCAACCCTCATCTATGGTCACGAGCTATGGGTCGTGACCGAAAGAACGAGATCCCGAATACAAGCGGCCGAAATGAGTTTTCTCCGCAGGGTGTCCGGGCTCTCCCTTAGAGATAAGGTGAGAAGCTCGGTCATCCGGGAGGGGCTCAGAGTAGAGCCGCTTCTCCTCCACATCGAGAGGAGCCAGATGAGGTGGCTCGGGCATCTGATTAGGATGCCTCCTGAACGCCTCCCTGGTGAGGTGTTCGGGGCATGTCCCACCGGGAGGAGACCCCGAGGACGACCCAGGACACGCTAGAGAGACTATGTCACCCAGCTGGCCTGGGAACGCCTCGGGATCCCCCGGGAAGAGCTGGAAGAAGTAGCTGGGGAGAGGGAAGTCTGGGATTCCCTGCTAAAGCTGCTGCCCCCGCGACCCGACCTCGGATAAGCGGTATAAAATGGATGGATGGATGGATGGGATTAATTGACCTCAAAATTTACTTGGGGTGGTAAGCAACCGAGGATCAGACTGATGACACTACAGTTACCTATGGAGAAGGGAGGATTGGCAGTACCGAATTTCAAAGATTACTACCATGCAGCACAGCTCAGAGCAGTAGCATGTTGGTGTACTGGAGAGTAAAAAGCCAAATGGAAAGAAATTGAAGTGATGGCCGAGGGATACCTGACTCAAACACTGTTCGGGGACAGAAGATTATTTCGGGAAAAGGAGGGCGTCTCATCTATCCTGTAACCCCAGAGGGTCGTTGGGGCACCACAGACGCTCTGCTGACCAGCTCTCTCCATCCTTCTCTGTCTTCGGCAGCTCTCATTGCCTCGTTGAGTCTCATGTGGGTCCATTCTGTGATGTTATCTTCCCATCTTTTCTTTTGCCTTCCTCTTCTTCTGCCACCTTGTACGGTGCCTTGCAGGATGGTCTTTGCAAGGCCTGAGGATCTGGTGATGTGTCCGTACCATCTCAGTTTCCGCTTGATGACAGTGGATAGGAGGTCATCATGTGGGCCGATGGCTTGTCTGATCTTTTGACGGACCTCCTCATTAGTGACATGTTGGGTGTAGGAGATACCCAAAAGTCTTCTGTAGCATCGCATCTCCATACTCTGTATTCTCCTCTGCAGCTCTGCTGTAAGGGTCCATGTTTCGCAAGCGTAGAGAAAGATTGATGTGACAAGTGAGCGCAGCAGTCTCACTTTTGATGCCAGACTGATGTTATTATCTTTCCATATGGGCCTGAGTTTTGCCAGGGCTGCAGTCGTTTGAGCAATTCTGGCAAGGACTTCCTGCTTTGATCCTTCATCGGACACAATTGCTCCGAGGTACTTGAAGCTCGACACACAGTCTAGTGCCTGTCCATTGACTTCAATGTCAGAGAGAATGCCATTGTTGTTGTTGGTCATGATTTTTGTTTTGTCGACATGGATCTCCATACCATATGCCCTGGAGGTGTTGTCAAGCCTTTGAACTAGGCTTGCAAGTTCGTTTTCCTCTCCAGCAAGCAGGTCAATGTCATCAGCAAAACAAAGGTTTGTGATTGGTCTACCTCCTATGCTGACACTTCCTTCGTGGTCCGCCAAGGCATCCGCCATAACACGCTCAAGAAAGATGTTAAAGAGTATGGGAGAGAGAAGACATCCTTGGCGCACTCCAATTGTTGTCTTGAACCAGTCACCGATGGCTCCGTTGTAGAGAACTGCACTGGTAGCTTTGCTGTACAGATGTTGTATGACTCTGACAAGGTTAGGGCTGATGTTGTATTTTCTCATGGTTGTCCACAGTGCTGCATGCCATACCCGGTCAAAGGCTTTCTTGAAGTCTACAAACACGTGGTAGAGATGTTGTTGATGCTGCAGATATCTCTCGCTGATAATCCTTAGGTTGAATATTTGCGCTGTGGTGCTCCGTCCTGCCCTGAATCCAGCCTGTTCTTCAGCTATGATCAGTTCAGCTTGAGGTTTTAACCTATTCAGTAAGATCTTCAGAAGGACTTTGCTGGGATGGCTAATCAGACTGATGGTACGGTGGTTTTGGCACAGTTGTAGATTGCCTTTTTTCGGAATTGTGATGACGAGTGACTGGTTCCATGATGTAGGCCACTCCCCACTCTGCCAAATTTTATTACAAAGGATGGTTAGAGTGTCAATCATGGCTTGTCCCCCTGCTTGCACAAGCTCTCCTGGGACGTTGTCCACTCCAGCTGCTTTTCCCTTTTTCAGTGCTCGCACTGCTGCCTCAACTTCTTCACGAAGGATAGGGAGTGGGTCTTCTTCCTCCGTCGATTGAGGACACGTCAAGACTGTTGGATCGCCGCTGAGAGTGTGGTTGTAGAGCTCAGAGCAGTATTCGGTCCATCTGTCCAAGATCTTCTGTTCTTCCGATAGGCATACACCGGTCTTGCTTTGGATTGCAGAGAATCTGGTCTGCTTTGGTTTTGTTAGCTCTTTAACAGTTTGATATGCCTTCTTGGTGTTGTTGTTGGCATTCAGGCTGTTCTCAATTTCTTGGCACTTTCCCTCAATCCAGTTCTGTTTTGCTGACTGCATGCCTTTCTTGACACTCTTGTTGATCTCTCTATAGGCGTCAGATCCTTCAGGTGAGTTCTTACTCTTCTTCAGGGCTCTCCGCTTGTCACACAAGCCTAGCAGTTCCTTAGTGACCCAAGGTTTCTTCTTTGGGCGGAGTTTGCCAAGAATCTCTGTGGCTGTTTCGGTTACGACTGTATTCAAGGTGGTGGTCATGGTATTGACATCAATTTCTTCTGCGCCCAGGGCGAGCAGTGGTGCAAACCTCCCTCCTATCATTGCTTTGAAGGCTTCTGCCACCTCAGGATCTCGCAGTTTGTCCAGATCAAACTTCAGTCTAGTACACTTAGAACTTTTGATCTTCTTTAAGCGCAGGCGGAATGACATCAGGACAAGGTCGTGATCACTCCCAATATCTGCTTTTGGAAAGCTGTGCGTCCCACCGATGTTAACGCTTGAGCGGAAGCGTTTCTTGACCAAGATGTAGTCGATCTGGTTGTGGTATTCTCCACAGGGGCTGTGCCAGGTCCATCGTCTGGAGGCCTTATGGGGGCCAAGTGTGTTCGCCAGCAGCAAGTTGTTGTACCTGGCGAACTCCAAGAGCCTTAGGCCTCTGTCGTTGGTCTCGTTGTTGCCGTATGGACCACATGTGTCTTTCCAGTTGGAATAAGTGTCTTCTCCAACCTTTGCGTTCCAGTCCCCTTGTACAATAATGATGTCCTTCTTTGGAGTTTGGTCTAGGACTGCTTGCAGTTGATCGTAGAAATCCTCCACCTCACTGTCATCATATGTGGATGTTGGTGCGTAGACCTGAATAATGCTGATGCTAAATGGGGTTGCTCTCATGCGAATAACAATGAGTCTGCTTGAGAATGGCCGGCAGCCCATGACAGTGTCCGTGATGTCTTTATGAACAAGGAAGCCAACACCTTGCTGGTGTTTGTCTTCCTTGCCGCTGAAATATAGCTTGTGGCCTCTGTCGGTTGATGTTTCACCAAATCCTTTCCACCGTAGTTCGCTAATGCCTAAGATATTCCAGCGGTATTGATCCATCTCGTGGGCTAACTCTCCGGGTTTCCCATCAGCAGTTAGTGTTCTTACGTTCCAGGTTCCGATCATTCTGTTGTCTCTAGCGCGGAACCTGCAGAGTTTCCCAGTAGTTAACTTTCCACCTCAGTCCTGGTGGCCAACGGTAGGCACGGTCCTTGTTAACCCGGGCGACGACCGCGCCGGTATGGTTGAAGCTGTAGTTGTCGTCATGTGGTGTGTCTTGGGCAATTAGACCTGGCGGCGCCCATCCCTCTCCCGGTCGGATGCAGTTTTACGTCATACCCAGGACCCAAATACATGGTACACCATAGTAAAAGAAAATAAATTAGAAAAGTAGGTGAAAATCCTCAGGTGGCTATCACACGATGAGGACTTTCAACCAGGGAAGGATTATGGTTTCAAGAGATGGCTAAGAAAAGGTATCACAGCGATAAGTACGATGATAGAAAAGGGGGAAATGCCAACCTTCCAAAAACTGAAAGAGATGTTTAATTTAGAAAGGAGCGACCACTTCCGGTATCTACAAGTTAGAGATTACTATACAAAAGAAATAAAAATGGAGACGACAACTGAAAGACATGATGTAATACAGGTAATAATGGAAGCATATAAGGGGGGTAAGAGGAGAGTGATTTCATCCCTTTACAAGGGGCTCCTGTTGAACAGGGGGAATTCGACTCTGTATGCAAAAGAGAAATGGGAAAAGGAACTCCAAACCGAGATAACGGAGGAGGAATGGTTAAATATGTGCAGGATACAACAATCACCAACCGCTTCGAGACGTTGGAGAGAGTTTGGTTGGAAGAATATCATGAGATTTTTTATAACTCCAGAGATGACCAGGAAATACAAACAAGGGCAGAATGAGTGCCGGAGGTTATGTGGACAGGAAAGATCTGTAGACCACGCACACATATTTTGGAAATGTCAAAAGTTGAAAGGTTATTGGGAAGAGGTTTGGAGAGAACTGAAAAAGACAATCGGCTATAAAATACCAAAGACAGGCTTAGTGATGTATTTAGGCAATATAAATCAAGAAATTGTACTAACGAGAGACGAGTACTTGATAAAAGTGTTTAAACTGACCCGCCAACAAAGAACCTATGGCTGGAAATAGTGGGAGAAATATTTGAGTTGGAAAGAGTCACGTACATATTGAGGGTCCAAGTAGGGAAGTTTAAAACGAGATGGGAAAGATGGGAGGAATACACCAACAAAAACAAATGAATGAGAGAATGACACCACAAATCAGGAGAAGTCACTGTAGATTACGTATATAAATCCAGAAAAAAGGGACACTTGTCACTGTTGATCACAATATTTTATTAGTTTTTTTCTTTTTTTCTTTTTTTCTTTTTTTTCTGTCAAATATGTTTGCACGTTATTTTGTTGTTTCCTATGTTAAAGGATCTTCACAGCCATACATGGACGATGTTGTGGAAACTAACCACGGGTGGAATTTTACGAAACCCTTTGTATTCATATGTTCAGACTTGTATGGTCCTATGTGTTGTGGAAATAATAAAGATGCAAGTTATAAAATATATATATATATATATATTTACCCCACTTTCATTTTGAATTTTGCTCACTGGATTTAAAAAAATATATATTATAGGCAGTTATTTTTCAAAATGTACTTATTGTTTCTCAGAACAAAAATGTTCAGAATATTTTTAACACTTTCAATTCCAAAATTGACTTTCTCAAAATTTCTGAAAGAATTTTCAAATTACAGTATTGTGTCACTTATCCACATTAAAAAAAAACATGTATTTGTCAACGTTGAAAATGGTTTGTCACATCAACACAAACGATTATGTACAACTCTCTGCTAGAGTAGATTAATTGATTATTTCAGTGAATGTGTGTGAGTGTGTGTGTGTGTGTGTGTGTGTGTGTGTACGGCCAAAATTGGAGTGTTAAAATTTCAGGGTTAAATTTTGGGGAATTGATTTGAACAAACTAAGTGTAATTTTAACATTTTCAGAGTTTCCAGAATAGGTGTTGTTTCACAGAGTTGGTCACATAGTGTTAGTGTTAACTCTGTAAAAGTGTTAGATTAACTCCAGCTAGTTTGAGAGAGACGCGCTATTCTCCTCCTGTATTTTAACACAGTAAATGAAATTAAAATCAAAGAAAATAATCAATAATTGATGTACAGTCGTCAATTGATGCTGTGAATTGCAGTATGCACAATGAGAAGAATATATCCCAGTAGCCATGGAAAACATTGAGCCCACCCTTTGGAGTTTCCTTGTTCAATTTCAATGACAGGGGTGCCCAAGTCCTGTCCTCGAGAGCCCCTATCCAGCCTGTTTTAGATGTCTCCCTCCTCCAAAAGATATGATTCAAATAAAAAAATATCAGGATCATGAACAGGCTTTAGCAAACCTTGCTGATGAGCTGATCATTTGAATCTGGTGTGTTGGAGATAAAGTTAAAGTCCCAAAAACTAAAGAGGCCCAATCCCAATATGCACACGATAAACGTTGGTTCTTGTTGAAGTGCGCACGTACAAGAAGTGCATGTAATGTTTCAGGGTGCAGAATTGGGCCAGTGCGTATTAATGTCATAGACTTGCGTCACTGAGTCATCAAACATGGCGGCACCAGTTGTTGTTTTCCAAATTTTGCTGCATAAAATTATATTAAAACTCCAACAAAGTAAAAACTTGCTCTCAAGCTTCCAGTCTATGGCAGCTGTGGCTCCACTATTTGCGACCACTGCATGATCTGCAGCGAATGCGCAAGAGTTCACTAAGTATGGCAACTATACTAGGTTGAAACGCGTATATGACTGAAATTGCACATACATTTTTACAATGATAAAATATGTAATAATTGAGTATTTTCACAGGTACAGGAATTTCACAAAAGGTCGCCTGTTTTCTCTCTCTCTCTCACACACACACACACACACACACACACACACACACACACACACACACACACACACACGCACACATTCAGTTAAATAATCTGCAATAAATTGTTCGTAATATGCTTTGGCTGAGGACAAAGCACTTTGGAGAGTTTGGAAAACACCCTACACTCGCTCCTACAACAGGAATACACAATTGAGGGGCACGAGGATTGAAGTGTGTGAATTGAAACTGCCAGAAAAAAAAATTACACACATTAACACCAGGAATTAAACTGCAGTGCCATGTCTACAATAATCATCTTGCAGGGCTGACCTCTGTCATATCAATGGATAAGGAAAAATACTGATGCTGTTTAGAAATCCCATGATACATCATTGGAGTGCCTGCACACTGTATCTTTCTTGCTGTTTGTCAGCAGTGAAGGGACGTATGGGATTTATTGATCATCCAACCTTCCCGTCTCTATGGGGAAATGAGCAGAAGCGTTATGTTATCAGAGCAGGTACAAACCTTATTGTGCTGCAGTTGTTCTTCTGCTTAATGACTCTGTGGTGGCCTCGGCCATCCATTATGGCATTGTCTGCTGGTCAGGCAGCATCTCGGCCCGGGACAGAAACAGACTGGAGCGACTGGTCAGGAGGGCCAGTTCTGTCCTGGGCTGCTCCCTGGACACTGTGGAGGAGGTGGGCAGCAGGAGGATGCTATCAAAACTAAAAGCTATGATGGACACAGCCCACCCTGACAGCACTGGGTAGCTCCTTCAGCCAGAGACTGCTACACCCGCGCTGCAAGAAGGAGAGATACCGCCGCTCATTCTTACCGACTGCTGTCAGGCTGCTCAATAAACACACATGAAAAACTGATTCAACCCATCCATACATTGTAAATAGCACAGCCACCTTATATTTGGTATTTTTTATATTGCATTCTGTACTGTGTACAGCTCTATTTTTCTTCTGGAACATTTATTTGTGCATGCAATACTTTGTTTTTCTTTCTACCCCCCCCCCCCCCCTTCAATTCTGCTGCTGAAGATTGCAAATTTCCCCAGTGCGGGACAAATAAAGGTTTTCTTATTCTTATTCTTATTCTTAATGTTTACTTAACTCAGAGGTCCTCAAGTTTATTTCAACCATCTGAATAGGTCAGGAAACATTCATTCATTCATTCATTTTCCGAACCGCTTTATCCCCACTAGGGTCTTGGGGGGGGGGGGGGGGGGTACTGGAGCCTATCCCAGCTGTCTTCGGGCAGTAGGTGGGGGACACCCTGAACCAGTTGCCAGCCAATCGGAGGGCACACAGAAACGAACAACCATTTGCGCTCACACTCACACCTCAATTTGGAGTGTTGAATCAGCCTGCCTGCATGTTTTTGGAATGTGGGAGAAAACCGGAGGACCTGGAGAAAACCCACGCAAGCACGGGGAGAACATGAAAACTCCACAAAGGAAGGCCCGAGCTGGAATTGAACCACTGTGAAGTCAACGTGCGAACCACTCGACTGAACCAGACTCATGTGTGATTTTGATCAATAGTAGATTTCCTTGTACAGTTTGTATTGATAATACAGACACTTGGGTAGTAAGCAGTGAACCAAACTAACATATGACTGCAAAATATGAAAAAACCCCAGATGCAGTTAGTGCATAAGACGGAAAACTAAAGGGTTGAATAATGAGCTCATGAGGTGCTGGGAGTAGCCATGAGAAATTAACCCAGGGCTCGGCAACCCAAAATGTTGAAAGAGCCATATAGGACAAAAAAACCCAAAAAACAAATATGTCTAGAGCCGCAAAAAAATAAAAGCATTCTATAAAACTTACAATGAAGGAAACACATGCTGTATGTATATAATAGACTAGACTGTCTCAGAATTGTTTATGTTATTCATTCCTTTGATGTGTGTTCACAAACGCCCCCATATAATTTATTTTGTAATTTCCTCGCTTGATTTTTTTGTTTTGGTGCATGTTTGGTGCATGTTCGTTTTTCTTAGTGTCAGTGGAGTGATCATTAATTTCCATTTTTCTGAGGCTGTCTTTGAACGCCTCTCGAGTCGAACTAGAAGAGAGAAGGCACGGAGTCGGACGCAGATGTGTCTGTGTTGAAACTGTTAAAAGCATAAATAAAGTGTATGTTTTAAAAAACCAACATCACAGCTCTCCTTTTTCGGAGCTGCAACATGCATCTATATCTATTTGAGCTATATTAACCTACTATCAAAATCTTTTTCCATTTTCAAACATTTTTTATAAAGCTCCATGGAGCCACTAGATGTCGGTAAAGAGCTTGTTGAGGTGTTATTCCTCTCTGCTAGTTGGATTTGAAAGAAACAAAGAATGTAGAATGTTGTTGGAGGTATTTCCTGCTTACTGTGATTACAATCACCTTTAGTGTCCCTCACCCCCACCACTTTTAGGGCCCCCCTCCATAGGACATGTTTAACATCAAAAGAAGAACTGTTATTTCAAGTATCTGTGTTGCAGCTATTGAGGGACTGCGCCTTACTATGAGTACTATCGATCCCAGTCTCTTTCCTGAACATCTGTTCGCACACTTAAAACAACGTTGTTGTGTTAAATTGTAACTTCTTCCTCCTTGGTTGATTAATGGCCCCCAAGTGTCTTCTGTTGTCCCCCGCACCTTGGGTAAGTCCCTGGTTGCTGTTAAGGCCCCCTGGGAAGACCTCTTATCTCAGGATGTATGCACAGTGGGGGTCTGGAACTTGCCATCACACCAAATGGTGGGTAGTGTTGGTCTGGTCTCACCTCACCACTCCCAACTTCTTCCAGCCACACCGGGTCAGATGACATGTTACTTTCTTTGTTTCCGGGATTCGCATGAGAGGCGTACCTCCCCGCCTCTCATTATCATATTGTCTCTATATAATCTCATGAATGTGTTTGTCCTACGCTTCCTGATTTAAATCTGGACCCCTCAGGAGCCCGAATCGATTCGTAAACTGCAGTAAATAAATTAAAACCCTTCGAAGGAACTGTTCATTGCCTCCAGCCTTTATTTGGATTACCAACATTCTCCTCGTCCGAAATTCAACGAACACGCGGGGGAGAGTAGGCCGCTCGTCCCCCAACAAGCTGCATGCGGCTCTGGAGCCGCGTTTGCCGACCCCCGAATTAACCGACAGTGAATGCGATCAGATAGAAAACTCAAGAAGAGTGGAATAATGCACTGATACGTATACTGGCCTCCACTGTGTCGCTCTCTCTGTTCCTAGCACACAAAGCCTGAGCACATGCACCTTTTACTTAGTTTTTTTTTTCTCACACATCCACCTATACACTACTGATATTTCAGACAAAGCATGCTTCATAGTTGTTTTGTTTGCCATACTTTAATTTGTATAAAATCTTAATATTCTCCATTCATCCATCCATTTTCTGATCCGCTTTGTCCTCACAAGGGTCGCGGGGGGTGCTAGAGAATCCCCGAGCTGTGGGTGGGGGACGCCCTGCAAATGCAGGGCACACATAGACGGAACAACCATGCACGCTCACACTAAAACAATTGAAAGGAAAAGGAACAATTGAGAGTGTTCCATTAACTTACTATGCATGTTTTTGTAATGTGGGAGGACATCAGAGTACCCGGAGAAAACACATGCAGGCCCGAGGAGAACATGCAAACTCCAAACAGGAAAGCTTGAGCTTGGAACCAAACCCTGCACCTCTGCACTGTGAGGCCGACGTGTTAACCAGTCTATAACCGTGCCGCCTGGAGAAACGTGTGCAAATTGTTTCTAGGTATGTGTTGATAATGTATCAACCAGCAATGGAGGAATACAGTCACCATTTTTGGCTGCATTTGGAGTGGAAGGGTTTGATGCAAATTCATGATAATTGGCGTTTAGGGGTTTGAATGGAGGGCAGAGTAATGAACGTGAATATGTGAAGATAAGCTAAGTTGTTGGAGTTACTTTACAAAATATGAAGGTACTCCACTCTGCAAATTCAGATAGCAATGGCGCATTGTTGGCGCTCAAAATCATTTGTGGCGAGACGAACGAATCAATGAAAAACACTGTTACTGTATATTTAAGTGAAAATGAGCATACGTGTATATTGAGTTGAATTTATCCTCGTAAGCTGATAAGAAGACCAAGTCAACAGAAACATGACCACAGGCATTATAAAAAAATTTCATTCATGTGTTCGATAACCCGCTTGAGGGATGGAAAAGCTGTGTGTTCACAACAAAATGGCTCCTCACATAGTTAACACGAAACAAAAGAAACTGGAAAATAGGAAAATGCTTCAATAAGAAACACAGAAATGGAAATCGTATGTAGTGTGAACAAAATCATTAATTCACCTTGTCAAATAGATAATTCGTGAAGATACAATCATTATGAATATGTGTGGAGTAGACTATAGGGCAGGGACAGATAAGACACACTGTATGATAGTTGTGTCAACAGCCTCTCATGCCAGGACACAGCAATATAACCTGATCCCTTTTTATTCTAACTCACTTACCCATGGCTAATGAGATTCCAGCTATCAGAGGATTATGATGAGCTAGCTGTCTTTGTAATAGCAGTGCCATTTTTCTTCTCATCAATTTGACACACACTTTGTTAGAAGCAATTGACATTGTCTCCCCAAACCCTTCAAAAGGGACCAACACTGCAGAATGAGGAATAGTATGATTGATGGTGGAAAAAGGATGAGGATTTGTGGTGTCGGGTCTTTCTTTGAAGATAGTCTCATCACTGAGAATATTACTTCGTGAAACGCTTCAAAGGTTTGCAGTCCATTACACTAGTCCATTGATGACAGAGGATTATTCCAACTGACAGGTCGTAGAACAGGTAGGCCGGAGCCTTGACAATGTATTTTATGATTATCCATTTTATGAGTGTTCAACGCGTAAATACTATGGGTGATTCATCATGGCCGTTGCACTATGGCAAGGGCATGATAAGGGATCAAACAATCAAAAAACAGGAAGTCAATCACACAGTTTATCTGCATGAATGATGTTACCTTTGAAAATCACTATTGTGTTTTTTATGGATGATGTTCTGTTCTACCGCCAGAAGGAAGTAATTCTCAAAGCGCTTCTTGTCAAGCTGTTCCTACTATCTTAAGATGTGATTTTCCTCACTTTCTTATCGGAATAAACCCAACGCTAACGATAACATAAAGTATAACAATCATCGACATTGGGATCTCTGATAAATCACTACACCTGTATCTCCCTAAGTGACGAAAGGAAACGTGTATAAATAGCTTTCTTGTACAAAATGATTTGATAACAATAAAACAATAAATAATAAAAAACAATAAATAAATAAAACAGACATTGAAATGTGAATGAAAATAAAAAAAATCAAATCCAATAAAAACCTGATGTCCAATTATTGTTTTTTGGGAGTGGGGTGTGTGTGAAAAAGAAACAAAACGGGAATTTAACATTGACCTACTGATTGGCTAATGAGAGATAACAATCCGATTGATCATGATGGGACGACCATTGATGATTATACCAGATGTGATCTTCTCGCATGTGACTCCTCTCTTCCTTCTACGACCGCTAGGATAAGGCGGCTCCATTTCATGCTTCTTGCATGTCTTTCTCGTTTGCATTTTTTCTTGTGTTTATTTAGTTCTTTTTTTTTTTTTTTTTTGCAGGGGACGGCGGGGGTGGAAGAGCAATGATGGGTGTTGGCTAGCAAGGGGCTTTGCAGAGACGCAGTGACACGTTGGTCAATCAAAACTGGGTCATTCCCCAAGGCAAGTTCAATAGGTGATTAAAAAGAATAGCCAAAATGTGGGCCAGCATCTTGTATGATGCCCATCACTGAGTCACCACAACTGACACCCTTAAAAAATGCTACATGCATCCATCCAGTATCCGAGCTTCTTATCCTCACGAGGTTCAAGGGTGTGCTGGAGCCTATCCCAGACATCTTCCGGTAGTAGGAGAGGCACACCATTAAGTCTCCAGTACACTAGTATTTTGATTGGCAGCCTCAAAACAAGGTTACAAAAAAAAGTACATTACCTTAGTTTAACTTTTCAGTATGTACTACATACAGTATGTATACTTTAAGGACTATTGTTGCCATGGCAGCAGTATCTCTATTCCTTCTGGGAAATTGACCAATAAATTACAGTTATGATTCCAGCTGACTTTGGGAAAGAGGCAGGGTACACTCTGAACTGGACGAGTGCCCGGAACAAATACATTCAAGCATGGGGAAAACATGTAAACAGCACACCAGAAAACCTGAGCTGAGATTTGAACCCAGAGGCTCTCCGCTGTGAGGCTTACATGCTATCTGCTACGTTACCGGTGGCCAAGTTGAATAATAGTACTGTTGATCAAGAAGAGCTGTTACTGAAATTAACGCGTGTGTGTGTGTGTGTGTGAGTGAGTGCTTCATTGTAAAAAAAAAGGCCTTGTGTACTAATATAGAATAGATTTGTCAAGTGATTAAAGTTATCTTTGGTTAAAGTGTAATTGCATGATGGGCCTTTGACTTAAAGTTGCCTTGATGTTAATCACATCACAATAACCTTCAGGAAATGCATGGCATATTAATTGCACACTTAGCCTTGTGTAAATTAAAAACCTCACCCAGAAATCCAGGACAAGTCAGTAATCGGTTTATGGTTAATCCTTCAACAGTGTATCAGAATGCTAAATAAAAGCTTAGTTGAAAGACAAAAGCTTTGGAATCTTAAAACCTGATAGATTAACTGTCATGCTTCCAACATTTGGAGAGGTTGGAGACTGGATCTGCAAATGTGGATATCAAATAATTTGGAAAGAATGTGACATGGGATAATGAGAAATTACTTTCATTTATTTCATTGGGCAGAAAATTTGTAAGGGAGGGGGACAATATGTTATCATGATATTCAAACTTTGTTATATATGTAGATATACTGAGAGTTGAGAAATGCACTTTTTTTTCATTTAAAAGCCTTGCAATACTTGGTGGTGGTTCGAGATACTGCCCAACACATTACACTCCAAAGATATTGGAACGCTGAGGTCATTTCCTTTGTTTTTGCAGTAGACAGAAAACATTGAATCCAACATGAAGAGAACAACATTGCTGCCTCTATTCCCAGGTATTTAAATATGAATACCATTTTAAGATTTTTTTGGGGGGAACCCAACCAATCAAAACATTTACAACAGAACATGGTGGAGGTGGGCATAAGAAGCATGCTAGACAGAGTACCATCCATTTTTCCCAGTTGCGGTATTTGATTGACAAATTAAGCGGGGTGCGGTTTCAGACCATTCCGTGGACATACCCGCAGCATTTGAGAGAAGACAAAACGGCTTGATTTGTCACTATTTTTAAGCCTCATTTTGTATGTGTGATGATTTTTTAACGCTAAGAGACCAAAGATTGAAAATGTTTTTCTTGGAACCTCTTGAAACCATGTACAATCGATAACGGTCATTAAAAAGCCATTAGATAGTTGGTAGACAGCTTAATCACTAAATACAATTCAGAATGTGTCATCTGCAGTTTGAATCTCGTGTTTCCGGAGCTGTGAGATTACAGAAGACAAACAATTTAGTGGCGACTGTGGCATGTGGTTGTGCGCTCTTCGTGTTCAGTTGCTCTCCACTTAAACAATGGCTCATTCATTGTTGGCAGTTGGTCGCACTAGTAGTGAAGGTAGTGTCAAAAAAAGTCAGCTTTCCAAAAGATCAAGAAATATATGACAAGAGGATTGGGAAGTCACTCGGCAAGTGTGGTCACCGAGTAATTCAAACTCTGTGCTGATCATTTTGAACTGGAGTGCTTCAGAAAACATTGAGCAGAGAGCATCGGCTATACAAGTGCAGTTCCACCCAGGCTGACACCAGCATACCAACAGTATGCAAGGTGTGAGTGATTGAACTGTAGTTTGTAGTTGCAGTTTGTAGCTTCTTTTTCGTCAACCAAGGAAGAGTAGATCCTGTGGTTGCAAATTAATCAACATTTTACTCCATCTATTAAAAGTTTTTGTCCGTTTGAAATTGTGGTTTGTAGTATGCGGTGCTGAAGAAGTTCTGTTTTGTATTGTCCCCAGCAGGTAGCAGTGGAGGGCTCATCCTCCCGTTGCGCACTTGTCTCTCATGATGCCATTTTTGGTCACCTGTTTGAAGACACCGTCAAGCCGTCACCAGTTGTCGGAATATTCACCTTGTTCCCGTCTCACTCCCAAGTGCAGTACAGTGAAACTCCTCTCCAACGAAATCATGTTTGCAGCAAGAAATTTTTCACATCAGGGGGTTTTTCACTGTAGCAAATTCGATGTCAGATGTAAACACACACACATACAAACACACCCACCCAAACGTATGTGTACACGCACACACAATCGTATGTGTACTCTTTTTTTTTTTTCCAATAGTGCATTGTGCATGAGCACACACTTATTTGACACTTCATATAGTCAGTGTCGAAAGAAAAAAAGGGAAAGAAATTGCGAAATTTACGATCAGCATTCACTTTCACTTACATCAATTTCTTTGATAATGTCTTTTATTTTGCTTCCTCCGTCTTTCATTTTGATCACTTTTCTCCTGTCTTCCAGCGTCAGAGCTCTTCTTGTCTTAGCTGCTTGACATCCAAAGGTCCGTTTTGTAGCCATTTTAGCAATGCAACGTTCATGCAGCGTCTGAATCTAACAATAACAAATACTTCCTGACGCGGTGGCTTTTCTTTCCACCATCTTAAGGTCTCTAACTAGACCTCCCCTCGATCGCTACCCAAGACAGCGTTGCTCAGCTGTCATGCAATCAACTTTTAGCCAGCCACGGGACGCTCCGTCGTCCTCGATGGCCATACTATGGCCGCCATAGGTAGCGCGATGGAACTCGCCTTCTCTCTAATTAGCGTTCCAGTTAGCGTAAGGTTTTTAGCATGATAACAAGTAAAGCATTCCAGGAAACGTTCGTTTATTTGACTGTCCGTCGAGCCACAAGCAATTTACTCTGAGCAGCTAATCGGACGCATTCCACGGATCTAGCTACAGTATCTACACAATCGGAGGCCAGGATGATGCTCGGTAAGCCAATGGCAGAGCAGCTATGAGTATGTTGCGTCCTGGAAACTCGCAACCGTGACCGAAATAAACACCGTTCACTATCTAAAGCAGTGTGGTGGTTGCTATTGCCGCTTCCGAACGAAGCAATAGAGGTCGCCGTTGGATTATACTTGAATGTCTTTGCGAGGCTGGCGCAGAGAAGATGAATTTGTGTGATGCAACAGGGTTTTTTTTTGTCGTATGGGGGGCAGGAGAATGGGAATGTTGTTAATGCATGAATATTTTTTCACATTAGGGGGTATTTTCGCCCATGTAGGTTTTGTTCTAGAGGAGTTTCACTGTAATTCTAAACTCTGGTCGCTTTCGATTTTTGTCCTTTGATCTGTTATATTTCGGGTTTGTTGTTCTTGTTATTCTTCAGTTAGGTTTAGTATTTGTTATCCTTGGTGCGTTTATGTTTAACTTCTTGATTGGCTTCACCTTGTCATATTAGGATAAGTGAGTTTTTGTTATTTCTCTTGCCCTTTCCAAGCTCCTTTTGTTTGTTGTATTATCCCTGAGTTACTCCCAGTGACTTTTGGAATGTATTTTCTGCACTATAAGGTGCTTCGGATTATAAAGTGCACCCTCAATGAATGGCCTATTTTAAACCAATTTTCATATATAGGGCACACTGCATTAAAAGGTGCAAAGGAGCTACAATAGTGGCTGCGGTTGTGCTATGCACCCACTAGATGGTGCTACGCTACAAGAATACATTCATTCATTTTCTGATCCGCTTTATCCTCACAAGGGTTGCGGGGGGGGGGGGGGGGGTGCTGAGCCTATCCCAGCCGTCTTCGGGCAGGGGTTTGGGGACACCCTGAACTGGTTGCCAGCCAATCGCAGGGCACACAGAGGCAAACAACCATCCACGCTCACACTCACAACTAGGGACAATTTTGAGTGTTCAATCAGCCTGCCATGCATGTTTTTGGAATGTGGGAGGAAACCGGAGTACCCGGAGAAAACCCACGCAGGCCTGAGGAGAACATGCAAACTCCACACAGGGAGGCCATAGCTGGGATTGAACTCAGTACCTCTGCACTGTGAAGTCGATGTGCTCACCACTCAACTAACGGGCCACCCGCAAAATATTAACCCAACAATAAAATTAAATACATATGTATTCCAATTGTTGTTTTTGTGAAGAATTTTTGTTCCCCAATCAGCTCCCTCTTCCACTTAGTGTCTTGTCCAGGTGTTTCTTGTTGTCTTGCCAGTTTGTTTGCGTTTGGTTCCTTGATATATGCACTGTGAGGTCGACGCGCTAACCACTGGACCGCCCCTACAGGAATACAATACCATACAATACAGCTTTATTTATACAGAGCTTTCACAACCGCTGCAGCTGTAACAAAGCCATTAGAATTGGTCACAAACCGAGACGGAAGTTATTAAGAGAATTGATCCAACAAAAAGGTGCACAAACCTCATGGGCTCACATCCACAAGGGGCTAAAATCCTTAGAAGTCTTGCTTGTTTCTTCCTTCGTTTAGTCAGGAGTTTACTATGCTTGTGGTATTGTCTTCGTTTCATAATGGCTTTGCAGAACTCACACAGTAGTTGTCTGTTTGTGTGTGTGTTGGCGAATGCACATGTCAATTACAGTCCGGCAGAATCCTTTTACAATTGGTTCCTGCTGATAATCACCACTAGATGGCATAGAAACATGAACGGGGAAACAACTCAACGCGGAATATGAAGAGATTTATAGCCTCTTTATATTAGGAGCACGAATTATAGGGTGCACTGTCGGCTTTTGAGAAAATTGAATGCTTTTAGGTGCGCCTGAAAGAAAATACAGTACTTTGTCATTCGTGACCATTTTTTTTCCATCCATCCATCCATCCATCCATCCATTCTCCACCGTTTATCCGGGGTCGGGTCGTGGGGGCAGCAGCTTTAGCAGGGAAGCCCAGACTTCCCTCTCCCCAGCCACTTCTTGTAGCACTTCCCGGGGGATCCAGAGGCGTTCCCAGGCCAGCTGGGTGACATAGTCTCTCCAGCATGTCCTTCGGTCATCCCTGGGGCCTCCTGCCAGTGGGACGTGCCCGGAACACCTCACCAGGGAGGCATTTAGGAGGCATCCTAATCGATGCTCGAGCCACCTCCTCTGGCTCCTCTCGATGTGGAGGAGAAGTGGCTCGACTCTGAGTCCCTCCCGGATGACCTAGCTTCTCACCTTATCCCTAAGGGAGAGCCCGGACACCCTGCGAAGAAAACTCATTTCGGCCGCTTTTATCCGGAATCTCGTTCTTTCAATCACCATCCATAGCACGTGACCATCGATGAGGGTTGGAACGTAGATCGACCGGTAAATTGAGAGCTTCACCCTTTGGCTCAGCTCCTTCTTTACCATCACAAACCGATACAAAGTCCGCATCACAACAGACGCTGCACAGATTCGCCTGTTGATCTCTCGCTCCCTCCTGCCCTCACCCATGAACAAGACCCCAAGATATTTAAATTCCTCCACTTGGGGCACCTCCCCAAGCCGGCAAGGGCACTCCACCCTTTTCCGACTGAGGACCATTGTTTCAGATTTGGAGGTGCTGATTTTCATTCCAAATGCTTCACATTTGGCTGTGAAACGCTCCAGTGAGAGTTGGAGAGTTTTTGTCAAGTTATTTTTAGGACATTTTTGGGATCCGATCAGTTACGACTTTGTTCGGAACCATAATTATAGGAGAATGGTCTTTGCTTTCATTTTTTTCCTCAATCTTTTTTTTTTTTTTAATCAAAGGGTGGTTTTTGAGTTTCTTTTTTTGCTCTCCACCTCTGACATAAGTCCATTCATGTCCAAACTGAGTTACAGTCAACCTGGTAACTTGAGAATGCTTTGCTCTCCAGGACCTCAGAGCTCCTTCCTGAAGCTTTCCATTCTGGTATTAAGGAGGTGTTCCTTTTTTTTCAAATGAGAAAAACATCTGACTGAGAGACAGTCGTGCAGATATGGGCCTTAACATGGGAAAAGTTGCCCAAAAAATTCTTTCTGGAAACGTTTGCCAAAATTCACTTTCACGAATTGTTCCTGAGGCAAATGTCTAGTAGCAGGGCTGCAACCCTCGTGAGGATAAAGCGGTTCAGAAAATTGATGGATGGATAGCTGGATGGACGAATGGATGGAAGGATATCGTCGTATGTTTGTTTGACAGCACACTTCTCATATGATGTGTACAACACAGTTTATATAGCATACGCTCAATGGCAAAGTAATGACTGATGATGCAAAGCAACTAATCCACAGCATAAACCAAAAGGCTGCAATATGACATTGCCCATTGCATATGACACATTTACATATCATAAAATTTATGAGACGAATCAAAATATTTGATTCATTCATTCATTCATTCATTCATTCAATTGTCCATCCTAGCAAATTTTGGACCAGAGGCAGTGTACGTCCTGGTTTGGTCACCACTCAATTTGTGCTCACTGATCCGAACATCCATGGAACAAAACAGGGATATCCTAAGTAAACCCTCACATGCGTGGCAAAAACATACAGACCACACAGCCAGTTCTACGCCAAGATTTGAACCCAGAGACACCTTGCTGGGAGTCAGACCTGCATTTAGTGACACAGTATAGGGTAAGTGTCAATACAGGTTAACTGCTGTTATGAGTAAAATGTAAAAACAATACGACGTATAACCCTTACTATAAATATATACATGAAAGCATCTGGAAAAGTGGAGAGGATTGATGTAATGTCTGGAAAGTGTGTCGCTTTGTATAAGGACCTCACGCAACTCACTTGAATATGATCTCCATTCTTTTTATTTTATTGTTAACTTGTTGTCAGCTTTGCCATATGGTACTAAGCAGACAAGAGACATGTACTGCTATTCCATGTCATGTTTTTCTTTTTTTTTTTCCTGAATCTGTGGTAATCACATATTTCCTGCAAGTGGTATTTTAAAACAGTATGCAATGAATTGTGAGGGTATGCGGCTCAGATCATGGAAGGATGGATGGATTGCTCTAGTAATCTTTACTTATCCTGTTTTGATTACCACAGATGAATATTTTAATTTGTCCTTTAGCATTTTGCTAAACACAAATAGTTGTCAGTTTACACGAGTAAAAATTATATACATATAAAAAAAAAAAATCCTCGTCTCACCCCTCGGGTGGTGTCCATCCCCCATTCAGCTCGGGCCCTCTACCAGAGATCAGGAAGCTTGAGGGTTCTGCGCGGTATCCTTGCTGCCCCAAGTGCTCCGATCACCACAGGCACGACTGTCACCTTTACCTTCGAGGCTCTCTCCAGCTCCTCTCTGAGCCCTTGGTATTTCTCCAGTTTCTCGTGTTCCTTCTTTCTGATGTTTCCATCACTTGGGACTGGTACATCCACTACAACAGCTTTCCTCTGCCCTTTATCTATGATCACGATATCTGGTTGGTTCGCCATTACCATCTTGTCAGTCTGGATCTGGAAGTCCTACAGGATATTCGCTCGGTCATTCTCCACCACCTTCGGAGGTGTTTCCCATTTTGACCTTGGGGTTTCCTGTCCATACTCCGCACAGATGTTACGGTAGACTATGCCAGCCACCTGGTTATGGCGTTCCATGTAGGCTTTCCCTTCCAGCATCTTACACCCTGCAGTTATGTGTTGGATCGTCTCAGGTGCCTCTTTGCACAACCTACACCTTGGGTCTTGTCTGGTGTGGTATATCTGGGCCTCGATGGCTCTGGTGCTCAGGGCCTGCTCCTGAGTAGCCAGGATGAGTGGCTTTGTGCTGTCCTTCAGGCCAGCCCTCTCTAGCCACTGATAGGACTTCTTGAGATCAGCCACTTCAGTTATGGTCCGGTGGAACATCCCGTGTAGGGGCTTGTCCTCCCATGATGGTCCCTCTTCCAGCACCTCATCCTCTGTTCCCCATTGTCTGAGGCATTCTCTGAGTACGTCATCTGTTGGAGCCTTCTCTTTGATGTATTCATGGAGCTTGGATGTTTCATCCTGGACAGTGGCTCTCACACTCACTTGTCCCCTGCCTCCTTCCTTTCGGCTTGCGTACAGTCTCAGGGTGCTGGATTTGGTATGGAACCCTCCATGCATGGTTAGGAGCTTTCAGGTCTTAACATCCGTGGTCTGAATCTCTTCCTTTGGCCACCTGATTATTCCTGCAGGGTATCTGATCACTGGCAGGGCATCGCTGTTTATTGCCTGGGTCTTATTCTTGCTATTGAGCTGGCTTCTTAGGACTTGCCTCACTCGCTAGAGGTATTTGGCCGTAGCCGCTTTCCTTGTTGCCAGTTCGAGGTTGCCATTGGCTTGTGGTATACCGAGGCACTTGTAGCTGTCCTCAATGTCTGCTATTGTTCCTTTCCTGTATGTCTGCCACTGTTATGGTAACTGGGTTCTGTTCAGGGAGGTTGCTGTGCTCCTCTCTCAGGGCCACCAGCCATTGTGCACTGCTATTATGTGCAACCTCCTTCTCCCATATGCCTTTCCAGTACCTTTCGGTTTCTAGTCTTGGTGGGTCAGCTCTGCTGTTAGGACCCTGCCACTGAGCGTACGCTTTCGCAGGTTGTGTTGCGAACAGCCTGTTTATTCGTCTGGCCTCATTCTCTTTCGTGTACCGCTTTAGGCGACTGGACAAGGCTTGGAGCCTTTGTTTGGCAGTTTCGAGTGCTTCAGGTATGGTCATCTGGATGTACCTCTCGGGTATCGGCCTTTTCATCACACCTCTCTGGGCCTCCGTCAATTGACTCACATCTTTCCGAGCCACCTTGATCTTAGCCTCTAACCATCTTTTCCATGGTGGGTAACGTATCTCATGGCTCCCATGGTTGCTCTTATAGCCAAGCATCTCTAGGATCACTGATGCTGAAGCGTATATCAGCTCATTGGTTTCCGTGATCGTTATGGTTGGGATCACCCTCAGTGCTGCATTCACACTTTTACATGAGACTTTCAGGTGGTTTTTATTCATGGGAAGTGGTTCTGCAAATCATCTGTTTGCAGATGCAATCCACGTTGTTTGATTAAAGATTCATTTCTGTCTCTTTCCCAGCCTTGCCACAACTCATGATTCCCACTCTGCGAATCACCTGATTGATTGTGATGTGAATAAACATGCATCTCATTCAAATGATACCTCTCATATGCCTGGGAGAACATCTGCCATTTTCCTTGCTATAGTATGCATGCAGCATGACTACACAGAAGCAATTTCATGTCACAGACAGAATGTAAATAGAGTTCCGTGCAGCTTTCAGACTGATAGTAGTATTAGCCATAGCCAACAGCATTATCAGTATTGGCTCACACTGGCAAAGTTATCGATTTATGGTCGAGTATTTGTGTTTGCTATATGGACCACATGAACAGATCAGCTTCAGTAATAGACAAATGTAATTCGTGGCTTGGTGATAATGTGCTGCCTTTGTGAGCGATAATGCAGATGATGTTTTTGTCTCATCTCAATGGGGCTGAATTTTCTCTTCAGACTCAGGGCTGTTTGCGAGCCAGTAGCCAACGCCATACCTCTGGCCAAGGTCAATGCACGTTTTTTTTAATTTGTAAAAAAAAAAGAAAAAAAAAAGGATAGTATGTCTCCTTTAATTGTCATGCCGTCACTTTGTCCATGTATCAATGCAGATTACCTTTCAAGAACCCAGAGAAACAAACAGTTGAGACTTTTGAGTCTTAAACGGGATAGCAGATGAACAGACAGGATTGCGGCACAGTACATCCACTGGATGTGCTGAAGCAAGTCGTCGTTTGAAAAATAGTTTCAGGTACCAAACTATCGTTGAACATTTTGGAACTTCCTTCCATACGGCAGGAACAAGTAATCGGTGGATATAACGGAGTGCAATGAATTCACATGTTCACAAATTCCGAACTGTAATCATCAGAACAACATATAATGTGGGTGAGCTTTGATGGAAAAGTATGACTGGGTGTGGAATGAGAGCCATGGCTGTGGTTGGAAACCAACTGTGTGTGACTCAGATGGTGCAGTCATCATACTGTACATGGATGTCACTAAGATAAATTGCAGAAGAGCTGTTCAAGACAGGAAACATTGAACGACAGATGGAAATCTATCAAGCATAATTTTTACTGGTCGAAAGCCCGAACGGAGGAAAATGGTGCCTTGCTGATTCTCAGGTTCCATTTTTTTTTTGGGGGGGGGGGGAATTATAAAGCAAACTTTATATTGCTCAACACTATGTCCATAATAATACAATTGGCTCTACGACAGCATTTTATAGTTCTTGTGCACGCAAATGTCTATTTTGGAAAGACACACAGGCGTCCCTTAAAAAAAATGCGACAAAGAAAGGATGCTCTTTCCTCCTGAAGCCCCAGATTCCATCACGTTCATGTTAAACAGACAAACATCAAGAGACTTCACGAAAAGACAAGACAGTTTCCTGTGTCCCAGTAACCTATTTTTGCTTTTAAACGAATTGTTGGACTATAATTAGACTGTATTCACCCCCGTTTGCAATGTTAATGAATGGATCAACCCCCCACACACTACAAACGTCCTTCTTTCTATTTTGAGTGGTAAGTGTGTTGCCACACAGACAATAACAATTCTATACAAAGTATACTTAAGTACATACATTCATAAGTGAATTAGAATGGGTAGCTGTAGAGCCCTGCAAAATGCAACTTGATTGAGTGCCAATACTTTTGAATACGTAGACATTCATGTAATCCATTGATGGTCATTTACCATCTGTTATATTTTAAAGGAACAGACAAGCCATTTTAAATTTACGGTCTCTGTTTTAATAGTTCACTTCTTCTGAGATTGGATTCATTGCTGCCAGACCGGAATACTGCCCTAGCATGATTTTTAATGCACTATTAATTCCAAATGTGTGTAAAGTCTATTATAGCAGAGTCGTGTCAATCAAAGATGAAAATGGCCACCATAGAAATTTGAGCAGCTCTTGTTCTCTGAGCAGGTCCATCAATTTAAACCTCCCGCAGGGCAACCGCAGAAACATCGAACCTGATCTTTTGCTCCTCGTTCATTTTAATAGGCTTCAGGAATGGCATCCCACTGCGCATCTGTCACACGTAATTTGGTGTTATTTGCTTTTTTTTTGTCAACAAAACAAAAAAGCGCATTGCTTTCTTCTCCATATCAAATGTTCTCGTGGAAGGCAATAGAAACTTTCACTTTCATTAAAAAATCACGCTCTGCTATTAGATCGAGCAAGCTCTATGACAAGGGACGAATGTAATTTTAATGTTTCTAATACATACCACAAGATCAACCTTATACCTTGCACACGTAGAAAAATGCAACGTTCTATTGTCAGCAATGCAAGGTTTCTTCTCATGATGGTTAAAAGACCATAGTCTTTCTTTTTCTTGATATAAATACGTATTGATTTTGTATTCTCCCCAAACAAGGAAAGTGTGGTGTTTATCAAGGTCGCTTGTTCAGCTAAAAAACAAACAAATAAACCTTATGCTGCATATAAAGGTAACAAAAAAAAGTGTGTCATTAGTACAGATGTCAAGGGAAAAATAAATGTATCGAATGCAATCTACAGAACCACTGGACTTGAAGTAAAACGTTAGCTGGCTTTTGCATAAACATTAGATTTAACTGATGTATGCTTGTTTCCAGCCCCCTATGGACTCACTGCCAAATCATTAACAACAAACACACACACTTAATGACCAGTGTAGTTGTGAAGTTTCGTGAATCATTTATCACCTCAAAGTAGATAGTGTCTTCAGGATAAGGGTGCGGAAATAGAGAAAAGTCATTCCAAAAAGGTGGCTCTACATTGATGCTAACGTCGCCTTCCTCTAGAACATGTTTATAACTTGTAGCTCAGGCAGGAGGTAAGCTATTTTAAAATTAGTTTGATTATGATTGCACCAGTACTGGGCAGTCCATCAGTACAGATGTAAGGTCGGTCAGTCCGTCACTGACAGCAGACTCCCATTTCGCTGGTGGACTAGCGACTGATGGGAACTTTGAAACACTTGATGGTATAAACGCGGATGGAAGCGATTTTCGGACGTTAGCCAAAAAGCAAAGATGACCTTCGACAAGTCTTAGTCATTCAGCAATCATCAAGCATGAGGACTTGAAGAGCCAATCGGAAGCTGAGAAGGGGCGGGTCATGCAAAAGAAAAGATCGCTCACACGTCAGGTGGCCGTGTCACCCCAGTTGATTGACAGGTCACTCTTTGTCTCCATGAAAGATTATTGGAAATATTAGAAAGGCATAAAAAAAAAAGTCTTTAGCACCTTTCCAGAGTGCATTCAGTACATTCAGTCAATACATAATTCTCAGGTCAGTTTGAAGGTGGTTTCTAAATCAATCATTGTTTTAAACTACTAGCAGTACAACTGCACATTTAGAAGAGGAGAGATTTTGTCATAATACTGCCCGGCGGCTCACCTTATGAAACGTATGTAACATTAGCTTTAAAACAGCCAGATTATAATGACTTGGGGAACTCATGTCATTGTTACTTTTCAGTGAGTGTATAATCAACCCAGTTTGCAAAGAATTTCATGCCATATTGAAATGTGACATGAAACTGTCGTAAATGCTCAGCTATTATGTATGTCCATGAATCTTGTTTGTCATAAATTACAATGTTAGCCGAGTTACTTAGCACTTACTAATCTCCACGATCTAGTTTAATTTTATAGTAGCTAGGCTGATAGTTGATATCAAAGTAAAACACAAAAATGGGGATAAATCATTTAAGATTGGGCCTCAAACAATATTGAGGTCCAACCAGACCGTTCATTTTGTGGAGGGACAGATGCTGATGGAGACGGTGTGAGATCTTGCAGACCTTTTGGTAAAGAGGCACAAATCAGGCTCAGACAGCCCCCAGCAACCCAACCAGCGGACCCGACAGATTCCAACTTGGAGCTAGCCAATGAAGGACCCTGTCAACCACCAACTAGGTCAGTGCATTACAGGAGGTAGGAAATTGCATCCCCAGTTAAATGAATGCCTTACACTGTAACGAAAGGTGATTTGGAAAGGTTATGCCTAGCTGTCAATGTTGATTTCGCTTGTAGCAATATATTATTTTCTTTGCAATGTTCTTTGATTGGTGGCACGGTGCTTGAGTGGTTAGCACGTCCGCCTCACAGTGCATAGGTTCGGGCTTCGATTTCGGCTATGGCTTTCCTGTGTGGAGTTTGCTCTCCCCGTGTGTGTGTGGGTTTTTCGCCGGGTATTCCGGTTTCCTCACACATTCAAAAAACATGCATGCCAGGTTAATGGAACACTCAAAACTCTCCCTTAGTGTGATTCTGAGCATGAATGGTTGTGCGTCTATGTGTGCAATGTGATTGGCTGGCAATCAGTTCAGGGTGTACCCCGCCTACTGCCTGAAGAAAGAACACCCGTGACCCTCGTGAGGATAAGTGGATTAGAAAATGCATGGATGGATGGATGGATAAAATGCACACATCCATGCAACAGCAACAAATCTTGGAAAACTGACTTTATGTAATTCATATAAAAAGTACCTAGCATTCTTTTTGCGTTTTACACCAATTATCAGACAGCAAATGAAATAATGTAATGAGATCCATTAATGATCAGGTTCATCCGCGCATTCTCTAATAGACATGATGGTAGGAAAGCAGGTCTTTCATTCTCCATCTTTGCATTTCTTTTTTTATAATGTGTGCAGAATGTGGTTTAGCGTTGTTTCGCTGAAATATGCATGAAGGCAGCATATGCTGCCCCTAAATTTCAGTGTCCTTTGTAGCATTGGTTGTGCCACCAAACAAGGGCGGGTCACTGTTGCCAAGGGCAGTGACATGACCCCTTAACATCGACGGCCCCAGCATCTGGGCCTATTGCTGTTAAACATCGAGGGTGCTCCTTTTTAGGGTTGGTTCGGAGCACACAGCCTGCATTTTATTTCCCCCCCAAAATTGAAGTATTTGAACAGGATAGTGATACACTTATTTGTCAGGAAAAAAAGAGAGAGAAAATAAAATATTAAACATTAAATATAGAGCAATGTGTGTATAGGCATTCGCAAACACAGGCCTGGCCATTCGTCGACTTTGAAGTGCCGTAGCTCCAGACTCAATATTACAGATGTTTTTAAACGGAGCAACAGACTTTTGTGTGATTTATATAAATGGACAGACAGACACTTACGTCATGGGTATGTTTTAATGGACAGTAAGAAACAGTGCATATATCAACACTAAGTAATAATGTTCATATTACAGCAACAAATGAATGAAATAATTATTTATACTTAATGTGCTGGAATATGTATAGTCAAAGCAATAGATACAAAGTGCAATAGTTTGAGAAACGTGCGGGCAGTACAATGATTGTGCTACATAACCACCTTAATGATGATCACTTTCATTCCACTGATAAATGCTCCACAAAATAATAATAAAGAAACATTTTACTGCAAGAAATGTAGTGTCCGAATCGAAACAACAAATAGTGCTGGAGATTGTGATAAGATGAAGATGTCTTAAGTGTATTTATCTTGCAACAAGACACAACAACAACAACACTACAGTATAAAGAAAAATAAAAAACTATTACAACCCTGATGACTATAAAGTTGAAATTGAACACCTCAACCAAAAAAAGCCAGTTGGACACCCACAATAAAAACAACATTGAACACGTCTTAAATGACAGATAACTTGTCATAAACTTACTTAGTGTAGTGAAATCTGAGCTAGCCATTATATTGCAGAACAGCAACGCAGGTGTGTAACATGAGCAATGGTATCCCCTTCCCTCGGACACCTACTAGTCGGGGCCTTTAGAGAGCCCGAGCTCTGTTGCATTGTGAAGATAAATGACACACTTTCATCATTTGTCATGTTCATATGAAAAGGCAACATGGTTAACTTTGATCCACTGACTGAGTCACAAAGTTTAGTGAAAGACAACAAAAGCACAATCCACCCTAAAGCTGCAGACGTATTGACTTACAACAGCGCAATAGCGTCATTTTTGCCACTTGTTTTCAATTCGTTTTAAAAGAAGCTTATGGAAATGTACAGTATTTGGACATGCAAAATTCATGAGTTTGCTTTGATTCCAATTTGGTTGACCGTGACAACAGAAATTTCACCTGTGAAGTGCTCCTAGTTTCACATTGGTAAGTTATTGCTCGTCTGACAAAGATGACGTGGAATGGAATGTAAAGCATTTTTGCGCAGCCACAAACACTACTCATTCATTCATTCATTTTCCAAACCGCTTTATCCTCACAAGGGTGGCGGGTGGTGCTGGAGCTTATCCCAGCTGTCTTCGGGCAGTAGGCGGGGGACACCCTGAACCAGTTGCCAGCCGATCGCAGGGCACACAGAGACGAAAAACCATCCGCGCTCACACTCATACCTAGGGCCAATTTTGAGTGTTCAATCAGCCTGCAATGCATGTTTTTGGAATGTGGGAGGAAACCGGAGTACCCGGAGAAAACCCACGCAGGCCCAGGGAGAACATGCAAACTCCACACAGGGAGGCCGGAGCCTCTGCACTGTGAAGTCGACGTAATAACCACCGGACTAACGGGCCGCCCGCAAACAGTACTTGATCCATCTAATATCAGATGTCACATTTCCTATCATTGTCTTACTTGGACAAAAAAAGTGCTTTATTCTGATGGGTAGAGATATGACAAGGAATCTCAACTCAACTCAACTGTATTTATAGAGCACTTTCAAACAGCCATCGCTGCACACAAAGTGCCTACATGGAGCAACTAACATATATACAACAATAAAGCAATACATTTGTAACAAAGATGGGAGAAGGCACCAAACAGTAAACAATCTGAAGTCTTCTGCTACCTCATGTCAACACATCTTTCCAAACAAAAATGATTCTTGTTCGTACAGTCGGAAATACAGTCATTGGAATGGTCAAAGGACAACCATGTTCAAAAATTGTCGCTCAGTTGCTTCCGCGCAAGGTATGATTGTTGAGCTTAATGCAACACATCAGTGTCTATTTGAGTTTCTTTCCTGCTGTGGAAGCTGTGAATACTTGAGCCGCATGTCGTGCCACAGTGATCATTAAAGACTCAGCATGTACGCCTACTCTGCAGCAAAGACACTGGGGACATCTGTCATTGAGATGAAGACGAATGTAGGTCAGCGTTCCTCATGCCTTAGCTGCGCGGGGCCTGATTAAAGGAGGACCCAGCGTAAGACCACAAGCAAGTTACACAATATTTGGCAGTCTTTGCTCTTGTTAAGGCTTCCCGATTCGGTGTCCTTCGTAGCTTGATGATCCTTTATCCTGCGCCTCTTACAACAGCGGAGATTGGATTGCCAAACTGTCAATCAATCATAGGCGTTGATGCGAGCCCACTGTGAAACATCCCAAACAGATGGCCAGCCACCACAACCACACGCGTACACCCCCTTCCAGCCTGGGTGTAGTCCCTTGGTAAGAGACTGTAAGCTCCTTAGATTTTTTTTTCCTCATGCTCATCACTAATTTTGTTTCTTCTATCAAAGCGATCATAGCAATTAAAAAAAAAAATCATCAGTATGACCAAAACGCTTAAGAAATGTCATTTCACTCAGATAGGCAGCTTTAATTCCCAATGCCATGTACTGATATGATCGTGCAGCAGCTGAGAAATGTGTGGAAAAGTATTAATGAGCGCATAAATCCGCTGCAGTGCTTAAGACAATAGCATGCGAGGGGGCTGAGAGATGGGTATAATTTGGGGCAGGGCAGCGACCCCCGACACCCGGGCCAAGGCAGCATTGAAGGAGGCTGAGCCAGAGCAGGTGTCTGTGCTGACATCTGCTTCGCTTCTCTGGGGAAACACAAGAACCCGTCGGCTACAGCACTGACTATGCCAGTGGAGTGCTCTGACTCCCTATAAACAAGGTAGACATCTTCTTGCTTGGCTTTCGGGATTGGGAGAGGTCCATCATTTGCAGTGTTTTGTTGGGAACTTCTCATTTGTGACTTTAATGTATGCAGCAGATCTTTTTTTCGTGTGATCATTTGAAAAATACTGTTTCAATGAGATAGAGGGGGTTGCTTCAGTGAGAAATGCGCAATACTTTTGCTGTGCTTTTACTTTGCGGAATAATTTGCTTCATTTGTGCTTGACACTTTCTATGCGTTCATATTCTGATTCTCAGTGGAGTTTAATCCTCCATGAAAAAAAAAGGTTGTCATGCCGAGTTTTTAAAGGATTCGACCCAGATCTCTGACAGACATTAAAGAAAGAAATCGTTAGATGCTCAGTCTCATGTAATATTGATGCTGTCATGTTTACTCATCAACCCATTTCCTCTGAATCTAATCAAGTTGACAAACCCTCAAGGCTGTTGATTCAGGCGCACCATCGATCCAAGTTTGCCTTCTATTGACCCAAGTGCATTGATAAAAGACTGTCGTGTAATCAAAGCCTCTCTGGACCCCCTTAATCGTGGCTGACTTGCGCTGAGCAGCTGTAGCGGATACAGGCTATTTTTGTCGCTCTAGCCGGCATATTCACATCAGAATGACTTGCTTTGCGAGTTTGCTGAACAGAAATGGATCCCCAAGAGCTCCTTTATAGAATTGTCTAGATTGCAATAGGACAAAGAATGATGTACAATATGGGGGTGGCAGGAGGATGATGGTTGAGGGAGTTGTGCCGGTATTGAACCAGAGGGAAACGGGCGGCGGGCAGCTTAGAGGAGTACCTGATAGAGATTCTGAGCATGCACATGAGTGGCAGTGAATCTCACTCAATGTGTGATTTGACCTATTTCAAAACTCAGTGGAAGAAACAATTGATTATTAAGTGTTCCATGTTAAGATTCTACATTTGAAAAGTAGAAAGAGCAAATGTGCAACCATTCTGATTTAGATTTCAAGTGCTTGGAAAAATCGGTGAATGATCGAAACAGCAATAGGGAAAAAAACGTTGAGACTAGATGAAGTGTCGTGGTCATGGCTTGCTCTCAAGTATTGTGGCGCCAGACATAATTTCATTCCGATCACGCAATCTTTTTTTTCTTGAGCCAACACAGTGTCTCGGCATCTCTCCATTTCCATTAAGCACCTCCAAATATCAAAGGTCAGGAGGTGAAATTGATCTTATGCGTTAAAGCGCTTTGTGTGGTTGTGTTGTGCTGTATGTTACACATATGTACAGCACATTTGACAATAAAGTTGTATTCAATTCAATTGTTCAGATGCTTGAACGTCAGTGGAATGTACCCCGGCTCAAACACTAATGCAGAGGCTAGTGATGTGAGATTTCATTTTTACTCTTACTTTTGAATTTATTTAAAAGTTGGAAGTTTCATCCTGTACTTAAGGTCCTAAAAGTACTGGTTGCAGAGGCAACAGTAACCCTCACCAAAGATCTTTAAAACCTTTGCAGCAAATCCGCCCTGAGGAAAGTCCTCCACAAGTCCTTGTTTGGAGTTTCTTCATCGGCGTCTCCATTTACGATTTCTGGTGTTGATTATGATGAATATGGACCCCATTCAACTGATGTGTTTTCTGGGGAAGGATAATATGTTGAACTGTACCTAAATTTTGGGTTGATTTTTCTGATTATTTGTGCAAAGGCAGGGCTTTATAAAACAGCCATACCTCGGTTTTCGACCATAATCCGTTCCAGAAGGCTGTTCGAAAACCGATTTGTTCGAAAACCGAAACCACGCTCTTTAAAAAAAAAAAAAAATTATTGAACACGTCTGTTCACAATGGAACACTACACGAAGAAGCGTCACTTCCTCGTCTACCCGAGGAAGCGTCACTTTCTCGCGTAAGGAAGGCGAGAGGAGTCAAGTGACACATTCAAGTGCGCTCAGTTTGTTCGAGAACCGAAATTCGGTCGTCATCCGAGGCATAAAACACTCAAAATTTTTGGTCGAAAACTGAGTCTTTCGAAAACCAAGGTTTGACTGTATAAGGAGACTCCCGCACCTTGTATCGACTGAATGGTGAGATTCTTAGGGCCCCAGGGTGTTCACATTTTATGCAATTCAATTATTTAGAAATAATATTTTGACATCTATGCTATACTATTATTCATTAGAGGACAGATACTGCTGAATTAATTTCCAACGCATCATTTCGCTTGCTGATGTGAAGCGGAAAAGTAGCATGACTCACATTCACAAATGCATTTTAGAGCTGTAACTTGTGGGGGGACGGGGGGGGGGGGTCCATTGACGAGTGAGCAGCATTACTGTTTTTGTTGAGACAGGGGCCCCTCCAGCCTGAAGTCAGCTGATCTGGCATCAGTCTGTCTGGGGACAGGATTAGGGGGGCTGTGGAGGTGAAGACTTACTGTTAGATCAACAGACACTGGCTGAACCATTCATGCAAACAAGCGCATTAGATTAGCAACAGAAACACTTAGCTCTACATATCACTTAGCACGCGTCAGTCCACTGTATTATAAATCGAGTTGGAGCTTTATACACTCAATGGGGATAGAATGTGATATAATTAGATGGACATGTGGCCTATGAGTGACTATACATGTCTTATGCTGATAATCAAATGAGACATCTCATCGTGGTTTCAGTGATTGACCAGATTTACTATATCTTCAGTTGCTTAATATAGTCGTATCGTTATTTTAGTAATACAGTCAAACCTCGTTTGACTGTATTACAGTTTTCGTACTTAATCCGTTCCAGAAGGCTGTTCGGAAACCGAATTGTTCGGAAACCGAAACCATTCTTCCCATTGAAATCAATGTAAAATGTTTTAATCCGTTCCAAGTCAAGAAAACAACTTTTTAAAACCACTTATTTTTACAATTTCACACCATAAACTGTACAAATGTAATGGGAGATTACTAATTTTAACATTAACATAGTAACATAAAAATTGAAGGAACATCTCTCCTCTATCTGTCGTGGGGCGTGCACCTCTCCCAGCTGTCAGCAGGCAGTAGGCGGGGCATTTCGGCATCCCGAACTCCTTCGCCAACACAGACACACGCACACCTGACTCATATTTTGCGATTAAATCTTTCTTAAATTCTATAGTTTTGCGCCCTATTTTCCTCTTTTCTTCACCAGGTTCACCACTTCCATTTGCTTTCTTTGGTGCCATGATTAGGGGCTGATACACGATGCAAAAATAACAGTACAATATTACGTAGTTCTCACCAAACACGTCTGCTTTAAAAAAAAAAAAATCTTAATCGAACAATACAAACTCGTCTGCTCACAAGCTGTTTCTGTACGATTATTGCATAATAATGAGACACCGGACACCAGAGTGTTCATTATGTGCGGCTGCATTGAAAAATGAAAAAAAAGAAAGTCCCCCCCCCCGTGCTGCCAGGGCAAACCATTATGAAAAGAGGGGGATTTCACTCGCGCTAACAGAAGCGTCTCACCAAACACGTCTGCTTTTTTTTATTGAACAGTACAAAAACGTCTGCTCACAATGGTCGCTTCCTGTGTAGCGACGCGACACGAGGAAGCGCGGCGACAGGAGGGAGCGTCACTTCACTCCTCTCGGCTTTGCTACCTCCTCTCGGCTTCGCTACCTCGCGAAGCTATACGAGGTAGCGTTGCTACACAAGGTAGCGAAGCCGAGAGGAGTAAAGTGACGCATTCAAGTGCGCTCAGTTAGTTCGAGAACCGAAATTTGTTCGTCATCCGAGGCATAAAAAACTCTAAATTTTAGTGCGAAAACCGAATTGTACGAGAACCGAGACGTCCGAAAACCGAGGTTTGACTGTATATTGCATATGGTCAGATATTTATCAAAAAACATGAACTTTTTTTAATTAAGAATATGTTATTAACGGGCGGCATAGTGGTCGACTGGCTAGCACGTCGGCCTCACAGTGTAGAGGTGCAGGGTTTGCTGTGGAGTGTTCAAAATTGTCCGTTTGCGTTTTCATTAGGTCTCATCAGGGTTTGTTGAAGGGGTTGTTCAAAATTTCCATGCGACGAGAAAAAACATTAAAACTGTCGGAGAACATTTAGCAAACATTTGCACCTTCAACGAATCCTGACAAGAATGCAACTTCGGATACCTTTGCGAACCCTCACAAATGTTCGTCCCTCAATGGGATATGGGTTTTAAGGTGACCTGTCTGAAAAGTTCCAGGACTGGAGACACGACAGATATACTGTACAGTCAAACCTCGGTTTTCATACTTAATACGTTCCAGAAGACTAACCCTAACCGAATTGTTCGAAAACCAAAACCATGTTTCCCATTGGAATCAATGTAAGAATTTTTAATCCGTTCCAAGTCAAGAAAACAACTTTTTTAAACCACTTTTTTATAATTTCATACCATAACCTACACATGTAATAGGAGAGCAGGTAATATGTAAAATACTGTACAAACAAACTGTAATATGTTTTATTTTCACCAATTTTAACATTAACATAGTAACACATATTGAAGGAAGATCTCTCTCTCTCTCTCTCTCTCTCTCTCTCTCTCTCTCTCTCTCTCTCTCGCTCTATCTGTCATGGGGCGTGCGCCTATCCCAGCTGTCATCAGGCAGTAGGCGGGGCATTCCGGCATCCGAACTCCTCCGCCAACACAGACACACGCACACGTGACTCATATTTTGCGATCAAATCTTTCTTAAATTCAATAGTTTTGCGCACTATTTTCCTTTTTTCTTCACCAGGTTTACCACTTCCACTTGCTTTCTTTGGTGCCATGATTAGGGGCTGATACACGATGCAAAAATAACAGTCCGATATTACGTAGTTCTCACCAAACACGTCTGCTTTTTAAAAAAATAATCTTTATTGAACTATACAAACTCGTCTGCTCACAATGGATGCAACACTAGGAAGCTGTTTCTGTTTGATCATTGCATAATAATGAGACACCGGACACCAGAGTGTTGATTATGTGCCGCTGTATTGAAAACTGCCGGCCGTAAACAAACGCACGCACGGACTTCGCCCGTGCTGCTGGGGCAAACCATTCTGAAAAGAGGTGGGTTTCACTCTCCCTAAAAGAAGCGTCTCACCAAACACGTCTGCTTTTTTTTATTGAACAATACAAACTCGTCTGCTCATAAAGGACGCTACAGGACACCAGAGTGTTGATTATGTGCCGCTGTATTGAAAACTGCTGGCCGTAAACAAACGCACGCACGCACTTCTCCCGTGCTGCTGGGGCAAACCATTCTGAAAAGAGGGGGGTTTCACTCTCCCTAAAAGAAGCGTCTCACCAAACACATCTGCTTTTTTTTATTGAACAATACAAACTCGTCTGCTCACAATGGGCGCTACACGAGGAAGCGTTTCACCAAACACATCTGCTTTTTTTCAAAATCTTGATTGAACAATTTTCTCCCCCTTTCCCTCCCTTGTGGTTTCTTTCTGACTTCCGGGTTGAGTGAACGCTGGCGCGTTTGGCTGCCGCTGCTCAGCCGCATTGTGTTTTATTGTTCTTGTTCCTGATTGTAAAGTGTCCTTGGGTGTTTTGAAAGGCGCTTATAAATAAAATGTATTATTATTATTATTATACAAAAATGTCTGCTCACAATGGACGCTACGAAGAAGCGAAGCAGAGAGGAGTGAAGCCACGCATTCAAGTGCGCTCAGTTAGTTCCAGAACCGAAATTTGTTCGTCATCCGAGGCATAAAAAACTCATAATTTTTGTTCGAAAACCGAATGTACGAGAACCGAGACGTTCGAAAACCGAGGTTTGACTGTATATCAAACCCAAACAACAAAGTGCAAATTTTTCCTTTCAGTGTAGGCGAGATGATCAACCAGCAAGAGATCTTGCCGCCTTTGATTCTTTCAGTGGACAAACAAGCACGAAAGTTGTGGCAGGACAACTCTGCCTCCGTGACAACACCCCAGCTCACAATGCTCTGAGCAGTTGACAGTTCCTAGCTGAGAAGAACATCGCTGCACTGGTGCACTCTAGCCACTCACCTGCCCTTTGGCCATGTGATTTTATTTTTTTTTCTTTCCCAAGTTCAAGGGGGTCATTATGTGGACTGGATTTGAAGAAGTGGATGACATGGGATTGCTGTAACAATGGAGCAGCAGAGGATTCTGCAAGAATCCTTCCAGTGCATCAAGGCATAGCAGAGGAGACCACGCAAGTGTGTTTGACTCCAGGAGGATTACTGGGAAGGGAAAATATTGTAGTTTGTAATTTTGAATTGTCATGTATCTTGTGTTACACCGATCCTGGAACTTTTATAACACACGTCATATTTGGTTTACATCAAGATCCAAAGTCTACAATGTTTCCAATAGCAACATACATATCTGTATAGTCCTATTTGTGTTGCTATGTTACAGCTATCCAAACAACAATAAACAGACCAAAAAAAAGTTTAGGGTCAATCTGTTTTCCATGGTGATCAAAAGTAAGGATCGAGTGGAAAATGAAACGTGGGTTGAAAATGGTAGCCTAGCCAGTTGGAAAATCAAGTAGACCAAAGCTCTCACACACGCACACACACACACACACACACACACACAAACACACACCCACTCACACACACCCGGGCAAGCACTCATGCACACGCCCCTCCAGCAACGAGATATGCAGGAGATTTAGTTTCCTTTTGAATATGTAATGAGTTTAACATGCATCCTGAGCTGTTGGTAGACTTCTGGCAAAGCAGCTGTGATCCACGTAGCAAATACAGGATTATCTGCAACCAAAGATAACGGGCACAACAAAGCTTGGGAAATTGCTTCAGGCAGAGGAAACCATGGCCATTCAGCGGTGCCAGGCCCTCACAGCCAGTTGATTGGACAGCGCCTTTCCACACATACGTTACCTTTGCATGCCTCCGGGCTCTGCTCCACTTAAGGGTAGGTGGCCTTGGCGGGGGGGTGGGGGGGTGATGATATTGGCTCAGCAGACAGCACGCATATGCTTACGTCTTTAGAGGATTCAGCATCTAAGTTCTAAGCTCTGCTTTCTATCAACCAGCTTTGATGAAATGACATTCATCTAGGGATCAACACTCTCACTGTATTAGTTTGTGAGCAATTTTGCCACTTCAAATTATAATTTAACTGTGTAATGGATGTAATCGATCGTTATAATTAGCTTACAGTATAATATAATACAAAACTTACTGCAGCAGTCAAATTCCGACTTTTTGGGGTCAAGCTCTCAGCAAGTTCTGCTTCTTCCATGATGCAAACATTTCTGGTTACACCATTAGTGGAAGTGGAAGTATTTTCCAGGATAGAACAAAAAAATCTTCCAGAGCCACAAATGACTTTGACGATCGTTTGTGTTGGCAGAATTCTCGGTTACTGAAGCAAGCCCTTTTGACTCTCTGAGACCTAACAACCCATAACTAAAATCATTAAAGCACTTTGCAAACCAATGGATGACTCAACTCTAAGTACACGAACATGAAATTGCGGTGTCACATGATAACAGCTGTGCTCTCTGTTATGGCTGCGATAAGTATAATTACAGTCAAACCTTGGTTTTCGAACATCTCGGTTCTCGACCAATTTGGTTTTCGACCAAAAATTTCAAGTTTTTTATGCCTCGGAACCCTCCATTCGGAAATTATGTTTGTTTAACTTACCTTTAACAGTGTAATGGTGCATTCAGTTTTTTTGTGTGTGAGTGTGCATGAGAGGATGTGTTATATACTGTGTTTGCTAAGAATCCAACATGGACGCTAAATATTTTGACACGCAAGTTATCAGCAATGCTGCCACTTGAAGATTGAAATTGGGTCAAGGAAAATGTTCACCAGTTAGGTACAGGTGCAAGGAAACAAAACGTCTGTTTTGGTACACGCGGGCCCCGGTCACAGACATGATGACCAACTACAATGGGTTTATTAACGTGTGCTTGATTTTCACCTTTTTTTTTTTGTCTTAGTATATACAGTCAAACCTCGGTTTTCGTCCATAATCCGTTCCGGAAGGCTGTTCGAAAACCAAAATTGTTCGGATGCCGAACAAAGTTGGCTTCTCGAACAAACTGAGCGCACTTGAATGCACCATTTAACTCCTCCCGCCTTACTTAGAAGTGACGCTTCCTCGGGTAGACGAGGAAGTGACGCTTCCTCGTGTTGCTTTCCATTGTGAGCAGACGTGTTCAATAAACATCCATCCATCCATCCATTTTCTGAACCGCTTTATCCTCACTAGGGTCGCGGGGGGTGCCGGAGCCTATCCCAGCTGTCTTCGGGCAGTAGGCGGGGGACACCCTGAATTGGTTGCCAGCCAATCGCAGGGCACACAGAGACGAACAACCATCCACGCTCACACTCATACCTAGGGACAATTTAGAATGCCCAATCAGCCTGCCATGCATGTTTTTGGAACGTGGGAGGAAACCGGAGCACCCGGAGAAAACCCACGCAGGCCCGGGGAGAACATGCAAACTCCACACAGGGAGGCCGGAGCTGGATTTGAACCCGGTACCTCAGCACTGTGAAGCCGACGTGCTAACCACTGGACTACCGGGCCGCCCGTGTTCAATAAACATTTTTATTTTAAGAAGAGCGTGGTTTCGGTTTTCGAACAATTTTGGTTTTCGAACAGCCTTCCGGAACGGATTATGGACGAAAACCGATGTTTGACTGTATATACTAAGACAAAAAAAAAAAGGTGAAAATCAAGCACACGTTAATAAACCCATTGTAGTTGGTCATCATGTCTATGACCGGGGCCCGCGTGTACCAAAACAGACGTTTTGTTTCCTTGCACCTGTACCTAACTGGTGAACATTTTCCTTGACCCAATTTCAATCTTCAAGTGGCAGCATTGCTGATAACTTGCGTGTCAAAATATTTAGCGTCCATGTTGGATTCTTAGCAAACACAGTATATAACACATCCTCTCATGCACACTCACACACAAAAAAACTGAATGCACCATTACACTGTTAAAGGTAAGTTAAACAAACATAATTTCCGAATGGAGGGTTCCTTTTAAAGAAAAAGAATCAGTTAAAAAAAAGCTGCTTCAAAGAGTCGAACCCGATTGCTGTGGTGCCATCGCTTTGATGCTCATCGTCTGCATAATTGCAAGGTATGTGGGAATAGCCATGTGCTGTCTCTTAGTTTCCTGAATAGATCTCTTGGAAAGTGCATTTTCTGGTTGGTTTCAAAACGATGTTAACATAACTAATTATGTGGTGACATCAAGGACTGTTCCGCAACCTAAAGTTGGCCAGTGTGTGTCATGCGTTGCACACCACTGAGTGGAGATATTTTAAATTAGCCAGGGTGGCTTGATTGAACAACGATTTCCCCTCATAGTTTTCTGTGCCTCCAAGATCTCCTGTGGTGTGTGTGCGTGAGTGTGTGTTTGCGTGCGTTTGTGGTGGGTGGGCGCTGCATTAAGCCTTCTCTTGCTTGCTGACTCTCGTTTGACTTGATCAAGTGACCTCGTTAGGAGACAAGTCGTCTCCCAGACTTTGTCAGCACTGACCTGGGAGGAACAACCTTTTTCCATGATTTGCTCTAAAAAGGGATTTCCTCTCAAGAAAGTCAAAAAGTCCTTCGAGGCGACGCCCAGCCTTGTGTGACCCATAATCTTGACCTAATTGTGAAGCATACAAGCGTTGTTGCTTGCCGGCATTTTGGAAGTGGGAGCTGGCAAAATTTGTATCTCACTTGGCTTTCAGCTCCTGCTGGACTGGGCATAAATGAGACTTGAACTAAGAGCAGCCATTTGCTGTTAGCAGTTATTTTGGTATTAGTGAGTGGAGAAAAAGAAACACCCAAAGAAGACACAATGCTATTTTTCTCTTTGACCGTTTTTCCAACGGTAGAAGCTCTTCTAAGGCGTGCTTTAATCGAAAGAGCTGACCACACCACGACTTCATCCTGCTCTTAGTCCCTATCCAATTTTTTTTTTTTACTTGTCAGCAAATACTGAAACCTGAAGACTGTTGGGATCAACTTTCTCTTGTATTTCTGTGAAGGAAGTCTCTGTTTCTCATCACTTTTTCCACCCTTTTTGCTCCCCCTAAGAGAAGGTGGCACTCTGCCTCAAGATAGTCTGCCAGTAGAACTAAAGTGGTGCCAACTCCTTCTCATTCACACAGAACAAACGGCTGCATTATTCAGACTGCCGTCACGCTAGAACAGCACTTCCAGGCTGCCGAGTGACACACTTGTGAAGAGATACATTGACTGTTATTAGATCTAAGTCCTTTTCATGGTCTTTTTCAGGGTGACATTTTCTCGCTATGTGCCACAGACCATGCCGGAGAATCGCACTCATCTCAAATCCAGCCTCAAAACACACCTGTTCAGAAAAGCTTATTCACTCTGACCATAAATCTATTGTCTCTATTTTGTTTTATTTTATTTATTCCATTTGATGTTGTTTTTAACATTGTATTTGTGTTTTTTAACTGCTTGTTGTAAGGTGTCCTTGAGTTCTGAGAAAGGCGCCCACAAATAAAATGTATTATTATTATTATTATTATCGCAACATGTTTTTTGTTAATCAGTCAGACAAGAGTAAAACAAATACAATTACATAGATGTTGTTTTCTTTTAGCGTCGTTGACGATTCCTGACGTGCAGTCATGATGTTTGCAATTGTATCCGATATTTTGTGGGGAAAACTTCAATCAAACTTGATGGAGCTTGAGAATAGAGTAGCTGTAGTTTATGATTGAGAGCGTCTTGATTTTCACCTCATCAAGTTGATACTTTGGCAAATGCCAATTTTGTTGGTTTCTTTGCACAATTGTGGCAGCAGTAGCTCAGCTGAAAGGTCATGGTGTTTCGGAACTTTATCCTCTTTTTCAATGAAACAAGCTGGAGACAAAAATACATTGACGGGCGTTTGTGCTGCTCTCTCTAGGGTGCAACAGAAATATACAGCAAAGTGGGTTAACAATACAATTAGTATAGATATAACAGTATCTGTATATATTTTTACTGTTCTTTTTTTTTTTTACTTTTGGTATATAGTCTTGCTATTTTTTATTTTTTCAAATGCGTTTTTGTGACATAAAAAAACCCACTTGCAATCAGAAAGCAGATTTTTTTTCTGAATATAATGTAAATCTCAAATCCAATCTATTTGGAGCAAAATTGGAGCAATGACTTACTGATTTCTCAGTTGGCAACTATTTTGATGGGGTTTACTTAAAAGAGTACCAAGTACCGTATGTTCCGCACTGTAAGGCGCTGAGGAGCACAAGGCATACCTTTATTGACTGGCCTAATTTAAAATGCACCGCTTTATAAAGCACATCGAATCGAAGCTACAATAGTGGCTGTGATTATGTTATGCATCCACTAGGGAATACAATACAATACAGCTTTATTTATATAGGGCTTTTCCAACCGTTGCAGCAGTAAAAAAGTGCTTTAAAGAACATTTAAAATACCACAACCAAGGAATCAGAATATTGATCCATATATAAGATGCATCGGATTATAAGGCGCACTGTCGTCTTTTGAGAAAATGGAATGCTTTAGGTGTGCCTTATAGTGCGGACAAGACGGTACAATGAGATACACAAACCACCAAATAAGTGAAACAAACTTGGTGACAGTGAGCAGACTTGGCTCAAAGATGCACCCTCACTAAGCAGCAGTTAAAAGGCTGTTCTTCTTCCCCTCGGCCTGGTGAATGGCCAAATGATGATGTGATGAAGGTCATGCGGTACGCTGCCATACCAGTGGCCCAGTGTGTCAGCGCAATCTGCCAGCCTGCCTGCTGTTTGTTGTCAGTACACTCACTGCGGCTTATCTTCCACTAGCCAATTCTCAAATACAGTAACGAGACTTTATCAACTGATGTCAATATCCTAGTGAACTGCTAGTACGTATTTCGTGTAACGGGTGAGGCCATATACAGCATAAAGCAATAGGGATTATACACATAATGTCAATGAAGCCCATTTTCAAAGCTTGGAATGTTTTGAACTGATAGACTGAAAAACATTCGCGGAAATGATGGTGTTTGTTACTGAAAACTATGCATGCGCTAATGTCTCATTCCTACATCTTAAAAATGAATTGGTTGAATTTACCCCAAAACCAGTTAAATTTGACCAACGTGTTTGGTGGTGATATTTCCGACCAATCCTTTGGTTCAAACAATCAACCTACAAGGGTAGTGTTTTCAATTGGTGGTAGGGCCAACCGATCCAAATCATTGTGACCAAGATATTGGCTCATTTGCCAAATAAAAAATAGCCCATCGCAAGGCACACACAGACAAACACCCGTTGACGCTCACAATCACACCTACAGACAGCTTAGAGTGTTCACTGAACCTACCATACGTGTTTTTGGAATGTGGGAGTACCCGCAGAAAACCCAAGCGGACACTGGGAGAACATGAAATACTCAGACCAGCCCTTCTGGCACCAACAACCATACCACGTTCAAAGTCAACCAAATCACCTTTCTTCCCCATACTGATGCTCCGTTTGAACTGCAGGAGATTGTCTTGACCATGTCTACATGCCTAAATGCACTGAGTTGCCGTCACTCTAAATTGTCCCTAGGTGTGAGTGTGGGCGTGGATGGTTGTTCGTCTCTGTGTGCCCTGCGATTGGATGGCAACCGATTGAGGGTGTCCCCCGCCTACTGCCCGAAGACAGCTGGGATAGACTCCAGCGACCCTCGTGAGGATCAAGCGGTTCGGAAAATGGATGTATGGACTAAATGAGAAGTATCTTCTTCAGTAGTTGGTGTCAAGATTTCATAGTTTTTTTTTAAATTCATTATTTAATATTTTACAAATGAAACTATCTAACTAGATTGGTAGTTTTTTATGTTTATTTTTCTTTTTTTTAACGTTTTCTGTCATTGATCCTATTCGTGTGAGTTGAATTTAATCTTAAAATAAATGTATAGAACATTCAGCTTCTGTTGTTGGAAAACATGCACATCGTTTTTCACGCAGGTCTTCATGTGAGATAATATAGTGTGCATATCATTTCCACAGGCGGGAAGAAAAGCCCCATTTTCTCGATTGTGACCTCAGGTTCTTCTAAATGTGATTTGCAGCAGCTCTCGAGACAGACCTCATCTAAAGCCTGGCTGTTTATGGACTGCAGGTGCTTTAACAGTGGGATTTGCACCTGGTAATTTTCTTGTAATACGTCTCCACACTTTGAAGAGGTATCACTTACAATGGCAGTTATTGGAGTGCTTTTTAGACTCATGAATACTAAAGGCATCAAGATGTAATGTGCACCCTAGAAAGGTTACCTGTCAGTCACAATGTATAGGATATACCTATCCAAGCTGACTAGTGAGAGGCAGGGTCTTGGCACACCCTGCCAGTCACAAAGGCAAGCAACCATTCACATAATTTGCATTCTTCAATTGACCAAAAAAGGGGATGTCGGAGGGCAACATGCAAACCGTATGATGACACACACCCGCTTACAAGGAAAGCCGATCACTGTCACTTTAACAAAGGTTGACACCTCGAGATAATGAACAAAATGTTTTGATCGGATGAATCAATCATTCATGCATTCAGATGAAAATCAGGCAGACAATGCATCATTGTCGTTTAATACAAGTCATATTAACATCAAGGGAGTCCTGTCCAAGAGTCAGGAAAAGGTTTCAACACAATTAAAATGACATACAATTTCCATAAATAAAACCGTTCCAGGTGAGAGGGACTGTCTCAAGTTCTCTCAGTTTGAATTTTGAGTAATTCAATTAGATAAGGTCCATTAATTTCCAGTCCTTTTGCAACCACTTCCACGTAGAAACCATTTTTCACAACTCAGTGCGGGCAAATGAAACAGTTAGCCGCAAAATGTTATTTGAATGCAAACTGCACGAATCACCACCCTTCCGTGTGATAAAGTTACAAATGTAAGAGCTTTGTAGTCCAAGAATGGCGTTGTAACTAAAAGTGTACCAGTGTGCCATCCCACTCGAGAGTACAGTTCATGATGACGGGCCCTACATTTAGTCACAAACCTCAGAGAATCATTTTTTTAGGCATTCATTTGTGAATCCAGCCAGCAAAGGTCAAAAGGATCACACAAAACAATAACTGTTTATACTTGAGTGATAAAAGCGTAAACGAATTGAGATGGTCCATAGTCTCAAATATCTAATGGCTCAATAATCTTTTATATCACCCAGCATATGGCACACCTTTCTTATATTACATTCCATGTTCGGGTCTCCAGAGAGGCAATAGCTTATAATTAAATAATGACTCCAGGGACTCATTCACTGAAATGCTTACCTCTGCTTCACTCCCAAAACATTCACACAACAAGAGCATGGAACAGCTTTTTTTCATCTATGGAAAATATTACTTAAATGTTTGTGTATATAAACGGTGCGGACTCGAGGTTCTTCTGGTAAAGCTGAATATATCAATATGTGGGCTATATCTGGGTTGAAGCTCATTGCTTGCTGAAAGTTTTATCACCTTTCTTGTTTTCAGGATGAGTAGAAACCGATATGTTGGCATGTCATGAGAATTGAAACAATGAAGGACGAGATTTAATCTGCTGCAGCTTTCATTTTTAAAACGCTTTCCCAATAATGAGAGAATTGTTTGCGATAGGGCCTCTAAACAGATGGTGCAGGCGAACCGCGCGGCGTAGCAGCCGTGCGATCAATCCAGGTTTTGGTTGACGTGTCATCACAGCGTCGGCATGTAAACCCTCAATCAGCCGTGGCTGTGTGCTCTTAACGATGTAATACTAGCACTTCCGTCCACTCTTTTCAATCGCCGTCAAATGATCTTTCGTAGGGTTCCCCTGAATTTGTGACAGAAAAACGCATCAAGTTGAAGAGAGCAAAAACTGTTTTGAATTAGCAGGAGCTCAAATGACTTCTACAGGTATATGCAGTTAAAGTGGATCAAAACCAGTTCTTCAAATAAGTTCGACTAACCCAGCTGGTGTCTGGTGAGGAAACGTGTTTGTAGCGACATGGTGAGCCCAAAATGTTCTCTTTACCTCAAGATTGGTCGGAAACCACCAGGATTTTCCTTTCCTTTGAATTAACTACACATCGCGAACATTGTCTCAATGCTGATTAAACTACGTTTAAATTATAAAGCCACACTCTCTCTCCACATTAAAACACGTGGTGATATTCATTAATTCATTCATTATGCGAACCGCTTCATCCTCACGAGGGTCGCGGAGGATGCTGGAGCCTATCCCAGCCGTCTTCGGACAGTAGGCGGGGGACACCCTGGACCAGTTGCCAGCCAATTGCAGGGCACACAGAGATGAACAACCATGCACGCCCATACTCACACCTAGGGACAATTTTGAGTGTTCAATCAGCCTGCCATGCATGTTTTTGGAATGTGGGAGGAAACCGGAGTACCCGGAGAAAACCCACGCAGGCCCGGGGAGAACATGCAAACTCCACCCAGGGAGGTTGGAGCTGGAATTGAACCCGGCACCTCTGCACTGTGAAGTCGACGTGTTAACCACTGGACTACCGGGCCGCCCACTTTGTGATACTTTGAGACAAATATTTCAGGTGATGGTAGTCTTAATAAATTCTCTCTCTCTCTCTCTCTCTCTCTCTCTAGTAATCATTTTTTTCTGTACTTTCTTCAGTAGTTGAAACGGTGAAACCCAATTGAGAGTGATTATTCGAGAGCCCCAGGTCACACTGTGGTTTAGTTATTTAACGACTCAAATACAACTAATCACAAATTCTGCACTCCCTGATTGACAGAAATCTCCAGAAAAGCCAGGTTGTGATTGTGCTCTTTTCGCCATCTGTTAAACCAGGAGTCTTAGTGTCTGTGTTTGCTTTGACACAGACCTACTGTATAAACATCATTCCTGTCACTCTTTTCCTCACCTACACATTCACACACTGAGTTCTTTGTATGCCTGCACGACAGGCACTTGCCCGATTGTGTATACGCTAGTTGAAGGGGAAAGAAGTGGAAATCACCATGAAGAAACCACAAGCCTCGATCTGTTCAATCCAGGAACTCAGCTCATATCCCGATGTAAAGACGTTAATCATGTGACACGGATTGAGCCGCTCGCCCATTCAATATGAGGGGCAAAACAGAAGAGGTTGTCAATCACCCGAGAATCACAGTACAGCCATACAGAACTCTTATGAGCTTAGAGTGATGAAAAGGCAAAATATTGTAGATTCTCTATTTCCAGGTTTTAAAGTCACATGCAAACGAGCCGATGCCTAAGTGCACCTCAATCGGACACACACGATTAACGGGTGCTGCAGAATGATTTAAGGTTGTTGAAGGAGAAAGTGTCTATGTATTCTGTGTGGTCTGCTTGAAGTTTGTCCAAGTTTATACTTTAAAATGTTGCTTTGGCCCAGTGGGATGGGATCACACTGCAAAGGCTGCAAAGCCACCACAGGCTAAGTTTGCCAAAATGAACTCTGAAAATATTTGGATTCAGCAACCCCCTGCTGCCTTAATGCTATATCCAATTTTGTTGAAGTTCTCTGGTTTAAAATCTCACCATGTGCAGTAAGTAGACATATTGATTGGCAGACTGACACTAGTAGGTTACAGCCTTGCTTTCACAGTTCTTCTAGCATTGATTTGCGGAGGCTCCAAAATTTTGCTCGTACATCCTTTCCTTGGAAATAAGTCAAGATGTCTTGATGTGTCCACTCAGTGTAGTAGCAAGGGTTGCCAACGCCCCAAGCAAGCTGTATATTTCCAGCATCTTACCTGTGGACATGTCGAGTGCCCATGGGTCCACCTGACTTGTATTGAGTCTGTTTTGACCACAAGGACCACCACACTTCTGTCTAATATTAGGCTCAAATCAATTTGATTTGTTAGGGGCACCCACTCCATTTACATGCACAAGCAAAACAAATACGGCAGCGCTGCCAAGACCTCACAGCTTTCTTTAGCCATGGCTGACTGGGACCTTTAAACAAGGAGTGGTATGAAGCAGTAGGCGAACAGGAAAGCATGCATGGTAGGTTGACTGAACGTTCCAAATAGTCCCGAGGTGTGTTCGAGCACGAATGGGTGTACCCTGCCTGCTGCCCGCTGGGATCACCTCTGACATGCCCACGTCCCTCGTGAGGATAAGCGGCTCAGATAATGGATTGATGGATGGAATTATTCAAAGGCCCTAAGTGATGCTGATTGTTTGTGTCTGAGCCTAAGTGACAAATGACCCCATCATATGGAGTGTCATCCGAATAAAACGTATTTGCCTTTTTGTCAGGGAATTACATGGTTTGTAATATAACACATTGACTTGCAAATTAGGTGTTCAGTGTGAAATTTCAGTTAACACTCTCGCTCACTCAATCTATGACGTTACGTACTGTTGCTGGTGAACATCTTGTCAATCGTCCCGTCTCACAATGTAAATGTATGGAATAAATCGCTGGCCAAAGCCTTTTTATGAAAAGCTGTCTCACTGCTGAATATCCTACAGAACCAACTTTTAGACAAAACGTTGGATCATCTGTCAGGCGCTTCCACATTTTTCATTTAAGAACTTTCCATGAATCCAATATAGAATCGTACTGGATGTTGGAGGCATTTACTGATTTATGGCTAACTGCCAGAACTCCAATATCCTAGTTTGTCATTTAAAACGGTTCCCATGTTTTAAATGGCAGTTTATCCTAACATGATACAAGCAAGTGGCGCGAACGAAGTCGGGGTCTACTGCATTGTGCAGAGAATATATCAGTGACATGGTTAAGAAAAATCAACCTTGATCACATCAACTACAAAACATCTTTAGTCATTCGACCCCTACACTCTTGCAATCTAGCAGGAGAGGTATTGATCATTGTCAAGCATGTCTAAGGGCATGCCGTTTTTTTCTGGTACAACACAGAGGGTTGCAAAGATATGCAGTGTATGGATTCAAATTGCTTGAGTTGACCCATTTGAATAAGTGCTCAAAATAAAGGAGCCGTACTTCCTTTTGCCCTCTTTGTGGCAATTACCCAGCAGGTAATCTGCTCTCTTGTCAGAGCTGCCTCTATAATTATATGCCTCTGGTACAGGACCAATAGCTTGCTCTCTCTATGGACCATACTTGTGTAAGCAACATGAATCTGCACGCATAGATGTCCATGCACAAGCTCACGTAGCTAAGCAATTTGTAGAAAGCATGTACACACCAAATACTGTCCATGCGTTAAAGTAGTAAACTGGGGTTGAAAATGGTGGCTGAGCAACGTGCGGTATCTCTTTGTATGGAAAATTGTGCATGGTCGGTAACATGCATATGGAAGGCATTACATTCCTGTGCTACTGTTTCAAAGAGTGCACCTCTGCAGTGTGTATTCATTATCCTGAAGGGCAAGCAACCTTCAGCGGCTCCCTCTCCCCTCGAGGCAGCCTTCACAGCTTCTGGCTGATGTGCTGGTGGCATACAGATGTTCAACATAGCTGCTAATTTGTGTATAGGGAGCCAACTATTGTGGAAACTCAACAACTATGTTCAAACATGTACAAACACATGGGAAGCTGTAGAAACAGAGAGGGAGAGCGATATAAATGTCCGTGGCCTAAGCAGACCCAGACTCAACACCACTGAAAACATAGCAAACATCCAAATTGTGTAGAAAGCTCTCAGCAACATCTCAGGTTTCCTTAATTTCCTAACACTGAAAATAATGCTCTGTGCATTTCTTTCTAACTGCACATGGTTGGTCTCTGCCTTGGAAGCAAAAGTGATAGGGTCCTCCCTTTCCTACTTGGCAGGATTTAACAGATTACTGCACCAAACCTGTCGGACATTATAAGCAAGTTGAAGCAGAAACAATAGGATGACATCAGACAGGACCTCTAACGTTGGCTCTTGGTTCCTACTCACGTGCAGTGGTTGCAACAATGGTGCCAGAATAGGAATACAACAACCATAGTAATCCAATAGTGCCAAAAAAGATCACAGTGATTTTGGATGATGCCTTTTGAAGTCCCTGAACATCAGTTAATAAGAATACCTCACTAAGAATTTGGTCGATAGCTCATTGGCGATGAATTGCAAAAATGTAAAATTAATCTGGAGTACAACAATTTTAGGTGAGTATTAATGGTCAGTCTCTCATGTGACTGTTCATCCACCTGCATTAGCAAATAAGCATGATCGATGTGAATGTTTCCCTCCATTCAGCCGATCAAACGAATCATCAATCAGAAGTAATGGGTATTGCTCAAGTATCGAGGCTGAGAGGTGTGTGTGTGTGTGTGTATGTATGTATGTGTATATATATGTGTGTATATATATATATATATATATATACATATATACTGTATATACATACATACACAGACACACACACACACACACATATATATATATATATATTTTTTTTTTTTAAATCCTCGTCTCACCCCTCAGGTGGTGTCCATTCCCCATTTAGCTCGGGTCCTCTACCAGAGGCCAGGAAGCTTGAGGGTTCTGCGCAGTATCCTTGCTGTTCCCAGCACTGCGCTCTTCTGGACTGAGATATCTGATGTTGTTCCCGGGATCTGTTGCAACCGCTCATCTAGTTTGGGGGTCACTGCCCCAAGTGCTCCAATCACCACGGGCACGACTGTCACCTTTACCTTCCAGGCTCTCTCCAGCTCCTCTCTGAGCACTTGGTATTTCTCCAGTTTCTCGTGTTCCTTCTTTCTGATGTTTCCATCACTTGGGACCGCTACATCCACTACAACGACTTTCCCCTGCCCTTTTTCTATGATCACGATATCTGGTTGGTTCGCCATTACCATCTTGTCAGTCTGGATCTGGAAGTCCTACAGGATATTCGCTCGGTCATTCTCCACCACCTTCGGAGGTGTTTCCCATTTTGACCTTGGGGTTTCCAGTCCATACTCCGCACAGATGTTACGGTAGACTATGCCAGCCACCTGGTTATGGCGTTCCATGTAGGCTTTCCCTTCCAGCATCTTACACCCTGCAGTTATGTGTTGGATCGTCTCAGGTGCCTCTTTGCACAACCTACACCTTGGGTCTTGTCTGGTGTGGTATATCTGGGCCTCAATGGCTCTGGTGCACAGGGCCTGCTCCTGGTGTAGGTCACTGCGCTGTTGAGGTGTTCCAGGATGAAGTCCAACCCCATGTTGACTCCATCACGCACCGACCTGTTTGCAAAAGCTGAAAATATTTAATTGATGGATGACAGTGGATCAGAGCATGTGTTCAGTGCATTTCAGCATCTGAACGCTGACAGAACTCTCAATTTTTCAACATGTGGAAGTTGAATCTCATATATTGCACTTTTTTGTATTCATTCAAATTTGTTACCTTGTTAGCTTCTTAAGAACACTTTTTTCTCTTCCGAATTTATGATGGTTTTTTTCTACATTACAGGGACTTCTTGAAACTAACTTCCCCATCTGGACAACTATGAGTGTGTATTACTCATAGCCTCGATTTATGGGAATGACGAAAAAAAATATTTTAAAAGGCTATTCATTCATTCACAATCATCACTCAGCTCTTTTCAGTGTCGCACAACCATGACACAGTATGTTCACTAATAGTTCATTCGACGAAGCTGACAAAGAAAAATAATGAATGGGGAGAGTATGTGTGGCATCTCTCGCGCTATTTCACAGATGCTGAATGTGATTTGACCCAAACAGCCTCTTTATGTTGCTTCTCCTTTCTGCTGACCTGTTTGCCCTCACCCCTCACCCCTCACCTCTATACATCACAGCTGCCATTGGGTTATGAAAGATCGGTCTGTTTTTTCTTCAGTGTGTTACATTTTGTTTCTTTGGGATACATGGGATGAATCCTGAGAAAAATGGTTCTGCTTTGAACAATAATATCTGGTTTAAAATACGGATACATAAAATAAAATTTATGGAAACTTAATTTTTAATCCTGAAAATCAGTTTCTTCACTGAGCTGAAATAATTTGCCCAGAATTGTATTTATTTACTTTTTGTCATGCTCACAAAGCAAATGAAGACACTGTGACTATGTCATTGTGACATGACTGAGACAAGAGGTACAACTCATTCACATTCTAGGACCACCTTTTGGAGCATGAGTCATATGAGCTTATGCTTCAGACTGTCTTCTATAAATGCTCAGAGAAAATTACCAAGCATGATGTGGACGTCCAATGGTTATGCTAACCTCCGATGGTGCCTCAGTAAGGACACTGTCACATTGCAGTTCATGGCAGTTCAAGTGTTGCTATAATTTATACAAAACATTGTTAAAACAGCTATGTTAATATGCTACACTTTTGGTTACATGACTTTTGAGTTTTTCACTGAAAGTGGACAAACACACTTAATAAAGAAGTCATTTGATAGAAACTATTGCCATAATTATATTGTTTTAATTAAAACATGTAACTTGAATGTATATGATGCATATGATACTGCGTGACCACAATTTGCATGGCGCATGTTGCTCACAGTGGTCCATGGGACCGCTCAGGGTGTTTGTGTGTTGCCCAGACACAAAAAAAATTTGAGGGAACATTGCTGCAGAGGGTCAATTGATTTTTATTTCTAGGCCCTCGACTGTGGATATAGAATTGTCAGACACCCGCAGGGGCAACACAAGTTGTGTGTGGTGGGGGGAGGGGGAGTGATGCTGCTGGTCTGCCACCTTTTCTCGGTTTTGCTGATTTGAAGCTCATTCAGGATCATGAGCTGAGCTTTCCCAAGCCTTTCTGCAGCCAACTACTGCCTCGTATAGATGTGGGCATGGTCATGTCATCCATAAATATCGGTATTCTTGTTTGGCATACTCTTGATTTGGAAAAGGCACCCACACTCAGTTTCTGCCGCTTTTGTGACAAATGTTCCACTTACACTCATAGGCTGATGCGAAGACCATGCTTGGGTTCATGGAAAGTAAAGTAAATACAGCAGAACAGAATTAGCATTCATCAGTCACACCATGAGGAAATTCATTAGCAAAATGGACAGTAGCAGCACAAAATAATAATATCAAAGAATCCAAAATCCCAAAATAGCTTTGTACATCAGGCAAATAACCAGAGCAGAATGAGCAGTAGCTATGTTTAGGTTTACATGAGTATTAAATAGTATAATGCGTATGTATTACAATGTAAACTATTAAGTATTTCCAATATATAAATAGGGGTGGCCCGGTGACCAAGTGGTTAGCGCATCGACCTCACAGTGCAGAGGTCGTGGGTTCGATCCCGGCTTCCGATGTGGAATTTGCATGTTCTCCCCGTGCCTGTGTGAGTTTTCTCCGGGTACTCCGGTTTCCTCCCACATTCGAAAACATGCATGACAGGCTGATTGAACACTCTAAATTGTCCCTCGGTGTAATTGTGAGCGTGAATGGTTGTTCGTCTGTGTGTGCCCTGCGATTGGCTAGCAACCCGTTCAGGGTGTCCCCTGCCTACTGCCCGAAGACATCTGGGATATGCTCCAGCACTCCTGGCAACCCTTGTGAGGATGAAGCACATCAGAAAATTGATTGGTGGATGGATATAGATAAATAAATGAAATGATGGATGGATGGGTGGATAGAATGCTACATTATGGATTATATACAGTATATGCAAATATGAATGTGAACAAAAAGCTGTAACAATAGTCAATGTCGTTATTTGCGACTACATAACTACCTAACCATACACATGAATATTTCGGTCCAGTGTGGGAGTCAAGGCCAGGCAAGGAAAGGCAAGGTGGCTTTATTCAGTGCATTTCATACACAGGGTAATGGAAAATTTCAAGGCCTTTAAATACTAGAGACATTTTAAAAGAAAGTAGAAAGTATCAACCCTTGCTTCTTCAAACAAAAATTGACCGATACTTCTGCAAACGCCGATCAATCAGTTACAGACCACAGTTGATGTTCTCCACTCAGAATCATATTTCTTTTATGGCAAAAAAACACAATATATAATTGATTCCAGGAAAAGGGCAAAGGATTGATTACTTGTTACCAATAACAAAAGGTGAATATTTACGAGAAGAATAAGAATTTCTCTGGCAGTATGGCGCAGTAGTCAGATCAGGTTGTCTTTGCGTATAGCAGTTGAATTAGAATGGTTTCTACCACACTGAAAAACAGCAAAGGTATTAAAATATGGTGGTCAGTGGCATTCCATCAGAGCCTTCAAAGCCTTCTCTGCAGGCGCAAACACTATCAGAAACACAGACCTACATTTACAACTTAAATTAAATGGAAATAATTTATTTGCATCAAGTTTTTTGTCTTCATTTCATTGCATATATCTTAGCCGTGCTGCTTCCAGTCCTTTGTGGGTTGTTATTTTATATATATACATATATATCAATTTTTTGATCCTCACTAGGGTGCGGGGGGTGGGGCCCATCCCAGCCGTCTTCGGGCAGTAGGCGGGGGATCAGCCATCGCAGGGCACACAGAGACGAACAACCATCAATATGTTAAGTGCCCAATTGCCATGCATGTTTTGGAATGTGGGAGGAAACAGCACCCGGAGAAAACCCACGCAGGCCCGGGGAGAACATGCATCCACACAGGGAGGCCGGAGCTTTGAACCGGGTGCACTGAATGCTTAAATATATATACATATAATTTTTTGGGTGTGGGGGTCAAATATATTAAATTTAAAATATATTTGAAATATATTAAGAACATGATTTATGATTTAATGTATTATTACTTTGCTAGTTCGTATCACACAAATACATATGGTTTGCAGTGAGCATAACAAAAATTCCTTGCATTCCTACTGCTTAAAAAACAAAGGTGAGGAAGTGAAGCTATTTATTTTTCATCAATCATTGCCATTGGTGTGGGTGCAAGGTGAAACAACCACATTTTGATAATACTTTATTGTATGGTGGAGGCATATAGTAAGTTAAAACCAATAGGCTGCCTTCCTCTTCCCAGTTGATGGATGAAGTGTTGTGGGTGGTGCTAGCACCAGCGCCCCACTGCAGGTCGAAGGTGCCAGCAAGCCAGATTGGTTCTGTGTGTTTTTAGTTGGTCTCTGACATTATCTGTCTGTTTGTCACAGCACACACACCCTGGCGAATAATGAAATATAAAGCAAACATAATATTAGGTACACTTGAGAAGGCAACCATATATGTATACGGACATGCTTGGAGCAGATTCTGGAGACACCCCAGACTAGTCACCAGTCACTCACAGCTACAAAACAACAATGTGTCATCCATGAAAGGCAATAATTTACCAACCTCCAACATAGTATCAGAGGTGGACTGTAGACAGCTAAGACCATACTGGGAAGTTTAAAACCTGTCTACACCCCTTTGTGTTGAAAAACAATTGTCGCACTGACTTTGCCAAACATATCATTATGTCAATATAGCAATCTCATCAGGTTTTGAGGGCAACTTTTGGACTTGGTCAATGTCCTTCTTCATTGGGTCTTTTCTGAAAACCAACCGTAAATAACTCCGGGTTCTATAATTCCAATTTCCACGAACTACTGTAATTTACCAGGAAATTACTGTATACGTTATAGGGGTGGCACGGTGGAAGACTGGTGAGCAAATCTACCTCACAGTGCGCTGGGAAAGGCTCCAGCACATCAACGAACCTCGTGAGGATAAGCGGTTTGGATAATGGATAAAAGGAGGAATTACACAAGATAAATGTCCAGTGTCTGCATATGAAGAAAATTGCCATGATGACAGAAACATGCATTTGCAAACCTCAAGTATATTGGACCAATAATAATCATAATCTTTCATCCCTCCATCAATCCACCCAGATTTCCCTCTCCCTAACCACTTAGTCCAGCTCTGCCAGTGTGGTTCCAGCATTCCCAGGCCAGTCGGGAGACAATGTCTCTTGATCTTCCCCCGCGTCGCCTTCTGGTGGAATATGTTCAAACACCTCACCTGATGGTGTCCAACAGGCATCCTAGCTAGATACGTAGGTCACATCCTCCTCTTGATTTGGAGGAGTAGCAGCTCTATTTAGATCCTCTCACAGTAACCAACATCCATCCATCCATCCATTTTCCGAACCGCTTCATCCTCACTAGGGTCTGCTGGAGCCTATCCCAGCAGTCTTCGGGCAGTAGGCCACCCTGAATTGGTTGCCAGCCAATCGCAGGGCACCAGAGACGAACAACCATGCTCACACTCACACCTAGGGACAATTTAGAGTGCCCAACGAGCTGCCATGCATGCCGGAGCTGCAAACTGGGAGGCCGGAGCTGGGATCGAACCCGGTACCTCTGCACTGTGAAGCCGACGTGCTAACCACTGGACCACCGGGCCGCCTAACCAACATTCTTACCCTATGTCTATGGCAGAGCCTGGATAACCTGTGGAGAAACCTCGGCCACTTGCCTAGTTCTAGACACAAGTAAGGACTTGATAACTTTCAGGTATCAGGCACCTGTACTAGGAGCCCGATCCCTGATTTGGTCCAGAAGGCTGACACTCTCACCATCTAGAGCACACTTAAACTTTATTAAGCACATGGTCAGGGATGATTTATAGCCTTATTCATTTTTGTGGCTTTATGCCTCAAGTGTCGAACACAGATGGATTGGAAGAATTGAAGAACAGCTCTCTTTCTCTCTCTTCTTCTCTCTTATGTCTCTTTGTGTTTCTCTTTTTCTCCTCTCTAACCCAACTGGTCGAAGCAGGCTGCCCCACAGTCTTAGGTCTGCTAAAGGTTTCTTACCAAGAGGGAATTTTTCCTTGCCTCCGTCGCCTAGTGCTTGCTCATGTGGGCTTTAGATGGGGCTCTGAGACAATTCTGTTGTGATTTGACGTTACATAAATAAAATAGTTTTGAAGCTTTTCCCTTCAATCCAGCTTCCATTGCACCATGAAAGAGGGACATACAGTAGTCCACATTACTACAGATGCTGCACCAATGTGTCTGTTCATCTCCTGCCCCATTGTTCTCTCACTTCAGAACAAGTACCCCAGATACTTGTCCACTTGGGGAAGGATACCCCTGACGTAAGGGCACGCCATCCTTTTCGGACAGAGGACCATAGTCTGAGATTTGTCAATGCTGATTCTCATCCCAGCCCCTTCACACCAAGTTGTGAACTGCTCCAGCGAGAGTTCAAGAGTTTACACCTTGATGAAACCAACAGAACCACATCATCCACAAAACGCAGATGCAATACTGCGATCACAACGATCACAGTTTTCCCTGTCAACGGAAATTTTGAACATGGTCAAAAATTTTTGCCCACAAGAAAAGCTGTTTGCGAACTTGAACAAAACCTGACGAAAAATCAACATTTGGACCATGGGCAAACACTTGCCAACCTTCGCGGCTCAATGAGGATTGGACTGCCCTTTGGCTCCCACCCAGCTCACACTTCACTCGATCCCTTTGACCCCTCCCACAGATGGTGAGGTCACGGGAAGGGGGACCCATGTGGTCTCTTTGAGCCATGCCGAACCGTTTCCCACCAGGTGCTCGCCATCAAATAGCACCTTCAGGCCTAGCACCAAAGTGGTGCCGCAATGACCTTTTTTGGATGAGGGAAAGTGTTTTCTATATTTGTTTTTCATCATTTGGGTGCTTTGTCCAGTCCCTCACAGATCCCACTCCACCATGAAAAGGTGAGAGAGGGAGGAGGTTTTGCATGCACGTCATCCACATTTAGTATATGTGTGGGGAAGAGGAGTTTTAGGTAAGGTCAAGGCCCTTGAATCAAAGAAAAAAAAAAGAGAATTTAGTTGAAGTAAGAGGTGAGACTATAAACCCTTTCATGCACCCTGTAACCTGATAACATGATAAACAAACTGCCCACTGTAGTAACCGCTGTCCCTGAAAAGGTTGTGTGCACAACCTCATCATATGTGGGACTTGGGATGCCACTTGAGCTAAGATCGAGCTCAAGATCGAGAAAAAATCGAGCTCGCCCCGAGGGTATTTAAGCCCACCCCGCCCCGAGCCCGATCACTTAACTTGATATGCAGGCCCAAGCCCGAAGCAAACCAGAGATTTCATATTTTATTTGTGAGAACTCGAAAGGAGGAGGGGTGATTTCTGATAACAAAGACTGTCTTTTGTAACGAAATCTAAGTTAAACAAGACTGTATAAACATTTAGATCTTTTATATTTCCATTTCTGAAGAGGTTACATTTCCCATCATTGATGGATTTTTTTAAGAGTGGACGGGGAAAATTTAAGGTCGTCCGTTATTTTGACGGGTTGAAAAGTGGGCCAAGCAGCAGTACGTTAAGAATCTAGCGTAGCACTTTGAGCACTTTGAGGGAAGCAGAGAGACAAAGACAACACTGACGGGTGGATACTCGACAGAGACTGGAAGGAGTTCTAAGAATTGTCATTGCAAGAGTTAGTACAGTAAGTGTTGTGATGAGGCCACTTCTGTTTTTTCGCGAACCACGGTCTCTCGTAGCCAAACCAATTCACGGCCTCGAAACAAAACAAAAAAAGGCAGCGAGAGAGAAGCCCGACCCGACCCAAACCCGAAGCAATGGTTGATAATTTTAGACCCGACCCGAATTCGGGTCGGGCTCGGGCGGCCCGATCTTACCTCTACATGCCACAGGGTCTTCCCAATTTTGATCTCCATATGGGGCGGGACAGTGGTCAACTGATGAGCACATCAACCTCATAGTGCAGAGGTGCAGAGTTTGATTCCAGCACCGGACTTCCTGTGTGGAGTTTGCATGTCCTCCGTGTACCTGTGTGGCTTCAGTTTCCTCCCACATTCCTAATTGTCTTCCTTCTCACCCTCTTCTGAGTACAGGCTCAAGGCCTTTCTGTGATCTGAGTGAACTCTTCCTCTTGTCCCTCCTGTCACTTGCTTCACTTGCTTCATGGGAACTAGCTTGAAAATGAGAAGTGATACCTGATTGTAAAAAGTAAAATATTCTTGCAGACTTGCACGTAAATAAACTTGGTCAGCCCCATCAATGTCCAATGCAAAAAGAGAGGAGCGGAAAAGGCTCTTTCATATTGGCTTTGAAGCAGAGCATGTGTCTGCTTAATACAGGAGACATTTCTTTCATCAACATAAGCAACATAAACAACTGAGACCATTTGGCCTTTATTCATGAATTTCACACCCAGGCACACTTGCTCAGACACAAAATTTAAACTTGACCACAATGACACTCACACAGAGACATAATTCAAACTTGACCACGTTCACACCACTCTTCCCTCAGTCCGAACTCATCAAGATAGTTTTAAGTTTTGTTTTTTTGTTTTTTGGGGGGGATGCTTTTTTGTGAATAAAAGCAGTAGATCTGCATCAAAAGTGACTGCTTTGTATTTATGGCTCCACATTGTGATTTAGGACGGCCAATTTACTTAAAAGTAATTGTACCTGTATTTCAAAGGCGTATTTGTAGATGTATTCAGTTTACACAGTTTTAACATACTGTATCAGGATTATAATAGATAAAAAATACTTAATGGGAGTCAGTGTGGTCCAACTTGGTCCGAGAGATGGCATTGCAGCGTCGATGAATATCTTCAAAATCTAGTTCTACTAGGTTTTCAATAGAAAATGTGAAGTCATTTTTAAGAACATTTTGTTCGTGGCAAAATTTCAGCCTGCGAACCTTTAAACTAAATGATCTGTAGACTATGAAAAAAAAGAAAAGGCGAAAAAGGATCATTTTTGTTCCAAATGTTATAAAATGGTTGATTGGTTTTAGTACTTTCAGGAACATGTACTGATTTGACCATTCAGCACCTTATTTCATTTCACCATCTTAGCTGTGCTTCTGTCTAATATAATTTATTAGGCCATTCTTTTAATATTTTAATCTGACAGAGCACTGATGACCAATATGATCCCACAAATCCATCCATTTGACCTCAGCTGAACTCAGACATGCTGGCTCATATACCTTCATGCATCAGATCACTGTTTGACAAAAGAAGTAACTTATTAAAATCTAAAGAAAATTATTGGGCAAGTATGGCTGTACTGATCGGCAACATGCTGATTTGATATGCCAGCACCACAAATGCATTGCATTGAATTTGATTTAATTTTCAATCATGGACGTATCACTGAAAGTTAACATGACACAATAAAATACCACAAATCCATTTAAACATAATCATACTATTAGCATGTTCGTAATCATAAAAAGGATGAATTATAGTCAGAATGTTGGTTCTTATTGCTCCACAGCGAGTCAATCGTAAGGCAAGGCAACTTTATTTATCTCGCACTTTTCATACAAAGGGCAACTCATTGATGTAAAAGCGTTAACCAACACAACAACTGAAGACATTTGCAGAGCCGAGAGAACAATAGTAGCTTATTAAAATGAATTGGTTGCCAGCCAATCGCAGGGCACACAGAGACGAACAACCATCCACGCTTCACACCTAAAATCGTAGACTGAAACTTGGGACGAACCCGGTACCTAATGCTAACCATGGGCTACCGGGCCGCCGCCGATAGTAGGGGGAAAAAAGCCGTTTTTAATCTGGATTTGATTATGACGGGTTTTACACAGGATTCCTCTTCCCAATGCAAACCAACCGTTTTACATCCATGCTAAAGACCCGCCGTGGCTGAGTGTTGAAGTGATCGAACCCAGACCTGCTGCATGAAAGGCAGCAGCAGTGCAATCGGATTTAGGGTAATTAACTCTATCCACAGATCATGGTTCCTGCTACTTTTTCCATTTTAACTCCAACCCCAATCAGAGTTAATGGTTGCCATAGAGAAGCATGCAATCAGCTGGTGTTCCTCTCCCATTCACCACCCGTCAGCTGAGTCCCTTCCTCCACCCATCAACAGTGTGAGCCTGTTGTTGTCAGATAGTGACAGAGCATGTGCTGTTTGGAAGGAGGATCTCAGCTGTTCACCCTGAACAACCCATCTCCCCTCCCATTCCGGTTCTAGGTGAGCCTCGGACCTCCCTTTCCTTTTGGCTGACATTACCCAAACTAAGCTTATTTGTCCCCATCAATAGACCCATGATCGGCCTTTTGTTTGGACCCCAACTTTTCATTCACGTCTTCTTTGAGAGCTGACAAAAGAGGTAAAGACACAGGCCTGAACCCTTTGCCCATACAGACTATGGTAAAGCGACCATAAAGAGATGCTAGGCTTGAATGGATCTGTGCAATAACAGCGCTCACAAGCTTTTACTGTAGCTTCTGTGATGAAATTATGGAAAGCAGAGCTACCAATTGTTTTAAATGTCCGTATTTTGTGACAGAAACATTGTCAACTTGCCAATGGCAGACGCGGAGTCGTTCCACGGGTCGTCTCCAGTAAAGTAGTTCTCACACGCGCACAGTGGAAGCTAGCAAACAAAGCCCACATTTGCCGAAAGCTAATGACTTGAGGTTCACCCTAATTACCACCAGCTTTAATAGATTCATTGCAGCGACACAGACAAGCTTCATTGACACATTAACTGCACTTCCGTCATCGCTAAATTACAATTTGTAACCACTATCCTAGGACTGTCAGATCTTCCGCTTCTTTTCTTTTGGCGGTGTTGAAAAATTAATACTCATTACAGTATTTCGCACACATTTGAAACACAAGCAGTGTATCTACACCGATAAAGAACCACATCTCGTACTGATGTCCTCAATCGTTTTAGTGCTCGTCCATAATGGAACAAACAACAGTCAACAATCAACAAAATATAACATCACCACACCCAGAACTGGTCACCAGCCAGCCGTAGAGAACACAGAAGAGACAAACAACCAATAATACCCAAATCCACACTGTCAATGAGTAGGAACCAATCCACGCAGCTTGCACACAAGACATGCAGGTTTACCACTACACTATTAGCGACTCGACCAGAAGTAAGTGTTCACAAAATATTTTCAAAAGTAATCATTTTGCAAAGATTTAAAGGTTTTGGGTTTGATCCTCAACCTTTGTGATCATGTTGAGCAAGATACTGAACCCCCCAGTTGCTCCTGATACTGTGTCATCAGTACTTAAAATGAGAAGAGAGTATTAAAGCGCGTTCAGTATCTCAAAGGTGGGAAAGTGCTTTACAAGTGAAAGCACATTTAATATCCTTTAGCTTATATGTGAACGTCCATCTTTCAAATGGAATCTATACACTAGGTGTAATGTCAAGAGTCTTTTACTTGGGATTAAAAAAAAAAGGTAATTATCTGGGCGGAGGGATGTAATAATTATTAGTCATGTGCAAGAACAACAGGGTGAATGAGTTTGACATTTTGCTTGTGTTGTGTACTTGAGAAGATGTATTTCACATGCTTGTATTTTGGTCACTTGCACATGCACTGAGCCTTCAGGGACTCTGCAAACTATGAATACTTGTGTTTGAGCCTTGTGTGAGTTGTGGAAGAAATATAATACAGGACTTACATTTTCCCTCTCCAGTAAGACAAATTGCATCTGATAGTAATATATCAACTCTGACTCCATGTTGTCAAACTGACTCCTTAAGCCTATGCTTCAGTTGGTGGCACAAATTACATCCTATTTAAACGATCAGCTCTATGAATGTAGCTCAGACTTTATAGGCTTGTTGGAACGTTCTGAACTCACTGACATTTTAATCTACAAAGCAAGAAAGCCTGACATACAGAGTGCTGTATTTGTCTCCACCTGTTTGATGCTGAAAGTGAGCTCGGGTTCAGTTTGGAGACAACGGGTGGGATCTGCCATAATGTTCTATAGGGGCTGCTCGGCAAAGCTTTAAATAGAAGACATAAGCACCAAGTCACCGCAGGCGTTGGGGACATATTATTACAAAACACTGATATGTGTTCCACAGAGAAATGAGGCATGTCGAATGACAAGATGAAATTACAAGTTACAAATATGATATGGTTTTATACCGTTATCTGATGAAAGTCATATCAACTCCTAGAAAAACGATATTAGAATGAGAGTGAACACACTCAGCAACAAATAAACGACACATTTCTTTGTCAGTAGCATTACCTTTACACACAGTGAATGAAAAGTGTTGTGAAAGATAATTGGCCAAGATAACACCTAGACTCACCTGATTGTACTGTGTGGTTTAGGATTTACACAGGAAATTAAAACTCTCATTAAAAAAAAAGTAACTCAATGTAATCGTTCACATTGAAAGGAGAGTTTGCGATTTAAATTTGTTAAAATAGTCATTGTGGTTTGACCGTAGTATGTGATCACTCAATCAATCAATCAAAACATTCTTTAAGTACATACCTCACAGTGGTGAGATGTGCACTGCGCCATGTCGAGACTCTTGCATAAGATGATCACAGTGATATGGTATGAGATTGAAATTGGTTGTGACCACTCCTACAGCGCCACTGGACAACGCAACAGGTTTCAGAAAAACATTTATTCGATTGTGTATTGAATTTTCGGAAGGGTCTCTGCCTCACACTCAAACGTTCTGGTTTCGAATCTCATTTCTCCTTTTTTTTTTTTTTTGCATATTCTCGTTTCCATATTCTCCATGCTTGCATAGATTTTCTCTGGATGTCCTTCCGCAATCCAAAATGCGTCTGTTTTCTTAACAGGAGACTCCAAATTGGCCATAGGTGTTGATATGGGTATGAAGGGTTCTGTGAAGCTCATCAATAAACATCATGAGCGAATGAATTTCACATTTTTTGATTAGCTTAAAAAGATTTCAGAATCCGAGCAAGTTTATTCTTTTTTGAGAGTTGCATTAGCTTGGTCTTGGTCTCATCCTCTAGCATCTTCATCTATTCTATTTCTTTGATTTTGGCATTTGAAATCATAATTTCCTTCGCTAATTATATATCTTCTATCATCAGTCAAAACACAAATTTACCAGTAGCAGGGTTTATACAGTTTAATGCAGTGGTTCTTAACCTTGTTAGAGGTACCGAACCCCAACAGTTCATACGCGCATCCACCGAACCCTGAGGAAAAATGAAAATATGATTCGAGAAGTGTTCCTTCAGTTTTGCCGGAGCGAGATGAAAGTTGCTCAACTTGGCATGACAAATCATGCAGATAGGACGCTGAGTCCCATCACGTTCCACGATGCATGTGAATCCATGTTGTACATATTTGTCCGACCACTTTCTTTTTTTGCTCGACATAGCATTTGTTAAAAAAAAAAATTTTTTAAATCGCAGGGCATACTATCACGACAGTCTCACTACTGAGCGAACTAAATTTCCCGCAGCACTGGTTGGACAAGCAATGTCATGTGATCATCTGCACCCAATGATGGCCATGCGGGTGTGTCACAACTAAATGACATGTTGAGTCGGGTATGTCTTAACTTCCTTGGCAGAGGCTCCGTCAAACCCCTGAGACTGAATCACCGAACCCCTGGGGTTCGATCGAACCCAGCTTAAGAACCACTGGTTTCAAGTATGGAACAGATGTATAACTTTTAGAATCTTGTTGTGTGTTCGATCATCAAAGTGGGCACGTCACAGGATTCAAGTAAATCAGTGGCAGTAAAAAAAAAATTTTCTTCCATGCCATCATCTGAAGTTTTGGCTGTCCCGTTGGGTTGACATTGCTTTCTTCAATTTACTTTTGAGGGAGGTCAGTTCGGGTCATTTCACCCAGGAGGTCCAAGTTCCTACATTCCGTGAATGTGAGGAATTGCACACGCAAGCTTTTTTTTCTACTCAGGAAATTCAAGGCTTGTTTGTCTTTAACTCCAGGAAGCCGGAGTGTCCAGAAAACACACTAAAGCATGGTAAGAAGATGCGAACTCCACATTGGAAGGATGGAGCCGTAATTTGAACCCAAATATAAGACTTTGAGGCAGATGTGACTAAAGTGATACAACCAAGCTGCCCGCAGCCGAGGTCAAATGTCCTCATTTTCAACTGATTGTCTTTAAATGACTCTTTCTTTGTCTGTGAAAGAACCCAGCTGAAGTGATATATTGACCAAGGTGTCTGTGATAATTGCGGTCAAAGGTCATCGCAGTACACATTTCTGTCTTCTGGTTGGAAATTTCGACCAGTTTTATTCACAGAGCACAGCGGGTATGTAAGAAATCATATTCTGGCCTTGAAGTCTACTACTTCATTTTTAGGAAACAAAAGTGGTCAGCGATTTGATTGGTCGGCTTGTTTTATGTGTGCATGTCAAATTGACCAAAGAGATTCACTACCCCTGTGCACTTTCATGCTATCTGACTGCAGCACTTGGTCAAGGGGACCCGGGATCCAACTGTAACAACACGCAAGGTGACAGGAGCACAGATTTAAGTTTAGAGGTCAGAGACCAGGACACAGATACAAGGTCTTGACATTATGTTGAGGAAATTTATAGGTCACTTAAAAAAAAAAATGGCTGCAACAGTTGTGACTGTGTGTGGTCCTATACCATAGCCCCTACCTTGTAGTTACAAGGTTACAAGATGAACAAAGAGTAGAAAAGATTATCATTACCATTATCATTTCAGGTGCCGTGTAAAATCTATTCCCATTTACACATGAATGTCAGGTAGTTCAACAATTGATGGAAATTGAAGGCGCTGCCTTTTGTGCCGAGAGCAAAGCTGTTGTCGCGTTTGCCAAAAGGACATTATCAACTTGCACGGCTTTCTAAATGCCCTTAAGCCTTATTCATTTGCGATTTGAACTATCCTTCTTGTTTTCTTCCATGCAGAGCACATTGATCCCACTGCACATGTGCAAACTACATGACATAAACTTCTCACGCAAGAACATACTGTACAAATGCATGCAAATTAGTCAGTGGTTCAGACACTTCATGTCAAAGAGTAAATCACTATGTGGCCTTTTCTCCAAGATTTACTAGTAGGTGGTTATGTCATCAGGGATTCGGCAACGGCCATTAGAGAAGCCATTCCAGTAATGCTTTGCTCCAATTAAAATGAGCACTTGTGACTCTGTTTATTAATATATCTGATATTTTGTAAAGGCAGGATGTAATATAGTAACAGTGGTGTTGTTTCCAGTCAGGTATAAAATTACTGCTACTTTCGGTACTGAATTATCAGAAATTCTGCTGACACCGTTCATAACGTCAGTCAATGAGTCTGACACTGTATGTGGCACTATACTCAACTCAACTCAACTCAAATGTATTTATAGAGCACTTTCAAACAGCCATCGCTGCACACAAAGTGCTGTACATGGAGAAACTAACATATGCAACAGTAAAGCAATAAATCAGTAACAAAGATGGTAGATAGTACCAAACAGTCAAATTAAGATCAAATCTGAGTCATGCTGAGTCAAATGCTAAAGAATACAAGTGAGTTTGGAGGCGGGTTTTAAAGATGGGCAGCGAGGAGGCTTGCCGAATGTTCAGTGGGAGGTCATTCCAGAGAGAGGGACCAGCAACGGAAAAGTTTCGATCCCCTCTGAGCCTCCATTTAGTTCTTGGTACTTCTAATAATGTCTGGTCCGCAGAGTTCAGAGAGGTAAGGTGGCGCGAGGTCATTTAGAGATTTGAAAACAAATAATAGGATCTTGAAAATAACTCTAAAATGTATAGGGAGCCAGTGAAGGGATGCCAGAGTAGGAGTTATGTGCTCCCTCTCACGAGTACCAGTCAAGAGGCGAAGCAGCGGCATTCTGGACCAGCTGGAGGTGCTTAATGGAGGACTGGCTGACTCCAAAGTAAAGGGCATTGCAGTAATCGAGCCAGGATGTGACGAAGGCATGAATTACTGTCTTAAGTGTTCTTGAGAGAGGAGAGGTTTTACTTTGGCCAGCTGTCTAAGATGAAAGAAGCTGGATAATAATAAGAATAATAAGATAAAAAACTGATACAGTACATGTAGTGAAGATGATGCTTTCTTTGCAGGTTTTGCTGCCAGCAGCGCTACTGATTCCAAAAAATACATTAAATATATCTCCACTCTTTCAGTTGGTGAAAGCCTAATGGACTCTTCCGTCCACGTTTAACTGAACATGGTGACCGGCTTATTGCTGACGTCTGCTTCCACTTGCATTCCCATCCTCAGTATTCACCACCATCATCATACACCCCATCCCTTTACTATTGTCTCATTAAAACATCAGAAAGGCAGGGGCTCCAGAAGGAGGATTTGGTCGGGGTCGTTGACCAAGGGACCCCCCGAGGACTTAACCCATCCCGTCCCTCCTCACTGCTACATAATGGATGAAGGACAGACATTGGAAGGGAGGAAGAATACGGGCCCTTATTACCTTGTGATTCATTTTTAATGAGGTAAACAGGTCTTTGCAGGTCACATGCGAGCTCACACACACCACAGACACACACACACACACACACACAGACTCTTGGTTGGTGGTGTATTTTCACCAGCGCCTTATTACTGCCCACTTTGACATCCCCGATGGCTGCAGGGGCTCGATATCATAATTGGGTCGCACTGTCATTGAGAGATGGCATCGCACCTCTCTTAGTCTGTACTCCAGCTTTTACGCCACAATTATAAATAGCCAAGAAAGACTTCTTTTAGATGCTCCAGGCAAACTTTGCCAAGTTTTTATCAGCCTATCAATGGAGACAGATTTCATCCTCGCAAAGCTTGCATGTTTTCTAACAAAGTGGGGCCTTTGAAAGATGACCGAATGCATTATTGGTGTGTACGTTGTACGATTACTCAAAAATTGCACGTGAAAAAAAAACAAAAACATGATGGGAGGGTAGTGGAAACCAAGGAATAGACCAATAAATGTAATTTTGGATCTCGATAAATGTGCAGATACAGGACGTTTGTAGTCGACCTTCCAGTTCCAGTCAAACTGCATGAATTGTTTCAAGTGATAAGTAAGTCTAAGTATCAGTTGTTTATCTTTATGCTAATACTTTCTTGGTTATAACAAAATTCATTAAGATACACAAAAACAGTTAATGCTCTGATGATGTGAATGATGGCAGATCAAGTTCCAAAAAGGTTTCTACAAGACGTACACTTTTTTCCATGGTGGATTTGTGGAATGACAGACCTGAATAACGTACACGTCTTTAAAGCAAAACAAGGCAAATGCAGGATGTTTATCTGTAAAACAGTTGAACGTGTGGTTGATCTAAATTGGCATGATGATATCTGCACTTTCTTGCCATCCAATGTTGTGAGAGCCTACGTATGTTGAATGAAAAATTGGAACAGAAATGGGTTCCTTCAAGAAATTCGATGACTGCCGTGGTGCACATTCGGGGGGTGTCATGGGGAATCAAACCTGCTCAGTTTAGTTGAAAATCAGTGTACAGGTACGCTTCCATAAACAGGGAGGTGGAGAACTCCCACAGCAATTCCCTCTTAGGCTTTGGAAGGCTGTGAAGGAGGGAGGGAGGGAGAGTGGGGGGTGGGGTGGGGTGGAGAGCGACCGAGAGAGAGCGAGGAAGGTGAGAAGAGGAACAGATGGTGTGATGCAGGCACTCTACATCGACACTCTTTTAAAACAGGTGCTCTCCATAGACAGCTTTCGAGCCATCATCTCATCTAAATGATATAATTATAGCCAGAAATTCATGAAACACGATACTTCGCCCAGAGTATAGATACCCTCCTTCTCCCTTGGGGGGGGGGGGGGGGGCAGTTGGGTTGAAAATGAATTCAGTGCCCCTTAAGTCATTGAATGATATTTTTTTTATCACCCAAAAGCTGCGCTTCATATGTGTCATTGTGCTGTATATAGGATTAGAGGGGATCTTTTCTGCCTGACTGGCTACATCAGCTCTCGGCAATAAGATGAGGATCATTTCCCCTGCTGAGAAAAGCTCTACTCATCCAAGATGGAACCTTCATCACACACACACACACACACACACACATGCGGGCACACACACGCAGACGTTCAGTACGGATCATCAGTCACATAGCACCAGCATTTATCAACATGTGCTGCATTTGCCAGTGGAAATTATAAAAGCCAGTTGGAAGAACATTTGTTTTTATAGCTTCACATTGACATGCAGCACTGACAAGTTACACATACAAGAGAACAAGATGACAGGAACAATAACCCCCTTTCCGACTACATAGTCATCCCCATTAAAGCACTTTCCTATCGAGACCACATGCAGTACATGTCCTTGCTTAATGAGTGTCTTGTCAGGATGAGATGACATGCCACATATTATAACCCTTTATGACGTGTAGACAGCAATATAAACAAATGCTGGTCATTTATTCATCTGCATTATAACAATTGAATTTCTTATTAAGGTCCCTTTTTTTTTACGAGATGCCATTGAACACGACAGTCACAGCACGGGTGTCAAAAGACGCACTGAGGCTGTCCAACATCGAAAAAATGTCGACCAAACCAGCCCACACGAGGCATAAAACCTTGCGCAGGTTTTACCAAACGAGCAATGTGTAGAAAACTACATGTTACATGTTGATAGTTGAGCCAATTGATCACAAACTAAGAGGGAGGGTGAACGTTAAAGGGATCACCCGGCCGGATGGCCCATTTTGGACTCCAAAAAAATATTAGCTTGCATTTTCAATTTGATCACTTTCTTTTGTAGAAATCGGGAAAAAAATATCTGTACTCTTAAAATGCCTTTTTCAAGTCAGCAATATAGCTACGCCCCTCTACTTCTTCCCTCTGCCTTGGTGGGAGTCAGCAGATGAACTGGTCGCAATTCATCCATTCAAAATCATTGTACATATGTTGCTCATCAGTCAGCACCACGATGTATGTGGACGTCTCTCCTCACTTCAATCTCTGAATATATCACATGGATTAGCCTCAGCATGGCTCAATTAGAAGAGAATGAGTAAATGAGCAGTATACATGCAGTCTCTCTCATACCGAATTTGCTTTCTTTGATAAGTATCCAAGATATGAACACAATGTGTTCCGCGAGGATTTTCATATGCTAAATTGCTAAAAGGTCATACAGTCTCAATTTCAATCGATAAGGGTTTAACTTTAAAGTCATAAGGTGTAACTTTTATTTTTTTCCAAGTCCACTTCCAGGGGCTACGCCCAGCACCACCTATCCCAAAATGAGCACGGTAAATGGCCGCACTTGGCTGAAGGGTCAACCTCCTTGCCGGAGGTCCGATGCTCTGAATTTTTTATAGTCCGTCCATCCATCCATCCATCCATCCATTTTCTCCACGCATATCCTCAATAGGTCCTACTCTGAAATCTTGCCAAGCTGACCCGAGGGGCTTGTCAAGCCGATGCATGTCTCAAATTGACGCTTTCAAAAGGGCCACATGCACCGCAACGTTGCGCTGCATCTCTGGCCGGATCGGATTAACATTTGACCTGATACGGTTGCATGAATGGCCGGCGACCGTGACGTAGAGCTCCAGTAAGAGGGCGGCCGTGATGCAAAGTCCTCTGCTGCTTGAGTGTCACAAACGCCCCACTATGCCCAATTCCTCCTGTGCAAAATTTTGGAAAATAATGTTCAGTGTTGCCATTGGGCATTTAATTATCTGGTTATGATTTCCTGTCATCGTGTTTTTACCTCAGCAAGAGTTTGGCAATTTGGTTCTTCAGTCTATCATGTCATTTACAACATCTTTGATTAGTTAAGTTGCATGTCATAAAACAAAGTAAAATGTCTGCTAACAAAATGTGTTCATCTTACATGCATGAGCATGAGAAATGTCAGTTCAGAGAATTATTTGTAGATCTGCAGTCAGTTGTTACTCAGGAGTCAAATTCAATTCCAGTCAAATTAACAGGGCCATTTTTGGTGAGATTGGGCAAAAAACAAACAAATGTCACCTTTTGTTTTTGGTCCAGTAAATCTTTCGTTACTTTGTCTCTTGAATTGAGCTGATTCTGTCTCATTGCAGTCACTGCTCTCACATCCTTAAACACTATGCTAATGTTGGGTGTGCATTCACTCTTATCTCACTCTCTATTGGCTCGCCACTACAATTAGCAGCTAATGGACCACAGACACCCCCCTAGCCGTCTCTCTCTCTCTCACCCCCCCATCCCCCAGCCTTGAGGCATCCCGTTTCAGCTCTTTCGCTTTCAGTCACAATGCTGTGAAGAGGGTGAATGGGTGGGGGCGTTAAAGAGAGCAGTAAGTGGGAGTGGAGTCTGACTGCAGAGGGTCCACTCTTTAAGCGAAAGGGAATTCTCTCCTTCATTTGCTCTCTCTTTCTTTCTCTCTCTCTCTCTCTCTCTCTCTCTCTCTCTCTCTCTCTCTCTCTCATTGAGACGCACACTCTCTCGCTCTCTCACCCACTTTCTCTCTCTCTCTCTCTCTCTCTCTCTCTCTCTCTCTCTCTCTCTCTCTCTCTCTCTCTCTCTCCCTTCACTGGCTGCACAACATCAGCCGGCTCTCTTGGTAGACTCCAGTAAACACTCAAAGAGAGGAGAGAGAAGCAAGATGATGACAAAGCTGTCAGTGCTCTGAGAGGTGCAGACTGCTAATAACAGGCTTGGCTGATAAGCTGTTCACTACTGCTTGGGCAAAGATTCACAAATCAGTGAAGAGTGGGTGTTGTGCAGAAGGTAAGTTATCTTCTTTACCTGTATGGACAAGAAGCAAAATTGGTTGACTTACTGGATTTATTCGCAAAGTTGACACACCGTGCTGCTTTGACCACAGACTCTGTTTTTCATCACTTCAGTGAAGGTTAATATTAAAACATTACTCTCAATCCTTGTCAGATTTTTTTTTTAATGAATTATTCATGCTTCCATTGTGAGTCGGTAATTTGTATGTTGTAGTTAGCAGAGTTGTTTGGTTTCAATATTCCAAAAATAGGAAGAGATTGTATATTCTGTCGATGGGCAGCTAATTGGCTGCTTGTTTGGACGATCTGGTCGCCATGACTGATGCCAGAGGCCAGAGAAGAATGTTGAATGAAATCTGTTGCAAAATGAGACTTCAGTCATCCATTTTTATGTTATAGCCAATCAAGATTCTAGCCGCACACACCTGGGTGTTAACTTTTTACTGATCAACTTTTTCATCTTCTCACATCGTCAAAACCAATTTCAAGGGTGATGTCTTCGAAAACGTATGAACAAGCTACGGTGTTAATGGAGCACATTAGCTGACGTCAAGCTGTGGTTGGGGAAATATTAGAGAGTGCCACTATAGGTGTGGTGTTCGCGTGTGAGTGTGGGTGTGTGCCCAAGTGTGCTGTCCAGAGTACGTCCAGATGTGTACTTTATGGTACATGGCAGCAGACAGTGGGCTTGTGTTACCCAGGAAACAAGACAGCTGCTTTACATTAGATGCTGTCGGTCTGTTCCACTCTTAGATCTCCAGCATAGACAGTGCGGGCTGTAAACTGCCACCTTCATAGGCACGCACACACGCACACACGCACACACGCACACACACACACACACACACACACACACACACACACACACACACACACACACACACACGCTCACATGCAATCACTGACGGTATTTTCAGAGTGATTCTCTCTCTCGAATTCCAGCATCAGCATCATTTCTTACTTCAGTCCCATAGAAAGAAAGCTTATTTGAATTTGTGAACCAACTATAGGGATGTGCCAGTAGATATCAGTTGGGTTAATTGTATGCATCAGGTTTTAGTGTGTCTTTTTTTACGTTGTAAATTTTGAGCCTTAAGAAAATACTCTGCATACATTTGCAGAGGAGTGTCCATTGTGGTCAGAAAGACTCGTAAGATGATTCTGAATGCTAATGTGGTGCAAATAGGGATATTGTACCATAACTGACAAGGACTGAAGTGGCTGGTTGTAGGCAACCTATATTTGCAAACGAACTTTACATTTGACAATTATGTGGCCATGATTTTTTGTGAACATACTATGAAATGTCATTGTTTATGTTTCATTTGTCAGCATACATATTCTGTGTGTTTTCTCTGACCACCTTAAAAATACACATTTCATAGTTTCAGTATAAGTATCTGGAATCCAACACTTGTATTATAGCTTCTATTTGATTCTGAAGCTGAAAAATCTGAATTCTACTGTTCCAGAGCTCTTTATAAAAAATCTGTGAGTAAAGGTAAAAGAGTTAAAAGTGTGAGCCTCCTAATAATAGGAGGGGGGAAGCGATGGAAGAGACCCACAGGATAGCAGAGCTTTGTGTTTTGCATGCTAATTAGGTATGATGAGGAGCTCCAAATACAAGAAAGGAGCATGTCAGTGTTGATCAGCTACAAATCAAAGTCCCAGTGACGCTTTTGTACAATTCATCTGATGCTTCTTTTTTAACTTTACAACATTATTTTTTAGCAACACTGTCGTGGGACTGTGCTCACGTAGGGATAAATTCAGTCGAGCATATGCGCTATCCATTCATAGGTGGTCTTTTGGGATTGTTTGGCTACACATGTGAGTAGCCACTGTCAGACAATGACACTCAGCATAACCTTGAGTGGGAAATGGGTCTTTGTTTGTACAGCTGTTAGCTCCCTATGCCCCGTGCCCGACAAAGCTCTATGAGAGGGCGGTTTTAACCCCACTTAGCTCCTTGACTGGTGATGGAGCACAAACAGTAATTGTAGATATTCATGAACACTCACGATTGGAACGACTCAGGAGTGATGAGGTTGGATCAGCACCGTGAAGAAAAAACATTGACTTGCATATACATTCAGGAGCATTCTTTGAAATAGAACCTAACTTGATGTGATTTCAGGTGAGGTTGTTTGGATAATTTCACCTGGACTATACTGTTGCTTTAAATATGACCACCTGTGGACCAGATGGCACCATAGAACATGGATACCACAAGATCCAAACGATAGTAAACTTGAGATGAAATGTACATATAGTGGAACTTCTGTTACTTGTGTTTTTGAGATCATAGCGATTTTACAGCGGTTCAATGTAATGAAATGTGCTTGATCGATTACAAGTTGAGTATCTGCTGCCCTCAGTGTAGACTTCAAAAATAAATATTTTTCTGTACTACGCAAAACTGGGAAATTAGAAGACAACAGAAGTGGAGTGGAGTGTTCCTCTGGAGATTTGTTTTTTTTAAGACTCTAAAGGACAATAGAGGCTGTGAAAGTATGGCATGATGTTATAAAAATATTTTTTTTCTTTTAATTACAAAATACAGTCAAACCTCGGTTTTCGTCCATAATCCGTTCCAGAAGGCTGTTCGAAAACCGAAATTGTTCGAAAACCGAAACCACGCTCTTTTTAAAATAAAGATGTTAACTGAACACGTCTGCTCACAATGGAAAGCAACACGAGCGTCACTTCCTCGTGTAAGGAAGGCGCGAGGAGTCAAATGGTGCATTCAAGTGTGCTCAGTTTGTTCGAGAACCGAAATTTGTTCATCATCCGAGGTATAAAAAACTCGAAACTTTTGGTCGAAAACCGAATTGGTCGAGAACCGAGACGTTCGAAAACCGAGGTTTGACTGTAGTATGCATTGACATTAAAAAAAAAAAGCTCAGTAGTGTCAAAAATATCTTCTTTGTAAGCAGGACAATTCACAGATGACCGATTCATAAGTCCTGGCTCATTTAAGAGTAGCCTCTAACTATAATTTAAATCTGTCTTGATTTGGGGTATAACTGCTTTTCCAGAGTAAGACAGATTAGCCCCTGCCATCCAAAAAATGCATCTCTGTGTTAAACCATCCCAGATGGCTTGTAATGTACCTCTGATGCTATTGTGTCAAGTAAAAAGAGAATACTCCTTGAAGCACTGGTATTCAGGATTGCTTTGTGTTGGTCAGCCCACCATTGGATGCGGCCAACAGATGAACACATATGTTAGACTCTTCACTGTGACAATGTGCCTCCACTGGTGACCTCACACATTGGAATGTCTACTCTACACCATTGGGGTCTTGGAAAAGGATGAGGCTCCTTTTGAAATGGTAAAGAACTTCAATTGGGAAAAAATAGTTTAAAAAAAAAAAGAAGAAAGCCAAATGGAAGCCAATGAGCAGCTGACCTGCGACACTAGGGTCATTAAGACTCATACAAGTGTCTGAATGCATGACACTCCCAATTGGGACACGCAACACGCTTCGGGCTTTCATCACTGACAAGGACTAACAGATGTCCCAGTTTCACTGCCAACTCACTCGTCGGCTTTCTAGAGGAAGGGGAATTACTCCCGCTGTCTAGTTTGAATGGAAGTATTGAACAAGTATTAAATATAACATGCTAAAACGGAAAAAATAACTATCAAGTCCTTCTCGCGTCCATATCCTAACTTTATTATAGTGTATATCACAGGCAGTGGCGGGCCGTGCATTTCAACCTTAGGCCTTCAGTGACGTCACGTACATTAACACAATATCGGCTTGTCAAGCAGCACTTAATTTCAGGAGCATTTAAAGCCATCAAGTATGCATTCACAATTAAGAGCAGGAAACTAAATTCACTGATATTGTCAAAAATAGAAAGATGATTTAAAAATACTAAATAAAATTCCACCCAAATTACGCTCTGTGATCTTAAACAAGTCCGTCCAATGAATTGCGCAATCTCGCAGTTTCATATAAGACACCAACCAGACAATAACAAAACAAAATATTCTTTGAAAATAAAGTTAACAGATCATTTGCATTTTGAGAATATGCTATACATGAGATGGGATCTCTATACCACAGGATCTTTTTACGCAAATCGATACTATATCGGGTCCCCTTGCCACTCACGCCCTATAGACACTCGTCTGCGCTTAAAACCTCCTAAAAGTTTCAATTAGGCAAAATAACTTCTCTGAGATTAATGCAGCTCATTATTATGTGGAAGAATGTCCAGTTGTACATTCTAACAAGTCCTTCAAGATCAATTTATGTCATAAGCTCGTTACAATAGGCAGCGGGGTACAAGCCAGATTTTCATTGTAATGAATGTAGTGCAACGTGAAATCTTGGGAGAAGGAGTGGGCAGAACAAAGATCAGAGCAATTACAAGGCTTTTGGACAAAACAGCAGGTGGATGTGTAAAAGCTACACACAAGGCTGCCAAGCCAGCGCCCCACACAGGGGATAGACTAATAAAGCGGGATCCCGTAATGCTAAAAAGCTGATGAACAATGACTTGCATCCAACCTCTCCATCTGGGCCCAGCAAGAACAGAAGCGGATGACAGAGTCACTGCAGGGGAAGAGCCATAAAGAATATTGATGGGCCGCACAGCAAGAAGTCATCCAAATAACAATAGAACACAAAACGCGATTGAGCTCTGATTGCTGCACGGTTGACCTGGTGAGCGCTGCCATCCACTTCACATCCTTTGCCTCCATATCTTTCTGTCAAAGTCGAAAATTGCTTTTGCTTGGAGAAATAGTTTTTGGGGATGCTATCAGGCATGTTAACCGAAGCTCTCTATCACTCAAGCAGCTCCGCAAGGCCGATTAGGGCCCAGCCTTGGCAGTGACTTTCCATAAAGCGCATGGCATGTCAGTTTCTGGCGGGTTCGGGTCTTATCAGCTGTGAACACACGAACCCCCACTACTCCCTTCTTATCTGTGTCATCACCCAATGGGGTCAAAGCTGAGAGCCGTTGAGCTCAATGGGACCTGTCGACACCATTCCCTCCCAAATCATCATTTATTTGGCCTCATAAGAGGAAACATGATAGCAAAAGTATTTTACTTTCTGTATCCAGTCAGATATTAAAGATGAAAAGACAGCGAGAAAGAAAATGATGAAGTTCATCACTATTGGAAACCATGATCACTTTAAATGATTTCATTTTTCTCTGTATTATTGGAGAGACAATCAGTAAGTTAGCTGTAGCTATTCCTTATCTTCTCGGTTAATTTCCTTTTCATGGAATCTGTACACAGTCGTATTCTCCCGCAATGCATCATTTTGTCCGTCAGCATACCAGTTATCTCTTTGATGCCGCTCTCAATGGTTCTTGTAGTTCAGCACAACAGCGACAGCCACATCTGTCACAACAGCCAGAAAGGGAAAATGGCGTGTGCTCTCCAGAGCGTGCAGTGATAAAATGTTAAAAAGCTTTTCCTGAGAAGCAGTATAAAACTCAGCCATCAATCCCGATGGAAAATTAATTTCTGGGTTTGATTATCATAACTCACAGTTACAGTGCTGTCCTCAGCAACTCACTATCTCTCCAGCTATGACCTTGGTGGAGATGCAGGATCCAAATCAATACTCACCTGCTTTAGCTTTCTTTCGCCCTCCAGGCACATTGTTTGTGGTCATTGTATTTATCAGACAAAATGTCTTTTTTGGGGGGGCGGGGGCATGCTTTTAAGTTATGATTGGAGGCAGTAAGGTGTTCGATGATTCAAGAGTCTGTAGTTGGGACTCTTTCCCATCACTGCATGATGTCATCTCAAGGTGAAAGGAAGGAGCTCCAGGCAATAATCCCACATTTAGTCATAACCGTGACCCAAATTTGAATTCTCTTCCATTGAAGGAAACTGAGTTATTGTCATGGGTGACCTACAAGAGAAGGGTAGCTAGATAAAGGCTTGAGAAATCCATTTATCCATCCATTTTCTGATCCGCTTATCCTCACAAGGGTCGCGGAGCCTATCCCAGCTGTCTTCGGGCAGTAGGCAGGGAACACCCTGAACTGGTTGCCAATCAATCACAGGGCACACATAGACGAACAACCATCCACGCCCACACTCACATTTAGGGACAATATTGAGTGTTCCATCAGCCTGCCATGCATGTTTTTGGAATGTGGCAGGAAACCGGAATACCCGGAGAAAACCCATGCAGCCGCAGGGAGAACATGCAAACTCCACACCAAAAGGTCAGAACTGGAATCAAACCCTGCACCTCCGCATTGTGAGGCCGATGTGCAAGCCATCTTGAGGAATTAAAAGAAAAAATGCAACCAATCAAATATTTTTCCAATACATCCTGGAAGTTGGGTTGTTGTTGTTTATAGTTACTGAATATTTAAAGCAGGGTTGGGTCGCTCTATTATTCAGTTTGTTTGTACTCCAGATACATGTTTGTAAATGTACAAAATACATTTACAAACTATCAAGTTTGTAAATGTATTTTGTTTTTGTTTTTCAGAAATCAGCCTTTGAAAATAACTCCAGTTTTAACTGACAGATATGACAATATATTGTATGACTGTGGTTGTTGTTTTTTTTTATTTGCTATGCAAGAGTCAAAATATTAGACACAGCACTGGCATGATGCAGTACAGTTGTGCGTACATTGCAATGTACAACCACAGTAAGATATCCATTGTTAATCTCTCTGACAGTTGAAAAAAAAAACTTAAAACTCAACTTTATTCTATTTCAAAAAGCTAATTATCAATACGAATAATATAATCTATCTCGTTAGTTCCTGCAAGAGATCTTCACGTTGTAGCTGCCCATTTTGTCTACTGCAGAAGGTCTGTAGAACAATATCTTTTTTATAACTTATCTTGGATATGCGCAAGTCTCGCTGTATGTACTTATATCAATGTGTGAGCATGTGGGACTGACTGAGTTTGAGACAAATCCTGATTCATGCTTGTATTAAGAATACAGAGCTTCTTGACAGTGAGAATACAAATATATCTCCTCGAGATGCAGCTGCAAATGATATGTAAGATTGCTCCTGAAAATTTGGGACTTGAGGCAATGGCTCGTGTCTGGATTCACAATGGCTTTGCTGTTTCCTTCCTATCTCATCACCTGATTTCTGCAAAATTGATTTTGTACTTTTTCTTTAAACTCTTCTCACATCCATCAAACATACTTCACCCTATTTTCACATTCTTTGTACCAAATGTGTTTCTCAGTCTCTTTAGATTGATGATTTTCTGCATGTATTGCAGTACCTAGCAGCCCGTAGGTGAATAAGAATAAACATGTTTCTCCGAATCTGTAGAGGTTTGGTTCAACTATTTCTGAATAAAGTGGTATCCTGGAGCCAGATTTTTCCACACAGCTGCACTAGCCTGTCGGGGTTGCCTTGTTTAGGGGTCCATGTGGAGAGCAGCCAGCCTTCAAAGTGAGAAAGCCAACCATCCAACCCGAACTAAAGCCTGAGCTGCAACTCAAAGCAATTTTTTGGGGGCCATTTAGTTGATCTTATCGCAAGTTTAAGATGCTTAGAGTTTGTTGTGTTAGTGAGCACAAGTGATGCAGTGTGTGAGCGATTGAGTCGCTGAGAGGATTTTTTTGCCCCCCTGGGTCCGTTTTGTCATCACTCCCAGCAGCAGGCCACATTATCACATTTGCAGTTTAACCAACATGGAGGCGCTCATCTCTATCCGTCTAATCGTGAGACTGGTGGGTGAAGCCATGGGATCTTTGCTCAAGAAGACAAGAAGACTGAACATGTCTCCCTGGAACAGTATCTGTTGTATCCTTATACATACTGTACTGGCTGTCGTAATATCCCCATGTTTTTGATTTGCTTTGTCCGCATAGGACAGCATAAAGCTGAAGCACATACACACACACACACACACACACACACACACACACACACACACACACACATTTTAAAGAAAACAAAGGTCGTGTGTACCTTGTCTCGTGTTTGATGACAGCTTGGATAGGATCGAAGAATGGATGGATAGATGGATATATATCAATGGGTTTGGACATGGCCTTCAGTGGGTATTTAGTGATCTAATCCACCTCTTAATTACGCCATAACGTCACAATATCTCCCCCTGCCCCCCCCACCCCAAAAAAAAAAGACACAATGTAACTATACATTCACCTAGTCTCGGTTCTTGTCCAATTCGGTTATCGACCAAAAATGTTGAAATGTTTATGCCTCGGATGACGAATACATTTCGGTTCTTGAACAAACTGAGCACACTTGAATGCACCATTTGACTGCTCTCGCCTTCCTTACACTCATGTTGCTTTCCATTGTGAGCAGACGTGTTCAGTTAACATTTTTATTTTAAAAAGAGCGTGGTTTCGGTTTTCGAACAATTGCGGTTTTCGAACAGCCTTCTGGAACGGATTATGGACGAAAACCGAGGTTTGACTGTACTTCACAATCAACATGAAAACTTTAAAAACATAAATCATATCATACACCATAGATGCTGATGCAGAAGCTCCTACCTGGCTGTGTAGACTAAGATATTGCCTCAAACATCGCTCCTCTGAAAATGCTCCTCCCCCCAAAAATCTGGATTGAATCCAAGCTATTGTGCAAAGCAGTGTTGGTTGAGATAAACTCATAAAGTCCAGTTTATTTGAAAAGGGCGCCTTGAAAGTGAATTTTCAATCATAGTCCGATATTGTCCTCCATCCTAAATCAAGTTTAGAGCTGATCCAATCAAAAGCGATAGTAGGTGAACCAATAGGAGGATGCAGAAACTCACTTGATTTTAGTGGTGTGTGTATATGTGTGGTCGACGCATGCAGTCAAGATCCCGAAGGCGATGAACGGAACAATATGTGCATGGCAACTCATCGAAGCTGAAATCTGATGGGACTAAAAAAATATGAACCCACAGTTGACTGGAAGCCGCGCAGCCAAGACATACGCAATTAAATGAAGATAAAAGACTGCTGCAAATTAATTATTTCCACCTCATTTAGGTTGTAAATGTAGGCTGGTGTTTTTAATTGTGTTTGCACATGCATTGAAGGCCTTGAAGGCCCCGGCGGAATATATGTATACTAAGTAAATAAATCACACACACGGTTTTAACAAGCATGAGAACAAATGCACAAGCTCAGCAATTTTTTTCCATCAGACCTTTTAAACAAATCATGTCTCAAAGAGGTTTGGTAAAAGGTAATGAGAATCATGTTACACAACTCAAAGAAGGACCCGGTGGTTGCCGGGAAGGCTATTTAGGAATGCTGACCTATTTTCCAGGTAACAATCAAGCTGCAGACTGGTGTGCTTTACAGGCAGCCCACCCATGGTTGAGCCAATCTACTCGGTCAGCTTTCATCTGCGGTGGAAAGAGCAGCCTGCTCACCACCATGCAGGTGTTTTAGAGCCCTTAAAGGCTTCTTGTTAACGTTGTCAAAAAAATTCACACACACCATCTTCATACCTGTCAACTTTTTGGAGCGCCAACCTGTATAAACTACCAAAAAAATCCTTATAAAGAGCAAAAAATCCTTATAACATACCAAAGCATTTTATATGTCAAAATAACGGCAGAAAAAAACCCACGAAATTTTCAATGATATTTATTGTAGATCTCCATAATACAATGTCTGGTTAATGTCTAATCATCATTCTACTTAGTGGCATTACTGTGTTCAGAGTTGTATTCCTGTGTTACTTTTTTCACCAACTCCAAATGCTGACCCATCGGCAAAAAAACAAAAACAAAAACCCGGAAATTTTCAGAATCCGTATGATTTGTGCGATACGGCCATATACGTAAGATTCACCACAAAATCCGTATGAACTATGGCTAAACCGTATGAGTTGACAGGTATGCATCTTCAGTATATTGGGGGCACTGGAGGGAATGGGAAAAGCCCTGGATGTGTACTCCCTCAAAAGACAGGATTGAGGGAAAAATAGTGGAAGTGCATTTTTTTGTGATTTGAGAAGAAAAAGAAATCAATGGAAATCATGAACTGGTTTTAAGTCAATTACTCTCCTCATTCATTAAACCTTCTCCCAGTGTATTTTCCCAGAAATAAACACCATAAAGAAGTCAAATCCTAGTGAATAGAAAAATGTGTTATGCTACTTATTTGGGGGGTTCGTGCACAAATTAATTAACCGGTCACAATATAGCTTGACTGGTCAAAAAAAAAAAAAAAAAGATCATAAATTCATAAATTGGTTCAATCTTGATGATGATTTGTTGTTGGAATTGAATTGGCTTTAATCATTTGGGCCTCTGAGTGCTCTGACGTGTTGTTAACTGTTAATAAACGAGACAAACGCTAGAAATGCATTTCATTGCCTTTGATCATTTGCTTTGAATGAAATGCCACATGTACAGAGCTGACATGTTCATTTAACTGAGCCGTGCCGTATGGAATTGAATCGTAATCCCACTGAATGGAATTGAATCAAAATTGTTCCACTTTAAAATGTACCGTCTTTGAATCATGTTGCACCATATGTTTTGCTATACATATCGAATTGACTTTTATTTTGGAAAGACGAACACGCCAATACTTAAGGTACAATATTATGCCTGAGTAATTTGTGACTACTAAACGAAGCACAATAAGCGGGCTCAAATTTGGGTGTGCATGGTAAAACATTGTGATCTCACTGAAAATGAAACAAAAATGCACTTTGTGGTTGCTCTTTTCTTCTTCACTGCATGTGTCTGAACAGGCACTAAATTGGCATTTCAAGTTGCAAAAATAATCGATAAATACATATTGCTGCCATTGGGCAGAATCCTCACATCTCCAAAACCAACACTTTTCAGGGAGAAAAAAATTGGGCAAAAAATATGGTCGCCCGACAGTGACCATATGTACGTAGGCCAGATACTATTATGCTTCTATTCATACCATTTATTACACATGCAGTATGCAACATGTATGTATAGATTTCAATATTGTTTTGCCATAATATTCAAGAAAAGAGTAAATCAAACCCCTCTCCTTTCCTTCGCCTCTGTTCTGATTGTCTTTGATGAAAGGTTTCAAAAGAAGAATTGGAACACCTTCAGCATATCGAATCCCCTCTTGGTGCTCGTGGAAGTTCATCATGGGGATGAAAGGCCTCATCTTGGGCTGCGCGATTGTGGCCGTGGTCCTCCAGCCCTCTGCTGCCGGCCTGGTAAAGAAGGTCATTCGGCATCGCAGAGAGGCTCTCATGCCTAAGAAGAACCACGAGAACCACACCCTGCCAAACCCTGACCAACCAGTTGTCTTCAACCACGTCTACAACATCAATGTTCCCTCCACATCCCTGTGTTCCGTGGACCTCGAGTCACCTGGCGGCACCGTGCCCAATCACAAGAATAGCCCACTGGGCATGCAGAATACTGAGCAAATGGAGCACACGGTGGATGGTGACAATCAGATCGTCTTTACGCACCGCATTAATATCCCCAAGCAGGCGTGTGGCTGCAACAACCAGCTACCTGATATAAAAGAAATCCTAAACAGGCTTGAGATGCTGGAGGCAGAACTTTCCAGTCTGAGAGAACAGTGTAGCAGTGGCGCAGGTTGCTGTGGATCTCAAGTTACCGGTAGGTTAACATGACACACTGTATGCGGGGTTTGCTGTCATGTGTGTGATATAAATAAGTCTACGTTCAAAGAATTGTTCAAAGGCGTGCTTGAATAGAAGGCAAAGAAAATCCATCACCACTGTTCCGACAACATCTCAAACCGTGTTATCTTTTAGAGTCATCGAAAACAAACTCACTGCAGATGTACAAATCAAAAGCTCAGTGGCAAACTTTTAAATGCAAATTACGTCTCACTATTCTTCAGTGCTGTCTACTGACAAAACAAGAAAATGTGATCCATAAATTGTGCCAGAGTGTGCTTTGAACCAACACAATTTTTTTTTAAATAATGCAAGTATATGTTATGAATAATAACTATGATATTCATTCTACTCATGTGGTCCTTTTCGGCTACAGGTGCCCACAGGCACCGTGTTGGTGACCCCTGCTCCTCAAAATGATGTACTTCTGCACAACTTAAAATACTTAGTTTTGATTGATAGTGTTGGAGGAATACGAATTGAACTTTTAATTTTGGTTGGTGGTTGCAGTGACGGAGAGCTGAGCTGCTGCACTGTGAGAGCTATCACTGAGCTGCATCTGCAGTCGACTACAATCACATTCATGAAAATTCAAATGTTAACAGAGCCCTTGTCTTGGATGGTCAAAGTCTTTGTTGGGATGCCCAATGTAACACACTTGCAGAGATTGTTGCTCCATATGAACCATAGGCTACTAGTGTCTTAGTTTGATTGAGCTTCAATGCAAGGGTATTTGCTATTGAAGTCTATGAAAACAAAACAATACGTTGTAACATTGCGACTGTGATGAACATCACTGGTTGTGCTTGGGGTTGAAATAATTTTATCGGCTTCATATGTCTTTCTGCCTACTTCTCATCTATCAGGAGAAGTCTCCACAAAGCCTTACTGCAATGGCCATGGGAACTGGAGCACTGACACCTGCAGCTGCGTATGTGAGTCAGGGTGGAAAGGCCTCAACTGCACAGAACCCGAATGCCCCAATGACTGCCAGGACCAGGGCCGCTGTGTGGATGGGAAATGCGAATGCTTTGAAGGCTTCAGTGGTGATGACTGCAGCACTGAGCTTTGCCTGCTGGATTGCGGTGATTACGGTCACTGTGTTGACGGGGCTTGCCTGTGCGAGGAGGGCTTCTTTGGTGAGGATTGCTCCCAGACAAACTGCCTCAACAACTGTCTGGGTCGTGGACGTTGTGTTGAGGACGAGTGTGTCTGCGATGAGCCGTGGACGGGCTATGACTGCTCTGAGCTCATCTGTCCAAACGACTGCTACGACCGTGGACGCTGCGACAATGGCACTTGCTTCTGCGAGGGCGGCTTCACCGGAGAAGACTGTGGCGAACTCATTTGTCCTGCCAACTGTAACAACCGTGGCATGTGTGTGAATGGACTGTGCGTGTGTCAGAGCGGCTACAGTGGAGAAGATTGCTCGAAGCTCACATGTCCCCAAAACTGCAATGAGCGAGGCCATTGCTTCAACGGCAAATGCATCTGTGACCCAGGATTCGAGGGGGACGATTGCTCTGTTCTGTCTTGCCCTGAAAACTGCAGCAACAAAGGCCAGTGCATAAACGGAGAATGTCTCTGTGATGACGGATACCAAGGCGAGGACTGTAGTGAGCTCTCCTGCCCCAACAACTGCCAAGATCATGGTCGCTGTGTTACCGGCCAATGCATATGTGATAAAGGGTTCACCGGCGAGGACTGCAGCATCAATACCTGTCCTAAAGACTGCATGGGACGTGGGGAGTGTGTGGATGGCAAGTGTGTGTGCTTTGCTGGTTTTACCGGTAAAGGCTGTGGTGAACTGACCTGCCCCAATGATTGCCTCGGCCATGGCCACTGTGAGAACGGCCAGTGCGTTTGTCACAAGGGTTTCACTGGTGAGGACTGCAGTGAGAAGATGTGTCCTAAAAACTGTCTGGGCAGTGGATATTGCGATGACGGCATCTGTGTATGCTACGAAGGCTTCAGTGGGCTCGACTGCTCCATCCTCACCTGCCCTGGGGACTGCCAGAACCAGGGGCGCTGTGAAGATGGAGTGTGTGCCTGCAATGAGGGTTTCATTGGTGAAGACTGCTCTGCGGGTAAGGACAATACAGTAACTGGGCCATTACTTTGCCTTTCAGACATCACTGTGCCTAGTAAACTGCTTGCAATGCATTCTCAATAAATATATAAATGGTGTTAACCTAAAACAGAATAAAAAATAAATGCAACCATGTATAGATGTGGAATGAACACTATCTCCAGTGCTTGGCTAGCTATCCATCTTAGGGGACACACTAAAATGATGATTCTTGTGAACAAATCCAATTGTATTCATAGTTGCATATTTTTCCCTTACCCTTTTAAAATGTTAATGTGTCAAAAAAATCACAGTAAAAGAGTAAATAAAATTTAAAGACATAAGTGTAAGTTTCTTTTAATTTTACGACGTACTGTCATGACAGTCACACATTGACTACTGAGCGAACTAAATTTCCCACAGCACTGATTGGACAAGCAATGTCATGTGACCATCCGCAGCCAATGATGGCCAAGCGGGCGTGTCATAATGTTGAGTCGGTGTGTCTTAACCTCCATGGCAGAGGCTCCGTTGAACCCCTGAGACCGATTCACCGAACCCAGTTTAAGAACCTCTGCTCAAATCACATGTGGAGTCAAATGACTTTTCCAGAACAGACTTCCTCCCAGCCTGAAAATCTGGAAACAAATAGAATGACACTTTCTTTTGGTCAGAAGAAAGCAAAGAATAGCCAAGGTTAAATTGGAAAGAAACAATAAAATATTATGCTCATCCTATTTGTAAGTGGCAAATAATACAAATACAAACTTTTGTGATCATGGGTTACTAGGTTTTTGACAGTTCCCATTTTTATGCATGTGAGGTACTTTCTCTGTTTGTCCACAGTTTCACCTCCAAAGGACCTAACTGTGCAAGAAGTCACACCTGAGACAGTGGATCTGTCTTGGGAGAATGAGATGCGTGTGACAGAGTACCTCATCACCTACGTTCCCACAGCCGACAGAGGCTTGGAACTGGATGTGCGGGTGCCAGGGGACCAGAAGAAGGCCACAATTAGAGAGCTTGAACCGGGCATTGAGTACCTGATCAGCGTCTATGCCATTCTCAACAACAAGAGGAGCATTCCTGTTAGCGCAAGGGTGGCAACACGTATGAGAGTTTCAGTTCACGTGTGACTATATAACAATTTCAAGCCTATTAAAAGAGTTATAAATTAACCGTTTCTAACTATTCCAGACCTTCCTGAGCCTGAGGGACTGAAGTTCAAGGCAGTGCGTGAGACATCTGTGGAGGTACAGTGGGACCCCCTGGACATCCCCTTTGATGGCTGGAACCTCATCTTCAGAAACACCGTGAGTCTTGCTGACACATCGTTGCTTTATTCCAGTGCGGGGTTGACTTCCAAACGCTGTTGCAGCCTCTGTTATTGTATTGTTTTGTTGATATTGTTGTTTTTTTGTTTGTTTGTTTTGAATGCTGCGAATCGTGTACAATCCAAAATCAACTCAAAATTCCACCCTGCGTTAGGGTGAGCGACCTAACAATGAAAAACAGCATGGAGACTCACTGCATAAGAAACCAAATTTGAAATTGTCTTAGTATTTAATATGTTTTGCCACATGCCCCTTAAAACACTACCATTCAAATCAGTTCAAAGTCTATTGTGGGTTAATGCCTTGTCACTCATCGTGTAATGCTACTCTACGCTGACCTTTGTGCAGTTACAGTGGGATTGATTTCCAATTGGTTACCGTAGGTGTGGAAAGAAATGCTTTTTTGAATGATTCCTGCAATGGAGAATATGCCTCATGTTGGCATAAGAATAATAATAGCAATCAATTCAAATTGTGGATATATTGGATCATCAAATATATATGACATATATATTTTTTTATTATATTATGAGGGTTATAAGGGTCTTCTTCCTGATAAAAGGGAGGGCTACATAGTTTGTTTGTTTTTTCTGCACTCAGTGGTGTTTTTTGGTTCTGGCAGAAAGAGGAAGATGGTGAGATTTTGAGCTCTCTTGGCCGACCAGACACCACCTTTGAGCAGTCTGGCTTGGGCCCTGGCCAGGAGTACGAAGTCAAACTGGAGGTAGTGAAGAACAAGAAGCGTGGGCCACCTGCTTCCAAGAACGTTGTCACAAGTAAGTGTGTCACATGCTGCAAGCTACTACTACTGCTACTACTATAATGATGATGATGATGATGATGATGCTCAATGGGTTTCGTATGTGCCACCCTTTTTATATTTGCTTTGACTATTGCACATCGTTTTTTTTTTGTTATGCTAAAGATATTCTAAACCTATTTAGCTATTTTCAGCAGTAAAAAGAATTAATTTGATAACTTCATTATTTACCATGTACAGTTAACACCTTTAAAAACAAATGTTGCCACAAGCTGTCAACTGAAAATGACATCACGTGTTAGGGCTCAGGTAATGACCAATCAGGGCTAAACTTGGAAACGTCACATGAGCCGTTCGCAGGTTGAGGCGTGATTGGTTGTTACCTGAGCCCTGAGCGCATGTGATGTCATTTTCAGTCGACAGCTAGTGGCAAAATGCATTTTTAAAGTTGTTAATTGTACCTGAAAAATAATGAAGTTATCAAATACATGATTGACAAAATATTCAGCTTGCACTGCTCAAAATGGCTGAATACGTTTAGTATCCCGTTGATACTGTATATTCTTAACAATACACAATATTTTAATTTATGTCTTTGCAAATACATTTTTTAGGTCAGAGGAAATTCTTCTTGAGAAAGAGAGATAGATAGGGGGTGTCTGTGGTCCAAGAAAATGCCTTGCTTGCTATTAATCCAGACAAAATGACTTTAAATCAGCTTCAAGCAATGTCTAATTTGCCTGAGACAAAACCACCTTCTTAAAAGAGTTCAGCGAGACTCAAATAGGAGACCGAAAGCATCTCACAGTTATCAAGACAGCTGGGAAGCGGTTTAAAAAATTTGCAATCTGTTACCTTGGAATGCAAAAACAGAATCTGAGTGATTCACACTGCCGTGGATAATTAAGTACATGACTTGTCAAGCGTGTCAGATTAATTCAATACTGTAATTGCATTGTTCAGAGGCTGAGCAAAAGGAAATGCTGATTTGCGTCTTCATGAGCGTGAATTCGTGATTAGATCTTTTTTTGTTTCGATAGTTTGAAAGCATGCTGATGACAATTTTAGCTGTCACAGTTTTAACTGTCAAAAAATTGTCATTTCACCTTCTGCCTATCTACTTTCCAAACGCATCTCTGCAGCAATACTTCAAGATGAAAGCCATTTTATACACACATATATCACATACATGCCATACATCAGCAAAAGATAGATTATTGGCGTGCTTGTGTCATTCAGGCTCCCATAACATAAGCTGAGAAATTTGCTCTTCAAATGTGGGGTCACATAAACCCTAGGCTGCACAGTACAGAATCCGCTGAGAGCTTTAAATGTGTCACATAAACCCTGGCGCTTCCGCTTCCCATTTCACGCCAGCTACCATGTTGAGAATGTACCAGTCAGCCACAAAGTAAGGCTTAGAGGTATACCCACCCGCCTGTCTGTCCAAAGAATGGTCTTGTGACTCCCAAGATGAGTCACAAACAGCCTGTGCTCAGCTCAAATGTGTGTTATCACACTTGCACAGAGGGATGTCTTTCTTAAAGTTGCCTGTGTGTGACACATTGATTGAAGCCCTGGTGCACAGGGCTTTGACTTGTATCATGTTTAAATGACCTCATAAATACAAAAGCGTGTCTGCAACTGCATTTCTGAAATCCATAGAAAATGCATACCACTCTGGTTTATATGGATACATTCATATCTTGCGCAAGAGGTAATTGGTGTGTACTGTGTGACAATTTGAAGACAATTAGAGACATGTAATTATCTTGTAGAAAGGTGTTTCGATTGTTTTTACAATCAATATTTTTTTTCTATATGCAAAACTATAGAGTGAATTGATGTTACAGCAATACACACATATTTACATGATATTTCACTGTGTGCGAATGTATGTGCGTGTGTGTGTGTGCGTGTGTGTGTGTGTGTGTTGAGGGGATGAACCAAATGTCTAACCATTTACAAAAATCCCAGTTTGCAGATATTTATTCAGTTGATTTGTGAGACTGTACCTTATTCTCCGCTTAGCATCTCTCTGAAATTTCACTGTTTTATTTTGTTTCTAAATCTCCAAACATATTTGTTTCAAGACTGTTCCATCAATACAGTATGTGTTAACTAAGGACAATTAAAGTTGATGCTGCTTGCTCCGCGCTGATGAAAAAAATCAAATTGAATATATGAATAAAATAAAGTGGCCAATAACCCATCAGCGGTGAGCAAAGTGCACAGCCCAAGCAATTAAAAGATATCGTCTGCGATGTTCAAGCTGTTAGCAAGATGTGAATATGGCTTCACTTCATTCGCCCTCACCCAACTTTTGCATCTCTGACCAAAGTTTCGGCCCTCATGAACATACAGGCAACATGCAGCCAATTTGCACTGTGTACAAGAAGATGTTAAGCGCGGCTGCTACGTTGGTAGCATGGCTTTTTATGTTGGAAAGGTGCCAAACAGGAAGTGTTACTGGTTTGATGTTGTTTTTCGGAATGTACAATCATTTAAAAATATAAGAGGGATCACTTTAATGACCCGGTGAGTATGACAACTTTGGCCATGGTTTACTTGGCCCTTTATTTGTCCCAAAGGCTGTCTAATTCCTTCTGTTTTACTTTAGTTGTGCAATAATCAGCGCAAGGTCACAGAAAAACAGACAGAGTGCGCATGGGAGTGGATATGTATGGCAGGCACGGAAAAATGATTGAAACGTTTTTCAGTCACACCTTTTGTGCTACAGTTGCTGGTTGGCCAGTTTCTCGAAGCCGTGACAAGTCTAGAAATGATTGTTAAAAATTACATTTGAGGCATAAGATGGGGCCAGATTTTTGAAGAGGTCACTTTAAGTCAAAATAAAGATCCCCATGGTCAAATGTTGCTCCAAATCAAGTCAAATCTAATTGTGACTTTTCACCACCATAGCTTCCCACCTGCACCTGATATTTCCTGGGAGCACAATTTAGTGAGTCACAAACGTGCTTTAAGAATTTTGCGTGCAACTTACGATATGAGTAAGTATTGAATTATTACATTTTTGTCTGCGAGATGTGTAAGGTGCCGGTGCGCTTTACTGAAATATGCCAGCCCTCTTTCTTATCCTTCCTAGGTTGTATCACAAGTAAAATATTAACACCTGTACCTATTACCTGTAGCTCCATATACTTGAGCTCCCGTTTAAAGGAGGTGAGGACTGATTTACCCCTCCGTGAGCCGTCACCTTACCGTGGTGGAGGGGTTTGTGTGTCCCAATGATCCTAGGAGCTAAGTTGCCTGGGGCTTTATGCCCCTGGCAGGGTCACCCATGGCAAACAGGTCCTAGGTGAGGGACCAGACAAAGCACGGCTCACAAAACCCCTTATGATGACGAAAATAATTGGAATCCAGTTTCCCTTGCCCGGACGTGGGTCACCGGGGCCCCCCTCTGGAGACAGGCCTGGGGGTGGGGCTCCCATGGGGCCCGGCTGGGCTCAGCCCGAAGAGGCAACGTGGGTCCCCCTTCTCATGGGCTCACCACCCATGGGACTGGCCAAAGGGGTCGGGTGCATTGTGAGCTGGGCAGCAGCCAAAGGCGGGGACCCTGGCGGTCCGATCCTCGGCTGCAGAAGCTAGCTCAAGAAACACGGAATGTCACCTCTCTTACAGGGAAGGAACCCGAGCTGGTGTGCGAGGTAGAAAAGTTCCGACTGGATATAGTCGGACTTACCTCCACACACAGCCTGGGTTCTGGTACCAGCTCTCTCGAGAGGGGTTGGACTCTCTTCCACTCTGGAGTTGCCCACGGGGAGAGGCGCAGAGCAGGTGTGGGCATACTCATTGCCCCCCGGCTCAGTGCCTGTACATTGGCGTTCACACCGGTAGACGAGAGGGTTGCCTCCATCCGCCTTCAAGTGGGGGGACGGGTCCTGACTGTTGTTTGTGCGTACGCACCCAACAGTTCAGCGTACCCACCCTTTTTGGAGTCCTTGGAGGGTGTGCTGGAGAGTACTCCTGCTGGGGACTCCTTTGTTCTGCTGGGGGACTTCAATGCTCACGTGGGCAACGACAGTGAGACCTGGAGGGGCGTGATTGGGAGGAACGGCCCCCCCGATCTGAACTCGAGTGGTGTTTCGTTATTGGACTTCTTTGCTCGTCACGGATTGTCCATAATGAACACCTTGTTCAAACATAAGGGTGTCCATATGTGCACTTGGCACCAGGACAACCTTGGCCGCAGTTCGATGATTAACTTTGTGGTTGTATCATCATATTTGCGGCCGCATGTCTTGGACACTCGGGCGAAGAGAGGGGCGGAGCTGTCAACTGATCACCACCTGGTGGTGAGTCGCCTCCGATGGTGGGGGAAGATGCCGGTCCGACCTGGCAGACCCAAACGTATTGTGAGGGTTTGTTGTGAGCGTCTGGCGGAATCCCCTGTCAGAAGGAGTTTCAACTCCCACCTCCGACAGAGCTTTTCCCATGTCCCGGAGGAGGCGGGGGGCATTGAGTCCGAATGGACCAAGTTCCGTGCCTCTATTGTTGAGGCGGCCAATCTGAGTTGTGGCCGTAAGGTGGTTGGTGCCTGTCGTGGCGACAACCCCCGTACTCGCTGGTGGACACCAGCAGTAAGGGATGCCATCAAGCTGAAGAAGGAGTCCTATCGGGCCTTTATGGCCTGTGGGACACCAGAGGCAGCTGACGGGTATCGACTGGCCAAGCGGAATGCAGCTTCGGTGGTCGCCGAGGCAAAAACCCGGGCGTGGGAAGAGTTCGGTGAGGCCATGGAAGCCGACTTCCGGACGGCTTCGAGGAAATTCTGGTCCACCATCCGACGTCTCAGGAGGGGGAAACAGTGCACCACTAACACTGTGTACAGTGGGGATGGGGCACTGTTGACCTCGACTCGGGACGTTGTGAGCTGGTGGGCGGAGTACTTCGAAGACCTCCTCAACTCCACCAGCACGCCTTCCTTGGATGAAGCAGAGTCTGGGGACTCTGAGGTGGGCTCTCCTATCTCTGTGGTTAAAAAGCTCCTCGGTGGCAAGGCCCCAGGGGTGGATGAGATCCGCCCGGAGTTCCTCAAGGCTCTGGATGTTGTGGGGCTGTCCTGGTTGACACGCCTCTGCAACATCGCGTGGTCAGCGGGGAGAGTGCCTCTGGATTGTCAGACCGGGGTGGTGGTCCCTCTTTTTAAAAAGGGGGACCGGAGGGTGTGTTCCAACTACAGAAGGATCACACTCCTCAGCCTCCCTGGTAAGGTCTATTCAGGGGTGCTGGAGAGGAGGGTCCGTCAGGAAGTCGAGCCTCAGATTGAGGAGGAGCATTGTGGTTTTCGTCCCGGCCGTGGAACAGTGGACCAGCTCTACACCCTTAGCAGGGTCCTCGAGGGTATGTGGGAATTTGCCCAACCGGTCTACATGTGTTTTGTGGACTTGGAGAAGGCGTTTGACCGTGTCCCTCGGGGAGTTCTGTGGGGGGTGCGTCAGGAGTATGGGGTACCGAGCCCATTGATACGGGCTGTTCGGTCCCTATACTGCCGATGTCAGAGTTTGGTTCGCAAGGCTGCCCTTTGTCGCCGATTCTGTTCTACCTTTATGGACAGAATTTCTAGGCGCAGCCGAAGCGTTGAGGGGGTCCGTTTTGGTAGCCTCAGTATTGCATCTCTGCTTTTTGCAGATGATGTGGTACTGTTGGCTCCTACAAGCAGGGCTCTCCAACTCTCACTGGAGCGTTTCGCAGCCGGGTGTGAAGCGGTTGGGATGAAAATTACCACCTCCAAATCTGAAACCATGATCCTCAGTCGGAAAAGGGTGGAGTGCCCACTCCGGGTCGGGGAGGAGATCTTGCCCCAAGTGGAGGAGTTTAAGTATCTTGGGTGCTTGTTCACGAATGAGGGCAGGAGGGAGCGAGAGATCGACAGGCGGATCGGTGCAGCTTCTGCTGTGATGCGGACGTTGTATCGGTCTGTCGTGGTAAAGAAGGAGCTGAGCCAAAGGGCGAAGCTCTCAATTTACCGGTCGATCTACGTTCCAACCCTCATCTATGGTCACGAGCTATGGGTCGTGACCGAAAGAACGAGATCCCGGATACAAGCGGCCGAAATGAGTTTTCTCCGCAGGGTGTCCGGGCTCTCCCTTAGAGATAAGGTGAGAAGCTCGGTCATCCGGGAGGGGCTCAGAGTCGAGCCGCTTCTCCTCCATATCGAGAGGAGCCAGATGAGGTGGCTTGGGCATCTGATTCGGATGCCTCCTGAACGCCTCCCTGGTGAGGTGTTCCGGGTATGTCCCACCGGGAGGAGACCCCGAGGACGACCCAGGACACGCTGGAGAGACTATGTCACCCAGCTGGCCTGGGAACGCCTCGGGATCCCCCGGGGAGAGCTGGAAGAAGTAGCTAGGGAGAAGGAAGTCTGGGCTTCCCTGCTAAAGCTGCTGCCCCCGCGACCCGGCCCCGGATAAGGGGTAGAAGATGGATGGAGGACTGATTTAGGAGGAAAGGGTCATGGTTCATTAAAGCATACCTAAAGTATGCCTTCAGTATTATGGATTCATCAAGCACATGTGCGACTTATTAAGTTGCGTGCGTTTGCTATGCAGGACGTGTGCGACCTACTAACTTGCATACACGAGAGACAATAAAAAGCACTCCAGACTTTCTAAGTTGCATTAGCGAGCGCTTGACTTAGGTATCTTGTGTGTGATAAATCATGCGCACGACCTAAAAAAAAACACACGCACACACACACACACACACACACACACACACACACACACACACACACACTCACACACAGTTCATGACGTCTCCCGGTTTCTGTATGTCCTTATAGGTCATGATGAAATGTGGGTGTGGTAAACAGAGCACCTACTTAAAACGATATGAATCATTCTTCAGCTTTGTGAGCACGTAGGGATCAGGTATGGTCACAGATAAAAAGGGGGAGCAGAAGCAGCTTCGTCTTCAATCCCTGCCAAGTCCATGACTTGCGGTGCACAGCTACCTCCCATCACCTTGCCTCTCCGACTTCGATTTTACCTGCAAGCAAACTGAGGCGCTGATGAGTAAGAGACAACTCCAGCAACACCACTTTTACACAAGAGATGGCTCATAAATGTATCGAGTTTTTGGAACTTTCCAGTGCAACAGTAACAAATGCTTTTTAGTGATGTTATGGAAACAAAAGTGGGAAATTTGCTTTTCTTACATGGTGGAGTCAAAGTTCAAAGCTTCCAAAACAAAATGCACTCAAGTAAATTGTAGATCCATCAAAGCACCACCCATCCAGTCCCTATACCTCTTATCCTCATTAGGGTTGCAGTTAAGCTGGAGCCTATCCCATTTGACTTTGGGCGACAGTAGGGATACACCCAGGACTGGTCGCACTTATTACATTTTAAGAAAAATGACTGTTTTACTTACTGTCTACCACTGCCCCTGTAGCTGTAGAACTGTGCAAGTTCCTTATCTCCTGACAACAAACACATTGTAAAAGCAAGTGTTGTTAGCAGAGTTTATAGTCTCATTTCCATGGAGTCTCTCTGGTCTGTGCAATAATGTCATTTTTAAAGTGTTGTGCTGCACTTGGATTGACATAGATTTGTATTAGAACTGAAAAGGAGATGGGAATATTGATTATTCGGCTGTGGCTCTGAGGTAGAGTGGGCCGTCCAGGAATCAGAGGGTCCACTGTTGGATTGTCCAAATAATTTGTTGTTATGTCCTTGGGCAAGACACTTCACCCACCTTGCCATTAGTGCCACTGACACTGATGTGCAGATACAGTATGTGAATGGTTGGTGGTGGTTGGAGGGGCCGTTAGGCACACACTGGCACCCACCCTTCGGTCAGGCTGCCCCTGGGCAGTTGTGGCTACGTATGTAGTTTACTGCCAGTATGAATGTGCGAGTGCATGAAAAATATATCCATTGTAAGCGCCTTGAGTGTCCATTAGTCCAGAAAAGTGACATAAACCGGTAAATGTGATGCATTATTATTATTATTATTATTCATTATTGATGTTAAGTTCCTTTACTACATTTTGCCATGTTTTGAAACATGTCACAACATGTATTTGTGCGTGCTTTTCTCCACCAGGAATTGATGCTCCGAGCCAGGTGAGCACACGTGATGTGACAGACACAACAGCGCTGGTGACCTGGGTCCATCCTGTAGCCAATGTGGATGGGATCAGCATCTCTTTTGGGCCTGGCTCCAGCCCTGCTGATCACAGTGTGGTTGAGCTTCCCTCCACAGAGAACCCAATACCATCTCGGAGGCCTCATCCCAGATACCCAGTATGAGGTGTCTATGACAGCTCGGAAAGGAGAGCGGTCCAGTGTCCCAGTCTATGACTCGTTCCTCACAGGTAAGACCCTTACAGGGTTTTTCAGGTGTGGACAGAGGTGTCAAACCCAGATTCAGAAAATTAAAACCCTTCTACAGCCACAGGTACTTCAACTCAAACAAGCTCCCTGGGAACTCTTTTGATGCCGGTTGCGTAGAAGCAATTATGGCTATAGCCAAACTGTGGCAGGGTTTTTACTTCTGGACCTGGTTTTGACACCTTTGGGTGTAGAATGTACAGGTATCTCATTTTCCCTACGAATCAGTGATTTTCAACCAGTGGGTCTGGACCCAAAAGTGGGTCTCAGACAGCTAGTAAAAAAAAAAAAAAACGACCATTCTTATTTTGATTTTTTTCCTGCTACAATACAGAGGTGTACCAAGTGCCCACGTGGAACATAATTGGGTAAGCTCAAGGGAGTCTAGCTGTTTTGCGCTTTAGCCACTAATTTACTCTGGAAACAAACACAGTGCAGCTCAGCCTTTGGCTAGCGGATGTCATGGTGAACGCTATTCTTTTGGTGGTACATGAAACTCAATTTAAAAAGCTTTTGAAAGGATAACATACTATACATGTGTCATCAGATGCTAGATTTAAACAAAACATAGTCTTTAATGTTCTTAACGTCTACAAAAAAGGGCGCAAGCCAACAAAAGGAATATCCGAGTCCCAAGGTTATAGTTGCAAAACACTGTTCTGAATGGTAATAATCAAAAGGTGCATTACCTGAATAGAAAGCTACAGACAAATAGTTTTCATGACAAACAGGCTGAGGATCTGGTGAAGTATTATATCACCTTGAAGAGGTTGGAAGAAAGGTGTGTGAAAGACCACACATTTTATAGGTTTATGAGGAAGGATATCCTACTGTGGTGTGTTTAATGATGGTTGTTCTTTAAAGGACCACATATCCCATCAAGTTAAGAATAACGATGAATACGTATTTCCTGTAGTAGAAGCTTTCAGTCATTGCCCCGAATGGAAACAACTTGTCAGCCCTTTAGGATCGGTATGAAATCAACTTCTCTGTGTGTATGTTAGACTTGGATGCCCCCGGGGACCTTCAGAAGCTGGAACTGACTGATGAAAGCATCACCCTGGAGTGGAAAAACAGCAAAGCTCAGGTGGACAACTACCGCATTAAGTACGGACCGCTGTCTGGAGGCGAACACAGAGAGTTGCTCTTCCCTGCCGGACCCAAAGACACAACACAGGCCAAGATAATCGGTATACACAATCAACGTCTCAGTCTTAATTATGTATTGCACAGAGGCAATTTAGGCAGTCTGCCCAGGATCATATATGGTCATTTGGAATGAAAATAGCAGAGGTGGGCATTTCATCAGTACTCACGGAAGGTCCATCAATCCAAATGATGTATCACGGAAAACTTAAAAAATGGACAGACTAAGCACCGACACAAGTTGGTTTTCATCTGTCACCGGAATAGTCAATAACCAGGTCAGAACCTATGGATCATCTCAGTCCATCACTGACCAACTCCCATTTCGCTGAGGACTAACGGAAACACGCGCCACATGTCTCGCGGGATATTTCCTGTTATTTCCATCCATTTAGCATCCCCAATGCACTTAAACCTGTGCAGGAAAAATAGGAGAGCCATTTCAAAAAAGGCCCCAAAATGATAGTTTACAGAAAATAGTGATGGAGGATAAATGAATGTGTGTCCAAACAAAAGGGACTGGTACCGGTACTGATCATAGTATTCCTTCTTTATTCAGTGCCCACACGATCCTAGTGACACAACTGAAAAACATTTGTGGCAAAATCAAGTTTTGCAATAATAAATGTTTATTCTTATTATTTGGACATGGACAGTACTTGTAGTGTCTGTCTTGTTAAATGGACAATGTTAAGTTCTGCCAGCTCATTTCTACAAAGGCTTGCCTTTGTTTTGTATCGTGAAATGTTTTCCCAACTACAATAGGCCCACTTTATGAGAAAACCACCCAGGGGGATTTGGCATTCACCCTTTAAATTGAATCACACCGCAGCTTTTTTCTCTTTTGCTGAAGCAAGAGATGCAGGCATGTTTGCATCTATCAACACTGTTGACGTTACAAAGCAACGCTTTGAGCCTTGTGTGTGTGTGTGCGTGCGTGCGTGCGTGCGTGCGTGCGTGCGTGCGTGCGTGTGTGTGTGTGTGTGTGTGTGAGTGTGTAGATGTGTGTGAGTGTGTTGTTTTTTTTTTTAGTTTGTTTGTAGATTAGACACAATGAGAGAGAGGAAAACAACTTTGGCTAATAGTGTCTTTGTCTGGCACAATTCTTTGTCCTTGGGAGGCCCATCTCATGGAAATAAAGCATTGTGTCCATTCAGCAGACGTCCCCCTCTTCTCCACACACCTCAGTAGTGCTTTCACACAGTTATTATCTGTAATTGCCTTCACGCTCGTGATTTTATTGATAATGAGTTTCCTGGGTATTAAGTGTAATTTCATGCCGCAGAACTCTGCGTGTGATGACCTCTGTGGGAGTTAATAAAGGAATTAAAGGTGATCGGGCCGAGAGAGGGCTTAATTGTGGAAACCAAAGGGTTTCCAAAGCCGGCTGTATCATTGGGAGTAGTGTTTCTGCTGCATGACAAGGGCCCTATAGATCCATCAATGCAAATACACCAGCCTGGTCCACTATGAGCTCAAGCTTACCATGAAATGCAATTTGGCTGCAACTTATTGTGCCATCACGCCACATGAGAGCGTTTTTTGTGTTTGCCATGGCCACCGAAGCCATTAGCAGAAACAGCTGGCCACTTGATGACACAGCCATTGAACCGGGTGAAAGATATAGGAATTTGAGCAAACAATTACATGACATTATTTCCTTCTCAAAGTTCTGACTATCGCTTGTTTTATTTTGCATGGTTACCTAGGTCTGAGACCGGGCACAGAGTATGGAATGGGAGTGACAGCGGTGAAAGGTGAACGGGAGAGTCTGCCCACCACCACCAATGCTGTGACCGGTATGACGTTTCCACTCGTCTCTTACGGCAAAAAATTAATTTATACCTCCACAATGTCTGTAAACGTCAACATAATTGTGTATTTCATATGTGGTAGATTAACTTTAATAGAATCTTGTTTCAGTTTGCTTTGTGCATGCATTAGTTTATACACCAACAATTTGTATTTTGGGCTTCAAATCTTTGCAACAAATTTTGCAAAAAAAACTTGCAGCGGTGACAGTAATTGTGTCACACACTCTCTTGGCTGTCAGGTTAGCAGATTAGCTTCCGTTCTGTGTGCATGCAGTTAATGTCGGAATAATTTAGTCAAAGGACTAAAGCAAGGGGAAGAAGCTAATGGGGCCATGCTTTATGTACGATATGTCAGTAACTGGAAAAAAAATGTTTATGATTAAAAACTCAATTGCTGTATTTCATCAGTTTCCCTGTGCCTGTAAACCACGTTTATGTGTGTCCTCACTTGAACCCATGTCATAAAACGTATGCAACATTTTACATAGCTTTGTATGGCAAAATACCTGCCTTGTGATTGACTGGCAGGAGTGACAGAGCCTCTCATTAGCTCAAATAAACTCTGGCTCACCTTTGACCCTGATTTAATGTCAAAACTCAAATTACAAATGACAGTCAAACCTCGGTTTTCGAACGTCTCGGTTCTCGACCAATTCGGTTTTCAACCAAAAATGTTGAGTTTTTTATGCCTCGGATGATGAACAAATTTCAGTTCTCGAACAAACTGAGCGCACTTGAATGCACCATTTGACTCCTCTCGCCTTCCTTACACGAGGAAGTGACGCTTCCTCGTGTTGCTTTCCATTGTGATCAGACGTGTTCAGTAAACATTTTTATTTTAAAAAGAGTGTGGTTTCGGTTTTTTCGAACAATTTCGGGTTTCGAACAGCCTTCTGGAACGGATTATGGACAAAAACCGAGGTTTGACTGTACTATCCTCTCTGCTTCAGCCCTGGATGCACCCAAGGACCTAAATGTTGCCGAGGTGACGGAAACAACGATGATGTTGGAGTGGAGGCGCCCCGTGGCCAAACTGGACTCCTACCGACTTGTCCATGTTTCCGCTGATGGCCAAAGGGCAGAGGAAGTGGTTCCAGGAGGCTCTGAGTCTCACATGTTGAGAGGCCTGACACCAGGAATGCTTTATACCATCAGCATCACTGCTGAGAGGGGCCGCAGAAGCAGTACACCATCCACCATCTCAGCACCTACAGGTCGGTAAATATGAATGATTAGCAGCCTTTTTGGAGTGACAAATGTAACATCTCCTCCATCCATACAATAGAACGCAGATTTCAGCCAAAGCCTCCCTCTGAAAAAATGTGGAATTCCGTATATGTGTGCTTTTTGGTTTTTGTTTTGCATTACTGTTTTGTCCACGGGGGATAATATTTGTATGCCTCCCTCCTTCATCCATGCATAACCCATCTAGAGTACTGTAACTAAGCAACAGAGTGATGAATACATAACCTTCTGCATCTCTTTTTCAGTTTAATTACATATCTGGAGGTTTATTAATCTCTCCTTTTAAGCAATTAAGTCTGCTTTCTTCAATTTAGGGCGCATTCCTTCTCATTGAAATTGAACCAAAATCCTTGCAACGCAGGATTCCAGCAATCTTTTTCAAGCACGGCTTTCCCAATTTTGCAATCAAAGTGATAGCAGTGCTTCTGTCAACATGACCCGTGACAACGTCATCTCCATTTTGAATGAGCTTGATGGCTTTTTTACTCCATTTACTATTCTGTCACGCCCTTTCTGTTTCCACGCACACTCCGCTGTTCATATGTGCTGTTCCCTTCTCTAACCATCCTCTATCCAGTAGCTTTCCCGAACCACTTGTGGACCGAAGATATTGTAATAGAAAGTAAAAAAATGATTTAAAAGGACAAGAAAGAACAACAATAGCACAGTGTACGTGTTCAAAAGGGAGTAGGAAGAGATTAGAAACTTAACCCATCCTGCCCATTTGTATAGTTCATATTAATGCAGTAGTATGATATTCATTGGTATAAATTGTTTGCTTGAAGTAATTCTGACTATGCCTCCGACTGGGGCTCATGTATAGCATGGTGGAATATATTTGCCAATACCGTATTCATTTCTTTTTCATTCTAAAAATAAGACATGAAATAATTGCGGCAGACTTATACACAGTGGTCAAATTGACACCAAACCACACTTTCCATTTTTCCACTGATGCAGATCCAACGTCTGTGAACAGAAATCTAAATACTAGGGCGAAAAAAAAAAGGGGGGGGGGATCTATCTTGAAAGCTTATAGAAATAACTGTTCATTGTGTATTTTTGGACTGAACACAAAGTATAATGGGCAGGGTGATGGCAGTGGTGTGTGTGTGTGTGTGTGTGTGTGTGTGTGTGTGTGTGTGTGTGTGTGTGTGTGTGTGTGTGTGTGTGTGCGTGTGTGTGTGAGTGGTGGAAGGGAGAAGGAGGAGGGAGGGGGGGGTCATTGAACAATGTTCATTCATGTGTTAATTGTTGACGTGAGCCTTGCTCTCCTCTGGTTTTGTGCGATTTGACCACGATGAACTCTGGGCGTGTCAGATAAAAGGCCCCATGCTGGGACTCCTGTTAAAATATTGTCTCTGAAATCAGCAGCCTTCTAATCCACAGCCTGCGCTGATCTGCAGCCTTTATCGTCTCCAGACACGAACATAGATTGGACACATTTTACGGGAGGAATTGGAGAAAAGAGGAGGGGTGGAGGTGAGACGAGGTTTGGACGGATATTTCAGGGATCTGCTCATTGCCTTGATGCCATGGAGAGGATTACAGGAATTTGATTTTAGACTGACCTGCTAAGACGCAACAACACACACAAATATATCACATGAATGTAACAGTTGAAATGAATGATAAATGGAGAAAGGGACCGCTGTCATCATGAGGATCGAACCAATTTTGTCCCAACATGCCATCGTATGCCTTGTGTGGTCATTCTGTAGGGGCACTTTTGTGATCTATATTATGCATGTACAATAGTTGTTTCAGTTCAGTCGCCCTCTGTGGCAGCGTGTCCATTGTTGACCTTTATCTCATGTACCACGTTCCTTCTCTTTGTTGAATTCATTGGTAGCTTGCACTGTCTGCATGGTATGATGTACATTTCTTGGAAATAAATAGACTCTAATCAGCGGGTCTGCAATGAAAGAGCCAATTGCGCGGCTCTTTCATCCTGCAGTAGCACTCTGTGACTTTAGAAAATAAATAACGTGTATTTGATTTCATTTAAATTACTTTCATTGTTCAAATGTATTTCTAAATTTGAAGATGATGGTGCTGTTCTAACATTAAAATAAAACATGCATGACTTATATGACAAACAAGCATCACCCAAGCCTCTCAGATCACACCTTTATGCACAATTTGCACAAAATTAACGTGATATCTAACAATGTTAAGTGAAATAGTCTTTGTTTTAAGACATTAAAACAGTTAGTTGAGTCGAAAATCAATCAAATTTGGTCACAAAGCACCAACCCAACTTTTTGGGTTATTCCTTTAATCGCAGGTCACCCACTTCAGACGAACCATCCATCCATCCATTTTCCGCTTTATCCTCACTAGGGTCGCGGGGGGTGCCGGAGCCTATCCCAGCTGTCTTCGGGCAGTAGGCGGGGGACACCCTGAATTGGTTGCCAGCCAATCGCAGGGCACACAGAGACGAACAACCATCCACGCCCACACTCATACCTAAGGACAATTTAGAGTGCACAATCAGCCTGCCATGCATGTTTTTGGAACGTGGGAGGAAACCGGAGCGCCCGGAGAAAACCCACGCAGGCAAGAACATGGGGAGAACATGCAAACTCCACATAGCTCCGGAGCTGGATTTGAACCCGGCACCTCAGCACTGCGAAGCCGACGTGCTAACCACTGGACTACCGGGCCGCCCAACCCGGAATTTCGTTTTGTTCAAAAAAAGTGGTCTGTTTTGTTCAAAACAACCTCAAAAATTGGGTTGTTTTGCACACCAAAAAAAACCTAAATTGGGTTGCTTTGTAAAAAACTTAAATTAATTAACCCTAAAAGTTGGTTACGTCCTTTTTTGACCCAATATTGGTTATTTTTCACCCCAACAGTTTTGAGAGTGAATTGTTGCTCACAGCTGACTACAGTAGGCTCAATTAAGTTTGGCTTTAAATTCGAGCCATCCATTTTCAAGACCGCTTTTCCTGAACAAGGTTGCGGGGAGTTGCTGGAGCCAATCCCAGTTGTCTTCAGGCGGAACTGGTCGCCAGTCAGTCGCAAACGACAAACCACCATTTACAACCACATGCACACCGTCACTGAGTGGGAACTGATCCCATGCTGCCCACACACAAATCCGACGAGTGTACCACTACACCATCACTTTTATTTATGCAATTTAACATGGAGCCAAATACAGAAAAAAAAATTGAAAACTGCTATACACCTTTTATTCCCACAGACCCCCATAACATGTCCCATGTTGTTTTGATCTCACCAATCACCAGGCTGTGCGCGTGCCTGTTGTTTTTGTTCAAATTTTAAATGGCTGCATGTCAGCTTTTGCAGCGCCTGTGTGTAACTTGGAAATTGTGTTCTCAACACTGACTGGCAGTCGCCAACAAGGGATGGGCTGGGCCTATCTGGGTCGGCCTGAAATACTGACAGAAACAGTGATGGACCTTCCGGCAGTCTGTCGGAATGCCTATCTGTGACTATTTGGCGATTGAATGTTGCTCACCCCTAGATTAGTTTACCGATATGCAAAGTACATGATCGACAACTTCAGCAAAGAATCAGGTATGGGCCACTTATCAGAAGCTAACACTGTTAGCTTTAAAAAAACCGAAAACTTCAAGGCAGCTCTAATTATGCTTTGGCTGGCCATCACTTGAAAGTGGGAAAACTTCAACAAAGTCTAGCTTCCCAGTCATGGCCACAACACTCCAGAGACCTAACTGCACTGTGTATATATGCAAGCAACTATCCATCCATCCATTTTCTGATCCGCTTTATCCTCACAAGGGTCGCAGCGGGTGCAGGAGCCTATCCCAGCCGTCTTTGGGCAGTAGGTGGGGGAAACCCTGAACCGGTTGCCAGCCAATTGCAGATGCAAGCAACTAAAAAAAGGCAATTTTCTATACTGTGTTCTCTTCAAGTCATTAAAATGCTGCCCCACCCTAAAATTGTATATAGAATGAATTGGAAAGGAAAGGCATAGAAGAGCATAATTCTTCAGCAGTGATCATGTGATTTCAACAGAGGCACTCACCACATGTCAGTCACACTGTCGTTCATGACACCTGCTCTCCATAAGCTTGGCAGTGTTGAGAGGATAATGGGAGTCGTGATGTTTGTCTGCACCCTCTATCTTTTCTCTAAATGCTACGTATACATTGGACTCCGATTACAGGCTGCTGCACATTGTTCTGCCTGGCTTTGGCATAGGTTTGAAGTGGACAGCGTACATTCTTACCATCCCGGCATGTCCACGCCGCACCTTCAAATGCTAACGGCTTATTCTTGGTCATGACCGCACACAAGCTGCATTGCATGTCTCGCTGCTGCTTTCAATCTTCAAGTCTTCTCTCTCATATGGTAATATGGAGGGGATGGCTATAGGCAGTCGTCAATAATGAGATGCCTTGTTCACTATGGTCTTTTGTTGTGACAATTGCGGAATATTTCTACCTCAGTCACGTGAGAGCAGCATTTTCCATTGAGACGGCAAAATGAAAGGACGCAACTACAAATGTGATACCATTAGTGTCAACAGCCATTTTCTGCTGTTCGCTTGAATGTAATAAACATTTCAGAATGCTGTATTTGTATGCCGACGGTCAGACCAATATCAGTTGGAATTTATCAAAATATTGTCCTTACACTACCAGCAATCCAGTCCAAACTGTCAGCAGCACCAGGCAAACCTTGAAAGCCATATTTGTTCAAACCCAGAGTTTCTCAAAGTGTGAGTTGGACCCCAAAGATGGACACATGGCAAGGGTGGAAAAGTGACAGTTTCTACACATGAACTATTTAAATTACCGTTTATTATAATGTATTGATATTCACCTGGCAAAAAAAAGTTGATTTAAATGGACATCTACACAGATGATGTTCATGGGGAACGAGGCTCTCCACAATTTTTGGAAACCACTTGTGTAACCTGTTCATTGTTTGTATTATCACCATCCATGTAACTCCATATTGATGTTTTTCATCACCCAGCGGAGAAGAAGCCCCTGGTGACTAATGTCACCATCAGCGATGTGTCATGGGACAGCTTCCTCCTTTCCTGGTCCACAGAGGAGGGGGCCTTTGAAGCGTTTCTGATCGAGGTTACCGATGCAGAGACGGGCGCTGGGTGGCAAAATCACACTGTGCCCGCCGATGCTCGCAGCATTGTCATCTCTGGCCTCACACCCAGCACCTGGTACAGGGCCAATCTGTACGGGGTATACAAGGGTCTCTTCTTAGACCCTGTCTTTGCAGACACCATCACAGGTATAAACACCGTCAATGCTGGGGCCTTCCTCTTTCCTATGCTTGAGTGCTCTCTTGCTGCTTCAGACTGTGAGAGTGATTATCTGTGTGGACTTTCCAAATGAGAGGTAGTTGAGACTGTCACATTGTCTTCGTGGAATTCTGCTGTGTTCGGCATCGTCCCAAAGTGTTCAAGTGACTCATGTGGAGGTTAAAAAACACTTGATATTTTCTTCTTTCCCTTTCATTGTAATAACTGTAAACTGCAGTCTCAAATTTGCCCTGGGCCTAAGTTCATAGAGTATATAGAGTATATTATAAAAAGGGAAATAATTGCTATTTTCTATGGACGTGAAAATCTTCCTTGGTCTAACCTCTGCAGAAAAAGGAAGCACCTTTTTGCCTCCAGCTCATTTGTGAGCACAAACATTTTAATTGTTGGAAAAATACAACAAACACAGACTAACCATCACCCACTCTGCCAGACTTCATGCCAGACGCACCATTCCGGCAGCATAACCAATTCAAATTTCAAACAACACCCTATCACGAAGCAAGATTCAGGCACTAATGCTCCATTACAGGATACAGAGAAGTCAGAAGTATCTCCCTTGGAGTATGGTGTCAAATGCAAAAAACATGACTTAAGTATTGTATTTTTATTGTACATATAATTTTATCAGCAAACTTCAAGTCAAGTCAACTTTATTGTCAAATGTGCTCGATGTGCAACATACAGCACAGATGACATTTCTTTCCTCTCAACCACAGGAAAAAGAGGTCTAAGGTAAAGTAAGGGACTGTTTTTGCAGCCACGATTGTTTAAAAAAAAAATCAACATTACTGATTTCTGAGAGGAAATAACAAGTTGTGACATCTAAAATAACAAATAAATACAGTCAAAACTTCATAGGGCATAAAGCAACTACGATAAACAAAGACATGGCATATAAGTATTGGAAGACTTTCCATCATACAGTATAAGGGTACCATTGTGCAGTAGTACCACCCAACGACAGCTGCGCGGCAATGTGCCGAGTCATCGAGCAGAGAAAAAGTGATCAGTGGTACGATACAATACAATTTTTTTTCTCCATTGTCAGACAAATAATGGTTTTCTTAACTTATCTTTTCTTATGACGGTTGTGTAATTACTGCAATTAATAATAACCATTTTTAAGCATCGTGGAAGAAAATGAATGAATTAGCGGCTACTCTTGTGTTCACTCCTACAACTGCGCAAACGCCCATTACTAGCTGCAAAAATCCCCAACAGAAGAAAATCCACCCATACACACAGTTAGACCGCGCTTTGCACTCAACTTGCTCTGGTTTCGAAAATAGGGGCCCTTGACTGCGCATGCATAAACCTTTCGAAGGACATGAATATTTAACTGTTAAAACAGGTGCACTGTTGTCCGACCCACTTCACCAATCACAGTCATTAACATTTATTACAATGCTGTGAATTTCACTATATCAGTAGGCTGTAATCAATCAAATGCAATTACTAATGATACATTGTAATATCTCAACAGAGCCTTTTCAAATCAAACATACCCGAAAATAAAACCACTTTAGTCTCATCGGACAAATTTGCATCACAGTACAACTGAGCCTATCCTGGGTTCGTTGACAGTTTTGTGAGTGTGTGTCATTCCAGCATTAATCATCATTCAACATTTTAAAGACTCAGATCAGTCAAGTGAGTGGGGAAAAAATGGGACAACTGACAGGAATTAAATCAAAACCCGGAGGCTTTTGTCAGTTTGTATGAGGCTGCTCGTCTGTATGCATCCCAAGTCCCCCAAAGACTGGGCCGCTCTTCATTCTCAGGCTGCCATTGCCCCTGGGCTCTAGTGCTTGGGTGCCAGGGGCTTCTGAGGCCATGCAGAATATGGCATACACTCAACACAGACTATTGTCTGCATGTTAATGCTCGATCAAACCATCTTTTTTTCAAAAGCACTGAACATTCCAAGCAGTGAATGCAGGGACTGACTAACTTAATTACGTCGTGCACACTAGACAACACTAGTCAAGTGGAGAAAGACATTACAAAGGAGATTAAGTACTCCAAATGAAAAACATTAAGTGAGGAAACTTTGATTAGCCAAATAGTTTTATGCAACAAATGACCGACGGAACCACAAACAGATGTGGACAGCATGCCGAATTAGCTTGGATCGCTCGACATTTCTACCACCACAAACTAACGGTAAAGTTGTCAGGTGAGACGGGCACGTAGTTACTGCGGGCGTCGCTGCATAACCTCATCCAAATAACAAGCTCGCCTTTGTGAGCGGGGGGTTCAGTTCCCTTAGGTTGTGGGGGTATGAGGGGAGACACAGTGGAAGTGGCGGTGGTGAGGCGGAGAGGGTGAAATCAGTAGCGAGCTTGCGCTTGTAAGCTGATGGATGTGACCCTCCTTCTGTTGCATTGACCAGTTAAAGCTGCCGCTGGTAGCTAATGAAGAGTGGCAGCTCCCTGGGATTTGTCTCCTCTGCTTCTCATTTCCACTGCTTCTTCTCACAGCAAATGCCTCATGCTTTTTTTTTTCTTCATAAGAAAAAAAAGGGGTTGGAAACGGACCCCTGTGACCCCCACATTTTGTGGTGTTTTAATGAGCAGCGGCACAAGGCTTTATCCCGGGTGTTTCTGAGCCTTAATATGCCTTTTGTTTCCAGATTGCTTTTAAAGTTCATTCCGGACGACGTGTCATTATGCCCAGACGTGCTACCAGAGGTTTCACTGTCTAATTAGCTTGTGGGTTTTCACAAGCAACTGTAGACTGTTGTCTTCTTCGAGGCTGCTGATAACAGCTCATCTAGCACCTTTCCATCAACCCATACACTCATTTGTAAGCATTTGGTGCACAAACCACTTGATTTCCCCCCCAGCCGTCCCACACACACACACACACACACACACACACACACACACACAAACAGATGTGGAACCTGATCTACTAATTGGGCACACTTGGCATTGCATCTGCTTTGCTGAAGAGTTAGTTCATTTTGGGCGATCTGGGAGGACTCCACACAGACAATAAATGTTTTGTGAAAGGCAGATTAAAACTGGCACTTACATTGCCATTGTAGTATCCCAGCTGCCTTCGGGCAGTAGGCGGGGGACACCCTGAACCGGTTGCCAGCCAATCGCAGGGTACACAGAAACGAACAACCATTCGCGCTTACACTCACACCTAGGCACAATTTGGGAGTGTTCAATCAGCCTGCCATGCATGTTTTTGGAATGTGGGAGGAAACCGGAGGACCCGGAGAAAACCCACGCAAGCACGGGGAGAACATGCAAACTCCACACAGGAAGGCCCGAGCTGGAATTGAACCCGGTACCCCTGCACGGTGAAGCCGGCGTGCTAGCCACTCAACTACCGGGCCGCCCCAGTTTTATAAATGAAACATAGAATCAGTTTTGCTGATGATGTTCTGGCGTTCGGACAAAGGTTTTCACTACACTACGGTACTTATTTGTATGAAACTAACAGGTAGCAGATAATGAATTTGAGTAGCTTTCAAAATAATACTTTTCAATAGTTCAATAGGATTTGGGAATTATGTCTGAAATTTGTTTAATCTGTGTTGTACTGGATTTGCTGAGAGATTATTTCTACTAACAAAAGCTGGGCTTCATGGATGCTGATCTTCCATATCAGAAATACCTGGTCCATTTTCTTTTATCACACTGTTACTTTAATGTTGAGTTTCACATATAGCAAAATTGACTTTCCTTTGTCACTCAGAGACTGAACCACAGGTGCAGGCTATCCTACTGTCTGACATCACTTCTGAGAGCTTTAGGTTGGTCTGGACGGCAGAAGAGGATGCCTTTGACACCTTTGTCATAATGGTGAGCCAGGCTGAGAGCCCAGACCAACCACAAGAGCTTGTGTTGAGCGGCGAAGAGAGAAGCACACAAGTGATAAACCTCAGCGAGGACAGAGAGTACAAAATTGAAATCTTTGGACTAATTTTGGGAAGGCGCTCCAAGTCTGTAATCGAAGGGGTGAGAACAGGTACACCTCGAAAGGATGGTACTAAGAAATGAACATTTGGGGAAGGATTTTTTAGCTGTATTTGTCTTGTCAACGTGATCAGTGTTTTTGTCCTGTTCTGTACGTTCTCACAAGCATGGAAAGGTCCAAGTTAATATCTGTTTTATTATTTGTTTACTAACCAAACAATGAACAGTTTCTGTCCAATCAACTTGATGGAGCAATATAAACTCTAAAATCTTCCTTTTTGAAAGAGATTTAGAACATCCATTTTTCTGACATAGTTGTATTTGTGTGGCCTTGTATCAGTGGCTTGGTGTCTACCAGTAATCCTGAGTGGTAGAAGTGAACTGCAACCCTTATTAAAAAATGTGATATTGCAAACTGGGTCCAAAGTTTCATCCTAAAAACATCAGCCATGACAGTTGGCTGCCACTCAGGACATTTACTGTGCTTTCATGCAATTCTATTGTATTATCATCTTTGGCTGGTTGTCCTACTAGTGATGTCTTTTGATTCTTTTTTTTTTAATGGGAAAGAGGTGGGGCTACTGTCTTTGTCATATAGAACTGGTGTCTATGGCTGTGTACTTTTTTTCTCCCTGGGGGTAAGCCTTTACTCTTGGGTTGTGTCGCGGCGGATGTTTTGTCGCTTGATGAAATGGGGGCAAGTTCATCTCCTCAGGTCTGGCACGCAAGATACTCTTCCCCCTGGCCGTCACTGGGAAGTGCTCTATGTCAGCGCTGGCTTCCACTGGTCTCCTTTTGTCTGTCTTTGTCACTTCACCATCTCTCTGTCTTCCCCTCCTTTCCTCTGTCCCTTATAGTGAAGGACTGTGAATCACAGTCTTTTCTGCTTTAACAAATGTGTTCTAACGCAAACATGTTTGATTACCTGCATAATTAGATACTCATTGACCCACATATTCTTATGTTCCCGTTCTGCAGTACTCACTAGTCTAATAAGGCAAAACACATGTTGACTCACAACCTTCTTTTTTGTCTATATTGTGTGTGGTGTCATTTCCACCAGATCTGGGCCCGCCCAAAGGCATACGCTTCTCTGATGTCACTGACTCATCTGCTACTGTCCACTGGGCAGTTCCAAGAGCCCGAGTGGACAGCTATAGGGTCACGTACGTGCCTGCTCATGGAGGTCAGTCTCATCATGTTTGAACAACATGATGATCTCTGTCAAGAAAATCAACCAAAAAATTCTGAATTCTTGTAACCACTGGCACGCTGCTACTTAAAAATGGGACTCAAGAGAATCATACCGGCAAATTTATTTTGCAAAATTGACTTTTTGACTGTATACAGATACATTGTTGGGTATTGGATACAGTGTTAGCACAAATTTGCGAACGGTGTTAGCAACATGAAAATAATGTTTGGCTAAATGTCATTCATTTAGACTGCCAGATTTTTTGACAACTGTAATTGTATTAAGTAATTTTGTGTTTTATAAAAAAGGTCAGTGATGAAATGTTACCTCCATGAATGATCTGCAATCTGTGTGTGTGTATGTGCTCGTGTGTTTGGACAATCAGGAAATGCTAAGACTGTGACAGTGGATGGATCAAACTCACAGACGGTACTACCCAACCTGATACCAGGCGTCACCTATGCGGTTACAGTCATTGCACTCAAGTCTCAAAGGGAGAGTGAGCCTGCATCAGACAGTGTCACTACTGGTAAGATTTGTGCTACACTGACGAAAGAAACACAGTCTTTGCGACACTTTGAAACTTCAGTAGGAAGACCTACCAAGTCAAATGAGATGCAAGATCCAAAAATTGTGATAAAGTTCATTATTTTTGTTAAAGTAATAATACAAATTAAACTTTCATATATGCTGTTGTAACTGAAATATTTGAGGTCTTTTATTGGTTTAATACTGATGATTTTGGCTTACAGCTCATGAAAACCCAAACTGTCTCGAAAAATTAGCATATCATGAAAAGGTACTCGAAAGGAGCTATTAACCTAATCATCTGAATCAACGAGTTAACTCTAAAACACCCCAATGATTCGTGAGGCTTTTAAAAACTCCCAGCCTGTTTCATGACTTAAAACCGCAATCATGGGTCAGACTGCTGACCTGACTGCTGTCCAGAAGGCCACCATTGACACCCTCAAACCAGAGGGTAAGACACAGATAGAATAGGCTATTCCCAGAGTGCTGTATCAAGGCACCTCTGTGGGAAGTCTGTGGGAATGAAAAGGTGTGGCAGAAAATGCTGCACAACCACAAGAGGTGACCGGACCCTGAGGAAGATTGTAGAGAAGGGCAGATTCCAGACCTTGGGGGACCTGTGGAAGCAGTGGACTGAGTCTGGAGTAGAAGCATCCAGAACCACCATGCACAGGCGGGGCTATAGGTGCCGCATTCCCCAGGTCAAGCCACTTTTAAACCAGAAACAGCAGCAGAAGCGGCTGACCTGGGCTACAGAGAAGCAGCACTGGACTGTTGCTCAGTGGTCCAGAGTACTTTTTTCAAATTTTGCATGTGATTCAGAAATCAAGGTGCCAGAGACTGGAGGAAGACTGAGGAAAAGGAAATGCCAAAATGCCTGAAGTCCAGTGTCAAGTACCCAGTCAGTGATGGCCAGGGGTGCAATGTTATCAGCTCCTGGTGTTGGTCCACTGTGTTTTATCAAGGGCAGGGTCAATGCAGCTAGCTATCGGAAGATTTTAGAGCACTTTATGCTTCCATCTGCTGAAAAGCACAGTGCCAAAACCACTAGTAAATTGTTTAGTGACCATGGTATTACTGTGCTCAATTGGCCTGCCACCTCTCCTGACCTGAACCCCAAAGAGAATCTGTGGGATATTGTGAAAAGGAAGTTGAGAGACACCTGACCCAACACTGCGGATGAGTTTAAGGCCGCTATCGACGCATCCTGGGCCTCCATAACACCTCAGCAGTGCCACAGGCTGATTGCCTCCCTGCCACACCGCACTGAAGCAGTCATTTCTGCAAAAGGATTCTCGACCAAGTATTGAGTGCATAACTGAACATAATTAATTGACGGTTGACTTTTTTTTTTGTGTTTTTCAATTGGTCGGATGAAATATGCATTTTTTTTTAGATAGGGATTTTTGGTTTTTCCTTTAGTTTTTTGCCAAGATCATCAATATTAAAACAATAAAAGACTTGAACTACTTCAGTTGTGTGTAATGAACCTAAAATATATGAAAGCCTAATATTTATCGCAGAAAAATAATGAACTTTATCATAATATACACTTTTTTTTGAAAGACCTGTATGCATCCAAGAAAGTATTCTTAAATTGGATGCCATTGCACTTTCCAGACTTCCCCACCAGCTTAATGTTTTACTGTGTTTGTTTGTCTTACAGCTTTAGATAAACCCCGTGGTCTGACTGCAGTCAATATCACAGACACCAAAGCTCTACTTCTCTGGCAGCCCGCGATCGCTACAGTAGATGGCTACGTTATTTCCTACAGTGCAGACTCGGGTAAGAATGGATATACATGGCTTGAAACCGAGAACAATTACCGAATACGAACTGTGAACATCCATATATAATAGCCTATTTGCCATATTTGTGATTCGAAGAGCTTAATTGTCAGGCGTTGGATGCATGTACTACTTTTTCTCACACATCATTAAACATATTTACATTTAGCCTTTAATTGACTTAAACTACACCCAAGCCCTCTCAGCTCAACGTTATGAACATTGCACTTTAAAACAACCGTTGCTGCATACCACACATGAAGTAAAAATCAGTCATTAAGCAACCAAGACAACAGTGAAAACAGTAAATTAATAACACGAATCAAGTATTTTTATCACAACACAAATTAAGTATTGTTATCAATGAAGAGAGTTAAGGTGGAGCGAGGCCATTTAAAGATTTGAAAAGAAATACAAGTATCTAAAGATGTAATGAAATGGACGGGAGTCAGTGAAGGAAGTTCACCGGCATTTTGGACCAACTGGAGGTGCTCGAGGTAGGACTGGCTAGCTTCCAAAATAAAGGACATGACAGGAATCCAGCCGAGATGTAACAAAGGCTTTCATGCTGTGTCATTTTTGGCATCCCCCCCCCCCCCCCCCCCCCCCCGCACAGTGGCTCCAGTGATGGAACGTGTGTCAGGAAATGTGGTGGAGTTTGTGATGACCACCTTGGTGCCAGCAACACAATATACTGTCAAGGTCTATGCCATTAGGGATTTGGCCAAGAGCGCAGTCACAACAACCGAATTTATCACAGGTGGGCTTTTGTTTCAGTTCAAAAGAATCCAGCATTTGCATTGCCGATTTAATTCATGAAAATGTTCATCAAATCACAAATTGTGGTGCGTTAGACGAGAGCATTGCAATTTGTAGCCGCTAACCAAGCCTTTTTCTGTTAAGATGTGGATGCCCCTCAGGACCTGGCAGCAAGCAACATCCAGACAGAGTCAGCCATGTTGAGCTGGAGGCCCCCACGTGCTGACATTACTGGGTACATCCTCAGTTTTGAGTCTGCTGACGGCATCATCCGGGTAAATAGATATTGCACTTCGCGTATTCTGACCTTTTAAAGACAGACATTGCTAATAGTTGTGTAATTTCCCACTTTCACCATGAGTGAACGCTGGCGCGTTTGGCTGCCGATGCTCAACCCGCATTGTGTTTTATTGTTCTTGTTCCTGATTGTAAAGTGTCCTTGGGTGTCTTGAAAGGCGCATATAAATAAAGTGTATTGTTATTATAAAGAATGCTTTCAGTAACGCGACATATTTTGACCTCATCTCAGGAGGTGGTTCTCAGTCCCACTGCAGTTTCCTACAACATGGTTCAGCTCAGCGCCTCAACAGAATACTCAGTTAGGCTGCAGGCCATCGCTGGTCCTAAGAGAAGCAGAGTCATCAGCACTGTCTTCACGACCTGTAAGTAGAGCACAACATGGACGCTGCAAGGGGAAAAAAATAATGCAGACAGAATTTTCAATCCTATAAGTCCAAGTTATTATTTGCCCCATAAATACAAAATATACATTGTGTTTCTTCATAGCTCAATGATTCTCAAACCGTGTGCCAAGGGAAGTCATTCAATTTGACTTAATATTATTTAGTACACTCCTGCTTGTCGACCTCCTGATACTGGTATTCGCTGGTTCTTTGAACTGGTTAGTACTGATGCTCGACTGCAGTGGTGTTACCCAACCTTGAGGTACATAAGCGCATTGCAGGGTGTATGTGGAAACATTTCATATTTTACTTCCCAGATGAAAAGAACATATTGTCAGTCACTTCCTAAGTTCATCTATAAAATGGTTTGTGTGCTCTACAACTTGTTGCCCTGGGGAGACAGAGCTCCAGCATTTTGTGGTAAATGTCGATTATTAGTTTAGCAAAGGCAGCTTCATTATTTATTTGGATTTTCTGTCTTCATTTCTGTCTCATATTTGTTTTCCAGGCAACATATTATTAATTTGAATGAAAAAGAAGGCATTGCTTGGCAATTAAATACTGTATTAAAAGAGACAAAATAAAATGATTTTGATTTAACAGTCACTTGTGTTGCGCGACATCATTAGGGAGCCAGAACTTAAGTGTGTGTGTGTGTGTGTGTGTGTGTGTGTGTGTGTGTGTGTGTGTGTGTGTGTGTGTGTGTGTGTGTGTGTGTGTGTGTGTTTCTAGCTGGTGTGCTCTACAAATATCCAAGGGACTGTTCCCAGGCCTTGCTAAATGGTGAAATCACATCTGGCCTTTATACCATCTATCTGGGGGGAGATGAGAGCCAGCCCCTTCAAGTCAACTGCGACATGACCACTGATGGAGGCGGATGGATTGTGAGTCCCTGACGTATTTAAAATGTGTTGGACAGAGACGATAAACATTATTTTGGCTTAATTTTAACATTCTTTAAAAGCCCCTCCATTAAATATTTGAAAATTCAAAAATGTTAACTCCAGAAAGTGAAACTTACTTTTACTTGAGTCTTTATTCAAAATTGTATATATAATAGTGTGACTGGTTGTTCGTCTTTACATGTGCCATGTGACTGACTGACGACTAGTTCAGGGTGTAGTCAACCTTCCGTCCAAAGTCAGCTGGGATAGGCTTCATCAACTCCCTGCAACCCTGTTCAGGATAAGCGTTGTTAAATCGATCCATTCTCCGATCCGCTTTATCCTGACAAGGGTCACGGGGGGTGCTGCAGCCTATCCCAGCCGTCTTCGGGCAATAGGTGGGGGACACCCTGAACCGGTTGCCAGCCAACCGCAGGGTACACGCAGACGTACAACCATCCACGCTCACACTCACACCTTGGGACAATTTAGAGTGTTTATTCAGCCTTCAATGCATGCTTTTGGAATTTGCGAGGAAACCGGGGTACCTGGAGAAAACCCACACAGGCCCGGGGAGAACATGAAAACTCCACACAGGGAGGACGGAGCTGGAATTGAACCCGGTACCTCTGTACTGTGAGGTTGACGCGCTAACCACTGGACCACCGGGCCGCTCTTCTGAATACAGTAGTACGATATTATCACTTTAAAATTATGGCTATAATCATGTTTTGACAACATCTCCTCGTGAAGCTGGCCCGTCTGCGAAAGTCACCTAGTGTACATCCAGATCATTCAATCATTATCTGGTTCAGTTTTTGTATTCTGGAAAAAAATGGAAAAAATGACTTCGGCCATCATTTAGGAAGGTGACAATATGGCAGTGGTGATAAGCGATCAAAAAAAAAAAAAAAAAACATTCATCCTGCAAAATCACATATTGTTCTCTTTTTTCCATGACAGATTTTCCTCAAACGTCAAAGTGGCAGACTGGAGTTTTTCCGCAACTGGAAGAATTACACAGCCGGCTTCGGAGACATGAATGATGAATTTTGGCTGGGTAATTTCAAATAAATCACTCACAAAATAGTTTGTCCCAGATTCTGGACACTGTATTCCATTCGGCTACTGTTTTCATACTTTTCATATTCAATAATCATTAAGTAGATTAGTGTCATGTCCACGTCTGTAAAAATGTTGTCCCAAGTTATTCATGTTCATTTTGAAACAGTGAAGGAAAGCAGAGTGTGTTCGACACCCGTTGACATTTTTACTGTAATGACCAGCGTTTGTTTGGTGAGTGATTGGCAGAATACACTAGATAAGTTTGGTCTCAAGCTGAGCACTCAAGTGAGTAAAAATACAGCACACTGTGGATGTGAAACTTTGGAAACGTTGTGTTTCACTATCCTCCAAAGTGCAAGTGAAACACGTTGCAGTGATAATTTTACAGTTTACCCCCAGCGAGTCCCAGGGACTCGCTGATCAGAAAAGTGTGAGTCCCATTTAGAGTGTCCCAACTTGAATTCTGAAGTGGTCTACTTATTCAATTGCATATGATAATAACACAAACAACAACATATACATACAATTATAACATATACATACAATTATAAGCAAATGCTGCAAAAATTTAAATAATTCAGTAGCAGGATTGAGGATTTCGGAAACTCACGTTAACCATTTTTCGGTCCCATCGGATTACCCAATGGGAAACCACAGTAACTAATTTTGGGTTCCATAAACGTTCATCATGGGAACCCATTTTTCTATTTTGACTGATATTCATAATCAAGAATTCTGAAACTCAAAAGTATAACGTGTCAAGGGTAAATGTTTGAAAACCACACATTAACAAGGAACATTACATCAGCAGCTGTGTACTCCAGGTTTATTCAAAAAAATAAATGGATGAAAATATTCTGTACTCATATGGCATCATGAATACAGCATACCACAAAATCAGAGTGTTCTTTCCAATCTCACACTGCAAAGATGAATTTAATGGTAATCATTTATACAGGTAAGTATTGACGTGGCTTGACATCCTCTTCCCAAGACGATGCATGTGTTATTTACTATCAATTTGACGAAAGAATCTAACACACGTCATCATTAGTTCTACCAACAGTTAACATTAGCATTACTACACCTTGTGACGAATGTTTTATTCCTAAAGTTACCATGCTACAATCAGTAAATGATAGAATAACCACTACTATTTCTTAATATTTTTCATAGCGATTAGCCTATAGATCTAATGACCAACTTGCCTCGGAATCGTGCCTCCCGTATCTCGCTCTCGTGGTCTGTGCATACGTCACAGTTGAGTTTAGTGATACGCCCTTCGGACGATTCATATGAAAAATCAGACTGGCATTGCCCATTTCTTAAATGTCGTAATTAGTAGACCTTTGTGTGGGGGGTTTTTCGCCGCCATCTCAAACTTTCATCCGCGCGATTACTCAATTTGTGACTAAAATAGCAACCCGCATGCGCACATAACATTATCTGTTACGTCACCCCGCCCCAACACTGAAAACAAAACGAAAGTAAATTAGAAGAAACACACTCACACACAACACCACAAACACACATACAGGCACAGTGAAATCACGTTGATCACACAGGAGAGGTTCGATCGCGTACAGTCAACTCGTGTGCTGTGACTTTTATGGTTAAACGATTTTTCGGTACCATCAAAATGACGCCACGGAAACGACGCGCTATCGGTAACGATCGTTACCGTGAAATCCTCAGGCCTGCCGTAGTTTTTTTGTTTGTTTGTTTTGACTGAGAAATTTCCTTGCGTCCCAAAAACGCACATTATTTGGAACTGTGCGTCCCGCGGGAAAATTATGCGTCTAGGACGCGGGACACAGAGGTAACGAGATGGATGACTTTGTTTTGCCCCTCAGGTCTGTCCTACCTGCATAAGATTACAGCAGGTGGTCAGTATGAGCTGCGTGTGGACCTCAGGGACAAAGGAGAAACAGCCTACGCTCACTACGACAAGTTCTCTGTCTCCGAGCCAAGGACTCGCTATAAAGTCCATGTTGGGGGATACAGTGGAACGGCAGGTAAATATAAATAAAAGCATAAGGCCAACCAAAGTACTTCAATGTCTTGGACTTGCTTAAAATCTCCTGTGCAGCGTACACAAAAAAACCTCAACCACAGTTGACCCCATTGTCTGTCTCTGAAGGTGATTCAATGACCTACCACCATGGTCGTCCTTTCTCCACTTATGACCATGACAACGACATCGCTGTGACCAACTGTGCTTTATCATACAAGGGCGCCTTCTGGTATAAAAACTGCCACCGCGTCAACCTCATGGGAAGATACGGTGATAACAGTCACAGCAAGGTACGATTGATTTACAGTACCGTATTGGCCCGAATATAAGACGGTGTTTTTTGCAATGAAATAAGACTGAAAAAGTGGGGGTCGTCTTATATTCGGGGTCTAGACATTATACCCATTCACGACGCTAGATGGCACCAGATATCAATGAAGCTAATGCTGAACTCCACTCCCCAGGCCAAAGGGAACCCCTGCCATGAAGAATAAAAATAAAAATAGCGGTAGCATGAAGAAGAAAAATAAGCGCTAAGAAGGAAAAGAGAAGAAAATCATAGAAGAGATAATAGAAAATGGAGAAATGTAGTGACAATCTGGAGAAAAGTGGGTCAAAGATCGGCCAGGTTCACCGACAGCTGAGGAGAAGTTATGATGTAATTTACATTTCAAAAACCAGAAGCCATTCATTTACGAATGTGATTGCACTTTAGATTTGAATGAGGCAAAATAACATGCTTTTTCTCTCAAATATATTGTTATAATCATTTGTTTTAGATGTACTGTAATTATTTTCTGGATAAAACTTAATTTGGTGTTCAAAAAGTCTTTTTTCAAACTTGAGTCTTGAAAAAGAGGGGGTCGTCTTATAATCAGGGCCGTCTTATATTCCGGCCAATACAGTACTACGTACAACGGGGCACGCTCGCAGAAATACAACACATCTATCAGCGACTCCTTTCAACCAGCTGCACTATTTGGATGAAAGGATTCAGAGAGACGCAGCTTAGTTGAAAAATTCATTAAACAGGGCGGAATATTCCCACCACAACATCATCAGTTGTACTTTTATGCAAAGTGTCCCACTAGAATGTGGTCGCAGCCTTTCCTCCTTTGAAATGAATTGCACTTGTCCATCCTCAGGGTGTCAACTGGTTCCACTGGAAGGGCCACGAGCACTCCATTGAGTTTGCAGAGATGAAAATTAGGCCATCCAACTTCAGGAATCTGGAGGGACGGAGGAAACGCTCATAAGCGCATCGCCTCGACAACAACAACAGCAACAACATTGCTACCGTTCCCCACAAAACACCTCAACCCTGACCTAAACCTCCCCCCGCCATGCAACAACCAAAGCCACTGCCAAGGCCCGCGCTGCTTCCATGCAGATCAACACAACTTACTGTTCTCTTACAGGCTGCCTATACCCCGCTTGCTGCCTGTGCCAAAACGTACATGCATGTTGCAAACTGGACTTAAGTGAAGCCCGAACACATTTTGAGTCACACACCAAAGAGAACAGAACAATTGCGCAAGACCCGATGATCCAAATCTCTTGTGTTTGCAGCATTCGTCGCAAGGCATGTGTGCAGCTTGGGCATTTCATTATGTACAGTCGTGAATTGTCCCATCTCACTAGCCGAGCCATGGTAACTTTGTGCATTTCAGAGTTGGAAATAAGGTCTTACGGCGGGCTAAGCACAGCAATGATTACACAATTGGAATGGAGATAGCACAAGTCCAATCAAAGACACTACCCACCTGCCCCACACCTGACACCCCCACCGCCCCCCCCCCCCCCCTGAAACCCTCCACGTAAATTGCCATTTGTTGGTCTTTGTGTGACTAAACTTTGTTGTCTCTGTGCCACTTTATCCTCCTCTGGTTTCCTCACACCCCTCTACACATGCTAATCAATGATAGGATAGGTGTTGATACGAAAAGAGAAAAACAGATTGGGTACAATGCTTTACACTCATTTCAAGAGCCCCCCCCCCCCCCGAGTATTGCATAATAGCCACTGCACTGTGCATTAAAGGGGACATATTACGCATTTTTCACCATTCCAAAAAGTTCCCAGGCGACTTGATAAAACATCCTTGGCATTGATCATAATACATTCACATAATTGCAGCGACTAACGTAATATCCACTTATAATGCTCAATTTCATTTTTTTTAGGATTTAGCGGTTGATGGGTTGGACGGTCTCATGCAACCCTTGTTCAACAGAGCCAATAGGCTTTAAGTGCCATGACAACTTGGGGCGGAGCTTCAGGCTGTGTTCATGGGAGGGGCAGTTTGTGCTCAAAAACTATTTGGAGTCAAGAGAAAGGTGAACAGATGAAGCATCGAGAAAGCAAACAAAGGCAAAAATGTTCACTGCTGGAGAGGCAGCACTTTAACACTTTCAGGCACCCTGTAACCTGATAACATGATAAGCTGTCCACTGTAGTAACCGCTGTCCCTGAAAAGGTTAATACCAAGCCACCCGTTTTTTGTTTTTTTTACACTTTTCAGATAGTGATTGTGGCGCATGCATTTGGCCAGACACAAAGACCCCCTTTGGTTGTTCCGAAAACTGGGACTCCTCACTCCACCTAGCCGCCAAGTCATGGTTGGAGAAACGCGTTATGGAGGCTCTGTTAGTCTCACAGTTGGTCACGGTGACGCAAAATTCAGAATGGCTCGCTCAGAGACACATTTCCAGAAATGGGCAGCTCAAAAAATTGGTGTGCTTATTTCATATCACACTTGGTGGGTGGTTAAGCACTCTCTGACTCAACTATTTGGATACAAGCGATTGCATTTTTTCATATGTCCCCTTTAAGACACTCATTTATATTCATGTGTTTGATGAAACCAAGGCAGGACCTATTATTGAGTATATTTTTTTTTCATACTTGGAATAATGCAAATACAATAGATATATGTCGCAAAAAAGATTTGTCGTGTTGTGACACACAAGAGTTTGATGCTCTAAATGTAAAAACCTAGCAAGCTCATTAAGTATGTCGTTGAAAATGTTTGGATGAGCTAACTAGAAAACTGGTAAATGTTTTCAAGCCCCCGTTTCCCGCCGTGGCAGGATACCAAACCACTGACCATCAAAAGAATGCTTGTGTAAGTTTATTTTGTTCTTATTGATTTGTTTGTTTATAACTGGGTTAACAACAGGTGTTTCTCTGTAAACTGTATTACAATAAAACTTTGTTTTCAAGGATGTTTTTTTATGACAATTTCCTCTTTGCTACAGAAATTTGTCACACGTTATCAGAAACCTGCAGGCCTAAGATATACTTTGAAGAAACCTCGAACCATGGATATAGACAGATCCTTCTAAAAATGCCCCTTAATTGTCCATCTTAGCAATATTATTAATGATAGCAGCAGCGATTATCTATGTTAGTAATTTCTTCAAACCCTGAATACCAGATAAGACGCAATATAATTTGGACCTCAATATATGTCGAAAGTGGGCAGCTTTTCATCCATTGCAATCTGGGAAGTCAACCAGAACAACATGAAAAATTTTAATTCATTGTCTCAAAAAATCGTTGTCGCCTTCCACGGGCCATTGGGTAAGATGCCACTTTAAAAGATTTTACATTTTTACAAAAACTTGTCTTGTGTGATGTAAGTATCCTCCAAATGTATTTAGTTGGTGGCACCTTGGTAGTCAACTGGTTAGCTCGTCGGCCTCACAGTGCAGTTCCTCTGTGGAGTTTGCATGTTCTCCCTGTGCCTGTGTGGGTTTTCTCTGGGTATTCCAGTTTCCTCCCACATTCCAAAAACATGCACCGTAGTTTAGTGGAACAGTCTAAATCGAAATTGTCCCTAGGTGGGGTGTGGGCACGAATGGTCGTTCGTCTATCATTGGCTTGCGACCAATCAAAGGTGCCCCCGCCTACTGCCTGAAGACAGCTGGGAAATGCCCCAGCTGTTCGAATAATGGATGGATGGATGCATTTACTAGACGCAGTTCTTGTTTATATAAAAAGTATTATGTTGAGTCTTAAATTGAATATTTTTCTTAATGGGGGCATCTTTCAACAGTTACCATTAAAACATGAAATCAAATGAAAAAAAACAAACTTTGAGAGCAAATGAGAAATGACTATGGAGAGTGAATCTACACAGCTGTTTACTGTATTGCTACGTCTCATGACTACACAGGGCCTATTGAAACCCTTTGAAATTGTAATTCAGATATGACGTCATGGATGACAGAGCATTTCCACAATCAGGACAAAACTGAGGTTTTAATTGTTGGCCCTCGTGTGTGTGTGTGTGTGTGTGTGTGTGTGTGTGTGTGTGTGTGTGTGTGTGTGTGCGTGTGTGTGTGTGTGTGTGCTCTTTTCTGTACAGTACTTGAATAAAGTGTCAGTTAAAAGCAATTAGTTTGGGTGGCAGCGCTCACATTGTAGGAGTGCTCAGGGAACATTAGCTCGAAAGTGTAGTTTTATTTTTTTTTCATTGGGCTTGCACACGCACACACACGCGCACGCACACACACGACAGGAGAAATGAAGTGCAGTGAACAAAACTTTAAAAGACACGCCGTCCAAAACACCAATGAAGAAAATTAATGTCACTATCGATATTGTGTGTTAATAAGGATACAATATTCAGAAGTGTATAGACAAATGATAGTAATAGTCGCGGCGGAGAGAAACACTTTATTCGTGAAAAGCAAGATTTGAGAACCAACATCTACTTCTCCTTTCTTACCTTGCCACCTAGTGTAAAATTAAGTAGTGCACTCTGCCAAGCTACTCGACATTGGCTGTGTCAAATGTGAATTTTATGACAATTATTTTACTATATGTCGCAAGCCGAAATTCTGGAATGTAAATTGTGACTTTTTTTTTTAATGTGTACCTCCAATCGGAAAATAAAATAGATTATAATTAAAATGATCACGGTATATTTTTGAGTACCGGTACTAAAACTAATATTATTCTTGTAGGACAATTTCCCCCTAATATGTATTGCAAAACCATTCACAGAGTTTGCAAAACTAAAAGCCCAAATAACAGCTTTGGACTGAGTTTGTAATTTTGTAACTCACTGCTTTACCCTCAATTTCCAAATGATCAACACACTCTGTGCAAAACAGTACAGTGTAAACATTTATGGCTATTATTTTCATTATTCTGCCGACTGTCTGGCCACACTGTCACAGGAGAATGCCACAATTCACTTAGTTGTGGCGAAATGGCTTGTCTTTTGGTTGCAAAGCTTTTACCTGCCCCTCTTGGGCACAGGTAATGAATACCTTTTGAGTTGTAAAATCACACACAATTTAGATGGAAATGACTATATCTCACTTTAATGTGATTACATTCATGTTTCGAGTTTGTAATTGATCAGTGAAACAATGTTTGTCACGGAGACTTTGGCAAATAAAAGAGTAAAACAATGACAATTCCAAATTCACAAAAAAAGTGAAAAATAGTTTTGTAAGAAGAGTACGTTGACGTTCAATGACTTCATGGAATATTAAACAAAATCATACAGGCACTTTTGATGCAAAGAGTAGATCGTTAAACTCAAAGTTGGCAAAAATAGGACCATAAGATTTTTTTTTCTCACTCAGGAACAAAAAGTACCGGTACTTACGTTTGGAAATGGAGCAAGAAAAATGTATTCAAAAATTGCCAAATAATGAGAGAGACCCCATATGGTCAAATATGACAAGAGAGACAGAGAAAAAAAGCCTTATTGAAGTCAGAAAACAAATAACCACATATTTTCATCCATCCATTTTCTATATCGCTTTTCCTCATCAGGACTTCGGGCGAGAGGTGGAGTACACCCTGGACTGGTTCCCAGCCAATTGTAGTATCGATAATAATTTAAAAAAGGTCATGAGGACTGTTCAATCTTTATAAGAGGCCCGTCCCGCAGATGGATTGAGACCTCACTATTATTAAGCAAGTAAAAACAATGGTGAATTAATGAAAGAACAACAATGAATGACTTCCGATCTGATAGCTATGAAGACACCAACACTGCCGCAAGCAGACTTGAAACCAACGATGACATCCACTTCCTTTGAACACATCACTCGACACACTGACTGAAATATCGTATATGAGACAGACCGAACTGGGTTCACATTGACTCTTTTGGGGAGGTATTGTGTTTTTTGAGCACACCATTTACACTGCAGATACAGAGAATGTGTACATTCGATTACATGTACATGGAGCTATTTAGAAAGATTCTTCGTGGCGCAGTCAAAGTTTTCATCCAATGGGCATTCGGTGCTAATAATTCATTTTAACCCGTTTAGGGTCGTGGGTGATTTGGAGCCAACACCAGCTGACTTTGACTTATGGGCTTCCACTTTTTCAATTACAGTATTTAGAATTTTTTGTTTCATTAAAAAATGTAATCATAAATCATAATAAACATGAATGAAAACGGTAAAGAAAAGATATGGCAACAATTTTTTTCCATCTCCATTTACAGTATATGCAAACACCAACTTTTTATGATCAACCATAAGTTACTGCTGTTCCTCAAGAAGGTTCCATCATAATGAAACACTGAAATAACATTTTAGGGGATGTAAAAGACAACAATAGCTTCCCCATTCAATCCCAAATTAGCGTCATAACTGACTGTTTTGACCATACACAAACCTCAGATGATCACAGCGACTATTAGTAGATCAGTTACTGTATTAGTAAAACAGCCATTGTTAAACTGAAGTGCACAATGGGTGAGATATGACCATATATACCACAGGTTTCAAACCAAAGGCCCATGGGCCAGATTTGGACCGCTACATCATTTATGTGGCCCGCGAAAGCAAATCAAAGATGGCAACTTTTCTGATGCTTGCTAAAATCTCTACAAAAATGAGTTTGACACCCCTGATATGTATGGTCAAAAAGGTTTCATCTGGTGGAATTTGGCTATTCAACTTGACTATTGTTACAAAACTCAAGAGTAAAAAAAAAAACCCACTCATACATTCAGATGCACACACACACACACACACACACACACACTACACAACATTCATGATTTAAGTAGTTTACTTGAATTCATGGAATTCAAGTAAAGTCCACAGTCACATGCTGATCACGGTTGAAAAAGTGAAGTGGTATCAACAGAATACTGCTCCTTTAAGCAAATAAAACAAAACAAGTTAATGCAGCTACAATCCATTGTTTTTGTGTGGGGTTTTCTTAAAATGCTAAAATGAACAGCACATGTGTTGCTGTCTGTTTGGGTCCATCATATACATGTGCTGGGGGACATCCAAAAAAATAGATGTTAAAATGAAATAAACAATTTCTTAGTATTATTTTTCCTTATGAACCGTATGAGGCAGGCACACTGTCATGTCACCACGGTTATTTTAATAACTCGCTAAACTATATTGGTTAAATAGAAATTCAGTGAAGTACTGATGGTCCACTCAGCAACATGTTTTGGTAGCAAATAATTATTTGTGTTGGTGTTTTTAGAACACTGTCTTTGATGGGTACACGAAGAGAAACATTGGCAGTTAAGTGTACAAACTCTTGCATATTGCCAAATGACAGACTCGAAAGAAAAATGTCATTTAGTGGTAATACAAATGTCTGATTTCATCTTAGAGCCCAGTGAGGTCTACGATGGCCTTGATGAAGATGGTGTCATCACGAATGTAAGAGTTTTTAGATTCCAGTTTGGAGAGTGGACAGAAGAGCGGGCAGCCACTGGCAATGTTCATGTCGCTGACAGGCCTCTGGAAGGATGAAGATGAGATGTCGGGCCGGAACGCATCGATGATGTGCTCCCTGTTGTTCTGGTCAAGCAGCATTAGGGTGACCTGGGTACAGATGTGGACAGCTTCCTTGAAACACGTGTTCCAACATGCGGTAAAAAGGCCAGTTGTGATACAGTGGTGCCACGATTTAAGAGTTTTTTGTTTGTTCCACGACCAAGCTTGTACTTCAATAGCCCCTCTTCCACCAACAGGCGCGGGCACCTTTCGTTCATGGTTATCTAAATTCCAGGGAATACAAAGTTTCAGTGGCCCAGATGGTTTGCATTTCCACTGTAACTCATTGTTCTTGGTAGATCACGCAAATGAGACTGATCATATATTCAGGGGGAGCTGTTGTGTTACTTTGTTACTCATTACTGACACCCTCTGGCTCTAAAAAGTCATTGCGGTTACTTCAGTGACCTTTAAAGTTAGTTTTATTATTCTATTCTATCACTTAAACAAAGTTTAAAACATATTGGATTGCTTTAAAACAAACAATCATTTTTTGAATGTGTCAACATGAAAGTCAGAGTAAAAGTGTCGTTGCTTAGGTGTACTTATTCACACCGTCACTCGACGCGCTAAAGAGTCCACCCGGCCGCCTATGTAATAATAATTTTAAAAAAAAAATTCATTCATTCATTTTCCGAACCGCGTTATCCTCACTAGGGTTGCGCAGGGTACTAGAGCCCATCCCAGCTGTCTTCGGGAGGGGACACCCTGAACTGGTTGCCAGCCAATCGCAGGGCACACAGAGACAATTTAGAGTGTTTATTCATGCTTCCATGACATGTTTTTGGAATGTGGGAAAAACCCACGCAGGACCGGGGAGAACATGCAAACTCCACACAAGGAGGCCGGAAATGAACCGGTACCTCTGCACTGTGAGGTTGACGCGCTAACCACTGGACCACCGGGTTGCCTCTCTGTGTCTGTGTCTCTCACTCTCACTCTCACTCTCACTCTCACTCTCTCACTCTCACTCTCACTCTCACTCACACACACACACACACACACACACACACACACACACACACACACACACACACATTTTATATCTCACTGGGCTCCAAGTGCCTGTGTGGGTTTTCTCCGGGGACTCCGGTCTTCCTCCCACATTTAAAAAAATATGCCTGGTTGGTTAATGAAACACTCTTAATTGCCCCTAGGTGTGATTGTGAGTGTGAATGGTTGTTTGTCTTTGTGTGCCCTGTGATTGGCTGGCTACCAGTACTGGGTGTACCCCGCCTACTGCCCGAAGACAACTGGGATATGCTCCAGTACGCCCTCTGGTTCGGATAATGGATGGATGAATGGATGACATTTTACTTAGTATATAAGTGTTACCTTCTGATTAAAAGGCCACTTAAGGAGTGCATCACTGTGTCCTCTCATCACCACAAAGAACAGAGATAAATGGGTGCCTCTTCCTGTCCCATCTCCATTGAGGTAAATACGCAAGCACATCTTGTAGCCATATTTACTGGTATAAAAGGCTAGAAAACATGAGAATGTATGTTATTGCATCAAAAAAGAAAGACTCATCAGCCTCTCAACAATAATCAAAATGCCGACCATCAGATAATTACCAGGAGAGAACATCGCAGGAGCTCGGCCAGCCACAGCATCCTGCCTCTTCTTTGTAAAATCGGAGATCTTCCACACAAAGATGCCATCATATGTGGCTGCTGACATCTCCCTCATCTTCCCCTCCATCTCTACGATGGACAAGTCCCGCAAGCTCACAGTTCTCTCCAGCTGACGAACCTTAACCACACACACAAATGAACTGTCAAACTCAAGAAAAATCTAAATGCTTATTCGAATCATTTGAATTGTTGTACATGACGTAGAGAAAATTAGAATTTTGTATCTCAAACTGATTGACTGTTTTTACTGTCTTTTGTTTTTTTCGGAAGGAAAGGAAGCTTTCAATGCTTTCGCGACATTCGCGAGGTGAAGCCGAGAGGAGGTATATAAAGTGACAGTCAAACCTCATGGTTTTCGGACGTCTCCCTTGGTTCTCGCTACATAGGAAGCGACCATTGTGAGCGGTTTTTGTATTGTTCAACTAAAATTAAAAGCAGACGTGTTTGGTGAGAGTTCTTTAGGACTATGAAATCCTCGAATGGTTTGCCTGGCACGAGGGGGGGGGGGGGGGGGGGGGCGTGCGTTTGTTTGCATTTTTCAATGCATTTCCAATCGCAGGGCAATTCCAATCGGACTGCTAGGGCAAACTGAGCAGCACGGGAGAAGTTGCGTTTGTTTACGGCCGGCATTTTTCAATGCGCGGCACTTCACTCTGGTGTCTGACTCGGCAATTCGCTACAGAAACAGCTTGTGAGCGTTTGTATTGTTCGATAGAATGTTTTTTTAAAAAAGCAACGTGTTTGGTGAGAACTACGTTATATTGGACTCATCGTGTATCAGCCCCTAATCATGCGAGGTAGCGAAGCCGAGAGGGTGAGGTAGCAAAGCCGAGAGGAGTAAATAGTGAAAACTATAACATTTAAGAAAGATTTAATCCAAAATCAGGTGTCGCGGCGCTCCCTTGTGTGAAGGAGTTCGGGATGCCGAATTGCGCCTACTGCCTGCTGACAGCTGGGAGGGCGCAAGCGACATTGTGAGCAGACGTTTTCCGACACGTGTCAGGCAACGAAAGTTGAATTCAACTAAACCACAAAAACACACATACAGGCACAGAAAATCACGTTGATTTGATCGCGTACAGTCATCTCGTGTTACTTTTATGGTTAAACGACTTTTCGGTACCGTCAAAATGACGCCACAGAAACGACACGCTACTGGTAACAATCGTTACCGTGAAATCCTCAGGCCTGCCGTAGTTTTTTTTTTTTTTTTTTTGACTGAGAAATTTCCTTGCATCCCAAAAACACACATTATTTGGAACTGTGCGTCCTGCGGGAAAATTGTGCGTCTAGAACGCGGGACGCAGAGGTAACGACGAGATGGCTGATATATATATATATATACACAGTCAAACCTCGGTTTTCGGACGTCTCGGTTCTCGTACAATTCGGTTTTCGAACTAAAATTTCGAGTTTTTTATGCCTCGGATGACGAACAAATTTCGGTTCTCGAACTAACTGAGCGCACTTGAATGCATCACTTCACTCCTCTCGGCTTCGCTACCTCATGTAGCAACGCTACCTCATGTAGCAACGCTACCTCGTGTAGCTTCGCGAGGTAGCGAAGCCGAGAGGAGGTAGCAAAGCCGAGAGAAGTGAAGTGACGTTACCTCCTGTAGCCGCTCCCTCGTGTAGCGGCGCTCCCTCGTGTAGCGTCGCTACACAGGAAGCGACCATTGTGAGCAGACGTTTTTGTATTGTTCAATAGATTTTTTTTAAAAAGCAGACGTGTATGGTGAAACGCTTCCTAGTGTAGCGTCCATTTGAGCAGACGAGTTTGTATTGTTCAATAAAAAAAAGCAGACGTGTTTGGTGAGACGCTTCTGTTAGGGCGAGTGAAATCCCCCTCTTTTCATAATGGTTTGCCCTGGCAGCACAGATGGGCGTGGGGGGGCGTGCGTTTGTTTACGGCCGGCATTTTTCAATGCAGCGGCACATAATGAACACTCTGGTGTCCGGTGTCTCATTATTATGCAATAATCGTACAGAAACAGCTTGTGAGCAGACGAGTTTGTATTTTTCGATTGAGATTTGTTTTTTTTAAAAAGCAGACGGTTTGGTGAGAACTACGTAATATTGGACTGTTATTTTTGCATCGTGCATCAGCCCCTATCATGGCACCAAAGAAAGCAAGTGGAAGTGGTGAACCTGGTGAAGAAAAGAAGAAAATAGTGCGCAAAACTATAGAATTTAAGAAAGATTTAATCACAAAATATGAGTCAGGTGTGCGTGTGTCTGTGTTGGCGAAGGAGTTCGGGATGCCGAAATGCCCCGCCTACTGCCCGCTGACAGCTGGGAGAGGCGCACGCCCCACAACAGATAGAGAGAGAGATGTTCCTTCAATTTTTATGTTACTATGTTAATGTTAAAATTGGTCATCTCCCATTACATTTGTACAGTTTATGGTGTGAAATTGTAAAAAAAAGTGGTTTAAAAAAGTTGTTTTCTTGACTTGGAACGGATTAAAACATTTTACATTGATTTCAATGGGAAACATGGTTTCGGTTTCCGAACAATTCGGTTTCCGAACAGTCTTCTGGAACGGATTAAGTACGAAAACCGAGGTTTGACTGTATAGATATTGCTGGCGACGGGCCGGAACCTCCTATGTCACAATTTGATGAATTCCATACTTTTTGTTTTTAACAACTCTCATGTTGGTGTTATTTTTATCAACTATTGACCAACCTAAAGTATTGACAATGGCTTGCTCTATTTGACGATGAAAAGCTAATTTCTGAAATCATTCGAAAGGACCTCAACAGCACACACACTCAGTTTGTGATGGTTGATAAATCCACAAATTCCCCAAATCAAATACAATAGCACCTGAACTAATTTCAAAATAGAAATGCAATGCAATATTTATCGACACGTTCAGGCTGCAGGAATTTTTCATTTCAATCAGATTCCTCCTCAAATTTGATTTTGAGGGCTGACTGTCCACATTGTTTGAGCAAGTATCCAAATGGGATCTGACCCTGTTGAGATTGGGCCACATTATTGACCCATCTGACCGGTTACTATAGCAATGGTGTAGGAATGGAGGCGTCATCCAGCACATGCAGTATTTGACTTAAGAATTCACCGGATAGTCCTCCAAAAAATACTGTAAATGTGCATGTGCTTCACAGAACAATTAGTCAAGTCAAAAGTCAAGTCAAATTTATACTGTATCAGCCTTAATCACCACAAAGTCTTTAAAGGGTTTCACCACAGCTGACAAATATTAATTTCATTCACGCACACAAGCACAAGGAGAATATATATATATATATATATATATATATATATATATATATATATATATATATGTATATGTGTGTATATATATACACACAGTCAAACCTCGGTTTTCGTACTTATTCCGTTTCAGAAGACTGTTCGGAAACCGAATTGTTCGGAAACCGAAACCATGTTTCCCATTGGAATCAATGTAAAATGTTTTAATCCAAGTCAAGAAAACAACTTTTTTTTTTTACAATTTCACACCATAAACTGTACAAATGTGATAGGAGAGCAGGTAATATGTAAAATACTGTACAAACAAACTGTAATATACTTTATTTTCACCAATTTTAACATTAACATAGTAACATAAAAATTGAAGGAACATCTCTCTCTATCTGTCGTGCGGCGTGCGCCTATCCCAGCTGTCAGCAGGCAGTAGGCGGGGCATTTCAGCAACACTGCCAACACAGACAAACGCACACGTGACTCATATTTCGCGATGAAATCTTTCTTAAATTCTATAGTTTTGCGCACTATTTTCCTCTTTTCTTCACCAGGTTTACCATTTCCACTTGCTTTCTTTGGTGCCATGATTAGGGGCTGATACACGATGCAAAAATAACAGTCCAATATTACGTAGTTCTCACCAAACACATCTGCTTTTTCAAAAAAAAATTCTTAATTTAAAACTCGTCTGCTCACAATGGACGCTACACGAGGAAGCTGTTTCTGAACCCGGTTCAGATCCCAATGATTTCAATAACCTACGCCACATCTCTCACCTTCCTTTCATCTCGAGAATTCTAGAAAAAATTGTTGCCTCTCAGCTCCACTCCCATCTCACCTGCAATAGTCTTTATGAACAATTCCAGTCCGGCTTCCGTCCCCGTCACAGTACAGAAACAGCTCTCATAAAAATCACAAATGATCTTTTCATGGCAGCAGACTCTGGCTTAATCTCAATTCTCATCCTCCTTGACCTGAGTGCTGCTTTCGACACCATTTCGCACCCCATCCTCCTTAATAGACTCTCCACCATAGGCATCACCCACACCCCCCTAAATTGGTTCCACTCATATCTCACTGGCCGCTCTCAGTTCATCCAACTTAATTCCTTCACCTCACAATCCCTCCCCGTCACTTCTGGTGTACCCCAGGGCTCTGTCCTGGGACCCCTCCTCTTCATTATTTACCTTCTTCCGCTTGGCAATATTTTTCGCAAATTTGGTATTCACTTTCACTGCTTCGCGGGTGACACCCAGCTCTACCTCTCCAGCAAACCCAACGCCTCCCTCCCACCCTCCTCCCTCTCTCACTGTCTGTCAGAAATCAAATATTGGTTCACCCATAACTTCCTTAAGTTAAACAGCAATAAAACAGAACTCCTCGTCGGTACCAAATCCACCCTACGCAAAGCCGACAGTTTTTCCCTCACAATTGACAATTCCACTGTATCTCCTTCCCCTCAGGTCAAGAGCTTTGGTGTCATCCTTGACAGCTCTCTATCTTTCCACTCCCACATCAATAACATTACCCGGTCCGCATATTTCCACCTCCGTAATATCAACCGTCTCCGTCCCTCTCTCACTCCTCACACCACTGCTATCCTTGTTCACAGTCTCGTCACCTCCCGCATCGACTACTGCAATTCACTTCTTTTCGGTGTCAATCACAAATTCCTCCATAAACTTCAACTTGTTCAGAACTCAGCAGCCCGGATCATCACGAGAACCTCCTCCTTCCATCACATCACCCCCATCCTCCAACAGCTCCACTGGCTCCCTATTAAACTTAGGATCAATTTCAAAATACTTCTCTATACATTCAAAGCCATCCATAACCTTGCACCCCCCCCTATCTATCAGATCTTCTTCAGATTTCCATTCCCTCTCGCTCACTCAGGTCCTCATCCTCCCTCCACCTCTCTGTACCCTCTGCCCGTCTCAGCACAATGGGGTGCAGAGCCTTCAGCCACTCTGCCCCAAACCTCTGGAACTCACTTCCACCCAATATTCGTAACATTGACTCTCTTCCCACATTCAAAACCCAGCTCAAAACCCACCTATTCAGACTTGCATATTCTACTTAAATCTGTCTCTTCTTTTATTGTAATTTTATCTGTGGTTTTATTGTTGCTCTTGGTTGTAAAGTGTCCTTGAGTGCTGTGAAAGGCACTGACAAATAAAATGTATTATTATTATTTCTGTATGATTATTGCATAATAATGAGACACCGGACACCAGAGTGTTCATTATGTGCCGCTGCATTGAAAAATGCCGGCCGTAAACAAACGCACGCACTTCTCCCGTGCTGCTAGGGCAAACCATTCTGAAAAGAGGGGGATTTCACTCCCCCTAACAGAAGCGTCTCACCAAACACGTCTGCTTTTTTTTATTTAACAATACAAACTCTTCTGCTCACAATGAACGCTACACTAGGAAGCGTTTCACCAAACACGTCTGATTTTTTTTTTTTAATCTATTGAATAATACAAAAACGTCTGCTCACAATGGTCGCTCCCTGTGTAGCGACGCTACACGAGGGAGCTCCTCTCGGCTTCGCTACCTCCTCTCGGCTTCGCTACCTCCTCTCGGCTTCGCTTCCTCGTGTAGCGTCGCTATAAAAGGTAGCGTCGCTACACGAGGTAGCGAAGCCGAGAGGAGTGAAGTGACGCATTTAAGTGCGCTCAGTTAGTTCGAGAACCGAAATTTGTTCGTCATCCGAGGCATTAAAAACTTAAAATTTTAGTTCGAAAAACCGAATTGTACGACAACCGAGACGTTCGAAAACCGAGGTTCGACTGATACAATATATATATATATATATATATATATATATATATATATGAGGGTGGGATTGAGAAGGGTCCACAGATGGGAGAATGCCCCCCTTCCAGGATGACCAGGCTACAATGGATGCAGAGTCGACATTTCACACAATATGGTGCTACACAATGTCGGTTAGAATAATGTCAGAGTCCATTTAATAAGATGAAACACTGGAGGAAGAGGTGGGCCCTCCTCTAAGCTAGCTTGGTTGGTCAATGAAATTGGGTCATTGTCACCTAGCCCACGTTGCAAGCCGGCTTCTGATCCAAAACACACAAGTACATCTGTGAAGCATGGTGGAGGTAATGTCAAGGCTTGCGCTTGCATCGCTGCATCTGTTCTTGGCTGATGATGTAACTCATCACAATAGCAGCAAAATGAATGCTGAAGTCGACAAAAGCATTTTGTCTGGCAATTTAAAGAAAAATGCATCCAAATTGAAGCTTTATCATGCATCAAGCAATGGCCTGAAACCAGATAGAACTGAAAGTATAACTCTATCAAGACTCATGGCACGCTGCAAAATACAAAAAGCTACTTTTGCCATTCAAATCGAACCCTACAATGTGCAATATTGCAGCAAATGGGCGTGCTGTCACCTTGTGACATAACATCTTGCATAGTCAGATAACTACACAAGTATATGGTGATATGGTTCGTAATTGTGAGTCAGACTCGAATATGAAATACCTGTAGATCTTTCAGTACATAAAATATTTCTTCAGCTGAAAATTGTTTCCAACACAACAGGGCAGGTAAAGTCAGTCTGGGTATAAAACTTCACACTTTAAGTTGCAGACGTTCACCCAAAATTTCTTTTTTTGTCGCAAAAAGAAATTATTGGGAACTTGTTTAAAATCTGATGCCGACAAGAAAAACTGTTTGCAACAATTAAACCTGTTTGGGAATGCAACATCTTTGCAACCGTCTTTGCAACCGTTTGCAACATTGAACGAACCCTGACGAAAAATTGAACACATTTATTATGTGCATACAGACTTGCAAACCTGCGCCGCTCAGTGAGGTACGGGCTTTTCAAAAGTTGTGCCGTGCCTCTGTTATGGCTCTGAACCTACCTGCGAAATGCCAAAATTGTTGGAATATGCCTGCTTGAACAAGCTTTCATACTTACTTTACCAAATTACAATCTCAATATTTGTGACCGAGAAAGACATTTCCAGTGTGCCATTTGTCACCTTGTTATTGAGGATCTCAATTTTGTCCTGGTCCAGTCTGTGTTGCCGGTTGTAGGCCTCCATGGCGGCGCAGGAGCGCTCCATTTCTCGGTTGAGGACGCAAACGATGTCCTCAAACGTATTCACTTTCAGCTCCAGCTCTTGGCAGCGTCGGCTGAGCTCGACGACCTTGGTCTTTTCACTTTGGAGCTGCAGCTCCAGGGCAGCCCCCAAAGTGCTGGGCAGCGGCGTGAAGGAGGTGGAAGCTGCGGCGCCGCCTCCACCTAGCTGGCTCATCTTGAGTTCTAAGTCTCTGAGGGACTGGTGGAGCTCATGCAGCTTGTGGCCAGCTACATCCAGGCTCTGAGGCTGCAGGCTCTCCAGGCTCACTTTGATTCCCATGATGAAATGCAGAAGCAGGTTGAGGTGTTTGTACGAACATTGACGCTCATGGTCATGAATCTTCTCCTTCTCCACCTGCATATTAGAGAAGACATTAGATTAAGAACAAAACCGCCCTGATTAGAAAGCACCAGGGGTCACCAACCTGTGATACCGCTTTGATCCCCAATTCGGAAATAACACATTTGCTCAAATTACCTTGAATTGATCTTATTGTTCATGAACGTGATTTATCTGTGTAAACACACTGATCACGGCAAGGATTTCTCACTAATAACTACCAAACATTTTATTTCTCAAAATCTCTTCAAGTGGTTACATTTTCAAATCGGCACGTCTACAACATGTCTCATTGTCTGGTGAACCCTTTTTAGGACTGGCTTGCATGCTACTCGCAACGTGGTCCTTAAGGGGGTGGGGTCCCTGCCACCCGTGGGCACCATGTTGGTGACCCCTAGAATACACGACCCCAACAAAAGAAAGATGAGGATGATGTACAGTCACAAAAAACAAAAAAAAAACTTTTTTGCCCCACGGACCGGTTTATGTCAGACAATATTTTCAGGGACCGGCATTTAAGGTGTGGCGGATTAGTACAAAAAAATAATATGGTATGCGCTGCATGAAAACTGTGGTGTTTTCGAAATATAATAATAAACACAAGGAGCGTCTTAATCTGGCCGCAACACTCTGATCGCTATGGTATATGTTTAATGCCTTCAAAATACGACACAACGCAAATTCAAAGTGCATGAAAATGACGACTCGCCACAGCCCCGAGCTTGATTTTCTGCAACCAGACGGTCCCATCTCGGGGTAATATTTGTCCAGTCTACTTCGTAATTTCGTTTTAGTCACTAGTGATGTGCCCAACTGTGCCGAGGCTCCGATGCGTGTGCCGAGTAAACGGGAAAAAAAATCTGCGAAGCGCGCTTCGAGGCATGTGTCGATTACGCATGTGGCCACGCCCGAAGCCTCGGAACGCTCGTTGCTACGTCCGAGGCCTCGGGAGACGGGATTCCTACGTCACCGCCAACAAATAGTTTCGCGGGTGATTCGAAATAAAACGGCGCACCGGGACGACAATGACGGACGGCAGCCATCTCGTTACCTCTGTTCCAAATAATGTGCGTTTTTGGGACGCAAGGAAAATTCTCAGTCAAAAAAAAAAAAAAAAAAAAACTAAGGCAGGCCTGAGGATTTCACGGTTACGATCGTTACCGGTAGCGTGTCGTTTCCGTGGCGTCATTTTGACGGCACCGAAAAATCGTTTCCCTTAAAAGTCACCGCACACGAGATGACTGTACGCGTTCGAATCTCTCCTGTGTGATCAACGCGATTTTACTGTGCTTGTATGTGTGTTTGTGGTGTGTCGTGTGAGTGTGTTTCTTCTAATTTACTTTCGTTTTGTTTTGTTTTGTGTGTGTGTGTGTGTGTGTATTGGCCCGATTTTCAACGCGTCAAAATGACAGACGGCCTTAAATTTTCCCGTCCACTCTTAAAAAAAATCCGCCAATGATAGGAAATTGTCGGTTAGTGTAACCTCTTCAGAAACTGAAATACTGTAAAAGAGATGTAAATGTTTATACAGTCTTGTTTAACTTAGATTTCGTTACAAAAGACAGGCTTTGTTATCAGAAATCCCCCCTCCTCCTCCCGAGTCCTCACAAATAAAATATGAAATCTCGGGTTTGCTTCGGGCTCGGGCCTGCATATCAAGTTAAGTGATCGGGCTCGGGCCGGGTGAGGCTTAAATACCAGCGGGCCGGGTCGGGGTTGGATTTTTTTGGCCCGATCTTACCTCTACATCAAATCCATTGTATCATTTTAATCACTGTCTGTCATGACATTTATTTTCCACAAGATGGCGCAATAGTACAAATAAAGCCTCATGATGCCTCGGCCCAGGAACGAACCATTTGGAGGGAAAGCCTCATTGCTTCATGAGGCTTCATTTTCCCATCACTATTAGCCACCATTGCTGCAGAAACCCCCCGCCTCAGACAGGTAGGATGTCGGAAATAGCAACAGTGCTATTGTGGCGATCACAGAGTATTCAGCCATAACTTTAATCCAGTTGTCTCGAACGTACTTTTAAGGCCGCCGTCATTTGTGATCTCCAGCAGTTTTTTACTCATTTTGCGAGCTCCAGTGTTTTGTTTTTAGAGTAATCGGTCACATAACGGAGAAGCGTGGCTTGACGTGAGTCAAGCGTGACACAGACGGACGGATGTAACGGAGAATCCGGTAATTTTTCAAAATAAAACATTTTTTGTATTCCGAAATAAAACGGAATTAAGGCAAGTTCTTTCTTTGCGGCCCGGTACCAAATGCCCTGCGGACCGGTACTCTATATACTCTATAATATAGAGTATACAGCAGCCATTTGAAATTGCCCATAAATGTGAATTCATCAGCGGTGGGCATTTCACAAAATTTTGCCGGTCTGTCATTTGTCATCTGTCAGCGGCCTGGGAGCCTGTCTGTCGTCGGTCGGTCTTTTTTCAAGCTGAACCAAACTGGAATTGTCAGTCGGTCCATCGTGTATTTCAACCACACTCCCGTCATGACTTCTGTCCGTAATTTTTTTTTTCTCCATGTTTCTTTTTTAGTGGGCGGCCCGGTAGTCCAGTGGTTAGCACGTCGGCTTCACAGTGCTGAGGTACCGGGTTCAAATCCGGCTCCGGCCTCCCTGTGTGGAGTTTGCATGTTCTTCCCGGGCCTGCGTGGGTTTTCTCCGGGTGCTCTGGTTTCCTCCCACATTCCAAAAACATGCATGGCAGGCTGATTGTGCACTCTAAATTGTCCCTAGGTATGAGTGTGAGCGTGGATGGTTGTTCGTCTCTGTGTGCCCTGCGATTGGCTGGCAACCAATTCAGGGTGTCCCCCGCCTACTGCCCGAAGACAGCTGGGATAGGCTCCAGCACCCCCCGCGACCCTAGTGAGGATAAAGCGGTTCGGAAAATGGATGGATGGATGGATTTCTTTTTAGTATGCTGCATGAACAGACATTGTGTTCTGCGTTCCAATTCGGTAATGGAGAACCCCTCTTGAAATATAATCGAACATGGCATGTAGATAAGAATCTTCTCACCCAGAAAAAAACAAATGCACTAACAACTACCCATGTACACCAAGGAAAATACACTTTAACATTTTGACACCTTCTGCAAAGCCTTAAATGGCAAAAGACGCTTCAGCGAAGCAGCGCCAGAGCAGAGAGGAACTGTCAGAGGACTGTGTCACAAGTCTCAAAGCTTCTAATGATCAGTTTTTGAAGAGTAGCACCGGTAATAAATACATTAAAAAAAATTTAAAAACTTTTACAAAATGAATACTTTGTACATTGGCAGCAATTTGTAATAACTGTTGGTGTCCAATGAAAGTTTCCATCATGAAAGTTGAGATACGTTGCCAAGAAACTTGTGATGGTCTTGTCTCGAGTGTGTTAATATGACGTCCTATTTATTAGTTGAAAAGTTGCAAAATGATTCAGCAGTTTATTACGTTAGCGAGCGTCACACACAGCAAATTATGATGAAATTGTCTACTTACAGACGTATCGCAGCCAACAACATGAAATCTGCATGGTGCTTTAAATTTACTGCAGAACTTAATATGGTCCACATACTGCAAAACAAAAAAAATGAAAGAAGCTAATGATCTACAGATTACTTCGTCAGATTAGCTCCCCAAGTTAAATGAGAGTCAATGAGAAGAGAATTGTGAAGTCAAAAAAAAATAAAAATCAGTCACTTAAGGACCATGTTTGGGATACCTTTTCTCTGGGTATCTTTTTCTTTGCGCAACCTTCACAGATCAATGGGTACTTCGGGCAAATTTCATCATGAGCCTAAAAAAACAAATTACAAAAGAACAATTCAATCAGAAGCCTCACATAGTACCTATTCTAATTACAGTATGAGGTTTATTCATGCCTAGTGGTGACTTTTCTGTCCCCAGAATATAAATGTTAATATAAAACTTAAAATAATTGAAATTGAAGCTTTCATACACGTCCAATCGCAGGGCTGTTTACAATCGGAAGATGGAAAAACTGATAGGGAGAGCTCGTGAAAACTCGACGATAAGGTACCTGACCCCCCCCTAAAATTTTCTCAACGGATTTAGACCATTCACAAAAATGATCAATTTAAGAAATAAAACGGCGGATTTCCGGGTATCCGCGGAAAATTGCGATCCCTGTTTACTGGGAATAATTAATACAGGTAAGTATTGATGTGCATTGACATCCTCTTCCCAAGACGATGCATGTGTCATCTACTATCAATTTGATGAAATAATCTAATACACGTCATCATTAGTTCTACCAACAGTTAACATTAGCATTACTACATCTTGTGACAAATGTTACTAAAGTTACCATGCTACAACCAGTAAATTATAGAATAACCAAGACTGTTTCATAATACTTTTCAGAGCGATTAGCCGATAGAACTAATGACCAACTTGCCTCGTAATTGTGCCTCACGTCGTCTCTCGCTCTCAGGTGAGTTAGTGATACGCCCTTCGAACGATTCATACGAAAAATCAGACTGGCATTCCCATTTCTTAAAGGTCGTAATTAGTAGACCTTATTGTGAGTTTTTTTCGCCGCCATCTCAAACTTTCATCCGCGCGATTCCTCAGTTTGCGACTAGAATAGCAACCCGCATGCGCACATAACGTTATCTGTTGCGTCCCCCCCCCCCCCCCGTGACACTAAAAACAAAACAAAACGAAAGTAAATTAGAATGTTCACACTGACACACCACACTACAAACACACATACAGGCACAGTAAAATCACGTTGATCACACAGGAGAGACTTGATCGCATACAGTCATCTCGTGTGCGGTGACTTTTATGGTTAAACGACTTTTCGGTACCGTCAAAATGACGCCACAGAAACGACACGCTACTGGTAACAATCGTTACCGTGAAATCCTCAGGCCTGCCGTAGTTTTTTGTTTTTTTTTTTTGACTGAGAAATTTCCTTGCATCCCAAAAACACACATTATTTGGAACTGTGCGTCCTGCGGGAAAATTGTGCGTCTAGGACGCGGGACGCAGAGGTAACGACGAGATGGCTGATATATATATATATATATATATACACAGTCAAACCTCGGTTTTCGGACGTCTCGGTTCTCGTACAATTCGGTTTTCGAACTAAAATTTCGAGTTTTTTATGCCTCGGATGACGAACAAATTTCGGTTCTCGAACTAACTGAGCGCACTTGAATGCGTCACTTCACTCCTCTCGGCTTCGCTACCTCATGTAGCAACGCTACCTCGTGTAGCTTCGCGAGGTAGCGAAGCCGAGAGGAGGTAGCAAAGCCGAGAGAAGTGAAGTGACGTTACCTCCTGTAGCCGCTCCCTCGTGTAGCGGCGCTCCCTCGTGTAGCGTCGCTACACAGGAAGCGACCATTGTGAGCAGACGTTTTTGTATTGTTCAATAGATTTTTTTTAAAAAGCAGACGTGTATGGTGAAACGCTTCCTAGTGTAGCGTCCATTGTGAGCAGACGAGTTTGTATTGTTCAATAAAAAAAAGCAGACGTGTTTGGTGAGACGCTTCTGTTAGGGCGAGTGAAATCCCCCTCTTTTCATAATGGTTTGCCCTGGCAGCACAGGGGGGCGTGGGGGGGCGTGCGTTTGTTTACGGCCGGCATTTTTCAATGCAGCGGCACATAATGAACACTCTGGTGTCCGGTGTCTCATTATTATGCAATAATCGTACAGAAACAGCTTGTGAGCAGACGAGTTTGTATTTTTCGATTGAGATTTGTTTTTTTTAAAAAGCAGACGGTTTGGTGAGAACTACGTAATATTGGACTGTTATTTTTGCATCGTGCATCAGCCCCTAATCATGGCACCAAAGAAAGCAAGTGGAAGTGGTGAACCTGGTGAAGAAAAGAAGAAAATAGTGCGCAAAACTATAGAATTTAAGAAAGATTTAATCACAAAATATGAGTCAGGTGTGCGTGTGTCTGTGTTGGCGAAGGAGTTCGGGATGCCGAAATGCCCCGCCTACTGCCCGCTGACAGCTGGGAGAGGCGCACGCCCCACGACAGATAGAGAGAGAGATGTTCCTTCAATTTTTATGTTACTATGTTAATGTTAAAATTGGTCATCTCCCATTACATTTGTACAGTTTATGGTGTGAAATTGTAAAAAAAAGTGGTTTAAAAAAGTTGTTTTCTTGACTTGGAACGGATTAAAACATTTTACATTGATTTCAATGGGAAACATGGTTTCGGTTTCCGAACAATTCGGTTTCCGAACAGTCTTCTGGAACGGATTAAGTACGAAAACGAGGTTTGACTGTATAGATATTGCTGGCGACGGGCCGGAACCTCCTATGTCACAATTTGATGAATTCCATACTTTTTTTGTTTTTAACAACTCTCATGTTGGTGTTATTTTTATCAACTATTGACCAACCTAAAGTATTGACAATGGCTTGCTCTTGTTTTCTTGACTTGGAACGGATTAAAACTTGACTGACTTGACTTGACTTTTTATTTGGTCTCCCATAGGAGAAACTTGTTTTGGAGGACAGGCCCCCCATGCCGCTACATACATTAAACAATACATACAGTATACATACATTGGACAATAATACAGTACAGGACAATATAGACTCTACATACATTGGACAATATGTTACAGGCATCTGCACACCCCACACTGCCCTCATGTCCTCCTGCTTGACTGTCTGCTTTCCTCTAGCTGTTTGTTAATTAGGTTGATAGCCTGCGGTACGAATGAGTTTTTGTATCGGTTTAGTTTGCATAGGGGGGTTCTGTACCTCCTTCCTGAGTGCAGGAGCTCGAATTGTGAGTGCAGCACGTGAGAAGGATTGTCCAGAATGTTGTTGGCCTGTTGAATAACGGACTGCACATTTATATCCTGGGGAGCAGGAGGCGGGGGCTGTCCGATTATCTTCCCAGCTGTTTTAACCAAGCTGGTTATCTGAGCTTTCGATTTTACAGTCAGGTTCCCAAACCAACTGGTTATACCAAGGCGCAGGACTGACTCAATAGTCGCTCGATAAAAGATCAACAACATGCTTCTGCCGACTCCAAATAATCTCAGACGTCGCAAGAAATGGAGGCGCTGATGGATCTTCGAACAGACACTTGATACATGTGTCTGCCAATCAAGCCTGCTATCCATGTAAATCCCCAAGTATTTGTATGAGGAGACCTGCCTGATGAAAACATTTTACATTGATTTCAATGGGCAACATGGTTTCGGTTTCCGAACAATTTGGTTTTCGAATAGTCTTCTGGAACGGATTAAGTACGAAAACCGAGGTTTGACTGTATATATAGATTATAGATATATATCTATAGATATAGATTATAGATATATATCTATAGATATAGATATATATCTATATATAGATATAGATATATATCTATATATAGATATATATCTATAATCTATATATACAGTCAAACCTCGGTTTTCGTACTTAATCCGTTCCAGAAGACTATATCTATATATATAGATATAGAGAGAGAGAGAGAGAAACCCGGGCGTGGGAAGAGTTCGGTGAGGCCATGGAAGCCGACTTCCGGACGGCTTCGAGGAAATTCTGGTCCACCATCCGACGTCTCAGGAGGGGGAAACAGTGCACCACTAACACTGTGTACAGTGGGGATGGGGCACTGTTGACCTCGACTCGGGACGTCGTGAGCCGGTGGGCGGAGTACTTCGAAGACCTCCTCAACTCCACCAGCACGCCTTCCTTGGAGGAAGCAGAGTCTGGGGACTCTGAGGTGGGCTCTCCTATCTCTGTGGTCGAAGTCACCGATGTGGTTAAAAAGCTCCTCGGTGGCAAGGCCCCAGGGGTGGATGAGATCCGCCCGGAGTTCCTCAAGGCTCTGGATGTTGTGGGGCTGTCCTGGTTGACACGCCTCTGCAACATTGCGTGGTCAGCGGGGAGAGTGCCTCTGGATTGGCAGACCGGGGTGGTGGTCCCTCTTTTTAAAAAGGGGGACCGGAGGGTGTGTTCCAACTACAGAGGGATCACACTCCTCAGCCTCCCTGGTAAGGTCTATTCAGGGGTGCTGGAGAGGAGGGTCCGTCAGGAAGTCGAGCCTCAGATTGAGGAGGAGCAGTGTGGTTTTCGTCCCGGCCGTGGAACAGTGGACCAGCTCTACACCCTTAGCAGGGTCCTCGAGGGTATGTGGGAATTCGCCCAACCGGTCTACATGTGTTTTGTGGACTTGGAGAAGGCGTTTGACCGTGTCCCTCGGGGAGTTCTGTGGGGGGTGCTTCGGGAGTACTACCGAGCCCATTGGTACGGGCTGTTCGGTCCCTATATTGCCGAGGTCAGAGTTTGGTTCGCATTGCCGGCAATAAGTCGGAATCGTTTCCAGTGAGGGTTGGACTCCGCCAAGGCTGCCCTTTGTCGCCGATTCTGTTCATTACCTTTATGGACAGAATTTTTAGGCGCAGCCGAAGCGTTGAGGGGGTCTGTTTTGGTAGCCTCAGTATTGCATCTCTGCTTTTTGCAGATGATGTGGTACTGTTGGCTCCTTCAAGCAGGGCTCTCCAACTCTCACTGGAGCGTTTCGCAGCCGAGTGTGAAGCGGTTGGGATGAAAATTAGCACCTCCAAATCTGAAACCATGGTCCTCAGTCGGAAAAGGGTGGAGTGCCCACTCCGGGTTGGGGAGGAGAGCTTGCCCCAAGTGGAGGAGTTTAAGTATCTTGGGGTCTTGTTCACGAATGAGGGCAGGAGGGAGCGAGAGATCGACAGGCGGATCGGTGCAGCGTCTGCTGTGATGCGGACGTTTCATCGGTCTGTCGTGGTAAAGAAGGAGCTGAGCCAAAGGGCGAAGCTCTCAATTTACCGGTCGATCTACGTTCCAACCCTCATCTATGGTCACGAGCTATGGGTCGTGACCGGAAGAACGAGATCCCGGATACAAGCGGCCGAAATGAGTTTTCTCCGCAGGGTGTCCGGGCTCTCCCTTAGAGGTAAGGTGAGAAGCTCGGTCATCCGGGAGGGGCTCAGAGTCGACCCGCTTCTCCTCCACATCGAGAGGAGCCAGATGAGGTGGCTTGGGCATCTGATTCGGATGCCTCCTGAACGCCTCCCTGGTGAGGTGTTCCGGGCATGTCCCACCGGGAGGAGACCCCGAGGACGACCCAGGACACGCTGGAGAGACTATGTCACCCAGCTGGCCTGGGAACGCCTCGGGATCCCCCGGGGAGAGCTGGAAGAAGTAGCTAGGGAGAGGGAAGTCTAGGCTTCCCTGCTAAAGCTGCTGCCCCCGCGACCCGGCCCCGGATAAGCGGTAGAAGATGGATGGATGGATGGATATATATATATATATATAGAGAGAGAGAGAGAGAGAGAGAGAGAGAGAGAGAGAGAGAAAGAGAGAGAGAGAGATTCAACCCCCCCCCCCCCCCCCCCCCAGTGTGAGCCGTCATCAGTTGCACACTTTACCTTATGTCAAACTCAAGGCTCATGGGCCCACCAGGTCATTAAAGTGGCCCACGAGAACTTAGAAATCACGACTGTCTTAAAATAATAACATGGACTCTTACTACACATTGACAGCAAACACATAACTATGAATGGTAAAATAAGCCTTCAGGAAAAACAAGAAATTACTCAAGAATTAAAAGACAAACTGCCATTCCAGCAGAGGTTTTCACAACAGGGCTGAATGATTTTGAAAAATTACATTGTTGGGGGGGGTGGGTTCTCCATAATGTTGTGATTGTAAATTAATATGCATTTTTTTTCATGGTTCTGTTCCTGTGTATATCAACGACAAGCAACAAATTAATCTATATCACAACAATCAATACCACATGTATTATCTTATATGCTGAACAACATTTACGTTGGTAAACACTACGTTGTGAGTGACGCGGTGCCTCTTCTAATGCGCTTGCGGGCCACTTCGGAGATGCATTTGATCACACACCAGACAGACTGAGGTTGCATTTAATATGTAATGTAAACACTTAGACACCATAGTAAATAAATCAGATTTCACTCAAAAATCCAAATTGAGCATTAACACTAGCAGTGTAAGCTTAGCCTTTGACTTGCATTCTTTTAAGCAAGGAGTGCCCAACCAGTCGATCGTGTGTGTGTGTGTGTGTGTGTGTGGGTGCGTGTGTGTGTGTGTGTGTGTGTGTGTGTGTGTGTGTGTGTGAGTGCGCGATGACAGTTTGATCGCGAGAGGTTGGCTGTTTAAATAGTAGATCTTAGGTCAAAAAAAGGTTGGGTACCCCTGAAATTCTACAAAACACGTGTGGAATCAACATACCGTATTGATCCGAATATAAGTTTTATTGTATTGAAATAAGACTGAAAAAGTGGGGGTCGTATTATATTTGGGGTCTAGACATTATACCCATTCACGACGCTAGATGGCGCCAGATATCAATGAAGTGAATTCTGAACTTGACTCTCCAGGCCAAAGTGAACCCCTGCCACAAAGAATAAAAATAAAAATAGCGGTAGCAGCAAGAAGAAAAATAAAAAATAGAGGTAAGAAGGAAAAGAGAAGTAAATAATAGAAGAGATAACAGAAAATAGAGAAACGTAGTGACAATCTGGAGAAAAGTGGGTCGAAGATCGGCCAGGTTAACCGGCAGCTGAGGAGAAGTTATGATGTAATTTACATTTCAAAAACCAGAAGCCATTCATTTACGAATGTGATTGCACTTTAGATTTGAATGAGGCAAAATAACATGCTTTTTCTTTCAAATATATTGTTATAATCATTTGTACTGTAATTATTTTCTGTATAAAAAATTATTTGGTGTTCAAAAAGTCTTTTTCAAACTTGAGACTTGAAAAAGAGGAGGTCGTCTTGTAATCAGGACTTATATTTGGGCCAATACGATAAATCGGTAAGTCATACATGATATTATGAGCATAATGCAAACAAATCTGTGGCTTTATCACTTCAACTTTCCATGTTCATGAATCAATGACAGGTAAACATGTGGAGTGTACTTCTTAAGCACCAAAGTTACCTAGACACTATAACGTAGCATAGTTGAAGGTGAATCTGGATGGATATTGGCTGCCGCTGGCAGTACTTGCTCGCACAGCGTTCTGGTCTTTCAAAAAGCCATCATAGCGGCATGGAAAGTGTATGAATTCTCAAAAACAAGCAAAAAAACAAGGATCAGCACTAAGGCTATCCACGAATCGGTGGCGACTCGAACTGAGCGTTAAAAATTAGCATTTCCAGATTTGAGTCACATCACACACACACGCACGCACCCACCCACACACACACACACACACACACATCTCATGTCTGTGTGTGGCATACAGTATTTACAATTAGCAATCCATTCAAATTGATTTGGGATTCAAGTTATCCGTGTTGTTAAATGGCACAACACGCGATTGACGATTGATGGACTTCAAACTATTATCATCAGTGACGTGGACATGTCGACTCGTAAAGCCCTATTTCAAACAGACAAACCTCACATTCATACCCTCACTGAGTGGAAACTCACGTGAACCCACGCTGACAGGAGAGTGAACCATCATATCGACAGAGACTCCTGATAACAATTTTGTCTTCACATTTCAAAACAAATTAAAAAGCGAAGATGGTAGAAAAATCTCACCTTGATGTTCTTTAAAAGGAATGGTTCTTTACAGTATTTGCAGTTGAGTGTCCTCTCGGGACATTCTCGCTCATCGTGACGTTCCTGCTCATTGGCTCTCATCAACTCTTTGCAGGAAGGGCACAAGATGATGGCAAAGTCACAGTGGCCTTCATGGCAAGCCTACAGTGAATCAGCAACATTTTCAATGAATAAACAGGCATGAAAAAATTGCATTTTTTGAAACGTCAAAATTCCTGTTCATGTTTTGATGTGATAGAATTTATTAGGAAATTCAAATGAAATGAAAATTATAGCCCTTGGCACTGAGCACCTATCTGACACTCTGTAGTGATATACACTGCTCTCAATTGTTTTGCATTTATCCCCAGCGACACACCAAAGGCATCTTACTGTTACACTGGATCAGGAGCTATATTTTAATTCTCACAAAATAGAGTCCAGAAGTGTTTTTTTAATTGGCAAAAAATAAATGTTCCTTTCCCTTACTGATGCTGAAACTAGTTTATTATTTTGTAGCACCAAGGCTAGATTAGTGCAAATCTTTGCTCATAGGTTGCCCAAGTAAGCCTATAAAGACTCTCCAGCTAGTCCAAAACCCTGCTGCACGAGTTCTAACCAGAACCTGGAGAACAGATTAATATTTCTCCTGTACTAGCTTCACTGCATTGGCCTCCTATAAAAATTTAGAATAGAATTAAAGATCCTTCTCTTTATATGCAAAGTGTTACGTGGCCAAGTATGGGGAGAGATATGTTTCAAAATTATTTACATAAACACAGCCACGATTTTATGTTTTTGCCGATCCAAAAACGTGTGATTTTCACGTGCTTTCTAACGTTGTGAGTACTTTTATCATAACTTGTAAATATTCAAATCTGATTGAGAAGTGTTGAATGTGTGTTTGTGGATCAGTGGGGATTTCTTTTTTAGATAAGCGTCAATTGCCATTTCACAATATTCACACACACAAGTATCAGATACTGTATTCACACGTGGAAAGGTAGTCGATAAAGTTGATAATGTATCTGTTGAACGAAGAAGCTGCTGCTTGTTTTTTCGTTTAAAAATCGAAAATTCAACAATGGAAAACGAGCCTTTATCTAATCATCTATATTTATGTGTTTATTGAACACAAGTCCATCCATCCATCCATCCATTTTCCGAACCGCTTTATCCTCACTAGGGTTGCGGGGGGTGCCGGAGCCTACCCCAGCTGTCTTCGGGCAGTAGGCGGGGGACACCCTGAATTGGTTGCCAGCCAATCGCAGGGCACACAGAGACGAACAACCATCCACGCTCACACTCATACCTAGGGACAATTTAGAGTGCACAATCAGCCTGCCATGCATGTTTTTGGAACGTGGGAGGAAACCGGAGCACCCGGAGAAAACCCACGCAGGCCCGGGGAGAACATGCAAACTCCACACAGGGAGGCCGGAGCTGGATTTTGAACCCGGTACCTCAGCACTGTGACGCCGACGTGCTAACCACTGGACTACCAGGCCGCCTGAACACAAGTCCGGAAACTGATGATTGGATGACAATGTCTGTAATTTTTTCGCAGAAAACACTGTGCAAATATTCGGCTAGGATTGCTGCATTAAAAAAAAAAGACTAATACTACTACTAATAATCATCATCATCATCATCATCATCATAATAACACAACATGTGTAGGCTGAGTATAGATTTGTGAAAAAAAATAAATGTACTAAATTGTGTCAAAGGTTTCAGCCCAACGCCAGCGATGTGTACCGTATATACATAATTAAGCATGGACTCAATGTACAAGGTTAGAGCCTATCAGTGAACGTAAATTGGGTTTCACATTCATCACTAGGAATATAATCTGTATTTAGTCAAATCCCTGCAGTAATACACACCTCAAAATCTTTAATAGTCCCTGTCCACATACATCCTTCATTGGGGCAAACGGCTGCTAAGGCTTCCACTTCTCTCCGGGCTGCATTGTCTGGAAAAGCCTGGAAAGAAGTGCAGGGAATCCTGTCCATTAGCAGGCCGGTGTGTGTTTTGGGTTACATTTTAATAGGTTGTGTTACTCTGTAGCAGTTTCCTAAAGAAGGAGCCAACCATAAGCAGCAACAGCTGTTGTTGTGTTGGCTCTTTACAATTAAATAAAAGTAAAAGTGATGCAGCAGTGCTCTCTATACATTACATTGTACATTTCATCACTTCAGTTACCGTATGTTAGTTTGAGCTAATCGATAAACACAGATGAGGGTAAAAATTTACTTACACCTCCTTGTTTGAGAATCGAGGTGGGTTCCTCAAATAAGTCTTCTTTGATGCAAGCATTGCATTTCTCGGGTCCAGAACTATACGACAACACATTATTATTCCACAAATAAATGTTTTGTGTTATTGTTCAAATATCTACAATGAACACATTGAAGACAAAGAACATAACATTGAACTTTATCGACTTAAAAATCATTAAGTTGCATTGGTTGGATTAGATCAAAATGGCAGGTAATTGTATCCTCAAAATACATTAAGAACTCTGAATCAGCCTTTGTTGCAAATTGCAATTAAATTATTCACATACACTGTACACAAAAGAATTTGATTCTGACAAATGTATTACAGCTGGATAGAAATATCCCACAATTCTCAGTGTTACAAGGATATCCAAAGTTACAGTCAAACCTCGGTTTTCGAACGTCTCGGTTCTCGTACAATTCGGTTTTCGAACTAAAATTTTGATTTTTTTATGCCTCGGATGACGAACAAATTTCGGTTTTCCAACTAACTGAGCGCACTTGAATGCGTCACTTCACTCCTCTCGACTTTGCTACCTCGTGTAGCGACGCTACCTCGTGTAGACGCCCACTGACTACACGAGGAAGCGAAGCAGAGAGGAGGTAGCGAAGCCGAGAGTGAAGTGACGCTACCTCGTGTAGACGCCCACTGACTACACGAGGAAGCGAAGCCGAGAGGAGGTAGCGAATCCGAGAGTGAAGTGACGCTACCTCGTGTAGCCGCGCTCCCTCGTGTAGCCGCGCTCCCTCGTGTAACCGCGCTCCCTTGTGTGGCGGCGCTCCCTCGTGTAGCGTCGCTACACAGGAAGCGACCATTGTGAGCAGACGTTTTTGTATTGTTCAATAGATTTTTTTTTAAAAAGCAGACGTGTTTGGTGAAACACTTCCTAGTGTAGCGTCCATTGTGAGCAGACGAGTTTGTATTGTTCAATAAAAAAAAAAAGCAAGACGTGTTTGGTGAGACGCTTCTGTTAGGGGGAGAATGGTTTGCCCTAGCAGCACCGGGGAAGTGCGTGCGTTTGTTTACGGCCGGCATTTTACAATGCAGCGGCACATAATGAACACTCTGGTGTCCGGTGTCTCATTATTATGCAATAATCGTACAGAAACAGCTTCCTCGTGTAGCGTCCATTGTGAGCAGACGAGTTTGTATTGTTCAATTAAGATTTTTTTTTTCTTAAAAAGCAGACGTGTTTGGTGAAAACTACATAATATTGGACTGTTATTTTTGCATCGAGTATCAGCCCCTAATCATGGCACCAAAGAAAGCAAGTGGAAGTGGTGAACCTGGTGAAGAAAATAGGAAAATAGTGCGCAAAACTATAGAATTTAAGAAAGATTTAATCGCGAAATATGAGTCAGGTGTGGCGAAGGAGTTCGGGATGCCGAAATGCCCTGCCTACTGCCTGCTGACAGCTGGGATAGGCGCACGCCGCAGGACAGATAGAGAGAGAGAGAGAGAGAGAGAGAGAGAGAGAGAGAGAGAGAGAGAGAGAGAGATGTTCCTTCAATTTTTATGTTACTATGTTAATGTTAAAATTGGTGAAAATAAAGTATACAGTAAACATTCTCTAGTACGGACTCATGTTTGCGCTGTCCAATCTGTTCTTATAACAGAAATTCCTCTTTTGGGAAATGAGCATGGTACATGTACTTTATGAACCTGCAAGTATATTGAAAAAATGCATGTGTAACAACACAAGCAATAACATGCAAAAATATACTGTCCAAAAACTGTTTATGTAACAAAAACAGCAGTAGAGTATACAGTACAGGTGTAGATTAAAAAAACCACAACACAGTACAGTACGTACAGCATTTTAATGTTGATTTTTTTCAGTCTTGGGAAAAAATTAGTATACAGTATTTTGGGTTGTTTTGTTTTGTTGGGTTTTTCTTCGTTTTCGATGCCATGATCTACAGGACGTTACTAAATAAAGTTAAAATCGTTCGCAATTACAGTAAAACGCACGCCAATAAAAAGTCACTTACACTTAGTCGTTTCGAATCCGATTATAGAAACGGCGAAGCGAACACGTTTCTTCTGTCAAGTCTCCAGTTGTGTTGAGTGGGCGTTGCTTTTTAAGCTAGTGCCGCGATCAACAGGACGTACGTGAATAAAGTTAAAATCATTCGCAATTACAGTAAAACGCACGCCAATAAAAAGTCACTTACACGTCGTGGTTTCAAATCCGATGATAGAAAACGGCGAAGCGAACACGTTTCTTCCATCGTGTCTCCAGTTGTGTCGAGTGGGTGTTGCTTTTTAAGCTAGTGCCGCGATCTACGGACGTACGTGAATAAAGTTAAAATCGTTCGCAATTACAGTAAAACGCACGCCAATAAAAACTCACTTAGACGTCGTCGTTTCGAATCTGATTATCAAAAAATGCGTGGTGAAAACGTGTCTGCCGTCGCGTCTTTCCGCCGCATCGGGTGGGCGTTGCGTGTATTTAAGTTCCTGTGGCATTACGCCTACATCCGGGTTACCACTAGTGGAATTTCCGCTTAAGTAAGTTCCGGTAACATGTGATATCGTAGTCAAAATGTTAATGCATAGGTTTTTATTACGGGTGAAGGATATTCCTTTTCATAGAATTCCGGGGATGGGAATGTTCACTGTATTACAGTTTGTTTGTACAGTATTTTACATATTACCTGCTCTCCTATTACATTTGTACAGTTTATGGTGTGAAATTGTAAAAAAAAAAAAGTGGTTCAAAAAAGTTTTCTTGACTTGGAACGGATTAAAACATTTTACATTGATTCCAATGGGAAGCATGGTTTCGGTTTCCGAACAATTCGGTTTGCGAACAGTCTTCTGGAACGGATTAAGTACTAAAACCGAGGTTTGACTGTATTACAATGATTATATGGGACGCATGAGCTGTGGAAATCATTATTACTATGTACTAGTTGGCTTGAAATTCACTCCATACCTCATACAGTACGCCTGAACATCACTGTGCTATTATTTACAACCAATGTAAATTCATATTTTATACACTGTGACAGTCTAATTTGGTTCATTTTGTTTTTGATCAAATCCTGATAAACAGATAGCTGCTGATTTACCTTGTATTGTTTGTCCAATAATGTCTAGTCTATTACTCATTTGATACAACCAGTGGACTTAAAAACAAAAAAAACCACAATGTCTTACGATATCAGTAACAAAACAAATGTAAATCAGCAGAAGCACACCGTAACAAAAGTCATCCAAACTCATCCTAAAATTGCTGATAAACGTTGCTTAGCTATTCGATAAATATACAAATAATGAACCGTTACCGTACCACTAAGAGTTATTTTTAAAAAACACGGTCAACGTGAAAATGAGGGCATTGTAAAATTAAAATATCGTCCAAGGCCATTAAAAGGGATAAAGTTACGATTCGTGCAATGTCCGTACGCCGAATTTAGGGTATGTATTTGAAATAGCAATGTTAAAATTAATCCTGTCGTTCGTTACCCGTGACAATGTAAACAGAAGCGTTCAAATGATGCTTTTAAGAAAGCATAGTGGCCAACTGTAAATGAACGTAGGACTGCAAGATCGTCAGCAACCATGACACTATACCCACCTCACTATTTTGTTGAAACAGAACGAACAAAAGCGATGACCACATTGCGCTTGTAAGGGCCTTCGCAGGATTTTCAGGCAGGAATTACACAAATGCTTGTCCTCGAGGTTGTTGGCCAAAATTTTCTTTGGGAAGCCCGGTTTGTTTCCTTCCAGGGAAGATGGTGGAGACGGCTCCTGTGCAGCCATTATTCCCCTCGCACAATATCGGGATGCTCGCTCACTGGGGTGTGTTCAAGAAAACAGAGTAGGAAACACAGCTAAAAGTGGATTTAGCGCTACAAACCAAAAACCCACACATTGCTGCTGGAGGAAAAATAAAACAGCGGTCAAGCCAACCTCCACATGCAAAGTCAAGCCAACCGCCACAGCGATTGTTAATATTGTACATTACGGTAATCTTCAAAATAAAAGCTACACATACAGTCCATGCTTCTCGTAGGTTTCGATTTAAAATTAATTCTGTGTGTTCAGGCAGCCATGAGATCACCCAGGGAGAATGCAAAAGGTATTAAGAATTGCACCATGAAACCTTCTAAAGTTGAGATAGAAATAGACGTTATCTTACATTTGCATTAATTAATAAAAAAATCAAACCTGATTAAAAAAAAAAAAATCTATTTTCGTTATAACGCAAGCAGAACAGTTCTTGGGCACACTAGGCCACCACAGGTATCCAACCAAAGTGCTTTCATGACTGTAATAGCTGATATAGCATTTCAAAATAAAATGCATTTGAAATCTGTATTTTGACATTCACGAGTATTCAAAAAAATCACAACAATTTCAATTTGTGTTATTCTGCAACCAGACCGGTTCTAGGGAACACAAGGCTACCCAAGGTATTCAACCAAACCAAATTAAACTCTGATGTTGCATTTCAAAATAAAAGGAATCTGAAATTGCCAATTTGACCTTTACACCAGATTTCAAAAAATTATTTAAAATTCTGTGTTTGTTATCCCAAAACGAGACCAGTTTTAAGGAACACCAGGCTATGACAGGATGTCCAACCAATGTACTTACATTGAAACCTGATAAGAATAAAGAAGAATAAGAAAACCTGTATTCGTCTCACAATGGAGAAATTCCCAATTACAGCAGCAAAGCTATGAAAGGAAGAAAGTAGAAGGACAAAAAGTATCGGAACTGCTGCAAAGGCAGCCACTCTTGCGGCGCCATCTTGAAGTCATAATAACATAATAAAATAATACAACACAACACATAAGACACAGACAGTCATACAATCATCTGCATACGCTTTGTTGTTTGAAGCAGTCATAGATGAAAGAGGATCAAAGTGCCTTTTTGTCCAAGTGGATCAGAGACGTTGCATTTCAAAATAAAACCCCTGTGAAGTCTGTCATTTGACCTTTACACCTAATTAAAAACAAATATAACAAATTCTGTGTTTGTTGTCCCGAAACCAGACCCCTTTTATTGCACAGGAGACCACCACAGGTGTCCAACTAGAGTACTTTCATTATTACCCGATGTTGCATATCAAAATAAAAGCTTTCTGGAACCAACAATGTTCAACTCAACTCAACTCAACTGTATTTATAGAGCACTTTCAAACAGCCATCGCTGCATACAAAGTGCTGTACATGGAACAACTAACATATACAACAGTAAAGCAACAAATCGGTAACAAAGACAGTAGAAAGCACCAAACAGCAAAACCATGAACAAATCTGAGTCATGCTGCTGAGTCAAATTCCAAAGAATACAAGTGAGTTTTGAGGCGGGTTTTAAAGATGGGCAGCGAGGAGGCTTGCCTAATGTTCAGTGGGAGGTCATTCCAGATAGAGGGACCAGCAACAGAAAAGGCTCGATCCCCTCTGAGCCTCACCTTTCCACCTGATTTCAAGAAATAGTTAAAAATTCAATTTTCATTATCCTGCAACCAGACCAGGTCAAAGGCAAACTAGGTCATACCAGGTATCCAACCAAATTATTTTCATGAACATCTGATGTTGCATTTCAAAGTAAGCGGCTTGGAAATTTGCAATTTTGACCATTACATCTATTTTAAAAAATCATTAAAAATTAAATTTTCATTATCCCGCAACCAGACCAGTTCGAGGGCACACTAGGCTTCTGCCGGTCCTCCGTCAAAGCAGGGCTCATCACTGTTGCTGATGGAGGCCTTGTCATAGACATAGAAATGTGAATATTCTGGTTCTGTCGGGGTTCAGAGGGTTACCCACGCCTCTGCGAGTCTGCATCATTTATGGTCAGAATTACCACAGTATCTAATTGTCATCAAACAAAATTGATTAGTGAAAACATTCTTGGCAAATGCTTTCGCCCTGGCCCATCTTGCGCCAGTCCAAGAATTTCCCCTTTGGCGGCGCAATACGAATGCCCCCGGCCGTCCCTCTCAATCCTGGCCCCAGTTCAGGAGGGAAAACCCACACCATAGAATCGGGGTCCCATTCCATCATTCTGTGCAGCAGAATCACTCTGAAGACTGATTCCAACATCCATCCATCCAACCGCGGGCCTGCTGTAAACGCTCTAATTTTTTCAAAGTAAAGGTTTCGGGCCCCGGGCGGGACATGCAGCCGAGAGGCAGGGGCTGGGACAGGTCAAGATCCAACTATGAGCTTTTTGACTGCGGCAACTTCAAGACACGCTATTGGACAGAGGTGCTAGAGGGGCGGCTCGACCCCACTGCTAAGTAGTTGCGCCGGGTGGGGGTGTACGCACACGAGCTCGTCCCTCCGCTGGAGGACAACCGAAAGAGCCGTGCAGTCAACTCTTCCTAAAACTGTATATTCTTTTCAACAGGATGAGTTGGATTATACTGTCCAACTTTGGAACACCAATCTCTTCAGGCCTTCAAAGAACATACCGATAAATGTTCCCAGTGGTCGGCCCAATGTGATGCATACTTTACCTGAATTTGATGGGACCGCTTCTCCCCAGGTGGCAATGAACTAGTTCCAGTGTGCAAAAACTAGTATGTCTCTTGCAAGACCATACCTTGTGATCCAAATAGAATTAATTGCACGATGTGCTTTCTTAATGGCCCTTTGGACTTGTATCTACACTAAAGAGAAGCCATGAGTGTGACTTTGTAAGGCACAAATACTGTATTACATTTTCTGGGGTGAGAAAGATTAGCTATTGGTGCGAGTATTTTTCCTTCCTTTCATCAATCATATTTGCATGGTATGTAACTATGTTTAGGGCGGCCCGGTAGTCCAGTGGTTAGCACGTCGGCTTCACAGTGCAGAGGTACCGGGTTCAATTCCAGCTCCAGCCTCCCTGTGTGGAGTTTGCATGTTCTCCCCGGGCCTGCGTGGGTTTTCTCCGGGTACTCCGGTTTCCTCCCACATTCCAAAAACATGCATGGCAGGCTGATTGAACACTCTAAATTGTCCCTGGGTGTGAGTGTGAGCGCACATGGTTGTTTGTCTCTGTGTGCCCTGCGATTGGCTGGCAACCAATTCGGGGTGTCCCCCGCCTGCTGCCCGAAGACAGCTGGGATAGGCTCCAGCACCCCCCGCGACCCTACTGAGGATGAAGCGGTTCGGAAGATGGATGAATGAATGAATGAATGAATGTAGCTATGTTTATATGTTTTTATGCTATATTCAAATCCAAACATAAAGTCCACAAACTAAGAACTGTCTGTGGTTTGCATAGTGCATGGGTCAAACAACATTATGGATCCTCTGGGCGTTTCTTCAGCGATAATATTTAAAAAAGAGATGAAAGTCAAATGTTTATCAGTACTTTACAGGAAATAATGAACTTTATTACGGTATTCTGAATTCAACCATTGTTCTGTTTATGACTAGTACCATAACAGTTATTTTATCACTTCAGCTTTCAATGGTAAATTGTAACACTTTGAGAATGATAAAAATGTTTCTTGCTCTCAATTGTGAATACTTGTATGTTGTTTTTCTTACTTTTATAAGGGCAACATATTTGACCTAGAAAATGTTGGTTTGGCAGAGCCTAACTGATAGAAATGATAAAAAAAATTTTTTTTGGCAATACAGTACAATACATCCTGATTTATATAGCACTTTCACAACAGCTGCAGCTGCAGCTGTAACAAAGCACTTGACAAAATAGTTCACATACAGTTAAATAATAAACACAGCACACAACTTAATCAATCCACAATTTCAATGGATGGATGGACGGATGGATGGGCAATTTATTAACCTAGAAATGGATGTTGAATAGTACTGCAGACAGCATACTCCAGTGAGTGTAAACCTGCTTGTAAAAGATGACTGCGTAATTGTCACTCCTCAATTTGGTCAGCAGGAGGTGTCTTGTCTTAAAAATGGGTTGTGCTACAATAACATGAAATAAAGTTTATTCTCATTCACAAATTCTTGTTCTCAGACACGAATTTACCTGACACAAAGGCAAGTCAAGATATTCTCTTCATAAAACAGTCTTTGAATAGAAATGAGATGGAAACTGGAAAAACACTTGACTTTTGTTCTTCTAAGAGTGCAAACATTTTAACAATTTGTTATGTACTGTACCAACAAAACATTACCATCATCAACAATTCACCATTCGCGATAAACAACGCTCTGTCTCTCTCTCTCTCTCTCTCTCTCTCTCTCTCTCTCTCTCTCTCTCTCTCTCTCTGATGTAACCACCTCGCAGTGGCAACAACCAGACTGAAATGTTTAAGGAGTCTCAAGACTTGGCACCTATCATCAATGAGAACTGTACTGGGGAGTTGGGGGGCATGAGCCATTGTTGTTTTTGGGTATCTCTTTGTTAATTTAGTTTGAATGCACTTCTCGCATTTATTTATCGTTTGGTGCTATATTTATTTTGCTTTGAATACTTATTTAGGAGGCCCGGTGGACATGTGTTTAGCATGTTGACCTCACAGTGCAGAGGTCGTGGGTTCAATCCCGGCTCCGGCCTTCCTGTGTGGAGTTTGCATGTTGTCCCGTGCCTGCATGGGTTTTCTCCGGGTACTCCAGTTTCCTCCCACATTCCAAAAACATGCATGGCAGTCTGATTGAACACTCCAAATTGTCCCTAGGTGTGAGTGTGAGCGCGGATGGTTGTTTGTTTCTGTGCGCCCTGCGATTGGCTGGCAACCGATTTAGGGTGTCCACTTCCTACTGCCTGAAGACAGCTGGGATAGGCTCCAACACCCCCCGTGACCCTTGTGAGGATAAAGCGGATCAGAAAATGGATGGATGGATACTTATTTAGTTGCTGATGGTGTATGGGTAGCGTGGGATCAGTTCTCACGCAGTGACAGTATAAATGGTTGTGCATCTCTATATATGCCCTACGACTGACTGGCGACCAGTTCAGGGAGTGGTCCGCCTTTCGCCAAAAGTCACCTGGGAAAGACTCCAGCAACTCCCCGCAACCTTGTTCAGGATAAGCAGTGTAGAAAATGGATGGATGAATACTCATTTAACTAAGGGCTAAGGGAGCAATTTTGGTTTATTTGTTGTCATACCTCAAGCAGTTGCAACATTCTTTTGCCGGTGGCCTTCTTTGAGTCATACAGGGACTGACTGAGTCAATGCCGTGGATGCAGGACTAACATGAAAGCCTTTCATTGCCTCACTGGCAAGAAACCAAGGTCTCATAATCCTTTCACCCAGATGCACCAGGCTGCTTATGCCAATCAGCCTCTCTGTTTGCCCTTCACAATGTTAAAAAAAAAGGTTCCCTGAGTGCAGCGTGATGGATAGCCTTACTGACTATCCACGTGTGACAAAAAGAAAGTCTGATCACTATTTTTTGAATAAGTGTTTTTTTTTAAAATCCATCCATCCATTATTTTAGCCGCTTATCCTCACAAGGGTCACAGGTGTGCTCGAGTCTATCCCAGCTGTCACCCTGAATAGGTTGCCAGCCAATCACAGACAAACAACCGTTCACACTCACAATCACACCGATGGACAATTTAGAGAGATCTATTAACCTACCGGGCATGCTCTTGGAATCTGGGAGGAAACTACTTGAAAGTACCCTGAGAAAATCCACACAGGCATGGGGAGAATATAAGCATTTTTAAGTCTTGAGCGTGAAGTAATTGTTGCTGCCATATAGAGTCGTGGGTAATATCCTTTCATAAAGGGTGTATTCGTCATGGGTAACGCATGCTAAAGGGGGTTAAGGTTTGTATCCAGGCACCTTTTCTGAATATTTGTAGAATTCAAACAATCCTGTTCTCCGACCACTTGCAGCTCATCTCGCTAGGATAAGATAGGAAAAGAGATTTCATTAGCCAAAACGAGAATCCCAAGAGGCCCTTAATCTTTGAATCGAATTGCATTATGCTGCCGTCTATAAACACAGACAAATAATAATCATCAAATGGATGCATGCCATGTGCTACTTCGATCTCCTAGGTTGTCAGGTGAGGTTGAAGTGGACAGCTGACAGCTTGAAATTGAGAGCAAATCTTGCGGTAAACTATTATGTCAACTGTCCTGTTAGAATAAATCATTCACAAAACAAAAATAGTGTTCAATCGACTAGGCGGAGGTGAAAAGTGAAATTAAATGTGACCATATTTGTGCGAGGATCAAAATAATATTTGATCCTCTATGTCCTATAATACCTAAGTACCGGTAAGTGCCTGACCCAACCTCCCAAAATCCATCAAACTAAATAGTTGAGGCAAAATTGCAGTTTAGGTTAAACATTAAAGTGAGTTGTTTCAGATGATTTGGTAACAAGCATTTCTGAAATTATGTTTTGGTTTGTGTTTGAAAGGAATCTACCGTATCACCATTCCTGCAATTCTCGGGAAGTTTGTTGTAGATATGGGAACCAAAAAAAAAAAGAATTTTATTCAATCTGGGAATGTAAACTAAACCTGCACTATATGACAAAAGGCTCTATTAGATTACTTAACAATTGTGTAAAATCATACATTAGTCTCGACAGTGTTTTGAGGGTTACTGCAGTGGAGCCTACCTTGTGCATTTTGCACGGTCTCCAATTGTACGGACTGGACAAATTGTCAAACAGGTCATCAGCAGAAGCCAATGACTTGTTCAGTCCTACCATTTATCTCAGCACTCTGAAGACTGATTCCAACATCCATCCATCCATCCATCCATCCATCCATCATTTTATCCTCACAAGGGTCGCACTGGAGCCAGCTGTCTTTGGGCAGTAGGCGGGGGACACCCTGAACGGGTTGCCAGCCAATCACAGGGCACACATAGACGAACAACCAGCCGTGCTCACACTCACACCTACAGACAATTGAGAGTGTTCCATTAACCTGCCACGCATATTTTTGGAATGTGGGAGGAAACCGGAGTCAGCGGATAAAACCCACGCAGGCATGGCGAGAGCTTGCACACTCCACATGGGAAGGCTTGAGCTAGAATGGAACCCTGCACCTCTGCACTATAAGGTTGACGTGCTAACCAATTGGCGCTGATTTCAACATGATGTATTGAATATAAAAACAACCTTCATACATTTTGACCCTTAACGTTTGTAGCCTGATTGAAGACAGTTATTTAACCTATACTCTTTGTAAATGGGCATTTTACATCTCTTTATCATCTCGTCTCCTCCCACAAAAAAAACAAACAAACAAAAAGACCTCATTAGTTACTTATAGTAATCAGACAGTGATTTTGAGAAATGTCAAAAAGGAAAATCTCAAATATTTCAGAAATACAAATATACCTTTTGACTTCAAGCAGGATATATCACTCCTTCAAATGTTCAGCCAGTACGCCAGTTTTTACTTGCGAGCAAACGTTCGCTTTCTGCGAATATAGAGCCCTTAGTGTCCTCAGTTTCCAAACACTTATTGAGTGTTGTTTAAAGGAGAGGTGATGTAACGCAGTAATAAACATGCCCCTGTCCAAGCTTTTTGGGAAACTGTCGCAGGCATCAAATTCATAATGGGTGAATATTTGCCCAAAAAACATGTTTATCAGTTTGAAATTAAATATCTTGGTTTTGTGGTGTAGGCAATCAAATTTAAGATGTGAATTGTTTACAAATCATTGCACTGCATTGCATTTATTTATGTATGACACAACGTCCCACCTGAATCGGAATTGGGGTTTGTTCAAACGGTATGGATACGTAAGCAAAACTTCAATTCTAGTTCATTTGTCAAACAGAAAAAAATCCTAATAAGGTCCTACCAGGGACTGCAAGTTGTACCAACAATCTGCTATATTTTTGAATACATTTTTTATACATTGCAACTTGTATTTGAATCTGTATCAACTCTTTGTAATGTACTGTATTCTAAAATAGGTCATTCTTAAATTGACGTCCTCTAGTGGTATGTGAAATAATTACTGAATTAAATGTTCAAATTGTGATTGTGATTTCAATGTTTTTTTGTTTGTTTTACAGTACATTTGTTACGTAAAGATGAGTTACTGTTTACCCAAAAACATTGACATTATTCTTTCATAACAATTTGTTTTCAAACATTTACTGAAGTACACTTTTATGTGCAATATATTTTAATTGAATTATTCTTTAAGTAGTTTTTTTTCTGATATTTAGGTACAATGTTAATGTTCGAACTAAAACCTCAACCTCATTTTAATGAACACATGGTCCTACAACAATACAGTACTGTATTTTAATGTTACTCAAGTATTTTTTCTGTAAAAAGTTGGATAGCCATTGCTCTGAATGACCGAAAGTCTTGGGAAAATCAGTGGGTTGGGCTGGACTCGATATTAACTCCCGGTGCACGAGACGAGAGCGGAAGTGCGATGTAGAAAGCACGTATATTTTTTGCGCATTTTATGATTCTTGTTGCACTCATATTGATGGCAAAAACAGAAGAAAGTAAAGAGGATTCATCAGCGGGAGTGAGGATGGGCCACCCTTCTACTTATCTTAGGTGAGATTGATTCACCACTTCAACTCCCACCCCACGAATGCTTGACCAGAATGAGCTTCGCAAAATTGTTTTATTGTGCACTTCTGATATGTAAATATCGTTGAGGCGTAGGTGGTACAGTCGTGGGCGACTGGTGAGTACGTCCGCCTCACAGGACTGAGGTCCAGGGTTCGATTCGAGGCTCCGGCCTTCCCGTGTGAAGTTTGGATGTTCTCCCAGTGCCAGTATGGGTTTTCTCCGGGTACTCAGGCTTCCTCTTACATTGCATGGCAGGTTTTTGGAACACTTTTAATTGTCCATAGGTGTTTGTGTGAGCACGGATGGATGCATGTCTCTGTGTGCCCTGCGATTGGCTGGCAACCAGCACACGGTGCACCCCGCCTAGAGCCCGAAGTCAGCTGGGATAGGCTCCAGCGCACCCGTGAGCCTTGTGAGGATAAGCGGTTCAGGTAATGGATGGATGGATGGATGTGTGGATAATTTGTCTTGTAATTGTCGAATGCTGATCCAGTTCCCGCTGGGTCGCACATATTTACGTTTCCCATTCAAAAAAAGTACTGCCTGGGCACTTCCCTCATCAACATTTTGCCACTTTTCCATGTCTGGCACTGAAAAACAAAGAAAAGGCAATATTAAACTAATGACAGGAAATTTCAGAAACAAAGTCACAAATTCTTTATTTATCCTTGGAGGAAAATACTGTTTGTTGGTACAGTCGTGTCCACGTCAAACAAAGATGCCAACACTATCGTAATATGTCGGTTGATATGCACAGTAGAGTGGAAAAAAGTGTTTGCCCCTTCTGATTAATTTTATGCATGTCTGATACACTTAAATGTTTCCCAAACGTATTAAGCAAAATTTAAATATAAACAAGTAACCAAAAAAACAAAATTTAATTAAGCTCAAGAGGCACGGTTGTCAAATGGTTAGCACATCCGCCTCACAGTGCAGAGGTGCAGAGTTGAAGTTTGCATGTTCTCCGCGTGCCTGCGTGGGTTTTCTCCGGGTACTCCGGTCCCCGCCCCCATGGCCCTACATTCCAAAAACAAGGTTAATGGAACACTCTAAATTGTCCCTAGGGTGTGATTTTGAGTGTGAAATGTTGTTTGTCTATGTGTGCCCAGCAATTGGTTGGCAACCAGTTAAGAGTGCACCCCGCTTAGTGCCTGAAGTCAGCTGGGATGCGCTTCAGCACACCCGAGACCCTCGTGAGTGTTTTTGTTAATACATTTTTTTCAGTATTCACTGGTTCTCCTTCCTCCCTGCTGTTTTGGCTTCACTACCATCACGCAACTGTCCGACCAAAAATTGACCCTGCAGGACCAGATGCCTGATCCCATAGCCATCCTATTCCAGCGGTGCACAGCCTGCAGCTGACACTACTTGACTTTGGGATGTCTGGGATCTGTCCCATGAGGGAGGAGCATTGTCATGATTCTGTTTCAGGTTTTTTTTCATAGTTTTGTTTCCTCATGTGCGTTTGTCTCTCCTTGTTTGGTTTTATTTCCACCTGTTCTTGTCATGCGGATCCCTTTTGTCAACTAATCAGCTCCCTTAACACTTTGTATCTTGTCCAGCTCGTCCTTGTCTCATCAGTTTGCTTGTACTGTACTTGGTTCCCTGGCTTCTGTCAGTTCGGCTCCTTGTTCCTGTCATGTTTTGTTTCTCATAGTAGTGTGTTTTAGTTCCTGATGTATTGTTAATTTCAATGTTGATCTTTTCATGACGAGCTAGCGGCGCTAACGCGACATCAAAGGGAGTACCGCGAGGCGAGTCTGCTGCTACTCACGGAGTCGTGGCTAACAACGATCACTCCGGACACACTCGCCGAGTTGGAAGGCTTCCAACTCGTACGTGCGGATAGAAACGCGGGGAGTGGTAAGAGGAAAGGAGGGGGACTTGCTGTTTTTGTTAATGACAAATGGTGCAATCCTGGGCACATCACCATCAAAGAGAAACTCTGCAGTCGGGACATTGAGCTGCTAGCCATTAGCCTCAGGCCCTACTATCTCCCACGGGAATTTTCACACGTCATAGCTGTGACGGTGTACATCCCCCCGTCGGCCAATGGTGATGCAGCATGTGATGCCCTGATGACTGTCGTGAACAGGCTGCAAACACAGTCCCCCAACGCCCTGCTGATCATCTCTGGGGACTTCAACCATGTCTCTCTGTCGTCCTCCCTACCAACCTTCACTCAGTACGTATTCTGCACCACCAGAGACAATAAGATTTTGGACTTGTTTTTTGCCAACACCAAGGAGGCATACACACCCTATCCCCTGCCCCCTCTTGGAAGAGCGGACCACAACATGGTGTATCTCCAGCCTGTGTACAAACCCCTGGTGCACAGGCAGCCAGCTGTGACCCGCATGGTCAGGAGATGGTCCACAGAGGCCGAAGAGGCTCTGAGGGACTGCTTCGACTCAACCAGGTGGGAGCTCTTCAGTGAGATTCATGGGGAAGATATTGATTCACTTACTGACGCCATCACGGACTATATTAACTTTTGTGAGCAAAACACCGTACCAACCAGGACTGTACGGTGTTTTTCGAACAACAAACCATGGATTACTCCCGACATAAATGCCCTTCTGAAGGAGAAGAAGAGGGCTTTTGTGTCGAGAAACAGAGAGGAGCTGAAGGCCGTGCAGATCCAACTGAGGAGAAGCATCAGGGAGGGGAAAAAGGCCTACAGGTTAAAAATGGAGGATCAGCTACAGGCCAGTAATGTTACTGGTGTCTGGAGGGGCCTGAAAACCATCTCAGGCCACAAAAGCCCAAGGACAGAGACTGTGAGGGACAAGGATTGGGCGGATGATCTAAACCGGTTTTTCAACCGGTTTGACCAGACGTCTGTCCCTCCCCACCACCACCACCCCCTGCAGCTGCACCCACTCCCACTGTGGACTTCACCTCCCTCCCCTCCTCCTACGACCAGCTTCCAACAACGATCACCTGGCCTCTCAACCAACACTACCCCAAACCCAAGTCTGTCTCCTGGTTCATGCCTGTCTGTTACGACAGCGCAGGTGAGGAACCAACTGAGGAGGATAATGGTGAGGAAGGCAGCAGGTCCGGACAACATCAGTTCCCGGCTCCTCAGGACCTGCTCTGACCAGTTGTGTGACATTGTCCAGCTCATGTTCAACCTGAGCTTGAAGCTGGGCAGAGTTCCACAGCTGTGGAAAACTTCGTGCCTGGTCCCAGTGCCCAAGACCCCCCATCCGAAGGAGCTCAACAGCTACAGACCGGTGGCGCTGACGTCTCACCTGATGAAGACGCTGGAGAGACTTGTCCTCGACTACCTGCGACCGCTGGTGAGCTCATCACTGGATCCACTGCAGTTTGCCTACCAGCCCGGCATCGGTGTGGAGGACGCCATCATCTATCTCCTCCACTCGGCGCTATTACACCTGGAGAATGCTGGGAGCACTGTGAGGATCATGTTCTTTGATTTCTCCAGTGCCTTCAACACCATCCAGCCCAACCTACTGGAGGATAAACTGCAGCACGCCGGAGTGGAGCACCACCTCACATCATGGATTACGGATTACCTCACAAACCGACCACAGTATGTGAGGGCACAGGGCTGTGAGTCGGACAGGCTTCTCTGCAGCACTGGGGCGCCGCAGGGGACTGTCCTGGCTCCATTCCTGTTCACCCTCTACACCTCGGACTTCAGATACACCACTTCAACCTGCCACCTTCAAAAGTTCTCTGACGACTCTGCGATTGTCGGCCTCATTACAGAGGGAGATGATCGGGAGTACAAGAGACTGACGGGGGACTTCGTGGACTGGTGCCAGCAGAATCACCTCCAGATCAATCCTGGAAAAACTAAGGAGCTGGTGGTGGATTTCTGCAGGAAACAGTCATCACCTGCACCGATGAACATCAAGGGTACGGACATAGAGAGGGTGACCTCCTACAAGTACCTGGGTGTTCATCTCAACAATAAACTTGACTGGTCAACCAACTCAGACGCCCTGATCAGGAAGGGACAGAGCCGCCTCTTCCTACTCAGGAAACTAAGGTCTTTTGGGGTTCAGGGGTCTCTCCTTAAGACCTTCTATGACTCTGTGGTGGCCTCGGCCATCCACTATGGCATTGTCTGCTGGTCAGGCAGCATCTCGGCCCGGGACAGAAACAGACTGGAGCGACTGGTCAGGAGGGCCAGTTCTGTCCTGGGCTGCTCCCTGGACACTGTGGAGGAGGTGGGCAGCAGGAGGATGCTATCAAAACTAAAAGCTATGATGGACAGTCCCTCCCACCCCCTCCAGCCCACCCTGACAGCACTGGGCAGCTCCTTCAGCCAGAGACTACTACACCCGCGCTGCAAGAAGGAGCGATATCGCCGCTCATTCTTACCGACTGCTGTCAGGCTGCTCAATAAACACACATGAAAGAGAAAAAAAAAATGGACTCAACCCATCCATACATTGTAAATAGCACAGCCACCTTATATTTTGTATTTTGTATTTTTTATCTTGCATTCTGTACTGTGTACAGCTCTATTTTGTTCTGGAACATTTATTTGTGCATGCAATACTTTGTTTTTCTTTTTACCCCACCCCCCTTCCCCCTCCAATTCTGCTGCTGAAGACTGCAAATTTCCCCAGTGCGGGACAAATAAAGGTTTTCTTATTCTTATTCTTATTCATGACTTTGTTAGTGCTTTCGATTGAGTTTTTTCCCAGTGTAGCCGTGCAAGTGTTTTTGTTCAGAACTCCATGGTTCTCCTGCCTGCTTTTTTAATGTATTTATTTATTTGGGGGAGGGGGGTCCATTACCATCACGCAAAATGACAGCAAAACAAAATGTATTAAACTACACCGTCCCACAAAACCACTGCCCCATTTGTAAACCAGCATATTCATTCATAACTAAATAAATCATAATATACAATACTGTACTTGTGTGTGTGTATGTATGTGTGTGTGTGGGGGGGGGGGGGGTGAGGTTGTACACATTTTGATCATTCGGTTTTAAGAATATTTCACAGATTAACTTTGATATTAAGAAAATAAACAAAAATGCAAAATTAAACATCTATTAATTAATATAAACTGTTAGCCACCACCTATTTTACCAGGAAGGCTAACAGTCGCATAAGGGGAGCACCCCGCCCCCCCCACACACACACACAATTCTAACAGTACTGAGTACAGGTTTTGCCAGGTTGACTGGCCACTGCTGCCTTGTAGCTTTAAGAAGGAGGTGGGGAGCGTTCCAATGACGCACGACGGAGCCCAAGATGATGCTTCAAAACTCCAGGCCACAGTCAGCGTGTGTGCATGGTGACCACTGGCTGAGTAATCGGGCAAGGAAAGAGTGGAGAGAAGATCATTTGAAAACAGGTTGAGGAGTTCTCGATGGACATCTAAATTCAAAATAAAACACGCACTTTGGAAGATTTTTTTTTAAATAGTAAATTATAACGGAACTATTTCGTCACGGCGGTTCTTTCAGTTTGCGTCTGCAAGTGCACTGGCAACTGGAGACTTGAGAGGAAAGCGGTTGAGCCAACAATTTTTGTTTCACAGACTTGCGACTTGAAGGCGCACGTCGCAGCATGTCACTTTTCAGCACGCTGTGGGTGTACTTTTTTCTCTTCTGTCACCAAGCTCTGACCAATACCATGAGCGATGAAATAGATGTGGTGGTATTTTTGCCCAAAAATGACACTTATCTTTTTTCATACGCGAGGGTCGCCCCGGCGATTCGTTATGCGCAATTGAAGCTGAAGACTGCCGGAGCCCCTTACTCCGACTTCCATTTCAACATCCACTTTGAGAATTCCAATTGTGTCAATGATGCGCTCTTCCACTTGGTGGACAGGTCGTGCGTGAAGAAGCCCGATCTGATTTTGGGTCCAGTATGCGAGTACGAAGCGGCAGCGGTGGTGAGACTGGCGTCACACTGGAATATTCCGGTGATCTCAGCAGGTGCCTTGGCCGCAGGTTTTAGCAACAAAAACACCGAATACTCCCACCTCACGCGCATCGCACCATCCTATGTAAAGATGGCAGAAACCTTCAGCGCAATTTTCAAGCACTTCTCATGGAGGACCGCCTTCCTGATCTATGAAGACGACAAGGAGGAGCGGAACTGTTACTTCACTGTGGAGGGGATATATCATCTGATGACTGACCTAACCATTAAAACATATCCTTTTTCCCATGATGACCCGCTGGACACTGACGACATCATCCAAAGCATATATGACACTCAAGGTAATGCACCAATTCGTTCTTGATAAAAAGATAAATACTTAACTATACCTCTAGAATTGTGACGCTATCTAACTACATTTTTTATTATTATTTCACAGTATATTTAGTGCATTTCATTCTAAGAGGACTATATTTGGTTCCTGTCTAAGCCGAGTGAGATTTACACTTGGAAGTAAAATATTCAGAGTAAATTTGACCCATGTAAAGTGGATTAATTGTACTCCAAACTATTTCAACCATTAATTTGATGAGAACAGAAGTTATACCTCCTCACGCACATTTTGCAATAAGAGCCTAATGTACTACTTTGATCCATTCTGATTTGATTTCTGAAGATTTAGTCCCACTTCAGTGATTTACAGTGAATATTTTACTCCCCTTTTAATTTTTAATTTTACTCTGTTCAGACTGTCTTTTAAGAGTAAAATGTAGTCAGTGTATACATTATTGTCTTTGTTTGTAGAGATGCATATCTCCAATTAAGGGTGCAATGAATAACAAAAAACAAACAAAAAAAACCTCCAGTTTTGAATCATATCACAGTTTTGGGTCATGGATCGAAACTTTTTTTTCGGATAAGCCTTAAAAAACACAACAAATAGAACTTTTGTGTTTATTTAATTTATAAAACACCTTCGGCCATTAAAAAAAAGTCAAATGGCTTATAACCGTTTACATTTAGAGAATATGATACCAATACGAGAGCAATATTATCAGGCTTGGTACCTTCGTTGGGCCATAAATGAAAAAGACATCAAAGTGCAATTTAAGTACCATCGGTTTCCTTTGACAGGCATGAAAATATACCCACTTGTCAGCAAAATTCTGAATTTTGACACCAAAATAGGTAACCTACTTGAATCGTGGAGCGATTCATTTTTTTGGGTTATGGGTGAGAGGTGAAGGTCTACCAGAATGTATCATGGAACTTCGAACATGTGTCTGGCGAGAGAAGAGTTAAAAAAAATAAAATAAAAATCAGCCCCGACTGCAACAAGTGGATAAATTGTCATAATGTAGAGTAGCTCAATGGACCACCTGAATCCAATCCCGCAGTCGTTCTGAGCAAATGGTTCTGATTCTACTGTCAAGGGGAGTTGCGGGAACTGAACTGAATCAATGTTATTTCAGGAACAGCGGTTACTACAGTAGACATCTTATCATGTGATCAAGATACAGGTTATCATTATTGGTGTGTGAAAGGGTTTAAATAACATTTACAAAGAAGAATTTGAGCTTTGACCTGTCTGTCAAGAGTCCTCTGGTGCCGTGCTTTGGTGGCGCTGGTTGCATGCTACCTCACCGCTAATGTGAGTTCCACTTCCATTCCAAATCACACATAGATTCACTGTTTAAATTCCATAAGTGTCATATCATAATTAGTGTGCATGTGTGTGCGCATCTGCGTGTGTGTGCGTGTGTGTGTGCATGTGTGTGCGCGTGGGGGTAAATGTGTGTGTGTGTGTGTGTCTGTGGGTGTGAGATGGAGGCGAAGTGAGTGAGCTGGTGTGTGAAGATACCCCTACAAATGTTGCCTTCATAACCGCAATGTGTCCAGTTTTTCCCATTTCACACATTTGAACAAAAACAAGCAAGCAAATCGACTTCCCTCATCGGATGGATGAAGCATCTACTCTATCTATCACTCCATCCAAGCTTTGTCTGTCTCTTGTTGTTTTTGTTTTTTTTCTCTCAAAATGCATCAGATTAATGCTTTAAATGGGTGCCCATTACGTCGATCACGATCGACTAGTAGATCGCGGACTGGTCCCAATTTGATCGCGAGGGGCGGAGAGGAGAAAAAAAGCCAACAACCATTTGTGTGTCTTTGTGCATGTCAGTAATATATTTTTTTGTGTTAGTGTACACCGCACACTAATCATCCTATCAGTCTCATTTTCACAAAAAGTATTACAAAAATAAGATAAAATAAAGCAGGTAAATCTTTAACCTTCGGTGGCGCATGACCTGCGTCACCGGAAGTTGCTTGCGCTCAGCAGTCTGCAATTACAGGTTGTGATCAGAGCTTTTGCGCTATCTTTTATCGTTATCATTATCCTCATTCAGAGTTTGTTTCGTGTACAATTCACCGAGGACACGGGCAAAGAATAGGAATCTAGAGGGCCAAGGGAAGCACTCTAAAACGGTACGTGTGAGCTACAATAGTGAACAGGCTGTAAAAGTGCGTCGCATGCCTCAGTGTCAGGCTGTCGCTCATCATGGCGTGGATGTGTAGGTGTGTGCACGTGCGCGGTAACGGGTCGATCGCGGGAGGTTGGTTGATCGAAAAGTCGAGCTTCGGTTCAAAAGGTTTGAGCACCCCTGAGTTTAAAATAATGAACTATTCAAAGATTTACTTCCGGGGAGGAGGGACGGATGCCAAACGAGGTGACGTCAGAACCACATTAGCACTTTTGCCTGCTAACAACAAAGTGCAACATGTCAGTCTTTGCGCAACAAAGGTAAGTGTGCAGATTCATTTGCGCCACCAGACCCCTTTTAGTGGGGCATGGACTGACCATCAGACTGGCCTGGATAGGCAGAGTGGGGGGAAAAAATAAAATAAATGAATTGCTGCGCAGTTAATACGCCGCAGCAACAACCTGCAGCGTTTCCTTCCATTCATCATCTTGCGACCTGCTTGCAATACATCCTTTCCCCTTCCTTTTCCTTCCACCCTATAAATTGCACACATTTTTGTGGTGTGGCCTTTTTAGTGATGGCAGCTTGTCGGTTATGAGGCGCTATAGGAAGTCAGCTGGCTGATCAGAGTCCAGCTGTGCAGCAGTGTTCAGTGGTTGTTGTGAAGGGGATGTTTTTGGCTGCCAGCCAAATGATCCACACCAATTCCATATGCAATTGCACATGTGTATTTTATTGTTGCAGTGTGAAGTAACATTTAATACAAACATAAGAGACATCTCTGTAAGTCACTGGTTTGCGAGGACTAAGTTTTTTGAGAGGTATAGATGTATATACCCGTCTTCTGTGTTAAATGAGTTAAGAAACTTAACCTTGATCATAGCAGGCTTGCAAATTTTAGACCCAAAGTTACCTCTGATGTCAAAGTCCCAGAAAAAAGTGATGCACATGCAGTTCAAGGCTTTCCTAGATGAAAATGTTGTCTTCCACTGTGGGTTTAAAATGCACATGCAGATGCAATTGCAAATGCAAAAGACAGAGTCGACCTTCAAGTTTTCAAGGACATTTTCCTGGAAAATAACTTTGTAGTATACGTATATTTTGTCCCACTGAACCTTACTGTGACATTTAACCCGATGGAAAACATTATCTTACTGCCTCGGTTAAAGCACTTTCTAGGCATAAGTGGTCACAGTTTAGATTGGCTGCGATTGGCTGGCAACTGATTCAGGGTGTCCCCCGCCTACTGCCCGAAGACAGCTGGGATAGGCTCCAGCACCCCCGCGACCCTAGTGAGGATCAAGCGGTTCGGAAAATGGATGGATGGAATGGATATCAGTGAGTTGAGTTCTCTCAAATCACAATCAGATCTGTAGTGTGAAATTTAAGGCTTGTCATAATGTCGTCACCCAGGAGATTACAGTTCATAAGCATCAATAGGCTAGGGCACTAGTGTCAAAGTCAAGGCCCGGGGGCCAGATCTGGCCCGCAACATCATTTTATGTGGCCTGCGAAAGCAAATCAAGCATGTCCATGGTGCTTGCTAAAGTCTGAACCAAAACTTCAAATTTTCACATGCAATCCACAATAACAGTCATTATTCTTGACTTCTGATTTAAAAAAAGTTATTCATCAATTTGTTGTGTGCTGTATGTCTAATATGTAGAGGGGATTAAACAATGATATGGTTTCCCAAAATTCATAACGGCCCTCCAAGACAAACCGTAACTACAATGTGCGACAAAAATGAGTTTGACACCACTGGGCTAAGGTGACCAAACGCCCCCTTTTGCTTGGACATAACCACATTTTTATACTCTGTCCAGGCGTCCAGCAGGACTTTTTGCATTCATGGAAATATCCAGCTTGAATTCGATTTCACGGGACCAATTTTATGTGTTTAATTTGACTGATGTTTTGTGTAACAAACAATAGGAGTTTTTTTTTCTAATAAGTAGTGGAGTGCACCGTTACCGCTGTGTGTTAATATGTATTTCTCTCATTGTATAATAACATAATAATAGATCATCATAATAATACTGGCTGAGGGTGTTAGGTGCTGAGGTGTTGCATAAGCAGCTGATTTGTCCTTCAGAAACGGTAGACTACAAACACAGGAGTGTTAGTTCAACTCCTTTCTCCATCTCCCTTTGCAAGTAGATGTCACGAACTCTGAGTGCAAATCACAACATGAGATTCTATGATTGATCCAAGCACACATGCCTTTTTGTCTACTTTAAGTGTATTTTTCTCTTCATATCATTAACACAAACATTATTAATCTACACCACTAAAGCAATATCGCTGGGTCATGAAAACTTTTCGCCAATGTGGCTAACCAATATAATAATCTCCTAGTCACACTGGTGTGTAGTGAGCCGCAACATCACGTGTTTATGTGGCGGTGGTGCTGCCTGTTTCTCTCCTATCTTCCGGCATGAGCTGCTCATTCCACACCGCAGAAACATTGTGGCCCAAATAAAGAAAAACAAATAACACTTGAGGAAAAATGTACATTTTTGGGTTGTGGGCATAGCTTAAGAGCTAACTGCGTGTTGCAGTAGTAAAATTGGGCCAAGTTGTTATCAATAAAGAAGCAACGATTGCTCCAAATGGCCACAGAAATTAGGGCAGTTATATAGTGGGAAGGGGCTCATCCTGTTCCTTGGTTGCATTAGGTCATCCTCATTTTACCCTGCCACTCCATATCCTTCAAAATAGCTAAATTTAAAAAGACGGTGACAACTGAGAGGGTGAAAGTGTTTCACAGTATCTCGACATTTCAGTTCTAAATTAATCTGAGTCTTTGCACGTTTTCAACACTTATCTTCCAACATAATGTATTTTTAAAAAACACAAATGTAAATTTAGTTTAATGGGACACTGTACATCTCTAAATTATCCCTCTGTGTAATGGGTGGGTGTGAATGGCTGTTTGTCTGTAGTACTCTAGTACTCCACCTACTGCTCCATAATTGTGTGCGATATATATATATATATCCATCCATCCATCCATCCATTTTCCGAACCGCTTTCTCCTCACTCGGGTCGCGGGGGGTGCCGGAGCCCATCCCAGCCGTCTTCGGGCAGTAGGCGGGGGACACCCTGAATTGGTTGCCGGCCAATCGCAGGGCACACAGAGACGAACAACCAACCACGCTCACACTCATACCTAGGGACAATGTAGAGTGCACAATCAGCCTGCCATGCATGTTTTTGGAACGTGGGAGGAAACCGGAGCACCCGGAGAAAACCCACGCAGGCCCGGGGAGAACATGCAAACTCCACACAGGGAGGCCGGAGCTGGATTTGAACCCGGTACCTCAGCACTGTGAAGCCGACGTGCTAACCACTGGACTACCGGGCCGCCTATATATATATATCAGTGAAACTCCTCTAGAACGAAACCTACATGGGCGAAAATACCCCCTAATGTGAAAAATATTCATTCATTCACACCATTCCAATTCTCCTGCCCCCCCCCCCCCCCATACGACGAAAAAAACCCTGTTGCGTTATACGAAATCATTTTCTCTGCTCCTGCCTCTCGAAGACATTCACTACAACGAAGTATAATCCAACAGCGACCTCTACTGCTTCGTTCGGAAGCGGCAAAAGCAACCGCCACATTGGTTTACATAGTGAACGGTGTTTATTTCGGTCACAGCTGCAAGTTTCCTGGACGCAACATACTCATAGCTGCTCTGCCATTGGCTTACCGAGCATCATCCTGGCCTCCGATTGGCCAAGGGGGACCTCACTGTCTATGTGTGTAGATGTTTAGCTAGATCCGTGGAAGATAGCGTGGAATGCATCCGATTAGCTGCTCAGAGTAAATTGCTTGTGGCTCGACGGACAGTCAAATAAACGAACGTTTCCTGGAATGTTTTACTTGTTATCATGCTAAAAAGCTTACGCTAACTGGAGCGCTAATTAGAGAGAAGGCGAGTTCCATCGCGCTAACTATGGCCACCGAGGACTACGAAACGTCCCGTGGCTGGCTTTAAAAGTTCATCAGCTGAGCAATGCTGTCTTGGGTGGCGATCGAGTGTAGGGCGAATTAGAGAAAGTGAGATAGTGGAAAGGAAAGCTACCGGGATCCCAGGAAGTATCTGTTATTGTTAGATTCAGACATAGCATGAACGTTGCATTGCTAAAATGGCTAAAATGGCTTCAAAATGGCTTTGGATGTCAAACAGCAAAGCTAAGAAGCGCTCTGACTCTGGAAGAGAGGGTAACAGTGATCAAAATGAAAGACGGAGGAAGCAAAATAAAATACATTATCCAAGAAATTGATGTAAGTGAAAGTGAATGCTGATTGTAAATTTTGCAATTTCTTTCCCTTTTTTTCTTTCTACACTGACTATATGATGTGTCAAATAAGTGTGTTCTCATACTTATGCACTATTGGAATAAAAATAAAGAGTACACATATGATTGTGTGTGCGTGTACACATGAGTTTGTGTGTGTGTGTTTGTGTGTGTGTTTACATCTGAGGTCAAATTTGCTACAGTGAAAAACACCCTGTTGTGAAAAAATTATATATATATATATATATATATATATATATATCGCACGCACACACACACACATATATATATATATCTATATATATAGATATATATATCTATAGATATATATATAGATATATATCACACACACACACACATCCACCCATCCATTATCTAAACCGCTTATCCTCACGAGGCTCGTAGGCGTTGTGGAGCCGATCTCAGTATTTGGGTTCCACCTTGAACTGTTTGCCAGCAAATCACAGGACACACTACTCACAAGCACACCCAAGGACAATTTAGAGTGTTTAATCAACCGACCATGCGTGTTTTTGCAATGTGGTAGTAAAACTAACTACTCGGAGAAAACCCACACGAGCACGAGGAGAACATGCAAAATCCACACATAGGAAGGTCGGGGGCCCAAGATCAAATCCTGGACCTGCACTGTGAGGCGGACGTGCCAACCATTTGGTGACCGGCGGACTACAATCTGAACTGGTCATCAGTCAGTTGCAGGGCACAAATAGAGGTGCACAAGCATTCACACCCTGGGAACCGATCCCACGCTGCCCACACACAAGTCCGGCGAGTGTACCACGACACCATCAGTTTGTATATATATGTCTGTGCTAGACACATAAGACGTTCCCCAGTCACTTCCTTATCTGCGCGCGGCCTCGCATTTTAAATACCGTATTGGCCCGAATATAAGATGGCCCTGAGTACAAGACGACCCCCTCTTTTTCAAGACTCAAGTTTGAAAAAAGACTTTTTGAACACCAAATTAATTTTTATACAGAAAATAATTACAGTACATCTGAAACAAATAATTAGAACAATATATTTGAGAGAAAAAGCACGTTATTTTTCCTTCTTCAAATCTTAACATCTGAACATTTAAATATGTAAACTAAAGTGCAATCACATTCGTAAATGAATGGCTTCTGATTTATGAAATGTAAATTACATCATAACGTCTTCTCATCTGCCGGTTAACGTGGCCGATGTTCGACCCCCTTTTCTCCAGATTGTTGCTACATTTCTCCATTTTCTGTTATCTCTTCTATTATTTTCTTCTCTTTTCTTTCCTACCGCTATTCTTTATTTTTCTTCTTTGTGCTACCACTAATTTTATTTTTATTCTTCGTCACAGGGTTTCACTTTGGCCTGGGGAGTCAAGTTCAGCATTCGCTTCAATGATATCTGGTGCCATCTAGCGTCGTGAACGGGTATAATGTCTAGACCCCGAATATAAGATTGAACATTGGAACTTTATTTTGTAATTGTCAAACTTATGAGTAGTGCTGTGTTGTAAGTAAAGTTTCCTGATTGCAGTTGTATTATTTAACAATTAATAAAAGTCAAAGGATGGAGCAAACACATATTTTCGCACTCCCCTCTGATGTTACAACTCCAGAATCTGCACTCCAATATACGTTCTGTCGGAAATCTTGTGAAGTTATAATCAGTAGGTTACTTTCATGGTAAACCCCATAACTTGCATGGTACTGCCGAGCAGGCCAAAGACAGCAATATCATTCTGCACATACAGTAACGATAAACAGGAAATGCATCACTCAACTTACCCAGCAGTCATTCGGTCAACACTAACTGAGACGGAATAATTTAAAAGCTTTGCACCGCTTAAATGTCTTTTCTGTCCTCTGTTCATTTGGAATTCAGCAACACACTGCACATCCTTGTTTTAGGACTAATGATATTACAAATTGGTACAACAGTCCTTTATATCAATAAACCCCTGTTTTACAAGTTCGAAGCCAACCCGGCACTTGAAATCTCTCATTCACAGTCAATTGGTGCACCATGTGCAGCCAGTAGAGACAGTTTCGAACTAGTATTGATGCTCCAGTAAAATGAAAATCTGAAAGTTCCGAATGATTGCCGGTTGCCAGAGTTGACCCATGGAATACCTTACAGAGCATACACAGGGCGAGCTGTGTGTGGAGAGCTCAGTGTAATTAAAGGTGCTGTAGTGCTGGCAGGACTGAGGTGAAGTTTGTCCCACTGACTCAAGGCATATTTCAGGAGGTGTGTTTAAGTGACAGAGTTGTGAGGAATGTTCCAGGCAGAGTCTGAATCTTCCTTATTAATGCTAGGGGTGTGAGAGTTTTCCTTAGCTTGGCTTGTTTGTGTCTTTTTCGAATTGATGTATTTATTTTGTTCATATATTTGTTTATTTATTTAATATTTATTAAATGGCTCACGGCGGCCCGGTAGTCCAGTGGTTAGCACGTCGACTTCACAGTGCAGAGGTACTGGTTCGATTCCAGCTCCGGCCTCCCTGTGTGGAGTTTGCATGTTCTCCCCGGGCCTGCGTGGGTTTTCTCTGGGTACTCCGGTTTCCTCCGACATTCCAAAAACATGCATGGCAGGCTGATTGAGCACTCTGAATTGTCCCTAGTTGTGAGTGTGGGCGTGAATGGTTGTTCGTCTCTGTGTGCCCTGTGATTGGCTGGCAACAGATTCAGGGTGTCCCCCGCCTGCTGCCCGAAGACGGCTGGGATAGGCTCCAGCACCCCCCGCGACCCTAGTGAGGATCAAGCGGAAGATGAATGAATAAATGGCACACCAAAAAAAAAGGTTTATACTTCAAAAAATAAAAACTGTTTTATGCACCCTGTAACCTGATAATATGATTAACTGTCCACCGCAGTAAACGCTGCCCCTGAAAGGGTTAACATAGGTCAAAATGATTCTGTGGCATGCTGCAAGTTTGACATCCATTCAGTTTATTTGTGCAATAGCCTTGGAAAGAAAAAAGGCCTGCAAAAACGAGCTGATTTGAATACGGCATCGTTGTGATTATTCCAGGTCCCGCCCACTTTGTGGTTGCTCAATTCAGGAAAAATGGCTGAGCAGTGACAATGTAACTACATCCCGTGCAAACCTAAAACTTTGCATCAGCTGCCAACCTCATAAGAGTTGAGGAATTACCTCATTTGGGGAGAAACCTCTCAGCATTTCTAAACCAGAATTGTCCTGTATCAGACATTTTGTGCAGGATGGCTTCATCAACTTAAGCTGTCACGCTCTCAAAAAAAAGATTTTTATTTTTTTTAAGCAACACATACACGCATACAAACATACACATTGATCACTCAGTCTCAGTGTGCTCGCTCAGCAGCTACAAAATGACAACCAGCAGGGTACTGTGATCATGGATGGATGGATAGACATGGTTGCACATAAATGGTGTGCCGGTGCGCATGAACACTCCAAATTGAATATTGTGCTTCCGTTCAAATCCGTCACCTTGCGTTTGCGCACTGGAATAATGCAATTCAGTCTGTTAGCTCAGGCTCTGCAGCCTTAATTTGAAGTCAAGTCAGCCACCACCACGATTGCTTCCGAGGGTCAACTTCAAAATAAAAGTGAAGTTAGGCGTTGTTATCCACGTCCGATAATAATGCATCAGAATATGTCCTTGCGGTCCTTGGTTGAAAAAAAGATTGGCCACAGGGTCCCATTTTGCAAATAAGAGGTGGGCAAATGTTTTTTTGAATGGGCCATGCAATTAATCTGTGTTAAATATGAATTGAATGTATTTTTCTGAAACAGTATATTTTATTGTTTTTATAACCTGACATTGTGTAGCCGTGGTAGCCGGTTGTAATTAGGAAATAAAAAGTGAAAACTGAAAACAAGTTTATTCAGTTCTATTAAAATTACATATCTACACATATTAAAAATTAACCTTGCCCAGATGTGCCACAAGTGTTTAAGGTCATCCAAGAGGTCGGTGAGTTGGGGGGAAAAAAATTGTTCGAAAAAACAACCTATGGCGCTCATGTGAGGAGCACGGCCAAATTTTTATGTACTAAAAAAATAATTCACTTACCTTGCCAAGAGGATAGGTTCTCCCAGTGGTAATGTGTGCCCTACTCTTGAAACCTGGACTGGCCAGGTGTGGAAATTTAAGTTGGGTCGATGGAAATCTGTTGATGTGATTTGAAGCAAAACAACCCATCTGCTGAGTGGATGCCAGGTGGGAAAAAAAAACACATTTGTACTCACAATCACACCAAAGCGTTTTAACTCAGCGGCGCAGTAGATCAATTAAACCCTATTGGATGTAGGGATTTTGACTCAGCTCAAAAGTAACCCAAAATGGGTAAAACATTTCATAACCCCACACTTAAGTGGATAAAACTACCCAGGTTTTTATTATGTACCCATTCAGAAACAATTATATTATGATGATCTAGGAGCAAGTCAGTGAATCATTGAGAGGGGTCTTTGAATTGAATTGAATTGAATACAACTTTATTGTCACATGTGCTGTACGTATGTGTAACATACAGCACAGATTAAATGTCTTCCCTCTCAACATAAAACATAAAATTCTTGAATTCTGGAATACCATTTGTACCAACTCTTGCATTCATTTGACACTGAAAAATGACTACTGGACTAGATATCAACATTCCAGGTTTTATTTTCAAAATAGCATTGATAGATAGCATTGTTTGGAACAAAGTGCGTTCCAGAACTGGAACAGATACACTGCAGCCACAGTGCTTCACCCCGCCTCCAACACACACACACACACACACACACACACACACACACACACACACACACACACACACACACACACGCACACACACACACACACACACACACGCACACACGCACACACACACACCACACACACACACACGTTTTGTTAAATTATAACCTTATTCCAAAATGTAATTCACTTATACTTTTTGGTGAATACTTGAACCCCTTTTTGCTCTTCTTATGCTCTCCTGCCAACACCTTTCCATCTCAAATCTCTCTCGTCTTGCACTTTCTACATATAATCAATGGCACCTCTGTGCACCTGCATCCGCTCTTGTCAGTTATTTGTCTCTCTTTTGACAATTGAGGTACTCACCACAGCTGTTCACAGCAAAATTCACTACCATTTGCCTTTCCGAACTCCTTTCCTCCATACTAAACCTACCCACCACTTCGTAGCCTTGATGCCCTTCACCAACATGCTCAAGGACGTCTCCTCCAATCAACACTCTCTGCCCTTGAGGAATACTCTCTATCTTCTGATCCAACTTACTCCAAAATGTCTCCTTCCCGTCCTAACTGTGGGGCATCACCACTGACAAAATTAATGATGACACGTTCAGTTTCTGGCTTGACAACCATCACCCTCTCTGAGTTTCATTTCCCCTCTGTAACATTCTTTACATACTTTTCTGTCAGAATCAAGCTTGCACCATTCCTTTCTCTATCCAGACAGTGATAAAACAGTTTGAACCCAACAACCCGCACACCCTTTTCCTCCTCATCACATCGGCCAGCTCTCGACTGACATTTAACGTTCCGACTCTCAATACAACATATGTCTCCCTTTTCTTTTTCTGTCTCCTAATCAAAGCACTCTAATGACCAGAAAGTAGATTGAATGTGTGGAAGGCTCAGTTGTCTGTTTCTCACACCGACGCCATTGCATGTCTTTTTTTCTTTTTTTTTTGCTCTAAATTAGCCCACAGGAATGTGCAAAAGAAAGCAAAGCTTGCTAGCAATAGTGTGTTTCGGAAACCTGAATGCCTTACAGTACTTTCAAAAAAGAAAGAAATAGCTCAACATGGCAGTGGTGTTCATGTTTGTGATCGGGATTATGAATATTAGATTGACAAACCACATTTTGATAGAACCCCAAGTATGCTAAACATAGGTACAAACAAGCAAAGAGACAAGTAAAACAACAACAAAAAAACAACAAAAACTTGCACTTCGGTGGATGCAGCAAGGCGAAGTTGGCAGCCCTCAATGGCTCTCTCTCTGTGAAAAGAGGTGACACTAGTCAGCAATGGCAAGCTTGCAGGCTCAAGGTTGCACCCGTGTAAAGCAGTCAGTGTTAACCGCAGCGAGAAAAGGTTCTATCTTTGACCACTGTACAACACAAACTTTGTGTTGCATTGTGGGATGCAGTGGCCATTTTGGGCCAGTAGATCGTCATGGCGAATGTACACAGAAAGGCTAAAACTTGGCACAGTTATTTGCTAGCAAACACAATGTGGTATTTCTTCATAATAAAAGTGTGTTTTGACTCATTTCTACATTGTACTGTCTCTATTTTTAATCACACAACTAGAAAAATAAGGGAAATATGAGTTTGTTGTGGGGCTGGAAGAGATTGATTTCATTTTCATTCATTTTGAGGGGGAACATTACCACAATTTTTGAACGTTTTGGTGTGTGAACGGAACACATTAAATTCAGAAATCATGATTCCATTAAAATTGGTAAAATTACAGCCTCAAGGTTATTTTTTGGGGGATTTTTTTTTGTTTTTTTGTTTTTAATAACGCCACATTTAGCCCATTGTTCTTCGCAGCACTTCTCAAGCTCCATTAGGTTGGATGCACACCGTTGGTGCACAGCCATTTTCAGATCTCTTCAGAGATATTCAGTTGGATTCTAGTCTGGGCTCTTGAAAGGCCACTAAAGGGCATTCAGAGAGTTGTCCTGAAGACACCTTTTTAATATATTTGTCGTGAGCTTAGGGTAGTTGTCCTGCTGAATGATGAGCCACGTCTGAGGTCAAGAGCACTGTGGAGGTTTTTATTCAGGACGTCTCTGTCCATTGCTGCATTCATCTTTCCCTCAAATCCAAATAGTCTCCCAGTGACTGTCGCTGTCGCATCCCTAAATACACTGACATTGTCATTATGAGGTGTTGTTAGTATAATCGTGAAGGGAAAAATAGTTTATTTTGGATTATGGCTGCAATCTAACAAAATAAAGAAAAGGTGAAGCGGCGAGAACATTTTCTGGATGCACAGGATTGCAAATTACAAATGATTACAAGTAGACACCACTTCATATTTAGTTTCAAATCCTTTAATTGCAACAACTGTGTCAGGCCTTGGCACCATCAAACTTTTACATTCTTATTTTGAAATTGAAATGCCTGCTCTGTTGTGTACAGCACATGAGTTATAGTTTGCACAACAGCAAAAAAGAACGAGATTACTTCCAAATTATTTTTAAGTGGCACATTTAAAAAAACAAATGTCTCCCGCTCCCCCACTTAATATTCAAACCAAAATAAAGGTTTCCAAAAACAAAATACTGTACAACCAAATGCCCAACACAGCAAATTAATCAATAAATAAACAAACAAATGGGCGGCCCGGTAGTCCAGTGGTTAGCACGTCGACTTCACAGTGCAGAGGTGCCGGGTTCAATTCCAGCTCCGGCCTCCCTGTGTGGAGTTTGCATGTTCTCCCCGGGCCTGCGTGGGTTTTCTCCGGGTGCTCCGGTTTCCTCCCACATTCCAAAAACATGCATGGCAGGCTGATTGAACACTCTAAATTGTCCCTAGGTGTGAGTGTGGGCGTGCATGGTTGTTCGTCTCTGTGTGCCCTGCGATTGGCTGGCAACTGATTCGGGGTGTCCCCCGCCTACTGCCCGAAGACAGCTGGGATAGGCTCCAGCAACCCCCGCGACCCTAGTGAGGACAAAGCGGTACGGAAGATGTATGAATGAATAAACAAACAAATAAATAAATAAATAAAATCCAACAGAGCTCCCAAAACAAAATCGAAACTTGTGCTATCTTCTGTGACTTGAGCTGTCGAGCCCCCGCCAGAGAATCCACTCTTTCTGAGATTGGCCCCTGAAAATAACAAACTAGAATTGAAGTGATGCCTGACAGAAATCACAGCCCACCACAAAAACCCACTCTTACTCCCACAAATTCCATGGCTGGTTCAGACCCTGGACGAGCCCCCAGTTATGACAACCCTTCCTTATAGTGGCAACAAGAAAGGGTGTAACAATGATGTGGGGGTTGAAAAATTAATCTTCGAGGCGCTTTAATTCAGTTTCGCTTGCCTAAACACAAACAAATACACAAAAATTGGAGTAAACACTCCCGAAATCGAATGCCTTAGTGCAGCGCAAAAATGAAATGAACAAATGAACCAATGGTAGTTATTGCGAAAGTCCTCGACCACACAAATCAATTAAGTGGCTAAATAGGTGAACTAATGATCCTAATTTGATGCACTTAAAAACAAAAGACAGCGGTACAAAAACACAAACACACGACGACACAGCATTCGACACAGCCAGCCACCCGTGAAAGCAACTGTGGCAATTGATGAGTGTAGCTGGTGGCACACCCAGAAACCAAGAACTGATGAAGTGGCTCTCCCCGGCACTGATTGGAATCGACTCCCCACACAATTTTGATCATACTTTGTTTCTTTGTCTTGCAGTGGTGATCTTGTGTATGGAAGCCAGAAAAATTCGAGAAATTATGCTTGCTGCACACAGGCGTCGACTGACCAATGGCACTCACATGTTCTTCAATATTGAACTTTTCAATGCATCCTCTTATGGTAAAGCCTCCGACATTTAAGATTCTGTCTAACTGATACACGCAGTTCATTTTTCGAGATCATGTTTTTGTGATTAATTTAATATACAAAATGTGTCAAACATACATCATATTGTGGCTTGTTTTCGGGATGTTCCTAAACTGTGTTTCAGGCAATGGGTCATGGAGGAGAGGAGACAAATTTGACAATGAAGCAAGGCAAGCCTATGCATATTTGAACACTGTGACGCTGCTTCGGACAGTCAAACCGGAGTTTGAAAACTTCTCAATGGAAATTAAAACGGCCAGTGAAAGTATGGGACTGAACAACTGCCAAGACTGCGGAAGTGTAAGTATATCTACTGTATCAGTGAATAAACTAAGTTGTCATGGACTGTATACCAACCGGAAAATATTACAGACTCTTTTCTGGTGAGTTTACAGATGCTTTGCTGCCCACCTGCTAGCTGCTCGCTGGCCTGCAATAATTTGGCCTTTAGCATAATCGATTGGGCTGGATTTTCACTGAAGTTCTCATTTCTGATGTTGTGCCTTCATTTTTTTAGTTCATATCTGAAACAACCCACACACTACTCAAATACATGTCAACAACCACAACTGCATAATTATAGTGAATAAATAAATCAATCAAATATTTCATGTTTTCGTTGGACTGAACATTGACTCATTGGTTTACACGCAGGTATTGTTTATTTAATTCATTTTCCACAGGAGTCAGAAGACGTTCTAGAGTTGTGTTACACTGTTTAGTAAGTGTGCAGGTCCATGTATAGGGCGCATGCGGGGATTCCATCTGCGGTTACAAATATCCCCAGTCAATCCATCAAATGTCTCTTGTGAAATTAGTTTTGTGATCATTGCTTGGTACAAAAAGTGTTGGTGATGTTCAACCTCCCATCATCATTCCTGTAATCATCTAAATGCATGTTGGGCTCTATTTTCGTAGACAGTATGTTAAAACTGGGGTATCTTGATTTTGGAACTGGCGCAAGACTGTTTTGCATATTTGGGAATTTTGCAGAATGTGCTATTCTATTGTGGGTGTTCTTGCGGATTAAGGGCATTTTCTTTTATCCAAGAAAGTTGACTAAAGGTGGTGTAATGCTATTTTGGTGTATTTGATCAAGGTGGATGCTCTTTGGATATGTGAGGTGGATGTCATCTTCAGTGTGCATTCAACCCTCCGAATTATTGTAGAACTCAATTAACGGAGTTCCTTATTATCGTGTTCATATTTTTAAAATCACTCTCCTTGGCCGTGGCACAGCAATGGGGGAGGGTGGTGGTGGTTTACACATTGACACATACGAGTGCATTGGTTTTCACTTCATGGCAGTGATCTGTGATTCCCAACTTCATCGGCCATCCATGGAGGTCTGCTTGGCGTTCCTTATAAACATACTTTGTGGACTTCGATCTTTTGAATGGACTCCAAAGAATCAATTTATGCTTCTGCAATGTCAAAGACTGTGTGCCTCTAGCACGCTGACTTTATAGAGAATGAGAGGAGCCACTTCCATTGACCAGCCAGCGAGTTTGATGTGTTCACGCCCTCAACGGTGATAGCGCCCATTTCCAGGTATGCTCTTCTGCAGGAATACCAAAAAAAGGACAATTCTGTGGAGCTAGTGGCGCAATGGCTAACACGTCTATGGATCAGAAGACGAGAGGTTCGACTCCTGGCCAGCTTGTGTGAATTTAGCGGCCCGGTGGTCCAGTGGTTAGCGCGTTGACCTCATAGTGTAGAGGTTGTGTGTGGAGTTTGCATGTTCTCCCGGGGCCTGCTTGGGTATTCTTCATGTACTCCGATTTCCTCCCACATCCCAAAAACATGCATGGCAGGCTGAGTGAACACTCAAAATTGTTCATAGGTGTGAGTGTGAGCGCGGATGGTTATTCGTCTCTGTGAGCCCTGCGATTGGCTGGCAACCGATTCAGGGTGTCCCCCACCTACTGCCCGAAGATGGCTGGGATAGGCTCCAGCACCCCCTGCGGCTCATGTGAGGATAAAGCAGATCGGAAAATGGATGGTTGGATGGAAAATTCCACCCATGCAAGGGTGTGCTAAGCACAGATGCCCGGGGCGAACGGCAAGTTTTGATGCCCCCTAATTTTGTGGGTGGGTCGACACGGGTAGGATGTGGGTGGTGGTTTTCAATCAAAAGCAGATTTTCAGCATTTGTGTTTTTACTCTTGCGGTAAACACCCAACTTGGGGATCGAACCTGCACCGCCGGCTCAGGACCGCATAGTAGAAGGTGACACAGGAGTAGATTTTCACTCCCATTGAAAAAATCCCGTACTGTCCCAGTCCTGGACCATGTATATTTTTTTAATGGATCGTATCCTGTCCCGCACCTGGTCAAAACAACTCTCAATTGACTCCCGTACAGAATGGCTCCCACCGCCATACCGCATCCATTTGGGAGGTCAGTTACCGTACATAAAAAATGGCAGCACATCTGTACAAGGGTTTTTTTTTTGGTACTGGATAATCCTACCGTGAACTTTTTATTCGGTGTCATCTCTATCCCATGATTAAAGGTAAAATTAACTCCCATGAATCGTTGAATTCCCCCAAAAATGTCAACCTCTAGCGCAGAGCACTAACCGCTGAGCTGAAATGGTAAAAATAAAACAGTGTATTACAAGGTACTTTACATGAAATAAGTCTGCAAGATGACATCCCATTAGCCCTTGTCATGCTGCATTTAGCAGGGCGCAGCGTGCTGTCGTCAAACCCATTCATTGTGTATGTGGTGAGGAGCGGAGACCACAGGATGGAGCATTGCTGGTGGTACGAAGCGCCGCGACAAGAGGACTTCTGTCGTGAGAAAGTTCTACTCGAGACCGGCGGTGCCCTGACGTCAGAAAACAACCTCCAATTGGAGAGGAGTTGGCAGAGTGATATTGTTATATTTGGGCAGACCTATTTACAAGTAATGGCATGATTACACGTTCCAAGTTCCCAAAGAGACCATTAGTTTTTGCTGCTGTTTGTGTTTTTACCAGTGTATGTCAAAAAAATAAAGATAATATACAAATAAGTGAAAACACACACCATTATAAAGAAATAAACCATATAAAAAACATAACTATTGCTCATTAACTTTACCAGATTAGGGCCGGGGGGCTATCATTCCTAATTGAAGAAGGTTGTCTTCCATAATAACATGGAAGAAATCTGATTCAAGTGGGGCGTCACATACTTTTAAAGATATATTTCTTTTTTATCATTTTTAATTTTTTTATTGCCTCACTCATGCTATCACCATCGAGTGCTTTCTTATCTTGAAAACTCGTCTTAAAACTCATTTTCATTCTTTGGCTTTTAGCTAGGCATGAGTCAGACTTGCTTATTATTTTTACTGTTTTTGTGCTTCTACTGTCCTCGTTATTAATTTATTGTTTTATGGTTTGTTGTTGTATGACTTATTTTTGCTCCATGTATCGCGCTTTGTATACAGTGGTGTTTTTTTTTAAGTGCTCTGTAAATATAGTTGAGTTGAATGATTTACAGTAACTTAATGTTAATTCCATCAGACAGCGAGTATATTTGGAGGAGTCGGATCTCTCGTTATCACTAGCTTTAGCTGAGAGACCAGAATTTAGCGTCCTGACGTTACCCAAAGGGGAAAATGAGGGATGTTTAGAGGACATGATGTTAATGTTGATGTTATTGTTGAGCCGAAAATGGGAGTCATAGGAGGTATGTCACAGATAACAGTTCATGAACATACTTCTGTAAACTACAGTACAAGCGTTTCGGAGGATAAACAAGGAATCCAGAAGCCCACACATATGGAGCATACAAATCAGTCATTATATCCATGGGGGAATTGTCAAAAACACCACATTGTTTAAATATCATATTGTAATCAATTGTGAGCTCACCTTTTCTGTTCACCCTGTTTACAAACGACTTTGTCAGCTCCCAACCAAATCAGTACGTTGTAAAATTTTCAGACGATACAGCCATCCTTAGTCTGCTCATGAGTGACTCTGGCATTAGTAGCCACCGTGACGGGATTGACACATTTGTTGACTGGTGTAATGAACACCACCTAAACATAAAAGTGGAAAAAACTGAGGAAATGGTGTTGGACCATCAATTGGAGACCATAGCCCCATGTCTATAAATGGCACGAACATCAGGCAGGTCTCCTCATACAAATACTTGGGGATTTACATGGATAGCAGGCTTGATTGGCAGACACATGTATCAAGTGTCTGTTCGAAGATCCATCAGCGCCTCCATTTCTTGCGACGTCTGAGATTATTTGGAGTCGGCAGAAGCATATTGTTGATCTTTTATCGAGCAACTATTGAGTCAGTCCTGCGCTTTGGTATAACCAGTTGGTTTGGGAACCTGACTGTAAAATCGAAAGCTCAGATAACCAGCTTGGTTAAAACAGCTGGGAAGATAATCGGACAGCCCCCGCCTCCTGCTCCCCAGGATATATATGTGCAGTCCGTTATTCAACAGGCCAACAACATTCTGCACTCAGGAAGGAGGTACAGGACCCCCCTATGCAAACTAAACCGATACAAAAACTATCAACCTAATTAACAAACAGCTAGAGGAAAGCAGACAGTCAAGCAGGAGGACATGAGGGCAGTGTGGGGTGTGCAGATGCCTGTAACATATTGTCCAATGTATGTAGAGTCTATATTGTCCTGTACTGTATTATTGTCCAATGTCTGTTGTGTATGTTATACTGTATGTATTGTTTAATGTATGTAGGGGGGCCTGTCCTCCAAAACAAGTTTCTCCTATGGGAGACCAAATAAAAAGTCAAGTCAAGTAATGAAAGTACAACTTTTTCACAAACGCTAGGAATCAGGTAAACAAGTATGCTATGTATTAAGTTTCATAATTTCCCCTAAGCCTATCCAGATACTCTGGTGCATAGTCTCTTGTGTTAAATAATAGTAACAGTAAAAACCATCAAACATTAAACGTAGTCTCAATATACTGTAGTACATTTAAGCTGCATCTGGCATTAGATAAGAATAAAAATGAATTTGCTAACATCACCTATTTTTGGCTTACGATTGCCTTTATCGGGCATCCCAGTGGTTGACTGGTCAGCACGACCCCCTCACAGTGCAGAGGTGCAGGGTTCGATAACCTTCTTGTGTGGAGTTTGCATGTTCTCCCTGTGCCTGCGTGAGTTTTCTCCAGGTGCTCCGGTTTCCTCCCACAATCCAAAAACATGCATGGTTAATGGAACACTCAATTGCCCCTCGGTGCGAGTGTGAGTGCGAATGGTTGTTTGTCTGTGTGTGCCCTGCAATTGACTGGCAACCGGTTTAGGGTGTCCCCTGCCTACTACCCGAAGACAGCTGGGATAGGCTCCAGCACTCCCGCGACCCTTGTGAGGATAAAGCAGATCAGAAAATGCATGAATGGTTGGATTACATTTTTCTTGTTTAATTTTCTGTGTGTGTGTGTGTGTGTGTGTGTGTGTGTGTGTGTGTGTGTGTGTGTGTTTACAATGACCTGTTTTGTTTGTTTGTTTGTTTTTATTTTGTTTTAGTGTTCTTTACTTATGTTGGTGATTACCTTCACCATTTGTTCTGTTTTTGTGTTTGCTATTACCTTTATTGATTAAAATGTGTTTTGTTTTTGAGTTTATGATATGAGTTTAGTTTTTGTGGTTTGCACTTAAGGGATTCCAGCTTTCATAAAAATGCTTCTTCAGCTAAATGAAGACTCTATCAAAACTGTTGGGAATGTCAGCATGAGTGATTGTTTGTTTATTTAGTAGGTGCCCAGTGTGTCACTGGCAACCAGTCCAGGGTACAGGTTCATCTTGGATTGGCTCTGACACACCCTTGATTCCAAAAAATGAAAAGTAGAAAATAAATTAATCACAAATTTGTGAACAGATTGGTGATCGACTGGTTAGCACTTCCGCGTCACAGTGTAGAGGCACAAGGTTTGGGGTTTGTATGTTCTCCCCATGCCTGCGAGGGTTTTTTCCAGGTACTCCAGTTTCCTCCCACATTCCAAAAACATGCATGGCAGTTTAATGGAACACTCCAAATTGTCCCTAGGTGTGATTGGCTATGTGTGCATATGGTCATTTGTCGATGTGCGCCCTGCCATTGACTGGCAACCAGTTCAGGGTGTACCCCGCCTACTACTCAAAGATAGCTGGGATAGGCTCCAGCATACCCCCGACTCTGGTGAGCATAAGCCGATTAGAAAATGAATGGACGGATATTGCTAATGTGGCCTGTAATCTTTTTCATGTCATCTTGTTAGAGAGAAAACAAGACCCATAGGCCTAGTTCTAGTCAGCACTTGTGCAGCAGCATTCTGGAGCCGCTGGAGAGTCTCTCAATCCTTGTTGCAGCAGCTTTTTAATCTGATAAAATACAGTATACTGGGTGTTTATCTTTGAAAGATTGTATGTTTGGGACCTTGGCGATATCAGAAAAAAGTGGAGTTGGTCTCTGGGAATGTGACAGGGTTTCTAAATGTTCAGTTGGTAAAAAAGAGGCTTGATGTTATCTCTGATACAACATTTGCACAATTTCCTCTTTATAATTAAATTGGATAAGCTTGTCCTCGTGGGACCCACTGACAAACCAAACATCCATCCATCCATTATCTGAACCACTTATTCTCACGAGGGCCGCGGGCATGCTGGCAGGCTATGGGCAGAGGAGACTCTGAACTGGTCGACAGACAATCGCAAAGAAAAAAAAAAAAATTAAATACTACATCAAAATATTCTTTCTCATTTCACCTCTGTCTCATTTGCCATTTTAGGTCAACATGTTTGTTGAGGGATTCCATGATGCATTGCTGCTTTATGCTGTTGCTTTGAAGGAAGCCATGAAAAGTGGATACAATAAGAAAAATGGATCCGAAATCACATCAAAAATGTGGAACAGAACCTTTGAAGGTAAAATGCGCTTTCACGACTGAAAGTTGTCATTTATCTGTCTGTGATAAGTCAGCTGGACATCTACTGTCAAAACTGGTGCTATAATACAGTGGTTTGAAATAGCTCCAGATTACATTGTAATATGGATATTTATGGTTACAAGTTTAAAGTACTGTATAGCTCGAGTGTGGAAAGTTTCATAAAATAGTTGCAAATCTGATTTACCTGTTGCTCACATTATTGAGCCTATTTTTGAAAAACTGAATTTATTGGCTTCCCACCTTGACCTCAGTGATCACTTTTTTTACCATTCCAAAATGACGTTTCAGTTTCGCTTAATTCTTGGGAGAAAAGCTAGCAAACTCATTGAGGAATGTACAGCAAATTATTTGGAGATAAGCTCCAGCATGTCTAAAGGTGAGCAATATCTCAATTGTAGATTGTATTCATTGTGGCGCACAGGAATTGCTGGGCAGGTATCAATGGACGTCAATGGTGACAGAAATGGAGATTTCTCTTTGATGGCAATGACCGATGTTAATGCAGGGACATATGAGGTAAGACGCAAAAATCAAACCAAAACATCACCTTTGCAAGTTTGAAATATTGTATGTACCCCGGTAAAATTTTCATGACATCATTTCAGGTTGTGGCTAATTACTTTGGTGTGAATGGAAGCTTTCAGCCACTGTCAGCCTTCAAGTATGACCACTTCACTCTGCAAGGAATACAGAGAACACATGCAGAGATATCAGATGCATCATGTAAATCAATTCCTCACTCCGATAGTCTTGTAAACGTGTACTTTTATGTATGTAACGTGCTATGGTCAATTATTATTGTTCTTCTAACCAGGTGGGCTCGGAGTGTCAGCTTTGACTGGAGTCATAGTGGGAGCTGTTCTGGGAACCGCAATGCTTACAGCATTCTATTTTTTCAGGTAATTACAGTTAAACATGTAGTGATGCCTCGACAAACAATACAGACAGCATTGCAGGGACCCTTGCAAAAATGAATAATAACAAGATTTTACTCTTCTTGACCTGATTTTCAACAAGACATTAATCACATAGCACATGAAGCTGCACAAGGAAAAAAACCATCACCAAATGGAGGAAAACTGGTGTTTATAGATAAAAGGTTAACAGCCCGTATAATAATACGGGCTGTTCGGTCCCTATACTGCCGAGGTCAGAGTTTGGTTCGCATTGCCGGCAATAAGTCGGAATCGTTTCCAGTGAGGGTTGGACTCCGCCAAGGCTGCCCTTTGTCGCCGATTCTGTTCATTACCTTTATGGACAGAATTTCTAGGCGCAGCCGAAGCGTTGAGGGGGTCTGTTTTGGTAGCCTCAGTATTGCATCTCTGCTTTTTGCAGATGATGTGGTACTGTTGGCTCCTTCAAACAGGGCTCTCCAACTCTCACTGGAGCGTTTCGCAGCCGAGTGTGAAGCGGTTGGGATGAAAATTAGCACCTCCAAATCTGAAACCATGGTCCTCAGTCGGAAAAGGGTGGAGTGCCCACTCCGGGTCGGGGAGGAGATCTTGCCCCAAGTGGAGGAGTTTAAGTATCTTGGGGTCTTGTTCACGAATGAGGGCAGGAGGGAGCGAGAGATCGACAGGCGGATCGGTGCAGCGTCTGCTGTGATGCGGACGTTGCATCGGTCTGTCGTGGTAAAGAAGGAGCTGAGCCAAAGGGCGAAGCTCTCAATTTACCGGTCGATCTACGTTCCAACCCTCATCTATGGTCACGAGCTATGGGTCGTGACCGAAAGAACGAGATCCCGGATACAAGCGGCCGAAATGAGTTTTCTCCGCAGGGTGTCCGGGCTCTCCCTTAGAGATAAGGTGAGAAGCTCGGTCATCCGGGAGGGGCTCAGAGTCGACCCGCTTCTCCTCCACATTGAGAGGAGCCAGATGAGGTGGCTTGGGCATCTGATTCGGATGCCTCCTGAACGCCTCCCTGGTGAGGTGTTCCGGGCATGTCCCACCGGGAGGAGACCCCGAGGACGACCCAGGACACGCTGGAGAGACTATGTCACCCAGCTGGCCTGGGAACGCCTCGGTATCCCCCGGGGAGAGCTGGAAGAAGTAGCTAGGGAGAGGGAAGTCTGGGCTTCCCTGCTAAAGCTGCTGCCCCCGCGACCCGGCCCCGGATAAGCGGTAGAAGATGGATGGATGGATGGAAGGTTAAAAACAAAGTGTGCACTTGAAAAGCACTACTCAAACATATTGGGTTCTATATTCATAGACAACACAATTGTGCTTGGCCATAAAAACTGGCATATTTTGATTTTTGTGCCAGTGCATGCCTCATTTTGACTGTATGGGAATTTCACCTTGCACCATGGTGGGCGTTCTAGCATACTGACGGCATTTCCTTTTACGTGCGCCTGGCGCGCCTGACAATATGGTGCCTGAAAGTCAACTAAACTTTTACACCTGCTGGATTCATGTCAAACTTGGTTGGTTGTGGAATGCGAGTTTGCCGAATTTGTTCAGAGCACAGAATGACAGATTATCCGCTCCTTGCATAATTCTTATTATCATCTTAATTATGTTTTTAAAATCACTCCCTGGGCTGAGGCAGAGTGAGAAGGGATTGGAGGTGGTCACATCCAGACATATACAATCGGGGTGGAAGGCGGCCTCCAAGTGCCCAATTCATAGCGGTAGTCTGTGATCTTCTTTGGCCGCCTGTGGAGGTCTGCTGGAAGTTCTCCTGCTTGGACTCCAATAAATCAGTTTCTCGATTTTAAATTGACTGGGGGGAGCTGCTTCGATTGGCAGCAAATCAAACCGGCTGGGTTTATGTCGACAACGTCACAAAACGTGGGTTTTTAACTGCGCCGAGCTGAGTGCAACTGCGAAAATATCAAACTAGGTCTAGCCCAGGGGTGCTCAACCAGTCGATCGCGATCGAGCGGTAGCCCGCAGACTGGTCCCAAAATGATCGCGAGGGTTGCATTGGGGAAATGAAAAAAAATGTGTCTGTGTGCGTGTTATTAACATTATATTATTTTGTCTTTGTGTACACTGCAGCCAAAGCATCCTATCAGTTTCACAAACATGTATTTCTTTGAAAAAAAAAAAAAAGCAGGTCACCGCTACTCTACGGTGGCGCCTGACCTGCATCAACGGTTGTTAGCGGTCAGCAGCCTGCAATTGAAGCTCGTGATCAGAGCTGCTGCGATATCTTTTTTTAAAATTCTCATTCAAATCTTTCAAAATGGGAATCTGGAGCGCTAAGAGAAGCATTTTAAAACGGTACACGTGATGTTCGTGCACTTAACACGCTGCTTCCGCGTCAGGTCTCTACTAAGGTAGGCAGTGATTTCCTTTTCACAAACTCTTGAATCTATTTGATTTTTCTGTTTTGTTCATGTTCGGGGCCATTATGGCTGTTGCTCATCCTGTGTGTATGTGTGTGCGTGTGAGTGTGTATGCGTGTGTGTGTGTGTGAGTGTGTGTGTGTGTGTGTGCGTGTGCGCGTGTGTGTGCGTGCGTGCGTGCACGTGCGGTGGACGGGTCGACGCCGTCTTATATTCGGGCCAATACGGTAAGTATGGGAGTAGGGGATTGAGAGGCGGTCTCCAAATGCTCACTTCACAGCGCAGATGCTTCCGCTATGCTGAGCCTCTTGTGTGGGACATGCGTATCGCATTTAATAGGGTTGAAAGGATCTGCTTTGATTGGCCATGAATAACCTCAGCTAAGACCCCCACAGCGACGCATTCCTCTCTCTTGCAGATCCTCTGTAAAATGACAAACCGCTGGATTTACGCTGAAAGAGCCCGATTTCTTTTAGAGACATCCAGTACCATAAAAGGACGATATTTTACTCTTAATATCAGCCAGGTTACAATGCGGATTGCAGATCCGTCAGGTCTGAATAAGCACAGCTCACCATTCGTCTCACTTCACTTTGTCGTCGAAGTCTCACAGGATTTCCCACGAGATTATCCAACACTGGTTTTAAAGTGACAGTTCTCCATTTATCAAACGAGGCAGCGTTCATTACAACAGTCATAGTATTGTTCACCTGGTTACATATGCCAAAAGAAAACCTCCCGAAAGATATTGTCTTGAAAGTTGAGACGAAAGCGTGGATGGTAGAAAGCCTAATGAACGAATGGTTGACCGAGTGTCACGGCAGGGAACGGGGCCTTTTTTAAAAAAAAATTTAAACCACCCGTGTGAGTGCTGTTTTACTGCCGTGCTGCAGCGTTAACAGGCAAAGAAAAGTTAAGGTTACGTTATTAAATGTTGAAACCTCTTTCTGTGTCCCGTCTTTTTTTGCAAATATCTCATGTTACAATACGGGCACCTGCGGCTTATAGACAGGTGCAGCTTGTGTGTGTACAAAATGGTTTATAATCAGGTGTGCTACATAGTCCGGAAATTACGGTACAGTCAAACCTCGGTTTTCGTCCATAATCTGTTCCAGAAGGCTGTTCGAAAACCGAAACCACGCTCTTTTTAAAATAAAAATGTTTCCTGAACACGTCTGCTCACAATGGAAAGCAACACAAGGAAGCGTCACTTCCTCGTCTACCCGAGGAAGCGTCACTTCCTCGTGTAAGGAAGGCGAGAGGAGTCAAATGGTGCATTCAAGTGCGCTCAGTTTGTTCGAGAACCGAAATGTGTTCGTCATCCCGAAAACTCGAAATCTTTGGTCGAAAACTGAATTGGTCGAGAACCGAGACGTTCGAAAACCGAGGTTTGACTGTATTTATTTAAGCTGGTGAACTGGCATCCGTGCCTTAGTGTCGCAGCATTTTTATGAGGATTAGTACAGACATACAGTACAGGCATCCCTAATATATACTGTGTTCACATTTTATGACAATTGAACTGCAACAACAGATATGTCGTAAATATGATTTATTCTCTTTCAGAAAAAATTACAGGATTACCATCGAGCGTCGAGCCCACAGTGAAGAGTCTACCAGCAGGAAGCACCGCCAGTTACGAGAGGACTCTATCAGATCAAACTTGTCAACTGCTTAGTCAGCAGCAGCAGCAAAACTCTTGGAACAAACTTACATCTGTGTGGTTGGAGATTATTACGGCAGTGAGGAAATGTTTTTAGTATTAGATGATGTTGTGTTTTTAACTGTTAACTGTTTCAAATGTTTCACTTTCAAATGTATTATGACTCAGGACAACTGTAACTGTCTCAAAGCACCACTTGGATTTTCTTTTTTACAGGTAAGGATTTGTGTGTCCATTTTATTGTGGTGAATTTTATAAAGAATTGCTTTTTGTAATACATACACTACACACATTTTATGGCTGTAAAGAATTGATTGCATACAATCATGCTTATAAATAAAATGTATTATTATTATTATTATTATTATTATACTAACCCTTTGGAATTCCCTGGATTTCTGCTTAAATTGGTCGTGAATTGTGTTCTGATCTTCATCTAAGTCAAAACAATGGATAAACACAGTCTGCTTTAACTAATACCTAACAAACAATATATTTTCATGTGTTTTTATTGAACACACCATATAAACATTTCACCATGCATGGTGGAAAAAGTATGTGAACCCTTAGGCTAATGAACTAATTGGAGTCAGAAGTCAGCAACCTGGAGTCCAATAAATGAGACAAGATTGAAGGTGTTGGGTAAAGCTGCCCTGTCCTATAAAAAAAAAAAACAGACCATTTTGGAGTTTGTTATTCTCAAGACGCATTGTTTGATGTGAACCATGCCTCGCACAAAAGAGCTCTCAGAAGGCCTACGGTTAAGGCTTGTTGATATGCATAAAGCTGGAAAGGGGGACAAAAGCATCCCTAAAAGCCTTTATGTCTTCACTCCAATTAATACAGAAATCCAAGTAGTTCCAAAGGGTTCACACACTTGCAACTGTATCTATCATACTATATATATCAGTGGGTATTCAGTGACCTAATCCACCTCTTAACAACAGAAGGACGTTACAAAATAATGTACAACGATAATGACTATGTTCACCCTGCAGAGTGTTTTACTTAACTGTTCCTAAAAACAACTTTGCAAATTCACAGACGTTACCTGTATAGTCTCTGTTGAGGAATTGACAAACACAATGATATCATGTTTAAAGTTTTATTTAAGACAATCCTTCCTGAGTCGAGTCTGTTTGTTCAACTTATTTGAGCCAAATCTCTGACACTCTCTCACCTGCATGCATCGCATACACATCCGATTTACAGTATATCCACATCCAAAAGAGTGGCATTAAAGAGCATTTCACGTATTTGAGGATATTACCAAAAGATAAAAAACAGTTACCTTTATCTTCATCAACATCACCTCAACAACTCCAAACCTCTTTAGTACAATATATCCATCCATTTTCCGAACCGCTTTATCCTCACTAGGGTCGCGGGGGGTGCTGGAGCCTATCCCAGCCGTCTTCGGGCAGTAGGCGGGGGACACCCTGAATTGGTTGCCAGCCAATCGCAGGGCACACAGAGACGAACAACCATCCACTCTCACACTCATACCAAGGGACAATTTAGAGTGTTTAATCAGCCTGCCATGCATGTTTTTGGAATGTGGGAGGAAACCGGAGTACCCGGAGAAAACCCACGCAGGCCCGGGGAGAACATGCAAACTCCACACAGGGAGGCCGGAGCTGGAATTGAACCCGGTACCTCTGCACTGTGAAGCCGACGTGCTAACCACTGGACTACCGGGCCGCCCGAGTACAATATAATACTTGACAATCAATCTTTATCAATATAAAAAACATTAAATAAATAAATGACATTGTACTCACCACCGAGGTTTGTACTCACCACCGAGGTTAATGCGGAGGCAACTGCCTGTCTGTGTATGCGAACTGTTCCACTCATAACTAAGTGTCTCATAAAGTCAAATATTTCTTGAAAGGTGGTCCTCAATCTAAGACAGGGGTCCCAACCAGTCAATCCTGATCAACCGGTAGCCCGTGGACTGGTCCCAAGTTGATTGCGAGGGGTGCAGAGGGAAATGAAAAAAAAGAAAGAAATTTGAGCTATGGTAGTCATGTTTGTGCACTTGACAAAAATGTGTCCCATGCCATACATACGTCAGGTCTCTACTAAGGTAGGCAGCGATTTCCTTTTCACAAGCTCTCATATCTACTTTGTTCTTCAGTTTTGTTCATGTTAGGGGCCCGTTATTGCTGTTGCTCATGATGCACGCGTGTGTATGGGTGCGCACACGTTTGCGTGTGTGGATGCGTGGGTCAATCGCAGGAGGTTTGTTGATTGAAAAGTAGATCTTCTGTCAAAAAAGGTTGGGCACCCCTCATCTAAATCAAGCTACAGTAAACACTATAGTAGTTGAACCAGTGAGAGGATGGAGAACGGCAGCAGAGAAGACATAAAGAGGAAAATCTCTGACTGGCTAAAGAAGAACGAGCGATTCCAGTGGTCTAAGTGTCGCCAATGCTTGCACTCGAGATTCTGAAGGTGTTGGACAAAGTAACACGCAACACTTAGAAGCTGCAATCTAATAGGACCACAAAAAAAAACCACACACACACACACACACACACAAATGACCAGAAGACGCGCGGCCAAGACACACGCGATGAAATGAAGACAAAAGACTGTTGGGCATAAATTAGTACCACTTCATTTATGTTGTAAATGTCGATCTGTGCTTCTGATAGTGGAGAGCTGTTCACTGTAGGGGTTTTGAAGGCTCTGACGGTTATGATAGATAGATAAATGATGAATTGATAAAAAAAGGAAACAAAGTGCAAAAGAGATAACTGAATTCACCACTGACAGTATGAGGTGCATTTGGCTATTGAGATGATGAGCATGGCTTCTCAGAGTAGCCAGAAATAAATCAAGCATAACATACTGTCCATCCATCCATCCATCCATTTTCTGATCCGCTTTATCATCACAGACGCTGGAGCCTATCCCAGCTGTCTTTCGGCAAGAGGCGCGGGACACCCTGAACTGCTTGCCAGCCAATTGCAGGGCACACAGAGACAGAACAACCATCCGCGCTCCCACCCACACCTAGGGACAATTTAGAGTGTTCCATTAACAAGCCACACATGTTTTTGGAATGTGGGAGGAAACCAAAGTACCCGGAGAAAACCCACGCAGGCACAGGCAGAACATGCAAACTCCACACAGGAAGGCCGAAGCTGGAATCGAACCCTCTGCAGTGTGAGGTCGACGCGCCAACCACCGGGCCGCCATCCCTAATATATGTAAGGTATATTGATAAAAAGACTGGACCACCATATCTAGCATTGGTCTAAGTCAGGGGTCGGCAAACAAAAATGTTGAAAGAGCCATATCGGACCAAGATTTTTAAAAAACAAATATGTCTGGAGCCGCAAAAAAAAAAAAGCCTTATAATGAAGGCAACACATGCTGTATGTATCTATACGAACTATATTAGCCTGCTATCAACATGACTAAGTTGGCTACAAATAAACAATGAGCATTCATGATGAACATTTTTTCCCCCCTGCAGTTCATCCTGTCGAGGAGGGGTTCCAGCCTGCATGAATGTGTGCTATAAGCTCGCGTGTACCGCTGCCTCTTTTTTAGCAAGTGAAAAAGTAAAACATTTGACTGACATCTGCAATAGAAACAGCTATGACGACTTGACGACGACACATTTTTACAGCATGCATCCCTTGACGGAAACCACATTGAAGGGCATTGACAGTCTTATGTGGAGCGCATTAAAAGCAAAAAAAAAAAAGTATTGCATCAGCGACTACGTGCATCCTTGACCACATTGAAGGGCATTTTTAAAACAAACCATTTTCAAACATTTTTGAAAAAGCTCTAGGGAGCCACGAGATGGCGCTAAAGAGGATGCGGCTCGCGAGCCACGTGTTGCCGACCCCCGGTCTAAGTCGTTGACCTTAAGAGGTCAACGCTGCTGCCCCCTTTCCAGATTCATCAAAGGTTTTCACCAACTTAGCCCCTCAGCTTATCGTGTTTACCATTGGAAGAAAGAATTTGGAGCGTGGCTTCATCTTACATCATTCATCTCTTTTTCTGTGTATTCAAATTAGAGCATGTTTCATCAGATACAACTTTACATGAGATTAAAATACACACCCAAAAAATATAGCTATTTTTGTTCTCGTCTTCACATAAGGGCAAAATTGTTTTCAAAATTAAAAAAAAAGTTCATGATCCACTGAACTGCACAAATAATTGTGGTGTCCCCACTAAGCATGTGACTCGCAAAAACAATGTAAAGCAGGTGGTTGCATGACCTGTATCATGACCAAATCACAAAGCACCGACAGCATTGCCACACCATCAAAGTAGCGACAAGTGCAAATAGAACAAGGCGGAGAGGCTGAAGCGAGTTGACCTGTTAATTGTGCGTGGCAAAGCCCAACAACCAGCCAGGCAGGAGCAGAGACGAGACAGACCTCCGGTCACACATTAGTTTGACTGGAATCAATGCAATGACGAAGAAATCACTCAGGGTAAGCCTCAACAAAGAATCCTCCTTTCAGTCATTTCCCTTTAAACATATCAGCCATTTCCCCGTAAACCAATCAGAAAGTTGTTTCTTGAATGCTGATTTGGAAAGTATCCATCTGGCCACCGTCTGTTGATTTGAATGACGTCAAAAACATTTTATCAGATAGAATGCTCACACTCTACACGGCCAAGCTGGCAATCTGCAACTACTGGAATGCCTTCCCTTTCAGCTATGGAAGTAATAGCTTCCTTCCTTCTTTACTTTATACTTCCTCTCATTAGTTTGTTTGACTTGACTGCAGCACACGATGTTACTTGCAGTGTTTTTGTTACATTTAAATCGTCAAAATATAGCATTGCACTTTATTTGGTTAAGGTCATCTGTAAAAATTGGGCGTTTAAAAAAATAAAATAAATAATCATTGGATCGATCGCTTCATTCTTTAAAAAGTGGTACGCACATACCAGTGTTCGGGCTTAATTTGTGGATTATTCTTCTCTCCTGGTCAGATGTCTCCAAAATATTGTTATGACTGATTGAATTATGGTGCGGTGTGTGTTGAGAGAGAGGTCAGCTCCTCCACTATGAGATCAAAGCGGCACAAGAGTCGGTGTTCAGGCTAACAGTTGTTACAGTCAAACTTGATCATATTACAATTTACAATTGCAATCCCAATGTGTGACCTCAACACCAAAGTCAGCCACGCCAATGACTAATTGTAATATTAAATGTAATGATAGCCAACTTGGAAGCTACCTGTCGCTTGTGCTTTTGCGAGACACAAATGGCGGAACAACTGGTTGTGTTACGCCAAGTCATTCCGCATCATAAAAATGAGCATGTATGTAGTTACCAGATAAGTGGTCGCTGCTCGGGCCCTAATAATATCAACAACATTAAGAAGAAGAATTCCTACAAAAACAACGGAGGACCCATGAGGCTTTGCGTCAGTCTGTCTCAGATGAGCTCGGATGCAGGAAAGCCGGCGGCATTTCAGAGTGTTGTTGATTTACGGCTTTCGCTTTGCATGGTAGAATGTTAACTTGCAGTTATAGATGGACGTAGTGAGGAAGTGTGTTCACTGCCAATGGTTTTCAGAAGAGTTCCACAACAATGGCGTTTTTGTAGGCAGCGCCAGTTGAGGTATCAGAGGTCAAGGGGCACTCAATGTTGGTTTTTCGGCCTTGCTGCTTTCATGCAGAGATTTCTCCAGATTCTCTGAACCTTTTCATGAGATGGACAGTAGATGATGAAATCCCTAAATTATTTTCAATGGTATGTTCAGAAACGCTCACATAGTTTTTCCCTTGTTGCATTCTTTCTCAGTCACCTGTTTCCAAATAACCTGTTCACCTGAAGAATGTTACAAGCAGCCGTTTTGTGAGTGTTCCTAGTCTTCTTTGTATTTAATCAGTAAATCATTTTTTTCCCCAGCAGTTTCTGCTTTTCATTTAAAATTATGTTTTAGAACAGATCTGGAGGACACTTGAGGTTGATGATTAGTTTTATGTGCACAGTGTTTATAATTAAGTTACGTCTTTCTTTCTAATTTTAGTTGTTTTTTATTTCCAAATACCCAAGTAGTTCTAGAGAAATACAAATACACAGGAAAAAAGTTGAATAAATCAGACATTGATAATACTGCACTCTGTTTTAAGCCCCCCACCCATCCACAATGACATTTGCTGGCTCGAGGGTACTTGGCTGAAAAAAAAAATTCTGTCAAGGGGGTACATATTTGAAAGCGGCTTGACAACCACTGCTCTATGGGATCTACATCTGGAAGTTGTTTTTTTACTTTTGAAATCTTCTCCAAATAGACTGTGATAGCATCACTCCTGCCCTCTCGGCATTGTTGCTATTGATTTATTTGCCATCTTCTCTAAGTTTAGCAAGTGCTTGTTTTTCATGTCAGTTTAATGATATGTGGATTACACAGCAAACTGTAATGGAGTCTTCAGGCAAAACCCCAAATCGCGGTGATGAAATTCAGAGTCATTTATTGCTCCCAGATTGTCTCGTATTTTTCTGTTTGGATTTCAAAGCCAATGTTTTCAGCCCTCAGAAAAAAAAGAAGAAAGAATTAGTCTTTAAACATCCTAATTAGCCCCAGAACATGCACCCGCACTTCCTCATCCTGTGAATTGAAACCGTTTTTCCTTGCTCCCAGCCCAGGAAAATCAGCTTGCACACATCACGCACAATGCCAACTATGTCTGACCTGAGATTGATTCAGGATAGAGGAGACTTACACCAGCCTAAGTGCCTGTTTTTTTCTTTCATGTTCATTGCAGGCCTGTTGTCTCCAATTGTTGAAATGACGTCTGACCACAAATTCTTGCTACTTTGGATAAAGTAAACAAAACTATTCTCCTCTATGTTGCGACCTGGAACTTCTGCATATGTTGCGATGACTGAGTGATGAGAGCGAGCAGTGAATAAGATCAACAATACACACGTTTGGGTAATATTTCGGAGTATCCTTTCTTGGAATCTCAGTTCAACCATTCGATTACACCATTGTAAGAGAGGCCATTGCTTTCCTCTAGTCAGTTAGGATTTTCTTGTACTGTGTGCTGTATTCTTTCTTACGTTATGAACAGGCATACCGATCCTGCACTAACAGGCATCATAAGAAACGTAGCTTATGTGCCATCTTCTGATGAGACGACTCCTCTTTGTAAAGCCCCCCCACCCTCTTTTTCGTACTGCACATTTCCTTTTAGTCGCACATTTGTCTTTCATTTTGATTCATAGCATCATGTTGTTTCGCACGCACATTCAGTGAAATAATATTCACATTTCGACAGCATTATTGCATTCATAAACGGTGTCATATGGCATTTTATTTGAGTTTTTGGCATTGTGTGTGTTTACTAACTGGGACTCAATCTTCATGAAAGTACAAACCAAACATTTTTGCAGTCATCTCATCAATCCTGGGATTATTCATTCAATGAAACAAAATAAATCAGCATCATTTTTGGCCATAAGTAATTATTGTTAATAACCAGACTTGTTGCTATTTAATTGCACAAAAGCTGTTTCACTACAACAGCACGCATCTCTTTTTCGCTAATGGATGCTACAGCTTCTTGTTGCTACAGCTTAGCTTGTAGCAGACGTGTGCACATTGCCGCATGACGTCTTTGATCCACTGGTGAAAAGGACACTTTGATTCGCTCCTCTTTCATCTATAACTGCTTCAGACTGTATGCAGGAAAGTGGTTAAGATTGCACGATTGTCTGTGTCTAATGTGTTGTCTTGTATTATTTTGTCATTTTTTTGGTCAACTTTTCTTTTGATGGCGGCGCGGACACCCGCAGCGGCTCCCCTTGTTTTACATCTGTGCTGTATGTTACACATACGTACAGCACATTTGACAATAAAGTTGTATTCCATTCCATTCCATTCCATTCCATTCCATTCCATTCCATTCCATTCCATCCTACTTTTCATACAAACAAGCCAAGATTTGATGTGACGCTGCTTTTTATTTAATGGTTCTAGCTTGTCGCCACATACAACAGGTGGCATGCTCGATGAATAGTAGCGGAGAGGAGAGCATTAAAAGCATGTTTTTTTCAGCCTCACATTACTGTGTGACTGCCTTTTAGAAAGTGCACAAAACAGTAAGTGCCTGGGAAATGTCAACAATGTGGCCTCGTACTTTCTGGACCGCACTAGTAAATAGTAAATTCTATTCAAACATTTACCAGCACGCTTTTCTTCACAGCAGGCTTCAAGATGATGTGAACTTTACTCAGAGCCATTCTGTTTTCACAGAATGGTCTTTCTATTTCAAAGTTTCTGGGAAATGTGTGTTATTTTGTGCGTGCTTATTTGAGCTTCATTCTATTTTTTTTTAACTTGTAAAATGATTTAAAAGTAAATAGGAAGAGGAAGAGTCTTTGCCATTTACGATTGTAAATGTAAATTGTAAAGGGTAAGTCAGTTCAGCTCTTTGGGTACTTATTTACAGTGTCTTGTTAAATAATTAAATACATTGATGACTTCATGTTTTTGTGAGTTAGACAATGCTGCACAAACCTTGTCATGAAAATGTATCTCACCTTAGTGTAGTCTACTTCTCCCACATCTTAGGAACGATCCAAACCATGCAAATCAGTCATCACCAAGCAAACCAAAAGGAAGAATTTTTCAGCACATCATCAACACCACAGTGCCATCCATCGACAGTTGTCAAACACCACTTGAGTCCCTGCCTCTGTCCTCTCTCATGTTGCTTCCCTTTCTGCCTTTGTTCACCATGTTGTTTGCACAACGGGTCAAATTCCTCCACCCACGCACGTTTATGTGCAGAGCTAGTAAAAAGAGAATAAAAGTGAAAAGAAAAAGAACGCATCTCTTCTTGGAGTAGACTATACAGTATGTTACTGTATTAACAATTACCATATATATTAAAAATGCTCATATAACATATATGTGAAAATAAAAGTGAAATTATAAATTCAGTTTTAATAACGTTTAAATTAAATGAAATCCTCCTAGTAATAATATGAGGTACACAGAAGGAATGGATGGTTGATTTTTTTTTTTTTTAAATAGCTGAAGCTGGCTCTCGGAATCTGGAACGTCACTTCTGGCACCATCCATGCACACTTAATGGTGGCCTTTATATGGCTATATATCAGAGCAGATTATAGTTGTTGTCAATGGCTTTGATTGGCTGTGAGGGTTGCTGTTGCTGAAGGTTGAGTGTGACAAAGGCAGCTGATGGAAACAGGCAAACCAAGTCGAAAGTGGCTTTGGTGGTTGCCAAGGCGAACATGCGGGCAAGGAGAAGAGGGTGGCGAGGCCATGGACAATGACCTCCCAAAACCTGCAAATCAATTCTTGTCCATCAATTTAAGATTAAGGGGAAGAAGTGCACCATCAACACTGGTGGTGGATAGAGCTTTGTTAACTTTGATTCTGGACTTTGTGGGTTGGTGGCAGGCCTTGACACAAACCTTTTTGCTTTGTTTCTCAGAGGTACGAGCCACTTAGCCTTCTCGCAAGCCACCATTTGAATAATAATAGGGGTTATGCCAATAAAGTTCTGCATATGGTAAAACAGGTTATAGATGAAGATAAAAGAGAATCAAAACAAACATTGCAAAAATCGAGTTGATAATTTGGGCCGGCCCAGTCGGCGAGTGATTAGCACGTTGACTTCACAGTGTAGAGGTACCGGGTTCAATTCCAGCTCCGGCCTTCCTGTGTGGAGTTTGCATGTTCTCCCCGTGCTTGCGTGGGTTTTCTCCGGGTCCTGCAGTTTCTTCCCACGTTCCAAAAACATGCATGGCAGGCTGATTGAGCACTCAAAAAATTGTCCCTAGGTGTGAGTGCGGGCGCGAATGGTTGTTCATTTCGGTGTGCCCTGCGATTGGCTGGCAACCGGTTCAGGGTGTCCCCCACCTACTGCCCGAAGACAGCTGGGATAGGCTCCGGCACCCCCCGCGACCCTAGTGAAGATCAATCGGTTCGGAAAATGAATGAATGAATGAATTGATAATTGAAAGGTACGTCACTTCCTTTCAAAGTACCATACAGTACATGCATCTGATCATCGGTGAGCTGACTCCTTACAAAACTAACCTAACGTTTGTTATCCTTCATAGAAATATGTAAGAGTTCATTCTCTATTGTAAGAAATACATTTACAGTATAGACTACACGTGTACAATGCGCCATAAAATAAAAGGCTCAGTTGTTCAGCTGTTGTTTAAGGGATGTGGCACGATTAATATGAACATATGATGGTGCAAATTAAATGAGCCAACCCCCTCCATAATCACACATTAAAATATGGCCTGTTTGTCACCATTTAGTCCATCCATTCACCCTCAATGCTAATTTGCAAAACCAGGAGTATAAAGGTAGAAGGGGTCTCGAGGTGAGCCTACCTAAAAGCATGGAAATGTGAAGCCAAGCGGCGAAAAGCCAAACTGTGTACAGTCAGGCTGTGCGCAGCACAGCGATACAAAGTAGCGCGAAGCACAGTGAAGTGAAGCAAAGCAGCAGTGTAATTCATCCGGTCAGTGCCACCAGGCAGATGAGATCACCCATGGGAGAGAGGCGAGAGGAGCTTCACAATTATTAAACGTCAGATCAGGATGTGATGTGATCATTACCAGCTGGGTGGTATCGGGTGGTTCCAGACTTTTCAACGTTATAACGTCTACAGAGCTGCTGAATCAATCCACTTTCAAAATTGCGGCCCTGATCCAAATGGATATGGGCAGGCACACCAAATTTACAGACCCATTCCGTGACCAAAATCTGAGTGTCGGTGGAAGCTCGTTGGTCATGGGAGGGTACAGCTAGAGTATATTTGCTGAACACATCTGTCATAACAAGGACATTCTTCAGCCCAATATGTGTGGGTTCTAAAACTATGAAGTCCATCCATCCATTTTCCGAACCGCTTTATCCTCACTAGGGTCGCGGGGGGTTCGGAGCCTATCCCGGCCGTCTTCGGGCAGTAGGCGGGGGACACCCTGGAATGGTTGCCAGCACTGGGTACGATTTCATTTAGCTGGGAGGCCAGCATATGTCCCTTGAAGCTCTGAGCACTATACTGAATGTTCTTGGCAACCTGGGATCTCTCACAAGACTGGCACTAGGGTGTCACCTCAGAGGACATACCTGGCCGGTAACAACGCTGCCACAACATCTTGAAGGTCCTCTCAATGCCCTGGTGGCCATGTCTTTCATGGACTTCTGTCAAAACTGCTTCTTGCTGCAGCAGGCAACAGCAACTGATAAACAATGTCAGCCCTATCTGGGCACAGGACCTGACAGTACAAGGTGCCATTGTTATCAACCAAGTCATCCTATTGGCAGAGCAAGGCCAAGGCAGGCTGAGAGAGCAGTTTGCGCTGATTGTGGTTTGGGTGCTGCTTCCAGTGCCAGAACGGCAGAATTTTCACAATGACTGGGTCAGTCTTTTGAAGTGCACAGATCTCTGCAGGGCCATGATTCGGAAAGGCTATGATGGCAGCCTGTGCTGCTTTTGACTCTGGAACCTGCAGAAGTCTTGTGACCGAACAATGTATCAGCATTTTCATTAACCCTTCCTCGCTATACTTAATTTTAAGTCAAATGATGCTAGCTGGGCTTCCCAGTATTGCTCTGTGGTACCAAGCTTAGCAGTTGACAAGTGGCTTAGCGAGTTTGTTATCGGTGTAGACAATGCACTTATGGCTTAGCAGATGCCTCCTGAATTTCTCAATCATGGCCCACTTGAGTGCCAAAAACTCCAACATCATGGAACTATAATTGGTCATGTTGCACTCAGTGGGCTTCAGGCTTCTGCTGGCATAAGCAATGGGTCTAACCTTACCATCCCGTTCCTGTGACAGCACCGCTCCAAGGCCACCATGACTTGCAACCACCTCCAAAGTAAAATTGAGGGAGAAGGCTGCATAAGCCAGCACAGTTGCCATGGTGAGCTTGATCTTATGCATTTCAAAGCGATTCTGACAATTTGCTAACGAGTGCATGATCTGGCATCCTTTTAGACTAGGTGCCCCCCAACTCAGACACCAATTTGTGAAGGGGAGCAGCCAACACAAACTGACAAAGCCAAGGAATGACCGCAGTTCCTCGATAGTACTGGAGGCCGCCAATTAGCCACCACCTGCACCTTGCTTGGATCAGCGGCAACACCTTTGTCTGAAATCACATGCCCCAAGTACCATACCTCTTGTTGGAAGAATGCACATGAAGTGAGTTTAGCCTTTTGACCCTGTTTCTGCAGCCGTCCTATGACTACTTTCACTCTCTTCAGATGTACCTCAACTGTGGAAGAAAAGACAACAATGTCATCAAGATAAAGCAGTAAGGATTGGATGTGCTTGTCGCCAAAGTTCCATTGCATGAAACGATGGAAGGTACTCGGGGCATTGCAAGAGTTCAAAGGGCAAGCGACTCCATTCAAAAAGTACCAGCGGAGTGCAAAATGCAGTTTTGGGCCTGTCTGCCTCAGCCACTGGGAATTCATTGCACCCACTGGCAAGGTCCACGGTAGAGAACCAATGAGCAACAGTGAGGGCGGCAAATTTCAACATGAGGTAGGGGAAATGCATCTTTCCTCGTCTTACTGTTCAGAGGCCTGTAATCTATGCACATGCGGAGACTGCCCACTGTCTTTTTCAAGTTCTCTTGAATCACCTGTGCCTCCAGCAATTTGTTAATGTGTTCTTTTACCATATCATAGTCAGATGGCGGACTGGGCCTGTAAAGCTGCCGGACTGGAGCATCATTCAAGAAAGGAATTTCATGTGCAATCAAATCGGTACACAAATACATGGCTCCTATCTGCTCTGAAACAGAAGCAGGAACAGACTGAAAAGCTACTGCAGCCACACCACACGGCACCTCAGTTATACCAGATCGTTCTCCTGCTTCCTCCACTTGCACACCATCAATTCATTTATTTAAAATTCTCTCACGGCTGCTCAATTGTCATGTTCTTCCATGTTCCTCCTGATCGCTTTAAGTTTGAACTGTGCTTTGTAGATGTGTATCTTCATAGGTGCCATTTTTGGTTCCAAAGTTGTTTTGCCCAATCCACGTACTGGCATTATATCCATTGACTGGTGGGTGTGCCTTTAGCGTCCTCTTTCACGCCCACCTTCACCATTAACGTCAACATTTACATCTGCCTTTCCTCTATATAAGCATCGTGTCCGCATATCATCAGACACTCAAGCGGAGTGCTCATCGAAGTCACACAGCAACAATTACAGATTTTGGAACTAGTTGCATAGATCAGGCCCCTGTTGCATTGTTGCATTGTTTGTGCCCCGTCCATTTGGGAGAAAATTTAAGACCTCCAAGTGTGCTCGATGGTCATGAAAATACAGAAGTTGGAATTTATGGGGTTACTAGGGCGTAATCCCAATTCGTAATTCGCATAAACAAATACTCAATGCGTGTTTGTTCATCTTTCAAGAAGGCATACAATAGAAATAGAAATAAAACTTAAGTCGATTGAAATTGCTCATCTTGCGCTACTAAGATGCAGCCTTCAAAATTTATAGAGGTGCCCTAACAATGATTTCTAAAGCAGGATGTAGGTAGGTCTCTCCATTTTGTCCTCGCTCTGTGACCCCCTTCCTCGGTCCCGTGCTACCTGGTGGATAGAGCTAAGATCAGGAGGCCCGAGCCCGAGCCCGACCCAAAATTCGGGTCGGGTTGGGCCTAAAATGTCAATCATTGCTTCGAGTTCGGGTTTCGAGGCCGTAAATAGTTTTGGCCACGAGAGAGCATGGTTCACGGAAAAACAGAAGTCACCTCATCACAACACATACTGGACTCCTTCCTGTCTCTGTTTATTATCCACTTCTTTGTCTCTCTACTTCTCTGTCTTAAAGTGCCACACCAAATTCTTAAGGACGTACTGCTGCTGTGGTTAATGGCCCATTTTTCAACCCGTCAAATTGACGGACGGCCATAAATTTTCCCCGTCAACTCTTAAAAAAAATCCGTGAATGATGGAAAATTGTCGGTTAATGTACCCTCCGCAGAAACAGAAATATAAAAGATGTAAATGATTATACAGTCTTGTTCAACTTCCATTTCATTACAAAAGACAGGCTTTAATTTGTTATCAGAAATCACCCCTCCTCCTCCCGAGTCCTCACAAATAAAATGAAATTTCGGGTTTGCTTCAGGCTCGGGCTTGCAAATCAAGTTAATTGGTCGGGCTCGGGCCGGGTCGGGCTTTAATACCCGCGGGTCGGGTCGGGTCGGGCTGGATTTTTTTAGGCCCGATCTTACCTCTACTGTGCCCAGACACCAGGTTAGGCTATATAGGGTACATATTTGTCTGCAAAGCGTGCTGTCTTGACAAGGGATGGGCAGCATCATCAACATAAAAATGACTCCCCTACCACATCTGATCAGTCTTAAATTGCAATTACATCATTCATATACTTTAGCAGCATTTGCACCTATTTTTCTAATAGAGCAGCAACCCAAGCTTATGATGAAACTGCCAATACAGTACACATAAGAAGTTGAAAGGTCCATTTTATATGTAGCTTAGTAAGATGTGCAGAATCACATGTAGAGGCGTAGAACTAGATCGTAAGCACTTCATCTTAACTTCAATCGAACTAACAAGAATTAAATTTTTTTGCACACAGTTTCATGCTAACAATGTGAAACTTCAATTTCACGTAACAGTTAATTAATGCACATATTCAACAAACCTTGGGTGGCACTCATAATTAATGTGACAGAAAAAGTTAAGTACTGTATTGCATGACACATAGAAACCTAAGAACTGAAGAGTGCCCAAAAAGAACATTTCTTTGAAGTGCACAAACCGCAATACGTTTCCCATCGCTGGTGTAGGTTGTAAAAGATGGTGATTTCGTTGGCAGTCGCTTCAAGAGCTTTCAATGTTTTGTTTTGGGGTTTTTTGCTGTTGTTTTGACATTTGTTTTGTCATATGGTGTTGGTTGTCCTTTTTTCACAACATACTATGTCATGCAACTTATGATAGCATGTTTTGGACAGGTGTGATACCGGTTTGGTGGCCGCGTGCATGCTTGATGTTGCTCACCATATGTCCAAGGATTGCTCAGGAAGTTGTGTGAATGCTCAGACGCATAGAAAATTCGAGGGAACATTGATTGTATAATTTATTTTTTTCTCTCTAACTGTGGGCAATAATTGAACTTTGACGAGTTTGACGGTTGTCAATGTTGTCACGTGGCTACTGGAAGTTAGTTAACACAGCACCCTACCCCAAACGCAAAGAGCCGGGGGTGCATAGAGTCCATAATACAGGTGAGTGGAAATATTGCTCCTGTTTTAGGTCATGAAAAACTTCGTAAATATAAATATATACTAAAGAAGAATTTTTTTAAATCAATATGGTTAAATGAAACGTAGTCAGACCTACTCTGAAACTTTTTGGAGTGGTAGATTGTGAGACCAGGCGGTTTGCCTCACAGTGCCACTCTGAAACTGGTGAGGGCTAGAGTCACGTGGTTCCATCGTCACTCTTTTTTGCGATACAGTATAATGTGAGTCGCTTTTTTCCAAATTTGCCGCTCAACGACCATTTTGCGGCCCACAATATATTTTTCAGCCGCCAGTTTAATGCAGCCCCCACATTTTTTGCAGTGTTGTTTCCCAGGCCAATATATTAAAAAAATAAATAAAAAATAAAAAAGAATATCTTATGGGCAGCCACAACTCAGATGCATGACTGCTTTGAGCGAAACCTAATCCTGAAGCGACACCAAGTGGAAGGAAACAATCCTGTCACCCCGTCTCGTCATGTCTTTTTCAAAACCGATCACAAAGAGGAAGGCTGGTTACCAACAGCCAAATTTATAAAAAAGGAAACGGATTTTTTGTGGGGTGGGGTGGGGAGGGGGGGGTGTTAAGCACAGGAGCTCCCCAACATGTCTTTATTGCACAGAGAAAGTTGCGGTGCTCAATAAATCAGATGTCATTATTTAAGCACAGTACTGTATACATATGTAAGCTTATGTTATATTATTAATTATAATTTTATGTTTGAGCATCATATTATTTCATGTTAAGCATTCCCAAATTATATTCTGTTGTTTAATAATTCCTTAGACATGTTTTTATGTTAATATGTTCTGATTGGCTGTTAAAGTAAGAGAAGCAGGAAGTAGTTTTAGTTACGGGAGTTGTCTTCTCGAACGTGCTGCGGTGCAGACGTCTTTTTGTTGTCCTCTTAATAAAGCTGCATTTAAAGGATTCCCTCTCTCCTTCTGCCGTTCGCAAAGTAGTGATATCCACTGAAGAACAACGAACCCCTCAACTTACACATATATGCCGAGGAGGATGCAAATTACCAGGGAGATGAGAGCGAGGACTGGATCATTAAAAAAAGACTGAGAAGATTATACAGTGTCAGATGTTCAGTTTTAGAATACGTGAACCCCTTTTTTGTACTTGATGTGGCCCAGACACACTTAAAACTATCTCCAGCAACACACACACATACACACATTTTTGAGTTTGAGACCGCAGGTGTGTATGCTTCTTTTTAACACTTAAAGAGGAAATGTGTAAAAGTAAATTAATGGGGTATAAATACCTATCATAAATTGAATGTCATCTAATTGTTAAATAAAGAAAATGTGGTTCCTTGTTGATCATTGCAGATTCCAATAATTGTCATTGTACAATTGATATTTGCAGGTAAATTGCTGTATTTCTAGTTAAAAGAAAACAAAACAAAGCAAAAAAGAAACTTTCAACCTGCTACTGCAGTAGCAACAGTACTATTTCTAAGACACAAATGATAATTGATCATATGGAGCAAAGTTTTTTTATTACAAAATATAACCAAAATGTTTGCAACAGGGAGACTGTGTGTTAATGAATTTATAACATTGTTTCCCAAATATGAAATAATGGAGAGGTGAGATGGAAGTGTCTTTTCTCCAACATCCACCCATTTCCTTCGCTATGTCACCCATTGAGGTTCATGAGAAAGCTGGAGCCTATTCCAGCTAGCTGCACCCTGGACTGGTCGCCAGTGAATAGCAGGGCAAGTAAGAGACAGTCATTCACGTAAATTCACAAGCACCGCCTCTCAAAATCAGCAATGTGAAAGCACTACACTGCTTGTGCCAAACATGTCCACACACCAACATGAAATTGCTGAGGAAGACATGACATGGCAACAAGTTAGTTGCCGCCAGTTTACAAAACACGTACTGCAAGTAATTTGATGCTAAAACATAAATATTCAATAATACAAACAACTAGTGCTGTGGTATATTGCAATCACATATTGTGGTGCAATGTTAAAATGTTTACTGTATGATTTAACCCCCTATCACTTATATCGTCATTTTTGGATGTGGGGTGTTGGGTTAGCTCCGGTGCTACTCTAATGATCTTTGTGCCTTGCTCACCAAGGACAAGTCATGAATTCAGGCTGAGCCCCACAGTTAATCAAATGCATCAATTCGATTAAACAAGGGAAAATGAAATTTTGCCAATATCGCACAGCACTCAAACAAATGGTATTCCTTAATTGTGTTTCAGCCCTCTGCAGTATTTGATACAGTATCTACCTGCAGTGTAATCCACGTTCAACATTCACACAGTTAACGTTTGTTTTTTTCTTTGTTTTTTAATAAAAGTGAGGATGTGCATTTTTTTGTTGAATGATTTTATACAACCTCAATTCACATGGAAATGAAAATCATTTCATGGTAAAAGAGAAACAGACAGCAGCTTGGTCAAATATGTGTGGTTTGTTTTCAAAGCATTTTAAGTCTGTCTTCATTTCAGTCCCTTATTTGCCCAAATGGTGACAGAGCGCACGGAGGGGAGCCATGCTGCCTTCATGCTCTCAGGAGGCTTGCTTGGTGCAGGTTCCCACGCTCTCTTGGAGGTTCACCTTGGATCTAGAGACAGAATAAATTTTTTTCTGCACCTTCTTAAAATAAGCTTAGCCTTTAGCTGAGTGATGCCTTGCCTTTCTTTAAACAATCACTCTCAAATCAAGTCTAACAAGGTCTTTTCTTTTCGATCTTTCAGACATCCTTTGGCTATTTCTATGAAATACAACAAAAAATGTTTACATTTCAAGAGAAAACTACTCATATCAAACGAAACGATAATATATATAATGACCCCCGCTTACCTGTTATGTGTCATGTGACTCTTGACCAGGTGGCCAGCTGCCAGAGCAGACATGAGTGACAGTTCTCCAGCCAGCACAGTGGCACACACCACTTTGGCAAGCTGCCTGGCATTCTCCCCTGGACAAACCTGACTGGCCCCCTGTACTCCCAACATCTGGACGTACGCACAGACAAAATTCCTTACTCAAAGATTTTTTTTAATGACTACCTTGGGCAAATCATTCATCAGAAAAAAAGCCTATTTCGGTTGAACAAAAATCATTTTAAATGATAAAATGGTAAAGTGCGCTGCTCCAAATTTTATATACCATCGTTCTGACCATCACAAACTGTCATTGTCAACATCAGACCAAAGGTTGCTTGTAAAAATATGGATAAAGTACCAATCCAACTAAATAACATTTGTAAACTACTTACTACTACTTACTGACAAATTCCACATTTTAAAACAATAACGGTGAGCTAGCAGTTTTATTGCTATCCTGTATATAGTGGGCATGTCCTTATTCTGTCATTTTTAAGGCTGCTACGTGTCTGAATGCACTCTTAGTGCTGCCATCTCAGCGATTTTTCCAGCCTCTCTAGCGATTTTGAAAAACAAAAAAAACAAAAAAGGACAAACAACAAATCTAGCTACTGTTTAACCCAGTGATTGCTCATTCTTCATCCATGCTTTCTTCTTTAATATTCTTGCAAGGAAACATATCTCAATATTTCAAGAGGGGTACCTTTTTAATATGAAGCACATCAGTGGGAATGCATTCATACTTATTACAGCTACACTATTATTCCTCATGGTCATGCCATATGAGCGTACCTGGAGGCAAGCTTGTTGGGCAGGCAGGTTGGTTCCGCCCCCTACAGTGCCGAGCTCTATGGAGGGCATGGTGCAGCTGATGTAAAGGTCTTCCCCTGTCGGGCCTGAAACCTCCATCAGGGTGATGCAGTTACTGCTGCTCACTGACTGGGCAGGGTCCTGACGTGCACACATACAGGTACGCTATTACGTCGGGAATGCAATGAAAATGAGCAGAGATCGAATGTTATTACCTGTCCACAGGCAATGTATACGGCTGCTACCAAGTTAGCTGCATGTGCGTTAAATCCACCGATGCTGCCAGCCATGGCCGAGCCCACCAGGTTTTTATTTACGTTCACCTCCACTAGAGCTTCTGTCGAGGTCTTCAAAACCTACAGTAGTGTACCAAACATAAGTTAACGGCAACACGTTTGTGTGAGAAGCGTGAGTTTTCTTTCGGCAACCATTAGCATCCAATTTCTATCCAATCACAACCATTCACAGTTTAAGGTCTGACAATACAAGAATGGACAATTCAACACGTAAGAAGCGCTACGTTTACATAAGAGTTGCCACAGAGCAGGATGCGTCCTTTGCAGAGGTGTCCAAGTTAATGAGAACTACTTTGATAATTGATTAATTGTTAAGGCCCGGTAGTCCAGTGGTTAGCACGTCGGCTTCACAGTGCAGAGGTACCGGGTTCGGTTCCAGCTCCGGCCTCCCTGTGTGGAGTTTGCATGTTCTCCCCGGGCCTGCGTGGGTTTTCTCCGGGTGCTCCGGTTTCCTCCCACATTCCAAAAAACATGCATGGCAGGCTGATTGGGCACTCTAAATTGTCCCTAGGTATGAGTGTGAGCGTGGATGATTGTTCGTCTCTGTGTGCCCTGCGATTGGCTGGCAACCAATCCAGGGTGTCCCCCGCCTACTGCCCGAAGACGGCTGGGATAGGCTCCGGCACCCCCGGCGACCCTAGTGAGGATAAAGCGGTTCGGAAAATGGATGGATGGATGGATGTTAAGAGCCGTTGTTTAACTTAAAATTGTTCACATCTTCTGAGTTTAGCCTCTCAACAGTTAATATCCTGAGATTTCTGCATTGCTTCATGAAGACAGACCTAATCTTTTGTCTTTCATCAAAATAATACATTTCATCTGCATCTGTCATTTGTTCCCATTTTCTGACATGTTCCAGACTAAAACCAGTGACGGAATCCTCATCAATTCAGGGAAAACAATAATAGACAGTTTAAACTATTATAAAAATAATTATTTCCAGCTTGTAGTATGAATAACCTGTAATTGACATGTTGAACCCGAAGCAGCCTCAACTAGTAGCTTTTCGCATTAATTGCCCAACAAGTAGCTCTCGGTTTAAAAAAAAATGGTGTTTACAACATCACACCCTCTCATGTAATATTGCTTATTTGGTTTTTCATTGAATAAACAACAATTCGTGAATAAACAAGAACTGTGGGGAAAGTTTTTTTTTTTTGCAATAAACTTTACTGCAAAAAAGTCATTCAATTATTTCCTCGGGTAGTCTCTGTGTGATATTAAAATTGGTTTGATGAACTGGAACGGGGGTCTTTAGCCCTAGTGGCTCCCCGAAGCTTTTTCAAAAATTTTTGAAAATGGAAAATGATAGGGGAGGGCATTATATGTTTTGCTTAAATATGGTTTATGTAGCAGGAAAAACATGACACAAACATTCTTAATGTTTTCTATTAATGTTTTCTAAAAACAAACAAACAAACAAAAATAAACGTCCTTTCACGTCTGGTCTCGACGAAGGTAGGTAGTGTTAAGGAATTTATTCCTTACTGTGATTTTATTTAGCCCCACTCTAGTTGGCTCTGAAAGAAACAAAGAATGTAGAATGTTGTTGGAGGTATTTCCGGCTCACTGTGCTTACAATCACCTTTAGTGTCCCTCGACCCCCACCACTTTTAAGGCCCCTCCATAGGACTTGTTTAACATCAAAAGAACAACTGTTATCTCAAGTATCTGTGTTGCAGCTATTGCGGGACTGCGCCTTACTATGAGTACGATTGTTCCCAGTCTCTTTCGTGGGCATCTGTTCGCTCACCTGGAGCAATGTATGTAGTGTTAGATTGTATCTTCTTCCCCCTTGGTTGATTAACGGCTCCCAAGTGTCTCCTGTTGTCCCCCGACCCTTGGGAAGACCTTTTGTCTCAGGATGTATGCACAGCGGGGTTCTGCAACTTGCCATCACACCAAATGGTGGGTAGTGGTGTTCTGGTCACACCTCACCGCTCCCAACTCCCTCCAGCCACACCGGGTCAGATGACAAGTTACTTTCTTTGTTTCCGGGATTTGCATGAGAGGCGTACCTCCCCGCCTCTCATTATCATATTGTCTCTATATAATCTCATGAATGTGTTTGTCCTGGGCTTCCTGACGAAATCTGAGAATCTCAGGAGCCCGAATCGATTCGTGTTGCGTTGTGATAAACTGAGAAAAAGACGACGTGGTGTTGGGTCTTCTTCCACCTTATAGAGAAATAAAAGAACCTGTGTCCAAGGAGGGCAGTAAGGAATTGGACAGCTCCCCTCCTCGACAGTAGGCAAGCGTGTGTAAGTGCGTAGGTATGCAAACCGAATTGGTCGAGAAGCGAGACGTTAAAAAATCCAGGTTTGATTGTATTCATATTTTTAATAATAGAGTTAGAGCAAAAAAATGCCAGCATTGCTTCTTCTGAGAATGTCTTCCATTGAGAGTAAAATTTGTCCATAGGGGTCAAATCCTTAACTGAATCTTGAATCGTAAATTGAATCGAATCGCCCTTGTGGATCAAACTGATTTTGGAAATCTGAATTGATACCCAGTCCTAACTACTACCTAACTACGATGAAGCTCAGAAATTCAAGTCGAGCTATTTTAAAGGCGTAACCTACATCTTGCAACAGTAGGTCTCCTTTCAGGGACTGCTTCACAAAAAGACAAAATGTCTCACAAACAGACTTAAACTTACATCTCTGACCACATGAGCAGGGATGGTGGCCTCACAGACTGCTGATTTTCCTCTGCCTTCTATCCAGTTGATTGCAGCTGGTTTCTTATCTGTACAGTAGTTCCCACTGACAGCCAAAACATGCAGCTCTGGAAAGTGCTGCTGAAGTTTGTGCAAAGCTTGCTCTGTACCCTGCAGCACCAAACGACACACTTTCAGGATGTGTGGTACACTTCATTCATTTTATTGCCAAGACTTTTAAACAATGTCAGAAAAAACTTGAGTAACACTGACATCATGAATCTCATACAGTTCTCTGTTAATTACCTTCGAGATCATATTCATTCCCATTGCATCGCCTGTCTTTGAATGAAAACGAATGTAGAGATTTCTTCCAGCCAGACCAACAAGAAGCTTCTGGAGCCGAGCAAACCTGCAACAAAAGTCAACCACAGATGTGCCTCATCATGGCAAAGACATCATGTGGACCATGCATGCACATGTCAACAAGCGTGCTCGGTTTACCTGCTGGTGCTGTCAAAGGCTTCTTTGATTGCTTGGAAGCCATCATTGCTCTCGAGCCAGGCTTTAACCTCGGCAGCCTCGCAAGCAGAAGGCAGCCTCACCACAGGCCCACGGGTCATGCTATCGGCCAGGATGCGACTCCTGGCTCCACCTCCAAGCTACAGAGTACAGAAAACACAGCCAGTCAGACACACACAAAATGGAAAAGTAATATCTGGCTCCCTCCTATTCTTTCATGGTTCAAACAACGAACGAACAAACGAATGAATGAGAGAGAAAGAGAGTTCCCAGGGGAACAGCTGGAAAAAGTGGCTGGGGAGAGAGAAGTCTGGGGTTCCCTGCTAAAGCTGTTGGTCCCACGACCCGATTCCGGATAAGTGGTAGAAAATGGATGGATGGATAGATGGACACACACACACACACACACACACACACACACACACACACACACACACACACACACACACACACACACAAATACACACAGATCAATCACTGTTTATATTTTTAAAACTACAAAATTCACCGCAATTGCCCGACATCCTCGATTCGTGCTCGCCACAAGGCATCCCTCAGTTGTCGCCATGGGAACTTGAAACTGCTTGCCATCCAGATGTAGCGGCCCAGCCACGCCCACCGGCACAGGTATGTATCCAATGACATTCTCACAGCAGGTGCCCATAACCTGCCGGACACATTCATAGCGTTGCATTACATGCACCAAAGATTTGTTTTGACTTCTTAAATCATCTCACCTTGGAGTAGTCATAATCTGTGAATGGCAACGACAAGAGTGCAGAGGGAGAGGAGAGCCTTTCTGATAGCATCTGTCTCCGTATGGCCACACCTCTCTCAGGCTTCTCCATGACGCCCTCCAGTTTGTAAGCAGGAATGTGTTTGGAGTCAACCAGCATCATCACCTCAGCATCACTCAGGAAACGAGGTCCTTGCTGCAAAACAATTGTTGTGTTGTCTTGTTGGTGTTTGGAAAGCAGATATCAAATGTGTGAGAAAAAAACTGTAAAAAAACAAAGCTGGAACATGGTGTTGGGCTGCAAAAAGCATTTCTGTGAGGTGAGATGCACCTTTTCTATGTTTGGTAAGCTTGCTTATGTTTCCCCCTGACATTTTCATGATTGACTGCACTTTTGACAACGTTCATTGAGAAGCGATGTTGCGACATCATCCCCCCGTCCTTCTGCAGTCTCCAGGCATAACAATTCAAACCAAGAAGAACCAAACTTTAATTTGTGTAACGGGTGCATTGAGTGGAAATCAATTAGCCAGGCCTAGAGTGAAACGCTCAACTGCTACGTTTGTAAAGAATGGGAATGTGGATGGCTGAGAGAAGCATTTTAAACGCGACACGTGAGCTATGATAGTTGACATGCTGCAAAGTGCGTCCCTTGCCTTGATCATCTTAGGGGCCGTTATGGCTGTTGCTCTTTACGGCATGCGTGTGTAAATGCGTGTGTATGCACACGTGCGGCAACGGGTCGATCGTGGGAGGTTGGTTGATCGTAAAGTAGACCTTCCGTCAAAAAAGGTTGGGCACCCCTTCTCTAGTCTACAGGATGCATTGCAGGAAAAAAAAACATTTAATTGTGAAGTCTCATTGTGTATTTGTAGCCAACTTAGTCATTTTGATAGTAGGCAAATATAGCTAATATAGATTATATATATATATATACACAACATATATTGCCTTCAATGTAAGGCTTATATAAGGCTTTTAATTTTTTGCGGCTCCAGACATATTTGTTTTTTGGGGTTTTTTTGGTCCTATATGGCTCTTTCAACATTTTGGGTTGCCCACCCCTGGTGTAACGTATCTGTGGCATATAGTGAGGCCATAACCTCATATAAGGCAGGGCAATGGGCCAATCATCAGTCGCCCGGGCCCGAAGCTCCTTAAAACGTAGCTAAACGACAGACTAACCATATACGATGAAGAGATTTGCCAACATTGTCTTTAGATTTGAGGGTTTAAGGGGGTGCCTTACCTGTGGATTGTTGAGAATGGCCACACATTCAAAAATGCCTCTAGGCTTCAAGGGGTGGTGAGGCTCTGTGCTATCAGATTTGGTCTCTTCTTCTCCTTCACCAAGAATGAAGTCGTTGCTTGACCCAGGATCATGAACAGGACCGAGCAGGGGCCGGATAACCTCATCTGGAGACGCAATGAGCAAAAGCAAACTGAGCTAGAAGCATGGTTGTCCCGTGTCATCGGAATGAAAGTTTCACTGACAAACCATGGTAAATTATTAGGTAAGCGGTAAGTGTTACAATTGTATTCATTCTTGTGACTTTACTGGCAAAATGTGTGATGTTGTTTTGTACGTTTTAAAACGGTTAAGAAGTGGTGACAATTTAGCAATTTTGTCACTATGCGCATAGTGAGCATTTGGAACGAGAACCCTCGAGCACACCTTCATAAAAAGTAACAATGAATCGCAGCTAGCAACAAATCTAGCAACTTCTTTCTGGTATTCTTGTAGACTTTTGAAGGCTCTGAGACTCCCCAAGAGTTGCAGATTGGGAGATGTTCAGCCCCTACTCATCCAGACTGCAAGGAGAATGATGTAACATGACTTCCAGTTTGCTACAACCATATTTTTGTTCACTTGCAAATTCATTCTGCAGGCTGGATTAGAAAAACAAGCAACAACAAAAATGACTAAATGTTGTTGATGTTCACATCTGTTCAACAACCAAAACTGCTACATTTCACAACTTTTCCAACCCCTCCAATAATTTTAATTGAATAATGTTATCATGTCAATTATTTTTAGTTGATTACATGATTAATTACATTTATGTTTTCATATAGTCTTATCCTTGTAGCACTTTGATCATTATCATTTTAAGTACATTTTGTGGGGTCTTGCATGCATTAAAACAAATCACTTCCGTTTTTGCTGTTTACAATTTCAAATTAAAATTTGTTGCAATGCTTGTGGTGATTCTATCTGTGATTTAGTTTGTGTTTATATTTAACCTGGTTTCACATGAACATTGATTTTAGTGATATTGTGATAATGCCAATACATGTGCTGATTTTGGTCATGATACCGTACTCGGTATCTCTATCTAAGACTGCGAAATAACTGCAACTGAGCACAGACATACCTATATCTTCCCTGTTGGATGGTGTGGTGGAAGGCAAACTGGGAGAGGGTGTGTGGTGTTGAAGAAGCTCAAGCTCCTTCCTGCAGCAAGTCTCCATGGCCTGCCGTGGAGCCAGGGGCGGGGTGGACATAGTGATGGGGTTCCTTATTGATAGGGTTGACTCCGTCTCCGCTTGCTCAAAGAAGATGTATTTGATGGCCAGAAGCAGAGCCAACGACAAGCAGATCACCTGCTCAATATCCATGGTGATCATTCTGTCAGTAAAAATAAATAAATAAATAAATAAAATTAAAAAAAGAGTAAACCAAAAGCATTTTGCGTTACACTTTTTGGTCATTGATTACTTGCGATCTATAGTTTGCAAACAAACAAAGGCTTACAGTTACATTCAAATGAATCTAGAAAAAGGGTGTAAAACTAATCAGATTCTTCGATAAATCACAATTCAGACACAAATGATCTCTGGTCTCTGACTGCTGGTCTGTGAAATAGATGCAATCCATTAGCAAAAAGGTGTATCATTACAAAAAAGCGTATAACTACAAATGAGCCAACATAAAAAGCCATCTCAGTAGATATCGCTTTATATTAAATTCTATCCATCCAATTTCTATATCGATTATCCTCATTAAGGTTACAGTTAAGCTGGAGCCTATCCCTATTGGCTTTGGGCGAGATGTGGGTTAGACCATGGACTGGTGTTGTCACGATACCAACATTTTGTTTTCGATACCATATCTGCATAAAGTATAAATAATTGATAGCTGCAGCCCTACATTCAACTAAATCCCCTGCTATATTGTCATATTTTTATTGAATCAGGTCCCTTAGGTTATCCTGCAAAAAAACTCTCAAAATGCAAAGGTTGATCCTCAAATGAAGTCCTTTTTTAGCAAAACTGATACTCAAAGAAAACAAATTATTCCAAGCTTTGTCAAAATCATCTTTAAAGGTCATTTCTGGTAGTCTTTTTCTCACTTGGGGGGAATCATGCTCATCGACCCTCTGGTCACTAAAATAAATGTTGCTGCGTTGTCATAGCAATAGCGTCTTGGCAACAAATGAGAATTGGAAAAGTGGTCACATCTGCTGATCCACTCTTGCGTAAAGTCACCCATAATCGCGCTTTTATGCAGACAATAAATACGTATTGGCCCGAATATAAGACGGCCCTGATTATAAGATGACCCCCTTTTCAAGACTCAAGTTTGAAAAAAGACTTTTTGAACACCAAATTAATTTTTACACAGAAAATAATTATCGTACATCTGAAACAAATGATTATAACAATATATTTGAGAGAAAAAGCATGTTATTTTGCCTCATTCAAATCTAAAGTGCATTCACATTCGTAAATGAATGGCTTCTGGTTTTTGAAATGTAAATTACATCATAACTTCTCCTCAGCTGCCGGTGAACCTGGCCGATCTTCGACCCACATTTCTCCAGATTGTCGCTACTTTTCTCCATTTTCTGTTATCTCTTCTATTTTCTTCTCTTTTCCTTCTTACCACTATTTTTTATTTTTCTTCTTCGTGCTACCGCGATTTTTATTTTTATTCTTCGTGGCAGGGGTTCACTTTGGCCTGGGGAGTCAAGTTCAGCATTCGCGTCATTGATATCTGGCGCCACCTCGTGTCGTGAATGGGTGTAATGTCTAGACCCCGAATATAAGACGACCCCCACTTTTTCAGTCTTATTTCAATGCAAAAAACACCGTCTTATATTCGGGCTAATACGGTACGTTTACAAATTTTAAGACAGCGGTCGGTTGATAATGTATATGTTGTGTTTTACAACAGTCCTTAACAATATTTATAATTTCACAAGTACACGTGAAACAGATAAGCGCAGTTTCCTTCACCGTCTATAACGCGCTGCGCATCAGTGAATGGGGGCGATTGAGGAAGTCGGCTCCTAATGTACACACACCTTCCTTTTAAAAAAGGTAATAGTAATTAGTTAAGTTAGATGGCTGTGAATGTGGCAAAGTACATATCCAAACGTGGATATTTACTTATCTTGTTCAATCCATTCGTTACAGGAAGGATTTATTTAATGTGAAGTGCAAAGAATTTAAGTGATGCAGTAAAATTGATTGATTTACTGTAAGTGAATACATTTGTAGTAGCTCGCTGTCATGATAAGAGGCTGATGTCTTGTTCTTGATGTGAGTGATGTGTGAATTGATTTGTGTGTGATAAAACTGTGATTGATCCAATGATCAATGTGAATCACCCTGTTAAGATGTTTTTTGCCAATCATTTGAATACACACCATTGAAACACTGTTGCTGACTATTTCCAATGCTGAGAAACATTTTTGGACATTGATTTTGTCCTGGTGTGTTGTTTGACAGAAGCTGGATTGTTCGCGTCCACGTACCTGGTAAGGTAAAAATGCCACAGAGGTATCTCTGGTTCGATCCTCCTGGGGGACAGGTGTTCTTCATGAATGGCACCCTGTGGAATTCCCACTGTAGCATTGAGCAACAGGGGCTCAGCAATCCACCGACTGTGAGCATGAACCATAACAAGGCCCAGAGACTGCAGACAACAGAGATGCACAAATCATCAAGCACATTCTCGGAATGAAAAGAAAACAATACAAGTGACACGCCGAATAAACAAAATGAGGAAATATGAGTATTACCATAATCATTTTTACTCTTTGGGTGACAGGATTTGGTTTGTTATCCTGCTCTTCCTCCAGCACGTGAGAGAACTGGCTCAACTGCCAAATCGGACGCCCTTCCTGACTCTCACGAGAAAGCTTCAGTAAAATGCAGGCATCATAAATACAATTGCAAACAGTACATGAAAACCTATTAAGATACACGGAACTCTTACCTCCAGAACAAGTGACACACATGCAGGGAAGAATGTCATGAAGACAAAATAGTTGGCTAAAATAGACATGCAGCCAAAGCAGCACATTATTTCTAACTGTCGAACACCTGAAACATACAAAGTAACAATGTTTTTTACATTTCGGGCATTAGGCATTCAAATAATACACATTCACAGAATAAACAATTGTTGGTGGGGTTTTTTTCTTCTCATGACTTATAGCCTTTTGCCACCCAGCACTGACTGATAAATCACACATGAAGCTTTTTTTAAAATTAAAAACAACTGTCAATCTCGATTCTTCAGTTATGTATAATTTGTTCTGTACAAACAATCTCACCAATAAACTCAAAATAACAGTACCTGACATGGTTCCCACCCCGATCACTAAGCACTCCACCAGAGCATCTAAGGTGAATGTAGGTCCCAATACTGCCATACCTCGAGCAATATTTTCCCTAACTTCATCCTGCGAAAAAAGAAAAAAAGAAAAAGATTGAAATCCAAAAATCAATCTCCCCTATGTCCATCCTGGAAAAAAACATATTCAATCAAAAATGTTCTGGGTTCCACTGAATATATTTTGTACCTGAGAACTGGAGCTAAGGGCAAACTTTGCAAGAGCGCATGCTTTGGACAGGTCGATCAGGAGCAGAAAGAAAGGCAGCGCCTCGCTGGAAGACACACCAGAAAAATAATAAACCACTGATGTTTCTCAAATGGAGACAGTTGCAGCAGTATAATGAAAATAATAATAATAATAATAATCAGCATCATCATCATAATAATCATACTAATAATAATAATAAAAACCTACTTAAGGCCAGTCAGCTCTTTATCAAGGAAGTGAATGACCACGGTGCTGAATACAAAGCTGGAAAAAATTGTGAAAAGCCCTGCAATGCCTGAAGAAAAAACATGGATGAATCAAAAATCACATAAAGAACTCATTTCAGTCATTGCCCTTCTGTGTAATATCAACAAATGTTCATACCTAAAATATATTTGGATCCCAGTTGTCTTAAGTTCTGGAACTGGAAGTAAATGTAGACGATGGCAATGCAACGTGTGATGGTCAGGATGATGATGTCACTGCTCAGAATTTGCTGTTAAAAGAATGTGCACACAATTAAAAATAAAAAAAGGAATAAGCTGTAAAAAATAAAATGTTAAGTTACAGTGCACAGGGATATGGTACAAATAAATAATGTATCTTTGTACCACATATCTACTCCAATAAAAATGAAAAGCATGACATGAAAAATGCAGCATGGCAGATATCTGAAGACTTTCACATAATGAAAGAGTCCACAGTGGTGCCTCTACTTCCGAAATTATTTGGTTCTGGAAGAAATTTCTCAACGAGAACATTTTGTAAATAGAGCCGCGCTTTCCATGTTAATGCCCCAATTCGTTCCAAGCCCTCCAACCCCACCCCCAATTCAGACATAAATGTTTCCTAAAGCATAAAAATGCATCAAAATATGTAACAAATACATGTTACAATTAGATTATTGCACAATAAATGAGAGTTGTGCATAATGTAAAAAACAAAGAATAAAGAATAAAAACGATGGTCAGTTAACTTTTAACTGCCTTCCTCATCATTTCTTGCCATTTTTAGTTCATGTTCTCTTTCAGAAGTGTTTTTTGCCTGGCATATTGTAAAGAACTGATCCATGGACGTTTGCTTTTGTCGGCTTTTAACAATCCTTTGAAAATGTCCAAGGCAAATATCAGCATAGTGAGCGATCGCTCGACTGGCGAACACTTTTTCTGGGTGATTCACATTTACGTAAAACTATCGGAACATCTCATGGCCCGGGGGGGCGAATGACGACGACGCTGCATGGACACACATTTATCTATCTACACACATAGACGCATTTGGTCTTATCATTATGCAAGGTTGTTTTTTATATTCTTGATTTATGTGCATATGATGTGTTATAAAGCCATTGATGTGAAATCTCTCCTAATTGTAATATGGTTACTACGGTATTTTAAGGTAGATTGCATCATTGTATTCACTCACCTCATCTGTTTTAGGGCAGTCAAAGTTCCAGCCACAGATTTGGTCGTTTCCAGTGAACATATTCATCGACATCATACAGACTGTGAGGGTGACGGTGCCTACGATGACCTCCCATGGATGGGAAGCCACCACATGGCCGTGAATACGGAACAAGTGGGTCAGCATGGTGGACGAAAACTGTTGAATACCAGAATAGGAGAACCACAACACTTTGAGAAGAAAAATCAAGTGCAATTCTCCTTATACTATATGAAAAAGAATTACTGAGAAACAAAATCTGAATATATAGCCATAGTAGAGAAGTAGTAACTATGCTCAGTCGACCGCACCGGTGTTCCAAATCAATTGCGTGATGTCGATTTAAATGTGCTTTAGTAGTGAGCAGGTTAATGAATTGTCCTGCCAAACTTTAAGTTAAGATCATTTCCCATTTCCATGAACACCTCTTGTCTTTTATGCACTCTTTCCTCCTGGCTCGCCATATTGCTCTATATTGCTAGGTTGGGTGGTAACTTCCCCAATTTTCTGAATTATGTGTGTGTCATTGAAAAGAAAAGGAAAAAAGCTCCAGAGATCAACCAGAAATGTTCCAAAAATGCTGAGACAGGTGGCAAAAAAGTAAATTGAGGAATGCTCATCAAACACCTGTTTGGTACAGGCTAACTGGCAACAGATGGATGCCATGTCTGGGTATAAAAAGAGCTTCTCTGAATTCATAGGCATAGATGGGGCAGGGTTCACCTCTGGAATAATTGAGGGAGAAAATCGTCAAACGGTTAAAGAACAACGTTACTCAACATACAATTGCAAGGAATTTAGGGATTTCATCATTGACAGTCCATAATATCATCAAAAGGTTCAGAGAATCTGGAAAAATCATTGTGTTTAAGCGGGAATCCCAAAAACCAACATTGACTGCCCGTGACCTTCAATCCCTCACGCTGCATTGCATCAAAAACCTACATCAATGTATAAAGGATATCATCACATGGGGTCCTTAACACTTCAGAAAACCAATGTCAGTAAATGCAGTTCGGCACTAGATCCACAAGTACAACTTAAAACTCTACGATGCAAAGCAAAAGCCATTTATCAACAACACTCAAACGCCACCAGCTTATCTGGACTGGAGTTCATCAAGTGAGACTGTTTCAAAGTGGAAAAATATTCATCACCTTAGTATTTTTGCCGATTTTCAACCAGTTTGAGCAAGACTGGGCTCCAGACTAACTTTTTTTTTTAACTTGCAGCATAGTGGGCCCTACCATGACTTTTTGTGCCGCAAGAAGAAAGATTAAGGGTGCAGATGAGTCACAAATGTAGTTGGGAAGAATATATTCACATTTCCATTCCTTTTCACTATATTATTGATACATGGGTGTTTGTCAGCAACAAAAATAATCTAAAACAAAAATCTTTATTGGTCACATATGTGGGAGTAGATGAAAACTTTTGTTGCACAGTCTCAAATTTTAGGGGCCAACTTGAACAGCAGTGTGGTGCCCTGCAATACTTTTTCAGGCAGTGGTTCCCGACTGCCAACTTTCCTGCTTGTGTTATTTTGTCATGAATGGCTCTGATTGGTCAATCGCCTGAGCGAGGAATTCTGGGCCTACCGTGAATTGGCTATTTTAGCATAATGTGTAGGCTGCCATGTTCAACTGGCCTCCACATTAACTGGGTCCTAATTCCAGCTGCAACCGTTAAGGCAATGTCAGTCCAGAAATTTCGTGTTTTCTCATCATAGCCTTACTTTAACTTTGTCTAAAAAAAAATTCTCATCAGTTAAACTCTAGAACTTTTCTTAGTTTGAACCCAAATGTCATTACAGTACTGTATTTCAAATAATGTTCCCTCTTTTTATTATTAACCCCCTACTTATCCTGACCCTAACCATAATATTTTAGTTTGTTAGTGCCCTCATCATTTTGCCCATTATTTTTGTCTTCCACAAGCTACGTAAGCTACATCGAAATTGTTGCACTGCATGTTTATGCAAGAACATTCTCATCAACAACAGCAATAATAATAAATTAAAATGTCAAATTAAGTATGCAAAATGTTTTACATTAGTTAGTTTTACGTTAATTACATTACTTCTTCATAGGCACTATCATGCTGTGCCTGCATCATTCAGACATGCATTTAAGCAAAATGTAATGATGGCATTATGCATTTTAATGTACATAAAAATGTTTGTATATTTTCACTATGACAGGATTCTCAATCTTTAGTGGTGTTATTGAATTTTGAAAACACTTGTGTACTTAAATTATTCAGATAACACTATTTCCAACATGTCCATAGAATTACTTATGTTAAATTTGGTTTGCATAGCCACATTTGGCAAGCAGCGTTTACTTATACAACTTCTTTAGTTGTACCTCTGTAATCAAAGTACTGTACTGTATACGTTTTTAAGGGCGCTTAGTCTCGCGTGTACAGTGTGTTCAGCTTTGTAATATGTTCGTGGAATACGTAAACAGTCCTTGTCTGCGATGCATACAGATCTCTACAAATACTAATAAGCGTGACTTACCTGTGAGGGTGAAGACAGTGGAATGCGACAGAGGTTTAGCGATAAATTAAGAGGAGAGTGAGTGGGCTGGACTTGAGACTCCCCAGATCAATTTCATCCAAGTTGAGCGGATTCTGCAATTATGCGAGGCCACATGGAACCATGGCACGCTACTACATCATACGAGACCCAGGCCAATCACAGCGCCTAGCTCCTTCAGTGACGATTTTTCCACGCCCCGTTTCCTTAGTGACCAAAGTGTGGGCGTGACCCGTGTGAAAGCACCTCATCGCACCACTAAACTCACTGATATCACTGTTAGGTCAGCCCAGTGAATTGTTGAAAGTGACACAGGTCGGATTTTGGCACATTACAAAATTAAATAAGTACGACGGTAAAGAAAGAAATGCAAGTCTCTGTGTCATTCTTGAAAGCATTCCTATGGCTCATTTAGGTATGCCACTAATTTGTCTCACGGTTGAACACACTCGTGTTGTGTGAGTGGCTACTTTCACTTCATGGCTCTCTGACAGACGGTTGTGATCACGCCAGTACATCACCACAACTTCTATGACAGAGAGAGAAGACATGGACGTTGATTTACTGTATTCAAAAGTTGAGTACTGTAAATGAAAGAATTTCACACGCTGTGTTGGATGGTTGGACGGTAGATTTCCTGTGCCATTTGTAGTGAGTCTGAGCGATTGATTTCGCGCCACTTGATGGCGACATTGTCCTCATAGTGGACATCATCGACATCGGCACGCTCCCTTTGATTTGCAGTTTGATCTTCGGTGAAGGAGAAATCCGATTATAGTTCAGGTAATTTTAGCTAATAATACCCCCTATTTCCCATACAGTAGGTGGTTAAAACAGATTAAAGTGTAATAGCAGAAAACTCTGAGTGAAAATTGCCTATTTGTATTTTGCTAGCAAGCTAGCTTGTCTGCACTGAAAATTTTACGTTTTTACACTTTTTTATACATTGGACATGGAAACAGAACGTTCGTGTCTTTTAAAAATGTGCACTATTATATATGTGTCTGGAGTTTACATTTTAATTGATTTACACAAAACTATTATGAATATCATTTTACTGGATATTTATTAACAAAGTTATAACACTTGAAAATTTACTAATTTCTGACCAACGTCTTAATGCAGTTCGCGATTTTTGGTGTGACCTAATTTGTTGAATCTTATGATTCTAACTTTCATAACTCTCTAACTTTCATTTTAGTTTTGAAATGTGCTGGTATCGCTGCAAAGTTTGGTAAACACATAAACGAGAACATGTAATCTTGGTCCTAGTTATTAGTAACTAATTAGTACTTTTAGCCGCTATTAATCAATCGGAAAATCTCAGGATACGACCATCTTGACCGAAAGCCGACTACTCTCAAATAATTTGACAACAACTTACCTGTGATATGAAATGAGATGTAGCCAATCATGGAAGCTCCCTGACCAACGAAGTAGCAAGCAGTGTTGCATAAAACAAAATATGTCCCTCCAGATGTTGTGTCTTCAATAAAAGTGGGTTTTCCAGATGGCAAGAAGTATTTTCCAAAGCAAGCTTTTTCTTGCCGACTTTGCCTTCTTGACATGTTCCCGCCTCTTGGCAACCATTGGCAAAAATACCATGCAACTACTGCAGGTAAGAGTTATCATGATGATAGAACTACAGCCTGTCCAAAATTAGGCCAAGGTAGATGCAGATGCCCCCAAATTTTGTATGCGGGAAAAAACGATAACAGGTACAGTATATGTCTATGGTGACCTAATCAACCCCCTCTCCAGTAACCTTTTTTTCTTCTTGTAAATCCACAGCTAAATGAACTTTTTATTAAAGGGCTTGTGATGTCTGTAACCAATCCACGGTCCATCCACTTTCTTTTGAGTTTATCCATATTAGGGTTACACGGAGCTAAGCATGATCTTCGATCCCTGAGTTCCAAAATCCCTCCTTCGCCCCTGCATTTAAGTGTAAATATCAAAGTGTTCTGGGACTTTAATTACATTTATTTCCACAAAGGTTGCTGCAGATCAGCAAGTAACTGAGGTCCATCATCTCACAAATATCACTGGCATTCCTTCAAGTGGCCGACATTTTGCAAGGAGCATGACTACAAAAGCAAGGTAGACGCTTGTAATCGTCAGTAGATTGTCTTTTGTCAATTTCAGTCTTTTAATGAGGTTGGTAAATATGACACATTTTACTGTCTTATGAGTCATGTCATGTCTCAAGATCAAGCTAATGAATAATCTGCCATTTTTAAAAGAATCAAATGTTTTTGTTTGTTTGTTTGTTTTTTAGAAAAATTCAAATGACTGAAAAGAAAAGAGCTAGTGCTAGTAAGAAAATCCTCCCGGCACCAAAGAAATCTTTAACAGGTTAGCACGTCGACTTCACATTGTAGACGTAACGGGTTCAACTCCAGCTCCGGCCGGCCTGTGTGGAGTTTGCATGTTCTCCCCGGGCCTGCATGGGTTTTCTCCTGGTACTCCGGTTTCCTTCCACATTCCAAAAACATGCATGGCAGGCTGATTGAACACTCTAAATTGTCCCTAAGTGTGAGTGTGGGCGTGGATGGTTGTTTGTCTCTGTGTGCCCTGCGATTGGCTGGCAACCGATTCAGGGTGTCCTCTGCCTACTGCCCGAAGACAGCTGGGATAGGCTCCAGCGCTCCCCGCGACCCTAGTGAGGATAAAGCGGTTCGGATAATGAATGAATGAATGTTATTTGCTTCGATGATTTTTCTTCCCAATTCACTGACATGACATGCACAGGCACAGCTTTGAAACTCCGAGATGTGAACCGGAGGAATCGCTTTGGCGAAACTCTTCTCCATAATGCCGTACTTAATGGTGATATTCAACTGCTGAAAGACATCTTGAAGCTTAGACCAAATGTCAACATGACTGACCGTACAGGTAAGGTGCAGTGTAAACTCAGACTGTATAAAGCAGTCCATTTTGTTCTATTTTATCTTGGTCATGGTTATATGTCCCTTTCTTGCTCCCAGGACGAACAGCCCTGCATGAAGCTGCTCTCCGTAATAAGTATGAGGCTTGTCGTTGTCTGATTAATGCTGGCGCTCTGGTCAACATTGCAACCCACAAGAAAGTTACAGCTTTGCATGAGGCCATCGCATTTGGCAATAAAAGGGTACTTAAAAATACTAGATACCGAAAGTAACGCTTAAAACAAACTTTCGTTTGCCATTTCCTGTAAATGCAACAGCTGATTTTGTTTGACGACAGATAGTGGAGCTGCTCCTGAAACATGGCGCAAAACCACCGCTGAAAACCAAGGAGAAAGAAACTGCATTTGGCACTACTGAAAAGCGTCCTCGTCAAGTCAGGGTGGCTAAAACAAAACCTAAAAGCAACCCGCCTTTTGACACTGGAGGAGAAATAGTAGGTATGATTTCAGCTTTTTTTTGTTTGTTTGTTTGTTTGTTTGTTTTTGTTTTTAATGACCATGGTTCAGATTAAGAGCATCTTAACATTTTAGCATTAATTAATAATCAAGCGGTGTGGATGCATATGAACTGGCATTCACCTAGTTACTAACTGTCAGAGTATTCATACATCACAAATTGTGTAATTTGTATAAGTAAGGTGTGTTATTAATTGTATAACAGTAGACCCACAGGCAGGTCGACCTTAAAGCCACAGCCAAATGTAAATAATTCCTTCCCTAAAACTAATGTTGCAGAGTTGCACAGAGGAACGATGCAACAAAGTATTGTGGTTCCACTGATCCATTGATCCATTTCATCCTGTACCGAAGCACCCAAGAGTCTTAATGGCTTGATTCAATTGTTAGACACAGCCAACCATGAATGAGATGGCTTTAAATCACGGTGTCAAACTCAAGGCCAGATCTGGCCCGCCACGTCATTTTATGTGGCCCGTCAACTTGCATGATGCTTGCTAAAATCTCTACCCAAATTTTAATTGTTCATATGTAATAAATAAGAGACATATTGTCATCAGTTTCTTGTCACCAAAACCCTCATTCCAGTAACAATAGTTGAATAAACCATAATTATTGTCTTTTTTTTTTGGTTTCAGTCATAACGGCCCTCCAAGGGAAACGGTAACTGAAATGTGGCCCACGACAAAAACACCCCTGCTTTCAGTCATTAAAGGGGAAGTAACCATAAAAAAATGTATTGACAATATGTTCTATTTGGCCCACACGTCCAAACACGGTATTCTGACTCATGTTGCGTTTGTTTCATATGAATTAAGCTGCAAAATCCACCTGGTTTTTTTCTATCTCTGGGGGGCCTATTTTGCCACCTGCTGTTGACTGAAAATGACATCACACTTGCTCAGGGCACAGGTAATGTCTGGTTATTATGAAAAAGTAATTTAATTCCTTTACTGATTACTGTACTTGTTTTAAAAAGTGACTTTTAGACTAAACAAACAATTTCTCTTTTACTTGACGTATTAAACTTTTTTTTTGTCATGGCAAAACTCAACAATAGACTACTATTTCCATATTTGGGCCACGGAGGCGTACTAACTTCCAGTCGCTAGTATTAAGACATAGCAATCGTGCTAAATGATTTGAAATATACTTGCAATCTGCTGAAATGATGTCACGGTACCATAAATGATGTATTACCTTATTATTTGCTAGTTATCCATGCCTAGGCGAAGCAATCATTTTGAGGTTTCACAACACATGCAGGTCCATGTGAACATAGACTTGCATGACTTATTTTGACATGCTCAACCCAGGGCACAAAAACGACCACAAAATGTAATACAAAGTCTTTATGGTCTCTTTCTAAGGTGAGGATGCAACAAATGTGAACTGATAAAAAAGAATCAATAAAATAATAATAATGATAAGCATTTACTACGAACAGCAGAATTAGGATAAATGTTCCCACAAAGCTTCATGACAGAGCGGCCAACATGGCCTCTCCGTAGCGACTCAGCTGGGAACCGACCAAGAAAAGACACACCTACATACTACCTTCGTCAATTCAATGTTGCAAGAGATAAATTGTCTGGCCGAATGTATAAACCTTCTCCATTGTGGTTCCGGCTCAACGGTAAATGTTTTCAAATAAAAACGTGAACATAATGGTCGGCACACCTTAGATTTGGCACGAGGGTTCCTTCATCTTCAAAAACTCACAAGTTCAAAGGACATTTCAGTCTTGAAAAGCCCATTCTGTGAGCTTTTCAATAGACCTATTACATAAACCCACGTTAAGACAATATTAAAGAATGAGGTTATGTTTCCTCCAGATGGCGTCCCGGTGGCTTGCAATAAACGGAAGCCTGAAGCTCACACACTTCGGTAGTTTCTACCGTCATGAGCTGGTGCGCGTAGAGTCCATTATAATGTACATTTTTTAAAATAAATGTAACGATTACATTAGGGGACCTCCTGTAGTGTCACAATCTGGTGTGATTTGAATGCATATTGCCCAGCGATGATTTTATTTTTTTATTTTTTTTAAATGGGACAAAGGTTATTCCAGCTGCATAGGTAACACTATTGACAGCACGGAGTGCAACAAACCTTATCACCGTTGTTTTTAACCGACACAGACTCAAAACAGTGGCTGCCCTTCCCTCTTGAAAAGGCAAATCTTTCGCCTTCCTCTTGCTGTTTATGGACATGTGAGTCATCCATGCACTGGCAGTTTCGAGTGCTTCAGGTATGCTCATCTGGATGTACCTCTCGGGTATCGGCCTTTTCATCACACCTCTCTGGGCCTTTGTCAATTGACTCACATCTTTCCGAGCCGCCTTGATCTTAGCCTCCAACCGTCTTTTCCATGGTGGGTAACGTATCGCATGGCTCCCATGGTTGCTCTTATAGCCAAGCATCTCTAGGATCACTGATGCTGAAGCGTATATCAGCTCATTGGTTTCCGTGATCGTTACGGTAGGGATCACCCTCAGTGCTGCATTCACACTTTCCATGAGACTTTCAGGTGGTACTTTACAAAGCCGTTGTAATTGGTTTCTAGGTTGCCCAGCTTTCATTCTTGCCATGATGTTAGCTTTCAGGTCTGTTGCTGCCTCGCTCAGCATTTCATTCATTGGGGCTGGACTCCCAATCTCATCATCTGCATTCATTGGGGCTTGCCTCCCAATCTCTGATATGACCTCCTCCTCTGATCTGGCAGCCTGGGGCCCTTCACCATGGAACCTGCGTTGTACCTCATCAATCTCAAGTTGTGACAGCAATTGCAGTTTGTGGATGTTGGAACACTGAGCTACTAGTTGTTTCGTGGTCAACCGTGACTGTGGGTTTCGAACCCCTCTGACTAGGGTTGTTTGAGTAGTAGCATTCCAACAGAGCCATGTTTTCGCATCTTGCCCATCTCCGCTTTGTGCCAGTAGCCCAGCACCTGACGCAGACCTTGTTTGACCGGGCGACGTCTGAACCAGCATGTCATTCATTTTATTGTCTCTCATCATTGTAGCGTGAAGGGTTTTGCCCAAGGACCCACACTGGATGGTGTTATGTGCTCATTTTTGCCCCAAGCGGGATTCGAACCCCTGTCTTCCGTATGCCAAACCGGTGCCTTAAAGTTGGTAAGGTTGGTAAGGTAAAACGAATATATATATCTATATATATATATATATAGATATATATATGTATATATATATATATATATATATATATATATATATATATATATACAGTATCTATCTCTCTACATACATACATTTAAATGAATATAAAAATATTCGATCTAGAGTGTGTGTGTGTGTGTGTATATATATATGTATATATATATGTATGTGTGTGTGTGTGTGTATACTGTATATATATATACACACACACACGCACACATATATATATATATATACACACACACACACACTCTAGATCGAATATTTTTATATTCATTTAAATGTATGTATGTAGAGAGATAGATACTGTAGATAAATATTCATTCATCATGACTGTAGCTGTTTCTTGGCCAAGGGAAGCTTGGGCAAAGAAATTAAATGACACAATTAATCAAGGTCAAGGTCATGTGACATGCAGCATAGATGAAATTTCTTTCTCTCACTCCTCCGTGCAATATGCATGCAAACATGCTGTGCATTAAACACACAGCTGAGAAGATAGCAGCTACACTGTATAAAAGACATAATGTGCAATCTGAGCAGTATAAACAATTTAGACAATATGGACAATACAACAGCATAAACAATGGCACTTGTGGCTAATGTGGTAAAGTGAGGTAGTGCATTGTGCAATACGCAATTCGCAATATGCAGATGATGGATAATGAGGGGAGGGTCATAGTCTGTGACAGGAGGCAGGGGTTGGGCAGTGGCAGAGGGTCGGGAGAGCGGGCAGAGCAGGGAGGGAGTTGAGTCTCCTGACCGCTCGGTGGAAGAAACTGTTTTTGAGCCTGCTGGTTCTGGCACGGAGACTTTGCAATCTCCTTCCCGACGGCAGCAGGCTAAAGAGGCTGTGGGATGGGTGGGTGGGGTCACCTGCGATCTGGATGACTTGGCGGGTCAGACGGGGAGTGGTAGATGTCCACGAGTGGGGGGAGAGAGACACCAATTGCTTCATCCGTATTTAAACATTTCTTCCTTGTGTTTGCAGGAGAGAACACCAAACAACACAAAGATGTAGGAACGGAAATTGGTGGAGATATGCAGCTTGATAACGTGAGGAGACACAATAACAAACTGCGAACAACTGCACTGTTGTTGTAAAGTGACGCTGGTAATTTTGTGGGACAGATATTTGCCGCAAAAAAAAGTCATGTTTTCATTGTTTGAAGTCGACTCTTCGGGCCCTATTTTAGTAGACTGGTACCTGTGCACTCTGCATAAAAACGGCCATAACTGTATTTTCGTGTTAGCACAAGTCTAGTGTAGCCTATTTGAGGCTGTGTTCCGCCCGTCTGGGTGTCCCAGCACATGAAGCAACATGCCCCCGATGTACCTTGTAGATTAGTGACAGAATGTGAGTAGTCTGCGCTCTGCATAAAAATGGGTGCATTGCCATTTTCGTGCCGCGGCAGTGACATAGTTCAGTGTGTTTGTGAATTTGGTAGACCTGCTTCATCTTAGTAGGTGTTACTTCTGCGCATACCGGTCGGTTCATCTCGCAATTTGGTGACAGAAAGTTGACTAAATTTTTGACTGGCTAATAGCTGGTCTATTTGGCAGCACAGATTGTCTAACGCAATTTTGAATTATTTAATCGAGGTGCAGGCAGACAGATTCTGCGCTCTGCGGATGTGCACGGTGGACCTCATAGTATTTAATTCATAACCATGACACCAGCTTGAGACAATCCCGCTGAATTCTTGTCATAATCAGTCAATTGAAGGAATTATAATCATTATCACCTTAAAAATATTTTAGTAGCACCCCCAACACTATTGGGGCTGGGTGGTAAGGGACGTCTGTCACACCTGGACACACAATTGGGAGGTGTAATACCTGTACTCCAATTGTTGTCCACATCATACACATCCAGTTACATTATCTGAAAGGGATGATGATGTTGTTTACGTGCCAATATTATGCACAAACTCCAACCAGTCTAATTTCATTTTCCGCAACGGCATTTTCATTTTACCGTCCTGATTTTAATGCAAATGAGGGATGCCGCAAGGATTGGCCAGGAAAACACTACCACCCATTCCACAATGGTGCAATTATCCTGTTACACAATTTCACCAGCTCAAAGTCAAGCAAAATACCAAAAGAAAGAAAACTCTACCCATGCAGTTAGATTGCGCTTTGCTCAAGTCTTGCGTCCAGAACGAAAATAAGGCCCCAATTGTCATTGTGAAGTAGAATTCCCCAAGCGTTAGCATCTATACCCCTAATAACAGAATATGAGCTAGGATTAGACAGTGCTTGGACAGGATTAGTTTGCCAAACCACAAAATGGGCAAATACTTGTACAATCAGTAGTGTATCTACATCGTAATAACACCAAAATCTGATCTGGTCGCCTTTTGTGTTTTAAACGCCTATTGCATGCAGTCCACAAACTGCATAGATTTCCAATTTAAACAATGTCACAGTGTCAGAGATGTTCGCTCGGACGGTCAACAAAGGCTCGAACACAGGAACAGATTGTCTTTCTCTGCCGGCAGGAGGTGCAGTTTCAAGGAAGTCACTCACCGTGAGCTTCCCACCTGACACCCGACCTCTGCAACCTCTGCCGGCCTTTTTATTGACTGTATATGCAAATGACAAGGAATATATCAGAAAAACACTCCCATCTTCATTAACATGTCGCACCCCTGGGCGGTCCAAATTGGGCCGCCCCAAAGACAAAGCATTCCCATGGATTCAGCACCAGCGTCCATAAACTAACAGACACGTCCACATTTTAACGATTGGCGTCCCTCTGAATTGATATGTGGTAACCTGGCTCGTGACCCTTTCTCGTGATGGAGCGCACAAACACCCCCTTCCGTCCAGGGTTAAATCTTCCTTTCTGAGATAAGGAGCGCATGGTCTGGTACCATGCGCTCGGGTCCCTTGGCCTCGAATTGACCCCTGATTCTCTGTGCCTCTAATGTGTGCCAAATGTTCTGAACACGATGTCAATCAAGCATGTAACAAGATGAAACTTTAAAACATGACAACATTGTATTTTCTATTCTAACATTCCGTCCTCTTGACAAGTTTTAAAGTAACATCAAACATCAATTCGACAGCGATTGCGCGAGTAGGGGGAAAAACTGTCCTGGAAACATCCCAAGGGAGTGCATAGCATATATCGTGTATATAGGGATAAAATGCAGGACAGAAACCCTTTCTCTTGCAACAGCCACGCATAAAATGGGAAACTAAGATATATCGTCTAATTTTTTCAGTCCAATACATGTATAAGAATAAAAAATAAAAATAAACCCAGAAACATCAAACATTCACAAAATGTGTTCCCATTGTCACTTCTAATTACAGACGAAATACCAAAACGTAATTATGCGTTCACATAATGCTTTCCCGAAAGTTTCCAAAACATCACCGGCACTTGTGAACAGTTAAACTCATTTTGAAGACACGTCAGCAATGACATACTATAAAAAAGTATTTTCTAAAAAACATGTAAATCCACATGTGTGCTCTGCTCAACTTTAAGTGTTGAATTCTCATCATGGGCCTGGAGCAACTATTAGGACAGTCATAATGGTTCAACATAACATTATTAACCTTAGCTCACAAACAAGTCGAACAGAAAACTTCTCATTTCACCCCCCCCATTTTTTTCCTTTTTTTGTCGGGAAAGAAACACAACTTACTCATATTAATATAGGAATAATACGATCACAAAAGGCGGGCATTCCTGCCCCTTGTATAAAAATCTGAAACAAAGGAAGGTTGATGCAATTCGATCCTCGCATGATGGCAAGGTCCAGACAGAAATTCCTTCCTGGGGGGACTTGATGGGGGTCACAAAAGATCATACTCGGGCGCTGTTAATCACTCAAGGGAGAGGGAGATACAAACACCACACTTCATTCTATGTTTTACGAGTTTAAACAGACGTTCACGTGGGAGTGTGGTACCAATAGGTCCTGCAGTGAGACTAAATTTTCCTACACAGGTATCTTCTTTTAACAAACGTTGCAATGTCTCTTCCTCCTGTGGTTCATTGCCCCCTGCCTCACGGCATTGGGCCTCTGTAGCCACCTGATGATGATGATGATGATGCTGCTGATGATGCATAAGCAACACTTGACTGCCCTTCATGGGCTCTGCTCCATTTTCCTGAGAGGGTTGCGTTTACCACGGAAAGCCCTCTCTCCTACTGTGGTCTTTCGACGGGGCGCGCACGGGGCGCACTTGAACTTGGGTGCTGGTTCTCCTCTGTGGGACTGGCGTCGCTAGGGCCCCCTGATAGCGTTGTCTTGGTTTCACATCCAGTCGTCCTTCCGAATTTCACTTTGAAGTCGGAGATGCTCCTGGGGCTGTGCTTCCCTCTCAGACGGACAGCATGACCGGTCCCGTCCGTCACTTCGTTGGGTCCCATCCATCTCGGCTGGTGCCACTTCCGCTTTAGGACCCTCACATACGCCTGCTCGGGATACGTCAGTCTCATTCCTGGCCACTCCATCTGGAGTTCTCCTCCTTAGGAGCGGCCCTCTCCTGGTCTGCAAGAAGGTGGTTAGGGTGGAAAACATGCATTCTACCATCTTTCCTCTAAAAATTGTAAATCGGTAAAAAAAAATTCATAACCACATCGTCTGAATCAATGTCGGTATTAACCTCCAACCACTATGCCCTTTCAAGTGTCCTCAGAACTGCTACCAACTCCCTGGGCTATCTGTTTTCTCTTAAGTTTTGAGTTTCTTGGAACTGTAATTGTTTCGATGGATGGCCATCGTCATACTACCAAATTAGTCAAATCAGCCTTTCTGTGAAATGTTTAAAGCGACAACTGTCTGAATTCGCTATAATCTGGTTCAAATATTACCGTGGCATACTAATCATCTCTGAGTCTATTCCCCCGTTTTTTTGTTGTTGTTTTTTTATAAAGCGGAAAAGGGCAGCGCAGCAACGAGGTGTTGAGGTTAGCCTTCAACCATTCCATCCGCTGCACTGATCCCTTCTGATTCATATGTCAGATTGGGTTTATGTATGGTCTTGTCTAATTTCTCAGTTTGTTCTACTGACATTGTAAACATTTTCGAACAGACAAATGCAGCCACTGTGACAAGTAGGGACCACTTCAAGGGACTGTCTAACACAATGTGATCAACGTTTTGTAAAAATTTCCCTAATGCTGCCGTACGTCCGAAGCATGCTGAATCTTTCTTGTTTGATTTGGGTCCAATTGCATGCTGACGTAGGTCAAAATCCGTCATCCACTTTTCCCCCTCTCTTTCCTGAAAAATAACAGTAGAAATAGGGTTTTCTTCGTCAAAAATATCCAAATAAAGCAGCTTGAAGCAATCAGGCCGCACGAGAAAAACCGACATCGCTGTGCAAATCTCCCAAAAATATAACGGCGGCGTGCACATTGCCAATTTACCTTTCCGTTTGAAACCGCAAAAAAAGTTAAATGAGCCACCCAGTGGCTTCCGAAGAGCAAACCTCAAAAGGTGTCGCAAGAAGATCATCAGTGTACTGAATGAGTACAACGCCGTTTGGAAGTTGGGAAGCGATGCGCAGCTACTTGACTAAAACACATTAACTATTAACACATTAAGTATTTTACCGCCAAGACGAGTGAATGAGAAATCCCCCTATATGATTCTGAAAGCATAATGTGGAAAAATGTGTTGGTCAGGTTCACCATGGGAAAATGTATGCAAAAAACGATTTTCAAACAATTTATGCGAAAAACAATTTTCAAAAAAGTGTCTGCGAAAAACATTTTCATTCATTTGAGTAGACGGCAAACACATAACGTTAGGAATTTCAAACAATTTCCAATTGAGACGTGCGTACCCTCTTTACCATTGGTTCCAATTCCTTAGCTAGATGAGTAGGACTCAATGCGAGAAAAATTTGTTTTGTGGTCATGCAATACAATACCAGTCAATGAGATCCTCTGACAGGTCCACTCCGGCTGGCACACCCTCCTCTGAACCTATGACAATTTAGGAATAGGGAACATTAAATAAATTGCCTTGTGTTTCAACCGACCAGGCCATGCGATTAAATTTTGTTCTCTAGTCTGTCAAAAGCATTGTGCAGTGGGGTGGGGTCATTCGGGACTGTAGGGCAGTACGGGAAGAACCATGGAGGCCCAAGGCTGACACTGGTCACAGAGTTCGGTGGTGGATCATCTACTGACGTTAGCAACAGTCAGCTTTGTGTTGGCGGTGAGAATTGTTCATTCGGCAGTGTGACTTTCAGTCATCTGAGCAGCAAGCCTGGAGACTTTTGGCTTTGACGAGCAAGTTGCAATTCACCATGTTCAGTTCAGCGGACAGTCTTTCGGTGAAGCCATTGGTGACCCCCGTTGTTGGGGCGTCAGAGTACCCATGTGGCAGTTGGGCCTCATCCACGTGTGGGCGGCGTGGCTTAACAGTGGACAGGCTTCGTGGAGGAGTCGGAGCTTGTAAATCAGAGTCTGATTGCCAGACAGGCGGATGGAGGAGCGCAGGCATTCCAATGTCCGTTTTCTCTCACCACAGTGGAGGAGTCAGCTTGGTCCCCAATGACCCCCGCACTGGCCCACATCACCTCCTAACCCCGCCCTCCACAGCTATGCCATCTTGGCCTCCCTTGTGGGCCTGGAGCTTGGGTGGGGGTAGGGTCAGCCATGGTGGAGCCTGTACAGAGACACTGATTCATATTCGATTACATTTCTCAATTTTCTCCTTTTCTTAATTTTTTATTTTGCATGCATTACTGGAGACCCTTGGCCTCTTGTAAGTGCAGTAGTCATCCTGTAGCTTCGATGATTTCTCAGTCACCGTCTCGGCTTCTGATTCGAAATTGCTGCACATAAAATAAGAAATACATTTGCCAGTTCGCGTCATCTATGGTGGGGAAAAAGTGGGAGAATTAGCCATAATTTTTCAAACGTCAGTTTGTGCTACACAAATCGAAATTGGTAGGCACCGATTAACAATAGCCATCAAATAAGTCAAAAATTGAATCAAGTTCATAAAGCCACGGTCAGTCCCTGATCCCACAGTAGTATGGCAGTCATCAGTTTGAAAATACTATTTTTATTTATTCATTCATTCTTTCCTTTGCATTTTTCCTAATATTATCAATTGTCGATAACTTGTCTTGGGCAGACTGAGGGAGCTCAACCCACAGTGGAATTGGGTGGGGGCTGCTGAATTGCTTGACTGTGCCCCCCCCCCCCCTTTCCATGCGGTTTACGACCTGCATGGAGGGTCCCTGCAGAGCTCACACGGTAATTAGAGTGCCCCTCTGTTAATAAACACAGTGTATATATTTTCTTAATTCATTCAATGCCTTAGTCTTACAAATTATTCTTCAAACCTTGTGTTCGCTTCACTTGCCTTCTCTATTTCTTTCAGTCTTTACACGCACATGCAAAACTTACTTTCAACACACTCAATCCAACATTGTCTATCTACTTAGCTCATCTTCAATTTCCGAACCGTCACTACTCACCACTTGAGAACAAATCTCAGCTTCTGTGTTCTTTCAAACTTAGCCTGTTGCAGACATGTGCACATTTTCAGCATGACATATTTGATCCTCTGTCGAAAAGGAGACTCTGTTCCTCTCCTCTTTCGTCAACAACTGCTTCAAAAACAAGGTGTATGCAGAAAAACGGACAAGACTGCTTTTCTCTCCCCCCCCCCCTGTGATTGAGAGGAGAGAAATTGCAGCACACAAAGAGCACATCTGGCAACAAGTTGACTTGAATCTAAAACAACAATTCTCTTCACACTTCTCCTTTCAAGAAGAGCACTGCATCCACCCAGCCCCCCTCCCTCTGGGGGACTGAGGAATCCTCAACACGTTTCTCTCTTCTCCCTACATTCTGGCCCCTCATCGAGGCAGTCAAACATCATATATATAAAATATTACAGGCCATAAGAGCAAAAACACAAATGACGGGCACAAATAACATGCCCAGATCAGAAATCAATTTCTGACTACTCATCACACTGCTTTCTTCACTTTAGTGTATATTTTCTCTAATAAGAAACGTTCTACATGTGCCAATGTCACATGAGGATTCCAACAGAACGCCATTCATCACTAATATGATTATCAGTCTCTCTCCTTTTATTGTACAGACTACAGCATTATCATCATGACTCATATGTACCTTAACTTTACCATTCAAATCAATACCTACTCAACAGTTGGACCGTCCAGCATTCCCTTCCGCGCGGTCTGCGACCGTCCAACTACATTTTCAACAGTTTCCTTGCCTTCAGGCCTCTATCCAACTTAAGACTCACCAGTTTACAGTATTATCATACGCCATATTATATCAAATGTTCCTTTCGCTTAACCCTTATATTTTAATAAACATATAGTTCAATAAACATCGCCGTCAGACCAACTTTATTCTGTTTCATGAATAAATATTTAAATACGATTTACATCGCATTATTGATTTGGTATTTGCCACCGACGAGCATTCATTCATTATCGTCAATTCGGCACCTCCAGACTCAGGGCAGTTTGATTTGATCGGTCCTTGTCGGACTTGACCACATTCCGACACTTCGCCCGCCAAAGCAGAAACAAGGGTGTCGTCGCCTTTTTTTTTTTGAATGCGGGGCCCCTACGACTGCCTGAAGTCTGAGGATCCCGAAGCCGCGTGTAGGTCCGTTGTTTTTTCTTTTTTCGCCTCCTCGTTCTGTCTACGCCTGCATAGTCGCTTTACGTGGCCTTTTTCGCCACAACGAAAACATCTACCCTCTTTCAAAAGCCTTCGTTCCTCAGAAGTGAATTTGGAGGAATCAAACGGCTTCCTATGTTTGTTTGTTTTTTCACGAGGACTTTTGGTGTTTTGGTTTTCCTCGGCGTAATAAACATTAATTACTTGCACAAGTCGGATCGCTCCGTCATCGTCTATTCCAGCTAATTGTGTGTTTTCGACGAACGTTTTTACTTCTTCTTGACGCACTGTCGCCTGTTGCGACATGTTTAATCGCAAGGAATCGGGGAATGTCCGCACATCCATGTTGGTGCCAAGCAACAACCGAAAGTATTCACGGGAATTCGCACTCTCGCTCCGGTATGTTTCTGTCAAAATAAAATGCTACGTGCCCGCGCCGAATTAAACATTCACGATCACTTTCGAACCGGAGCGAATTATTCTAGTTCAATATTCGCAACTTCCCTCCCCTCTTTTTTTATTTTATTTTATTTTTTTTTAGTGTTTAATCCCAATTTGGTCCCGTTTACAACCGCATAGGGCGGACACTAAAAACTGGATTTCATCAGTGGGACAGCAAGTCAAAATCACAATCGTGGTAAAATCCTCTTCAGCCCAACGGGCAGGATTTTCTTGCATAGCGCATCCACCAAAGTCTGCTGTTTACACCCCCACTGTGTATTATATGGGTTACGGCACCGCACGGTATCGTAACCCCCAAACAGACATACGCACACGCAGAGGAACAGCGCGCGACACACACACGTCAAGCTCGTGACATTCACTCCAACACGCACAGACACAAACACAGACACAAACACATACACATACACACTCACACAGGAATGATCAGAACCTGTGTTGCGGGAGCCAACTTCAGTTTCCGGGCTAAGCCCAGTGACCACAGCCTAAACCAATCCAGTACACGCTGTCACTACTGTGGAAGCTGGTACCCACTTCGTTGCGGGAGCCAATTTCTGTTTCCGGGCTAAGCCCAGTGACAGCCCAAATCGATCCAGTTCATGCAGTCACTAATGTGGAAGCTGGTACCCATTTCGTTGCAGGAGCCAATTTCAGTTTCCGGGCTAAGCCCAGTGACAGCCTAAACCAGTACAGTTCAAGCAGTCACTAATGTGGAAACTGGTACCCACTTCGTTGCAGGAGCCAATTTCAGTTTCCGGGCTAAGCCCAGTGACAGCCTAAACCAGCACAGTTCAAGCAGTCACTAATGTGGAAACTGGTACCCACTTCTAGAGCCACCGGGGCACAATTATCGTCAGACTGACCTTAGTTTTCCCCCAATCCGTCCTGGTGAACGAGCCCGCCCAGGTCCGTTGGATTGGCGTTCGCGTCTCCGTCGGCAGGCGACCCGGCTCCTGGCCCCGACAAAAGAGCCTTCGAAGTCCCAGTAGGCTCTGACGGTGCACCGATTTGGTTCAGTCGCCGCAGATCGCCAGCCGCAGGAGAGGCTTTGCCACCCGGATACGAGCCCCCAAGTAATGTCAGAGATGTTTGCTCGGACGGTCAACAAAGGCTCGAACACAGGAACAGATTGTCTTTCTCTGCCGGCAGGAGGTGCAGTTTCAAGGAAGTCACTCACCGTGAGCTTCCCACCTGACACCCGACCTCTGCAACCTCTGCCGGCCTTTTTATTGACTGTATATGCAAATGACAAGGAATATATCAGAAAAACACTCCCATCTTCATTAACATGTCGCACCCCTGGGCGGTCCAAATTGGGCCGCCCCAAAGACAAAGCATTCCCATGGATTCAGCACCAGCGTCCATAAACTAACAGACACGTCCACATTTTAACGATTGGCGTCCCTCTGAATTGATATGTGGTAACCTGGCTCGTGACCCTTTCTCGTGATGGAGCGCACAAACACCCCCTTCCGTCCAGGGTTAAATCTTCCTTTCTGAGATAAGGAGCGCATGGTCTGGTACCATGCGCTCGGGTCCCTTGGCCTCGAATTGACCCCTGATTCTCTGTGCCTCTAATGTGTGCCAAATGTTCTGAACACGATGTCAATCAAGCATGTAACAAGATGAAACTTTAAAACATGACAACATTGTATTTTCTATTCTAACACACAGACTGGCATAAAACAGTGGGACAAATGGATTTGATATTAGGCTAACTTTAACACCAACATACACCAGAAACTATGATGTCAAAGTCTTGAATGTCATTTCAAACTTATCTTACTAAAAACTCTAAGAAATAAATGGTTTACAGATTATTTGAATTACAAAGTACAGTATATGTATCAACACACACAGACACACACACACAAACACACAAGTGCGAGAGAATGTACATGCGGCAAAGACTCTCCAGTAACTTTTTCTCCCTGATGAAACTTAACTCTGCCTAAGCATACAAAGCGTGTCTCTTAATCTACATGAGTCACTTCCACATACAGTTCTATGAAGTCATATTTTCCCCCTTCCTGATTTCGGTGTTCTTTACATCTTTGTCATATGCAAAGGTTTCAGTTCATCAAACCAATTTTACTATCGCACAGACCACCCCGGGGAAATACAAATTGCAGTTTCTAAATGCCAATTTAATTTATTAAGGCACCAAAAACATCCAAAACGACCTGCCCCTATGTAAAAAAGAAAGATGTGCGTCCCGTCACGTCTCAATCAAATCCACCAATATCACATCGCATTTCATGTGCCACAACTTGAACAAGCTTTTTCCTTGTCTAAATTTTAATCTACTTTCTGTCACCACGGTGCGGTGGATCACCCAGCGAGTAACAACCTGATCTGCCAAATTCCCAAACACAGTAAACAAGACTTAACCAGCCATGAAAGTGAGACTGCACCAGTTTTCACACCAAGCACAAGTGTAGTCGACTCTCTGTCACCAAATTGTCAGCTGCGCCAGGGGGTGTGTAATAGAAAACACCCTTGGACCTCCACAACGGCCAGCAAGGCCCAAAATGGTCTGCTAAATTCCCAACCACAGTAAACTGAACTTGCCATGGCTTGAAATGAAGATGTACCAGGATTTATACCGAGCGCACGTAAGCCTCTCGATGTAAATAGGGCCCTGAATGTCAAACATGTACCTGACTTGTGAACTTTTTCTATAAAAAAAACAATTGTCTGTGATAGGAAGAAGATGTCCAACATGGAGATTATCAACCAAATCACAAGACTGCGGCTTCAAAAAAGAACCAGAAGATATTGACTATGGGTAATTATAATAGCAAGTAAATTGAAGTTCTTGATTTTTAGTGCTATAATTTGAACAAATAATACAGTAGTTAGTGGAAACGCATATATGAATTACGTGTCTCTCTCATTAGCACCTTTACAACCCAACAAGCTTTCTCGCCCAGCAAGCCTGCTGGTTTTGACCCAGGGCGATGCTAGCTTGTGTCAGGGTTTTCCAGCAGAAGAGGACACTAACAGTGACCAAACTATTGACTACTTGGGAGAGAGTTCTGATGAGTCAGTGGACTGGGCCATGAAAGCCACACAAGAATTTCATTATCTTCAAGCATTGTAGAAGCTGCCGATTCCTATGTCTTCCCCACTGAAAGGTTTTAAAACAGACATGTTCCATATTGGTTTGACTTGACTTGACTTGACTTTTTATTTGGTCTCCCATAGGCGAACATTCCTTCACACATTTTATGAGCAAGTTGGCTTTGTTGTCAATTAATTATTTCTTCAAAAGAAAACTCTAAACACCTATAAGCACAGAATATTAGTGTCCCTCTATTGTCAGATTTGACTGCATGTATCGCAAGAGGTTAATGGTTCAGCAAATCGGATCACTTCATGTTGAATACGGTTTGGCGATGATTCAGGTGAATTTTACTGTCATAACTTTGTTGGAATAGTTTCATTGTTGCTGTATTGTATTCATGTTTTCTTTATCAACATGTTGAAGGCAGATCATTAAAGCATTCCTCACAGCAATGAAGTGGTGCATGTAATTATTTAAACACAGTGAAAAAATCCACACATAAGTTTAAGCATAAAAATGAAGAAAACAATCTTTGACTAATAATTTTAGACATTCTCCTCTGTAATCGTGGCTTGAGGTACATTCTGATTTTGTACATGGTGCGAATCACACACCGTGACAATTTCTTGCAGTCCACTGAATCAAAATATTTTTTCAGCTAAATTTAAGTTCTATTTGTTTGTTTTCCAGGGCCAAATGTACAGAAGGAAACTCGGTCCATATTTGACCCGGTCAACAGTATTTGTTGTACCATTGGGTGAGTGTGATGTTTCATTGGCTGTAGCCGATCAGCAAAATATTACATTTTAAAGTAGTTATTCCTTCATTGGATTGTGAGGCAGCCTATTCAGATAATATACCTAATGATACCTAACATATTTATACTATCAGATTTAGTGACACATCACAAATGCTGAAATGGTATTTTTGCCAAATTTTGGCGCAGACCTTGGTGGGAAGGTGGGAATATTAGTGTGCCCGTCTGTTTTTATACCGCACCCTGTCATTGACTGGTAACGAGTTGTCCATCATTTGCCCAAACCATCTTCTTGTGACTGTTTTGTGACAAATAGATCAACAACATCACAGGCACTCAGTGAATCCATAAAAAGAATAACAGACTCAATTGACAATAAACATACAATTTGCATATTCACTGACCCCATGAAGGCTTTTGACACTTTGACGCAATTGATCACAAAATATAAAATAAACAGGAGAAAACTGGTGGAAGGGGCATTGGAATAGACTAGATCATGAATTATTTGGACGGATGTCACCAGTTTGTAAAGCTGGGAAATACATACATACATACATGTACATATATATATATATACAAATAATACTACATATAGCCGCGGTGGAGAGTTTGGGGTGGGAAGGATATATAATAATTGAAGACCACTGCTTTACAAAAAGATTTCATGATTAATCCAGAACATGCAAAAAACATTTAATACACTGCAGAAGTGGGCAGCTCTGTAGCACCTGAGTTAAGTGCATTGCTCAAGGGCAAGCCCTTTGGTCACAAGCACATTCTTGATCATTACTTCAAGTGGGGCCAAGAGAAAGGAACACAATCAACTCATGAGTTCACATGAGGCACACTATTTCACCTGATATTTGAAAAAAAATTTCAGTGTCAAAAATCATTTCTTTCGATTGTTGGACAACAGCAATTAGTTTCAGCTCAGTAAAGATGTCTGTCTCAATATGTGCCCTGTGATTGACAGGCTTTTCGGTCTAAGTCAGCTAATGACCCTTCGACCCTGAAGGGATTATGGGTTACAAAAAATGGAGGGACCAGAGATTTTTGAAAATGTACAATATAATTTCAAGCATTGTTTCAGAAAAGGGTTCCATTTTACACTTTTCTTTTAAAGGGAAACAAGTGACATCTGCGATCAGGAACAGGAGACTTCTGATGATGACTCCATAAGCCTGTTACATGGTATTGAGCCCATCCAAACCAGAGGGATGATAGCAGGCTTGGAAAAACATTATTTAGCTTTTGAAACCATCACCAAGGAGCAGGAAAATAGGATGGAGCAAAGTCCACAAAGGACTCCTTCAGGGACGGAGCAGAAAAACTTGTCAGAGTGTGAAGCAGACATTGGTAAGTGATGACCAATCAGGCATATCTGAGATGTCAGTTTACAGCACATACATACATACATACATACATACATACATACATACATACAGACACACGGCACATATATATCATCGCTGTTGGGCATCAAATCCATATTTCCAAATGTGTCAAATGTATTATTTTTTCACAAAACAGTACTATTGGTCTGTCCCTACTTCATCTCCCTTTTCTGCAATATTAACTCAAATAAGTGTTGGAAATACGAAGCAGCGGCTCGGGGAATGATTGGTTAGCACTTCCACCTCAAAATGCACAAGTTCGCCTCAAAATGCACAAGTCCTGGGTTTGATTCCGGGCTCCGGCCTCTTGTGTGGATTTTGCATGTTTTCCCTCGTGCCTGCGTGTTTTCTCCGGGAATGCCGGTTTCCTCCCACATTCCAAAAACTTGCATGGTAGGTTGATTGAATGCTAAATTGTTTGTAGGTGTAATTGTGAGCGCAAATGGTAACCAGTTCAGGGTGCCTGAAGACAGCTGGGATAGGCTCCAGCATGCCCATGACCTTTGTGAGGATAAGCGGATCAGATCTTGGATGGATGGAAATACGGTGCTTAAGAATAAATGTTTTAACACATTAACACTCTTGAATGCTCAAAATGTCAGAGATGTTCCGGCAACTTCCGTCACCTGCATTGGAAAGGCTGTGTGTTGTTCAGACAATAACTTATATAGTGAAGTTAGTTCATGTTTCATTTGAGTACACTTGTTTCTTTAAATTGATCTCTGTAACATTGTGTCAAATATTGCCCACTCAGCATCCATTGCAGCCTGGTCATTCTGGCGCGTTTGGCTGCCGCTGCTCAACCGCTGCTCAACCCGTTTGGTGTTTTGTTGTTTTGTTCCTGATTGTAAAGTGTCTTTGGGTGTCTTGAAAGGCGCTTATAAATAAAATGTATTATTATTATTATTATTATTATTAAAGGGGGGGACAATCCCATCTGCGGCCCCTTCTAAAGGTTTCACATTTTTCCTCAAATGTTTTTTTTTTTTTCGTTTTTTCCTTGCCCTCCTAGGGGTTAAAGATCAGGGGATGCCGTTAATATTTGTCAACTCTGGGCCCTTTGAGACTGTTTGTGATGAAGGGCTATACAAATAAATGTTAATTTATGGCAAATACACGGGGTTAATTCGCTCATTATTTTATTTATCGCATCACTCGCAGCTCAAAGACCTTTGAAAAAAAAATAGGTTTTTTTTGTGCGGTCGGGGGCTTGGCATGAGCACAGACGTTTAATGTGGTTGGATGGTGCTGGCGATGTGTTTGTATTATATTTATCAATGACGGCATAATAAATTATCGGTAGTCATTTTTTAGCATATTGAATGACATATTGAACATGAGTTTCGGGTTTTGGCGATCTAAGTGTGCAATTATATTTACAGTGGAACCTTGAGGTACAACTGGCCCTTTTTATGAACTTTAAAAAAAAGACAGAAAAGAAACTCCACAGCAGCAATCTGTGAAGTATGGATCCGTCTAAACACACGCTTTTTCCAATCACAATTCTAACAGAAGCTGTCTTACCATCATTACCGTGGCAAAAAAAAAAGTTTTCCTGGATTGTTTTGCTATCTCAGCTGTCTTGAGGTAGCAGGTGGGGGACACCCTGAACTGGTTGCCAGCCAATAGCACGGCACACCTCGACAAACAACCATTTGTGCTCACACACTTACACCTAGGGACAATTTAGCACGTTCAATTCACCAAAGGTGCATGTTTCTGGAATGTGGGAGGAAACCAGAGTAAACCCACGCAGGCACGAGGAGAACATGCAAACTCAACAAAGGAAGGCCGGGGCCAGAATCGAACCCTGGACCTCTGCACTGTGAGGCAGATGTGCTAATCAGTCATCCACTGTGCTGCCTACTTTAATTTTTACGATTCAAAATGTTGGCATTTTCACAGAAAATGTCTTAAGATACAGTATGAGAAAGCTTTCAGCAAGATACAACTTCACAAGAGAAATGCAAAGGTAGAAATGGTTGCATGCAGCAGAGGAAATGCGGCTTCTGTCAAAGGCCTCATTCAAAATGGGATCCGTGTTAACATTGAAGATAATGCTGCTCATTGAAATATTAATATTTAATATTTCTGATGTTTTTGTTCATTTTTTTAATTAATTCAACTGCAATCTGTTTCAATGTATTTTTTTCAGGCGGGACAGCTCTTAATCTGGAAGTGGTTAGTGAACCATTGAATGCTGGAGCCGATGTTAATGCTTCACACCATGATGGTTTCAACCCCGTACATGATGTTGCAACATCTGGACATTACCAGGTGATAGAGAGAAATCAAATATTTCTCCCTAACTGTGACATTCAGAATTTTCTATAATACTTGGCCTAACCAAGAAATGAATTAAGCCCCTTTTGCATTAATATTGAAAAAAAAGTCCCTTGTGATGGAGGTGAGTTGGTACTAAACCTGTTACTGTAATTTATTAATTTTACTCATGTTTAGAAGTTATTCAAATAACTTATTATAATCTACACTGTCAGAAAAAAAACTAAATTTGTACCAAAAGGGTCCAATGGCTTGTCACAGCACTTATACCAGAGGTGTCAAACATACGGCCCGCGGGCCAGAACCGGCCCGTGACAAGCTTTGATCAGGCCCGCAGGATAATTTAAAAGTGAAAAAATGCATAAAAGACACAGAATGAATATTTTTAATAAAGTGCAATTCATTGAATGTCCGCTAGGGGAAACACTGTTTTGATCAGAATAAAGACAACACTGTTTCGAACAGAGAAGAAGACAACAGCAACCTCAGTCTGTCACTGAGACAGACCCAACACAGCAGACGCTGTCAAGGACACGTGAATACTTTATTCTTTACACATGTAATAGCACTCTCCTAAATTTGTAAGGTGTAGGCAGGGATTACATTTAGATGTTATATGCTTGTGTAAATGGTTTAAAAATTCCTTTCTTTATAAATCTCGTTTAATCTTAAAAGTGCATTACTATATTTGTCAATACCAATTACTGTACTTGTTAAAGTTGTGTGCCTTTGTGCAATCAGTGGGATCAGTTGCAATACATACATGTGAATGATAAAAGTGAATTGCACATTTGTCTAAGGAAATCTAAGGAGCTTCATGAAATGTTTTGTGAAAGATCTGTTTATTAAATTTGAACATTTTCCTAATGTTCTTGTGCTTCTTTAGACCAAAACAAAGGAAAGACATTATTTCGGTTATTTATAGCAGAGTATGGTATAATTTTAATGGTCCGGCCCCAGGGGTGTAGTGGGCGTGGTACGCGGGGGTACGCCGTCCACCCACTTCTCCCGACGCCACATTCAATTTTTATTTCGGTTTTAGCCCTGCACTAAAATGACAGAGAAAAAGCAGAAAAATATTGATTTTTATTTTCGGAAAGAGAAAGACGCCTCCAGTATCCAGACACCCAATTCAGAGACTTTGTGTGAGAAAGTTGAGCAACCAGTCAGCGCCAACACCGAAGTCACTGTATGTATATATAGAACATCCCAGAATCGCGTACACCCACTTAAAAAATCCTCACTACACCACTGTCCGGCCCACTTTCCATCTACGTATGTGGCCCACAATGTGAAATGAGTTTGACACCCCTGATTTATACCGTCAAAAGTACACCAATTGTACCCTTGAAACAACTGGAGCATCTGTGCCAAGCCATATCTCTGAGAAAAGAATACAGTACCTTCCAGATTTATGACAAAGGTTTTGTTTAAAAGAGAGCGCACGTTCAGCACGGCTAGATTAATGTTTGAGCTGGACGTGCGGTCATTATCGCAGGTATGGGAAGTGCTAACATGCGCATGATTGTCATTGTGAAAAACACTTTGTTTGTGAGCATGGGGTGGAAGTGTCTGCCTGTGATGGTTTGAATGAAGAAACTGACCAGTGGGGGTGGTTTTGATAGCGGGGGGCCTGTAGGGAGCGCTAGTGGAGGGACGAGTGCTGAGAGCAGCTGGTATTGGCCGGTAGGTGGGCGTAATGAGATTATCGTTGCCATGGTTAAGGGTTGAAGTCGAAGCAGGGACACACACTTAGTGATTTGTAAAGAAGAGTCAACTGGGACTGGAATTGATGACGGCATGGTGGATGTTTGCAGCTAGTATCGAGCTTCCCAGAGAGTTTGGATGAACACCGTCTGGCCGGTAAAAAGAACAACGAATTAAGAATAGGTTGAAATTGTCAATAAAAGCAAAATCAAGATTGCCACAAGTGCGTCGGAGCCATGCAGGATGTGAAGAAGTAGTGCCAGTGGAACTGCAGACCCCCGTGGGAGATTCCTAACCCCTTCATACAAAATGGTGCTGTCGAGGCCAGGTGGCAGCTGAGGACGGCTGATGCGTGGTGCCGATAAGGTGGCCCCGATGAGGTGGCCCACTCGTGTATCGTGACACTGCATCATGGAGCAACCTTACGCGTGAGCGGTCGACCAGGCCACGGGTAGACTTAACCACTCCAGGATTCCTGGCAGAGTTCATCGTTGTGGGCAGCGGGAATCCTAAGGAGCACCTGAGCCCACAGCCCCAGGGTCGAATGGGACTGGAGAAGTCTCAGACTGTGAGTGTGCAGTAATGGGAGCAAGAGAATCATTCGCCAGGGCAGCAAATCGATTTTTTAGGATCGATTTGAGGAGTGTGTGTGGTTGCCACCAATTGTCACCATCATAAAAGCCACTCAACAGGCATTTTCCAATTAGGTCGCTGATGGTTGTAGTGCGACACCTGCCTGACTTGTGTGCTTGGCAGTGTGGGATCAGTTCGCACTCAGTGTCGGTGTGAATGTGGGTGTGTATGATTGTTAGTCTTTATATGTGCGCCGTGACTGACTGGCGACGAGTTCAGGGGCTAATCTGCCTTTCGTCCGAAGTCAGCTTGGATAGGCTCCAGCAATTCCTATTCCTCTGCGACCATCATCATGACAAGTGGTGTTGAAAATGGATGGATGGAATTATTGAAACACTGTAGAGTAAATGTTAAGCAGGGAAAGGAGAGGAAATGGCATGATGTTGAGTATTAATGGCACCAAGTGGAATGTTGTCTATCTATAAAGTAGGCCAAAGACAAAGCAAAACACAGTCGATGTTTACTGAACTCAAGGTGTGTTTTTTCAGCTTCAGGCAGTACCATTTTAGTGGCACTTTACTGGTTGTACTGTACAGTGTTCCATTTGCTCAACCATGTCACTGATGGAATAAGATACCGATAGTAGTGCAAGCAGGTGATGTGGCCTCTATAGTGTTGCTCACTGCAAGGTAGACATTACACATGATTTGCATAGAATGTCACATGCAGCCTGCAATTGGTCATTGACTTTAGTGGAATCTCAAATAGTTCACAACACAGAAAGAAAATATCAGTCAGTTTTTTATTTGCACCGTAATTGTCCTGCATCAATGTCCCTTGATGTTGTCTTGACCACTGTATCTAGTTGTGACTTTCAGCTCTTCCGCAACGGGGTTGCCTGATACATCTCGTTTGTTTCGTTTTCGTGCACCCGATGCCTTTCCTTTTGCAAACCTCCCTTTTCACAATTGTGTGTTTCATTCCTCAGGGTGTGTGGCACTTTGCCTGTGTGCAAAAACATAGATTGATAGGCAGCAAAGGAAAGTTACACTTGTCTCCAGAGCTTTGGCTGCAGTTTATCCTGAGTAACAACTTTGCAATCAGTTCACCATATGTCCAGGACAAGGTTAGGTTACACTTTACTAGACTGCATCCATCTACAGCAGCAGTGTCAAACTCATTTTTTGTCACAAAAACGTACAAGTGAGCACTGCAGTGTAAGATTTGACATGAGCTAGCAAAGCTAACACGGCTAACGTCACCTGGCCATAAATCAGAAGTGAGGCTCGTGTCCTTATTTCCTTCTGCCAGAGTATGCAGAAGCATTACACCTCCTGTTTTAGAAGATAGTGTAAGTGGTGAGTGTTTTTGTCGCCCACAAAAGTCAACAATGCTAAATAAAAGGTTGGTGCATCCACAATATCAATGGTGAAATCAGATCACATCGTTTGAGCCCTTGGCTCCTCTCTAGCAAAAGCTTTGCACTAATCCTTTCTTGACAGCCCAGTCGTCTTTGTTGGCTTTCAAAGTGCCATCATACCCATGACCGTCCTTTTTTTTTTTTTTTTTTGTTTTTGTTTGTTTTGTTATTAGATTTATTAAGACGTAGTCCTTGCGATATTTATCATGCCTCCTGAGTTTGCGGTGTGTTTTGGGACAGCACTTGACATGGGTGTGCGCAGGACATGGAGGAGTACTGGAGCTTGGTGAAGGAATACATGAGCCATTGCTTCAGGTCTTTCCTGTGCACTGCTGTTGATATAGACAACCAGCTTAGTGATGAAAAGTCTGGCAAGTTGGCAAACGCATGCTTGAACAAAGCTAAAGGTCTCCGCTGTTCCCTGCCTAAAAGTTGCATGCAGACACACACACACACACACACACATACAAAAGCTCATTAAGGAAATTAGAAACACTGTAGAAGGCTTCCTGGTTCTCAGTGTTGCTAAATGTCATTTGATCTGCCTTGAGGTTTCACATGTCCTATTTGCTGGTCTTTCATTAATAGGTTGTTTTAAAAACTTTCTGTTGTAAATAGTTTTTTTTCTCATTTATTCCTCTCGTTTGCCAGGTGATGTTCTCAGAAAAGAATTTCTCTTACCCTCTGGATAAGAGGCCTGATTCCAGATGCTCTGAGATAGCTGTCCATCATTACAGCACTCGTTCTACTCAGGAAACGCTGACCACAGGTCTGTTGTCCCAATCTGCTGACATGTTTCATTCTGACTGCTCCACTCACTTCCTGTCTTTGTCACTTCCTTATGAGGAACTCAAAATAATTAGATGAAACTGTCAAATATTTCACAAACATTGAAGTGAGCATTTCAGTACGCAATTTACCTCTCCCCGCTGGAGGTTCTTTGAACATCTCCAGTGATAGCATTATAGTTGTCTCTTTTCTTGTAAATCGGTGTTCGTGTCACATCTTTTGTCTTGCAGTGAGGAGCAGCATGACTCATATCATGAAAATTAGGACAGTTCATTTGGTGGCTGATGAAGAACTGATACCAAATGCTATACTTGACAGCTACTGGCAAAGCCTCTTGCAGGGTGATCCACAATTAGGATGGTAACCTCTCTCCACGGTCTTCTAAGATTGAGTTTGAGGTGTCTCATGTAATAGGCATGAATTTTAAGGTGTTTTCTCACCTCTTGGTATGAATATCTGCCACTGTTTTAGGTTTGACATTTTGTCTCTTTAATTTTCCATCTATTTTGTGATCTGTTCTTTGAGGTAATCCTATGTGTTTTCACAGTTTGTTTGGATCCTTTCATGGAGTTAAATACACTACAAAAAATATTAGAAACAGAATAATGCACTAAAAACAAATGGATATAATAAATAACAAACTTAACTGAATTATGGGTATGGCTTTTTTATTGCTTGCCCTACACAGGTATACGTAGTGCTTTGTAATCTTGCCTGAACAGTAGCATCTATGATGGTCACTTGAATCGGTGGTCTAAATAATAGATATGCACAGCTGAAAATACTTTAGCAGGTTTAATCATTTGAAATACCTGTATGAACCTGCATTTGAATTGACCCATGACATAATCTAAAAATAGTAGCACAAACAAAAAACAAATGCAATTCAAATGCACCAACACATATGATCCAACCCAGTTTCTGTGCGCGGAGAGCTCTTGGGTGCTCACCGGCTGAGGTAGTAAGAGCATAGTGAATGTGTAGTAAGAGTGTTGGACACAGTTCTGTGGTTGTGAGAGCCAGTGGGCGGGCTGTTCCCGAGACTCCTTCCCCACCTACCCCGACTCCCTTCCCCTCCTACCTTCCGTCACTCCGCCCAAAACGACGGCCTCCAGTCTACGATGGAGCTTCAGACATAGCACACAGGACACACACTCACCCTTTTTCTGTCGAAACTTTCTTCTCACATGGAGACTTTTTTCCTGCTGGTTCGCCTCCCAATGTGCTGTAAAACCAACAGACCTCGTTCAAGGTAACAGAACAAGACTCACTTTGTTCAGTATTTTACAAATGTGTTTGTCTGGCACTGAGACTTACCATGTGACATGTTCATCCCATGTGAAAGTACTCAACTCAACTTCAGATAGCATTTTCACAATTGCAGCTATAAGAAATCACTTTACAAACAAGATAAAGCATTACCATTAATACAAAGTACCAACATAGCAAAATAACATTTTTCTTCATTCCTACATACTGGTGATGGGTCCATGAGTCCTCATTAAGCGTGTTGACACAATAACACGCTGTGTTGATACTGTGTCACTGACCACTGACACCTGCTGGACTTTCAAAATCCCTGCAGGAAACCCACTTGACAGACTGAACACACACACGGGCGGCACTGCATCTGCCGGACAATGCGGAGGTCGCGGGTTGGAATCCGGGCTCCGGCCTTTCTGGAATTTGCATGTTGTCCCCGTGCCTGCATGGGTTTTCTCCACGTACTTGGGTTTCCTCCCACATTACAAAAACATGCATCATAGGTTAACTGTGCACTCTAAAATGTCCTTTGATATGATTGTAAGTGTGTATGGTTGAACCCACCTACTGGCCTCAGACAGCTGGGATAGGTTCCAGCACACCCACGATTCTTGTGAGAATAAGCTGTTTGGATACTGGCGATATACTGTACAGCAGGGGTCCCCAACCGCCGGTCCGCGGACCGGGGATTTGGTACCGGGCCGCACAATAAGAACTTACATTAACTCTGTTGTATTTATTTTGGAATACGAAAGATATTTTATTTTGAAAAATTACGCGATTCTCCGTTACATCCGTCTGTGTCACTCTTGACGCACGTCAAACCACGCTTCTCCGTCACGTGACTGTTTACGCTTAAAAACAAAACGCTGGAGCTTGCTAAATGAGTAAAATAAACTGCTGGAGATCGCAAATGACGGCGGCCTTAAAAGTACGTTAGAGACTGTCATGATTCGGTTTGAGACCAACAGGTGGCGCTGTAGGGCTCCCCCTGCAGCTGCACACCTGTTGGTCGTTGGGTAATTAGTGGCATAAAAGGACTCCCGCCCGACCACTCAGCGTCGGGTCATTGTTGCCGTTTGTTGGCTGCTGTCACGTTTGTTTCAGTCATGTTTAAGTCATTGTTATGTTTTTATCTTCAGTCATGGTTTTTGTTTGATACTTTGGCTTTGTTTTGTTTTAGTGACTTTGTTTTGGATTTAGTTCCTGTGTTTTAATACAATTCTTCAAGTACACCCTGCTCCTCCCTCTTGCCTGTTTTTTTGGGGTCCACCACCACCTCGCAACGTGACAGAGACAACAACTCTGCCGGTGTTCTGGATTCAAGTTATGGCTGAATACTCTGAGATCGCCACAATAGCACTGTTGCTATTTCCGACATGCTACCTGTGTGAGGCGGGGTTTTGTGTAGCAACGGCGACTAAAACAAAATTACGAAGTAGACTCGACATAAAGCACACACTTCAGGTGTCATTGTCTCCTATTACCCCGAGATGGGACTGCCTGGTTGCAGAAAATCAAGCTCGGGGCTCGCACTGATTCAGCATTGTGTGAGATGACATTTTCATGCACTTTGAATTTGCGTTGTATCGTATTTTAAAGGCATTAAACATTACCATAGCGATCAGAGTGTTGCGGCCGGATTAGACGCTCCTCGTGTTGATTATTATCTCTCGTAAACACCACAGTGTTCATGCAGCTCTTACCATATTATTTTGTAGTATTTATCCGACACCCTTAAATGCCGGTCCGTGAAAATATTGTCTGACATAAACCGGTCCATGGGGCAAAAAAGGTTGGGGACCCCTGCTGTACAGTATATACAAACTTACACAAATAATGAAACATTGAATTTGCGTTTCATGTATTGTATGTCATGTACTCAAATAGGCACTTGAAAGATCGATTTTTTCAAATGCTTATCTTTGTGTGCTTTTTTTTTTCTTTTACTTTTTCTAGAATGAAAATAAAATGTGGCTGCTCCATACATAGATTGAGACACATGTGCTTCCTGTTTCTTGTGTCTCTGGTGGCAACGTGTTTCCTGAAGCTGGTCTACCTCAAAGTGACAGTGGGGGAGAGCATCTACATTGTCTCGCATGGAGTTACCGGCAGGCTATCTGAAATTCACAGCCACACGTATGATGTCAACTGCACTGCTATCTACGAGCTTGACCCAGTGGAAATAGGCAAAGCTCTTGAGATCAAACAAAAAGTTCTTGTTCCCGTGGATGATGAAAGCACCGTGAGTCTGACTTCAGACTGTCCAGCTTTTATGAAAACAAGACATTATAATGGTGTTCTGATTTCCGAGCTGGAGCACAACTTTCCGCTGGCTTACTCCCTGGTGGTACATAAAAATGCATCCATGGTGGAGCGCATTCTTCATGCCATCTATGCACCACAGAACATCTACTGCATTCACTATGACCAAAAGTCCTCTCCGGCATTTATTAAGGCCATGGAGAACCTTGCCCGTTGTGTGCCAAGTGTGTTCATTGCTTCAAAACTGGAGTCGGTTAAATATGCCCATGTCAGCAGACTCAACGCCGATCTCAACTGCCTCTCTGACCTGCTGAGGTCAGAGGTCAAGTGGAAATATGTGATCAATCTCTGTGGCCAAGACTTTCCTCTCAAGTCCAACAATGAACTAGTGAGGGAGCTTAGGCAGCTGGATGGCAGTAATATGCTTGAATCGAGTCGCCCCAGCGAACTAAAGAAACAACGCTTCAGCTTTCATCATGAGCTAAAGACTGTGCCGCATGAGTACCACAGTATTCCCGTCAAAACCTCAATTGCCAAAGATGTTCCGCCACATGGAATCATGGTGTTCATTGGGAGTGCATATTTTGTCCTCTCGCGCCAGTTTGTGAATTACATAAGCAGCAACAAAGTGGTGATGGACTTTCTGGCGTGGTCGGCAGACACTTACTCACCAGATGAACACTTCTGGGCCACGCTTGTTAGGATGCCAGGAGTACCAGGGCACATTCCCAGGTCAGAACCAGACATAACAGACTTAAACAGTAAGACACGACTTGTTAAATGGAGCTATTTAGAAGGACATTTATATCCACCCTGCACAGGTACGCATGTGAGAAGTGTTTGCATCTATGGAGCTGCAGAACTTCGCTGGCTCCTCAACGATGGTCACTGGTTTGCTAACAAATTTGACCTGAAAGTTGACCCCGTCTTGATCAGTTGTTTGGAGGAGAAGCTGATGCAAATGCGGCACTACGATGCATAAAAAAATTATACTGAACTTTCAAGCTTGGTGGAAACATGCCGTGAGATTTTCAAACATATGTAACTATAAAATGTACCGGTACTTGTCAATGTCATGTCTTTTCAGGAATTATTGCAAAAATGAAAAGTTTCGATTGCAACTTTCTGTGTGTACTTCTGCACCCCTTTTGAGAGTAAAAAACATGCAATTGGGTCATATTCTTAATCTCTGAACGAGAAAAAAAATTGCCATATGCGTGTTCTGTTGATTGATAGAAAGAGTTTGCACAGATTGTATATGCAAACGTTTTCAACATTGGATTACAGTATTGTTGATTTTCTCTGCAAGGAAGATTTCACTGCAATGTCCACACATTTGCATTCTATACTGTGTACAGTTCTTTTTCTGAAACATTTACCGGTATTTATTTTGTGCATGCAACACTTTGTTTTTTCTCTTCTACCCCCCCAAAAAATCCATCAGTGTATGTAGGTAAGATTTGCAAAACAAATATATTTTGTATTTGTGTAAGAAAATAAATAAAAAAGACGACGATGATACTGGATAATCAAGCAGAAAATTCTGCTCTTTTCAGGGTTTTGTAGGCCACTTGAATAGTTCCACCCCTGTGCTGAGCTGTAGCATGATTATCAAATCTGTACAAAGACAATCTTGACAAACAGACATATTACTCTTTTATCTGCACGTAGTTAATCTGTGGCTGCACGGTGGAAGTGAGTTTAGCACATCCACCACACGGTTCTGTGGTTGGGGGGTTGATTCTGGGCTCTGATATTTCCTGTGCGGGGTTTGCATGTTCTCCCTGTGTTTCCGTGGGTTGTCTCTGGCTTTCTCCCACATTCTAAAACATGCACATTGGGTTCAGAGAAGACTTAATAGTCCTCAGATTTGAACATGAATAATTGCTTTATCTCTATGTGCCCCGGGATTGCCTGATCAGCTGAGATAGCTTCTGGCTCACCCGCTGATGAGGTGAGGCAGTCTCGAAAAGTGGTGGCTGGATGGATCGTTTCTTTACATGTTCACAAATCTAATAAACATCGATATCAGGGGTGTCCAAACCATTTGCAAAAAAAAAAAAACGACCAGATTTGCTGAGCTGAAAATGTGTGGGTGCAGACCATTCAGCTTCCACTTTGAATTCTTCACAGCATGAGTCACCTTACGGTTGTTTGCATGTTTCGTCAGGCAGTGCCTCTTGATACTGAATTCCTTGAGCTGGAATTGGACTTCTTCTCGTATTTTATATTTCAACGAAAAAATGTCCATTTCCACTTGTCCTCAAAGCGACAGCTTTCTCTCTCTCTCCACTTTCCTTTTCTTCGTTACAGTCTCCATTATAAAAAAGCTGGAATGCGTTCAGAATTTTTTTTTGTACATGTGTATTTTCTACTGTGGTTAACAGCACTGACGGGCCACACACTATTAATTCTATGCTAGAAGCTGCGGGTTGGTGGAAATTTGAACAGTGGCAGCAGTTAGCCCCCAGGCAACAGGGGTTTGGCTGCAGCCACCATTCCTAGCGCAGCCTCCCCACACCTTTGCAGCCACCACTGTCATTCCGGAAATTCGTCATTCATGCATGCTTAAGAGATGCTCATTTGAACACTCGTGGAAGAAAACAGTAACTGACTACACTTCATATACAATGTCAGCCTGGAGCAAAACGGCTGGATGTGACTTCATTTTGTGCATCTTGTTTCGAGTTTTAGACTTGCCTTGCTTGGCCGTGATGGATAACTTGAGCATTGAAAGGCAAAGGTGCTGAAGCTCTTTTCTCAACACAACATAAACAAGGAGAATTTTGTGTGTGTGTGTGTGTGTGTGTGTGTGTGTGTGTGTGTGTGTGTGTGAGACACACTGCTTTTACCGAGTCTAAAATCTAGTCTACTTTTTGTAACCAAATTACTAGACCGGGGGTCGGCAACACACGGCTCCAGAGCCGCATGCGGCTCTTTAGCGACATCTAGTGGCTCCCTGGAGCTTTATAAAAATGTTTGAAAATGGAAAAAGATTTTGATAGTAGGTTAATATAGCTCAAATAGATATAGATACATGTTGCAGCTTCGAAAAAGGAGAGCTGTGGTGTTGGTTTTTTAAAACATACACTTTATTCATGCTTTTAACAGTCTCGACAAACACAGACACGTCTGCGACCGACTCCGTGCCTTCTCTTTTCTCATTCAACTCGAGAGGCGTTCAAAGACAGCCTCCAAAAAACGGAAATTTATGATAACTTCATTGACACTAAGAAAAGTGAAAAGAAAAAAATCACGCGAGGAAATCACAAAATAAATTCTATGGGGGTGTTTGTCAACACAAAACAAAGGAATGAATAACAAACTATTCTGAGACAGTCCAGTCTCCTACATACATACAGCATGTTTCCTTCATTGTAAGTTTTATAGAAGGCTTTTATTTTTTTGTGGCTCCAGACATTTGTTTTTTGGGTTTTTTGGTCCGATATGGCTCTTTCAACATTTTGGGTTGCTGACCCCTGTACTTGACGAACTAGACCATTGCCCCGGCACGAACATTTTGGTGTTTTTCTGCCAAGCACATACTTCTTTCTGTTACCAAATTGTCAGATGAGTCAGGGGCAAGGTATTTCTCGATCGCCAAGAGTCGCGTACCATGGCCATAAATAAGTTGCTATTTTATATTACACTAGACTTGGGCCAGCACGAAAATTAAGTTTCTCACATTTTTACGCCGGGTTCACAGTCACCAGTCTATCAAAATTGGGCCGTTAGTGTGTATCAGGCGCGAGGGTGCATCAATCATTTATTCATCCTGTGATGGAAATTAGATTTTCACAGCAGCAATATTCACAATTACAAAAAAGCATTTGAGTGGGGGGGGAAATACATCCATCTGAGCCAGAAGAAAAGTCGACAAGGATTTAAAGTGTTTCCTGTTGAGCCATGGCAGTATTAATTCTAAAAGTAGAAATATATTCCAATTGCAACTTCAATGGTAAAACGACTGGTGCCCATCTTAATGCTGTTAAAGCCCTCCCAAGCAACCTCCCACTTTCTCTCAGACCTGGCAGCAACCACATGGCAACCCAGCACCTCTCCATGATGTTTTTTGTCCTTTTGAATGGCTCGTTGCAATAAACACTGTCCTGTTCTTACTTTAGTGATTTGCTAGATTCCTCCATATGAGCCAGGACAGAACAAAATCCAAATTGATCCTCTTGATTGGTTGTCACGTCTTATAACATAACTGAATTTCTCTTCGGGGACTTCCAGCTTTGTGGGCCAGGTTGCATCAGGGGACTGGAACTATACTCTCTGCAGAAGCAATCATATAGTCTGTGACATTGCTACCTGACTTCGGGGCATAATGAATGTCAATGATAAATTGTGAATGTGATTGAAAAAAAAACCCAGTAGTGTCCATCGAGGTGTTGCATCCTCTCTACCATACTGGGATTTATTCATATGTCATCACTCGTCACATAAAAGACACTGAGATAAACGTTGACATCACAAAATGAATCATTTCATTACACATTATGAATCTCAACACCACCAGCCTTTCTGTTAGTCTGTCTATTTTTGCCCGCTTCTTACAATAAACTCAATTCATGTGGGATGGCTTAAGGAAGGCAGGTGAAATCTGAATCCCCTCCGCTTCTTCCCCTCTGCCCCCAGTCCACTCTCATTTTCTCCAGGTATAAAATGAACAATAACCTTCATTCATTCGTTGCAGTCTGGTATTTGAAAAGTTTCAAGCTGTTTTCTTTCTCTTTTCCAACTTGATAAAGTCGTTCCATCTTGATACATTTATGATTTAACTTCATTAAAGAGCCATTATCTCCCCTTATTCCCAGTGGCAGTTTCAGAACAAGTTTATAAGAATGTTGTCATCCATCTAAAGACCATTGGATGAATAAATATACAGGTTGAGGACTTTATTTTAACTTTTGGCCTTTATAGTGTGTTTACATTGAGCAAAGTGGGACAGTCACCAAACACATCCGCTGCCTGTAGATGGCAGTTGACTCCCACTGTCTTCATGTTAATTTTTTGTCAGAATAATTATTAACTCTATCACTTTTATTGCTTGGGTTTTCTTCGGGTACTCAGTCTTACTCACGGATTTCAATCATCCATCCATCCATTACTATCACGAATTATCCTGAACGGGATCGCGTAAGGGTGCCGGAGCCTATCCCTGCTCACTTCGGGCAAAAGGCGGACTACACCCGGGTCAGCCGCAAGGCACATCAAGAGACAGACAACCATTCACCCCCACACTCACACCATCACTGAGTGGCAATCAACTCCACAATGCCCGTACACAAGTCAGGCGAGTGTACTGCGACACCAGCACCAACTCGGATTTCAATCACATGTTGATGTCTCTAAATAGCCCAAAGGTGGTAAAGTCTGAAGACTTATTTTTATCAGTGCCCTTCAACTGACGGGCAACCAGTCTTTGGTGCACTCTCACCCCAAAAAAGCAGGGATAGAATGCAGCTTACCCTCCATGACTCCCTGTGAGGACAAGAACCTAGACTATAAGTCGTTGGTTAAGCTTTCACACTTAGCAGCCATACGAGATAACATGAAAGTCATGTATTCATTAGCAAGAATAGCAACCTTTGTAAGTGATGACCAAAATAGAAACTGCCTGTGAACCACTGCTGTCAAAGCATAATGGGGAGGCCTTGTCTGTGCAGACAGCCTTTGGTTGCAACCAACACCTCACTGGATGAGCTAACTGACTGAAAAAAACAGAGTACTGTCTATTGATAACTTCACCTACTCCTCCCTTGCCTGAACAGTAGATTCTTTTGAAATGTGTCACATTTGATCATTCAAACCCTTCGTCCTTGACAACATTCAAGTAGTCATGTTAAACACAAAGACATGAAGTTCACCCCTAATCTTGGTGGAGTATGTATATTTCAGATGATTAAGCATTAACCAGTCACACTTGGGCTGGATTTACAGTGCAAGTCCAAGTGCAAAATACAAAATTCTGTTTATAGGCCCACTGTAATGGCCCGCACTTATTTTATAGTTCGGGACTTAGAAATGATGCCTGCAGAAATACCCCCTGGCCGCTAGCCACGAACACATACTGTACAAAAATTGGAAGTGATTTCAGGCTTGTTCCCTGATTTTTGAATGCCCAGTTTTAGGCCAAAAAAGTGTGAGCCTGATGTTGACGTGTGAATGACACAATTATCCATCCATCCATTTTCCGATCCGCTTATCCTCACAACGGTCGCGGGGGTGTTGGAGCCTAACCCAGCCGTCTTCGGGCAGTAGACAGGGGGCACCCTGAACCGGTTGCCAGCCAATCGCAGGGAACACAGAGACGAAAAACCATCCATGCTCACACTCACACCAAGGGACAATTTGGAGTGTTCAATCAGCCTGCTATGCATGTTTTTGTTATGTGGGAGGAAACCGGAGTACCCGGAGAAACTCACGCAGGCCTGGGGAGAACATGCAAACTCCACACAGGGAGGCCAAAGCTGGAATTGAACCCGGTACCTCTGCACTGTGAGGTAACCATTCGTCTACCGGCCGCAATTTGAATTTACCGCACTGAAAATGTTTCCAGACCTACAAAATACAGTTATGCACACTGTGAATTTAAGAAATTAAAATTGCTCATTGTATAAGAAAGGATACCAAAATGTTGTTCATTATGAAGTGAAATGTATCAAGTAAAGATACAGTTTCTTCAAATAATACACAATTATTCTTTTGAATTTTCAGTCGGAAACTCGTATATTGAAATATTCAATCAGTGCAGCCCTACTTTCAAACTCCCTACTCGATTGTGGTGTTATTTTTTGTTTGTTTGTTTGTTTATTTACTTGCTTCAGATTCAGACAGATTCCTATTTGCTGTCTGGTCAAAAGACAGTTAGTGTGGGCCCTCTTGTGGACAAAAAGTCCAAGTGTGGCCAATTTGTCCAACTGTCCAAATGTCGTGGCTTTCATTCACTGAGGTAGTTGCAACAAAATGTCAAATTTATTAATGGTCTGGACATTATTTGAGGGAGGTTAACTTTGAGCCTTCATTATCATTGCACCTTACCTGAAACTCTTAACTTGCTGAGCGGTGAGCAATTGTTTTCGAATGCAGGGAATGTTCGCTCACATCAGGGTTCAGTCATGGTCGTAATTTTTTGCAAAATGTTCGCCAACAATTTTAGAGATTTTTATTGTCTCTAGGAAACTTTGAAAACCCTCAACATTTTTGCAACCATTAAAACTGGAAATGTCCAGCAAACGTATTTGCAACTGTTAATAACAGTTTGCCACATGCAATGAACAGTGACAAAAAAAAACCATTTGCTCCTTGCACCACCTTTGACAAAATCATCCATCAGTAGTTCAAGGAGTGGTAAAAGGTGCTTGCATTCTAACATGGGAAAGGACCCCTTTTTCTCTTGCCCCCAGTTTTATCCCTCAAACGTGTTTATGCATTTTAAAATATTTTGTGTTTAGAGCTGTTTTCCCCCCTGTATTATTGATGCAGGTTTGTTTATTTCTCCTGTTCTCGGGGATGTGCGGAGAGTGGGACATTTGGTGTGATGGCCCTGGGCATCCAAACCCGGGGAGGTATGGCATCTACATCATCACCTTGCCAAGCTGCCAAGTCATGGGCAGTGAAACTCAGTGTGAGGTAATATTTTGTGAATTAGACATTCATCAGGAACATGTACCTCTAAGGGAGGGGAGGGAGTTGACATGTTTCAGTGTTCAAAGGCATTACAGACATGCAAGGATTAAAGCGTTTCACTTGTTGCTTGCTGCGTTAACCGTTTATTTTGTCATGGAGATAAAGTGACATTCACACATCTCCACGGTGCCACAATTTTAGTCAGTTACATTGTTTAATCCTGATACATTATTTCCATTTTTTAAAATAAAATAATAAAAATAGATACATTTCACTGCACCCTATCCTTGCCTGCCTCCCAGCACTTGGGTGCAGTAAGTCTTTGCCGAGGTTCGGCCTCCATTTAATCCAATCACAAGACAAGGCAAATGGTCAGTTTGCACTAGTTTACATATTCTCCTTGTCCCTGCATTTTCTCGGGTACTCCGGTGCAACCAGTTCAGGATGTACCCCGCCGACTGCCCAAAGACAGTTGCGGTAGGCTGCAGCGTACCCGCGACAGTCATGAGGATAAGCGCCTCGTATGATGGATGGAGTCTATGATGGTGTCGTAGTACACATGCCCGACTTGTGTGCGGGTGGCATGGGATTGGTTCCCACTCAGTGATGGTGAGACTGTGTGTGTGAATGGTCATTTGTGTCTATACTGTATATGCCCACTGATTGGCGACCAGCTCAGGGTGTAGTCTGCCTTCCGCCCGAAGTCAGCTGGGATAGGTTCCATCAACTCCCTACGACCCTGTACAGCAGGTGTGTCAAACGTACGGCCCGCGGGCCGGATCCGGCCCGCAAAGGAGTTTAATAAGGCCCGCGGGCCGGATCCGGCCAGAAAAGGAATTTAATCCGGCCCGGGAGATGATTATGTAAAGAATAAAAATGAGCTGCAATTTTTCATTAAACTGCTGTTCCAATTACGTCCACTGGATGGTGCAATTGGATTATGGGAGGCATGCAAACTGTTCATACCATACTGTTCGCATTATATGCTTTGTCACCCTCATTACCCCAATATGTCGCTGTCAAAAAAGAGAAAAGTGGACATCGAGTGCAGAGTGTTCCAAGAAAAATGTTCATCCTCCTATTTTTTCACGGAAGTGAATGGGAAAGCGGTATGTTTGCTGTGTTCACAGCATGTTGCAGTGATGTTCATCCTCCTATTTTTTCACAGAAGTGAATGGGAAAGCGGTATGTTTGCTGTGTTCACAGCATGTTGCAGTGCTGAAAGAATCTAACCTTCGTCGCCACTATGCGAGTTTTCATGCTGACAAATATGACAACTTTCAAGGACAGCGGAGAAAAGAGAAGGTGGATGAACTGTTGTCGGGTCTCAAGAAACAGCAGTCTGCTTTAACTCACAGCCGAGACATCAGTGACGCTGCGGTGAAAGCTAGTTACCTCATTGCTAATGAAATCGCAGTGGCTTCAAAACCATTTGGTGAGGGTGAATTTATAAAAACATGCATGGTGAAGGCAGCGGAGATCGTGTGTCCTGAAAAGCGACAGGCTTTTGCAAATATTAGCCTGACAAGAAACACCATCACAGACAGGATTTCCGATCTGTCAGTGGATTTGGACAACCAGTTAAAAAACAAAGTAAAGGCTTCTATTGCCTTTTCAGTTGCAATTGATGAAAGCACGGACATTACAGATGTTGCACAATTGGCCGTTTTCATCCGCGGAGTTGATGACACGTTGACCGTCACCAAAGAGTTCGTGGAGATGGTGCCAATGTTAGGTACAACAACAGCCGCTGATATTTTCGATGCACTCGCCGGTGCCCTGGACAGGGTTGGAGTGGACTGGTCCCGCGCTGTTAGCCTGGCTACGGATGGTGCACCCTCAATGATCGGGAAAAAAGCAGGAGTTGTGACAACGTTCAGAGGTAAAGTGCGATCTGCAAATGGAGGACGTGATTTTTGGACTTTTCATTGTATTTTGCACCAGGAGGCTTTGTGTTGCAAGTCATTAAACATGGATCCCATCATGAAAGTGGTCATCCAAACGGTGAATTCCATCCGATCCAAAAGCCTGAATCACCGTCAGTTTGACAGCCTTCTCAGAGCGAAAGACCACATCAATTGCTTGCCATACCACACTGAGGTAAGGTGGTTAAGCCGAGGTGCAGTGCTGAGGCGTTTCTATGACTTACGAGAAGAAATTGAACAGTTTATGGAAGAAAAGGACAAACCGGTGTTAGAATTTCATTCCGGAAAATGGATGCAGGACCTTGCATTTATAGTGGATGTTACCGAGCACCTGAATACCTTGAACAAACGGCTGCAAGGGCGCAACAAAGTTGTCACACAGTATTATGACAGCATACGCGCTTTCAAGTTGAGGCTGTCATTGTGGGAGACGCAACTAGCCGGTGGTGATGCAGCTCACTTCCCCTGTCTGAAACATGTGTGCGCGACCCAACGTGTCGCAGAAATGAAGCGGTTCAAAGATAAAATAACGGGACTGTTACAGGAGTTTGAGCAACGTTTTCAGATTTTTGGTAAACTGGAGAAAGACTTCAAATTTTTTTGCTCGCCATTCACCGTGAATCCCTCTGATCTTCCCGTCAACATCCAACTTGAAATAATTGACTTGCAGTGTGATTCGGATTTGAAGGGCAAATTTGCCACAGCTGGCTTGGACACATTTTATCAGAACCTCTTGCCAGGTTACCCCAACTTGACAGCCCTCGCTGCAAAGCTGTTGTCCATGTTCGGAACCACATATCTTTGTGAGCAGGTTTTCTCTGTAATGAGCATTAATAAAACAAATTGTGAGCAGGTTTTCTCTGTAATGAGCATTAATAAAACAAAGCTGCGCTCAAGGCTCACGCACAGCCACTTGAACTACATCCTGAAGTTGGCTGTCACTCAGAATGTGACGCCTGATATTGATGCGCTGGTGAAAGCTAAAAGATGCCAGGTATCAGGAGTCAAATAAGCAATGTAACCCCACTTAAAGTGCTGCATTAGTCACCTTAATATAGTTCTGTGATCTGTGAAAGAGTTCTGTGAAGTGTGTTTGTGTGTTCTTTGTCCTCAGAATTTTCAAATAACTTAAAGTGATTTATGATTAATAGTGATGTTGTGTTTGCACTATTTTGGATACACTGTCCTCAGGTTTCAGCTTTATGTTTATATATTTTTATGTTGATTTGCTATTGTTTTTTATTTAATTTATTTAATTTGTATATTCAACCTATTCTTGATTTGTGACTGTGACTCTTGTTTGGGCAACAGGATTTTATTATTTGTATCTACATTTCTGCTTGAGAAATGACACCCTGATATAGTTCTGGGCTCTGTAATACTGTTCTGGTTCTTTGAATCACTGAGGCATTGTGTGTTGGTGTGTTCTTTTTCCTCAGAATTTTCAAAAAAACTTCACTTGTTTTATTATTAATAGTGATGTTGTGTTTGTCCTACTTGGACAGTCTTAAAACAAAGAAAACAATCTGAAGTTGTTGTTTTTAAGATATATGTATCATGGTTTTCCGGTCCGGCCCGCTTGGGAATTGATTTTCCTCCATGTGGCCCCGAGCTAAAATGAGTTTGACACCCTCTCTTGTGTAGACACAATGGTCAGCCGGGTTCTGTGTAAAGCCATCATCAGTCAAACATTTGGTAAGCATTTCATTCCAATTGCGGCCCGACTGTTTCAAACCGTAAATGGACTTCTGCAGTTTACACACCAACTTTGCTCCCACTTTTTCATAACCCTCAGGCTGTTCCATGTAAATGTCTCGATCAATGGGTGCTTGCAGGTAGTGAGCGTGCTGTCTTCGTCACTACTACCTTCTTGAGTATAATCAGAGAGGTAACATGGGGGTTTACGATCTCTATTGGGATACCTTGAGGCTTGTGGCGTCACTCGAGGGTGCTTCTCGCCAACATCCTCTGGTGACTGTGACACTTCTGTTTCATTGTCTCTGTTCGTGGTACCCAGCTGCGGTGTTTCACCCATCTCAACATCTGCAATGGAGTCTAGGCCAACCTCCTGCGTCTGGGTTTCACTCTTACAAGTTGGCTTTGTGATAAATTTCACTAATCTGTGCTTTTGTACTTTTCCTTTACCAGGGCAGTAAATTAGAAAAGCAGGGCTTCCCTTGTCGTGTCCTACAAAGAACCCTTTTTCACACCTTAAATCTAATTTAACTTTTTCTTGTTGATAGGCATAGCACTCTGACCCGAATTTGTGCATTTTTGATAAATCACATTTCTTGCCGGTTAGTGCTGTGTAGGGGGTAGTACCCGTGTGCTTATTAAAGCATCTGTTTCTCGTGTAGGCAGCTTCCTGGATAGCATAGTGCCAAAGCCTTTTAGGTAAATTGCTATCGATAAGCTTACATCTTGCCATCTCAAAAAGAGTGCGTGCCTCCCTCTCTGAAATCCCGTTCTGGTGTGGGGAATAGGGACAGGACGTTTCATGCTTGATTTTATTCTTTCTCAATAGTGTCCGAAACTCTCTGTTTGTGAATTCGGTTACATTGTCGGACCGAATACATTTTACAGCACCGTAAGGCGCTACAGCCGCCAAAAACTTTTCTGTTGCCTGTACTGCATCACTTTTTGATTTGAGAAAGTAAGTAAATACTGCCCCTGTACATACATCTGTGAAAGACTGCATGTATTTGAAACCGTCAATAGACTCGTTGCTCACCGGTCCGGCTAAGTCAGTTGTAACCAGGTCAAGTGGGGTGTTTACTTCTCAACTGCATCTCTATTTCTCATCTGCCTTCAATGCATACAGTACATTCTTTGTCAGGTCTACGTTTGTCACCTTTGATGTGCATACCCACTGTCACACCCTGCAACCTAAGAATGTCATCGTAATTGCAGTGGCCCATGATTTCGTGCCATGTGTGTCATGACTGACATTACACACATCACTTTCATCACATTCAGTTTGTAGATAATACATTCGTTTGTACACATGAATGTCATACTTTGTGCCGTCAGGTACCACAAGACTGTCTTTACCGTCCTTGAAGATGACCCTAAAGAGATTTTGGTCTCTTTATAAATACATTGGCTAAACCCCGGTGGACGAAAGAAGACGTGGACAGGACAGCTATGGTTTGTAGAAAAAGATATATTTGAATAGAAAAGGAAAAGAGAAACATACAGATGGAGAGAGAGAGAGCGTGTCCGTCCGACCTCGAGTGTGGTGTTGTCTCAACTCCACTAGCTTAGCTGTTCGTCGTGGCTAAACTAGCTGAGCTGATGAAATAGATCAAAGCTCTTTGATATGTAATGTCCATTGCGTCAGCACTGATTGGTTGAGGCCAAAAGAGGTGTGTGCGTGCGCGCGCCAAAAGAGGTGTGTGCGTGCGCGCGTCGCTACAGGGCCCCCCTCCTGGATCTGAAGTCGGCATAGGCGACGAAGGAAAGAGGTCGTCGTTGCGCCAGCTACGACACGACGGAGCAAGTTGCTGGACAGCGCTCCCCCTTCCAGGATGACTCGTCTGGCATCTCCTGGTATCACAGCACGTGGGGCGACTCGGCGAAGACATGTCACGGACCGTGCTCACAGGCGGGAAACGGACCTGCCAGGATGTGAGCGCGGCACTCAACTCCCCTGGCATCTCTGCTGCGAGCCGCATTCTTCACGTCCTCGATCGGGCTTCTGGGCGACGCTTCATGGCCGACTCCGCCGCCGATGTCAGCGTCGTCCCTCGAACATCAGCAGAGCACCATCACCCAACCAGCGGCTCCTCCCTTTGATCAACTGACCTGCATCCTCTTCATCTCCCTCCCCGACCCGACGAACTCTGCGCGGACGATCGAACCAGCGCCTCACGATGTCGTTCATCTCATCGAGATGGCCGGTCCCGCCAAGTTCCAGCGTTCTCAACGACTGGCCCCCGCGAAGCTACGGACCGCTGTAGCTGTGTTTTGACCACAGCCTTCAGCTCTGTATCATCCGTCCTTCGACCAGCTAATGGGCCATGAGGACACCGACTCCATCAACCGACCATCGAACGTCTCCATCGACCGTCCATCGACCGACCATCGAACGACTTCATCGACCGACCATCGACCGACTCAAACCGGCAGTCGCAGAGCAGCTGTTTCGTTGCTCACGTACAGCGACGTTCGCCGACAACACGAGTCCATCACCACCCGCAATTCCCTCATCGACGGCAGCTTCCTACATTCAACCTCAGCTGCTGCCCTTCCCGTGCCCACTGCGACCACGACATCATCCATCGTAATTGCAGTGGCCCATGATTTCGTGCCATGTTTGTCATGACTGACATTACACACATCACTTTCATCACATTCAGTTTGTAGATAATACATTCGTTTGTACACATGAATGTCATACTTTGTGCCATCAGGTACCACAAGACTGTCTTTACCTTCCTTGAAGATGACCTTGGCACCGCTGGCAGTGGCACACTTCACTGAAAATATTGCTTGAGAAAAGGAGGGAATATAAAGTGCATTCTTTAATGTCACTGAACATCTCCGTCCGCTGCTGTCCTTGAGGTACACCTGCGCGTCTCCTCTGCCTTGAGCCAACCCGAAAGTGCGTTTCCCATCTGCCAACTCCATGCTGTGCCGCTCCGGCTTGAATGAGTTGTCGAAGGTCTTGAATCTGCTCCTTTCGTTGATGATATGAGATGACGCGCCTGTGTCCACAACAAGCCCTTGGATAGGTTGTTGCTCCACTGAACTGCTGGTAAACACAGTCTCTGCTCGAAAACTGCAGTCTCTTTCTTCAGCTCCTTGCTCATGGCTTTGCCTGAGCTTTGATCCATAGCCGACGCCATCTTGAGCACGAGCACACCGAGAGCCCCTCTCTTTCTTCCTACATGCTTTGTCTGCGTGGCTTGAGCTTTTGCAGGAACTGCACCAGGTCTTCTTCGAACATTCATCCTTCTGATGCCCTTTTTCGCCACACCTCCAGCACGTCATATCTGTCAGGGGGTCGCTCTTTTTCTTTTACACAAATTTGGCTTTAAGTACTCTTTCCTCAGCTTCCTCTGCAGCCGGTGAGGAATCCTCTGAAGCTTCGAAGTTTCTCAGTTTGGCTATGAACTCTGCTAGCTTCATGTCAGTTGGGCCATGAGTGACCATCAGTGTAAATGGCTTGTATTCTTCCGGTAGACCAGGCGTCCCCAACCGCCGGTCCGCAGGACATTTGGTACCAGGCCGCACGGAAAGGACTTGCCTTAATTCTGTTTTATTTATTTCAGAATACGAAAGATGTTTTATTTTGAAAAATTACCGGATTCTCCGTTACATCCGTCTGTGTCACGCTTGACACACGTCAAGGCACGCTTCTCTGTCACGGAACCAATTACGCTAAAAACAAAACGCCTGACCTCGCAAAATGAGTAAAAAACCTGCTGGAGATCGCAAATGACGGCGGCCTTAAAAGTACGTTCGAGACAACTGGATTAAAGTTATGGCTGAATACTCTGAGATCGCCACAATAGCACTGTTGCCATTTCCGACATCCTACCTGTGTGAGGCGGGGGGGGGGTTCTGCAGCAAAGCACGACTAAAAAAAAAATTACAAAGTAGACTGGACATAAACCATACACTTGAAGTGTCATTGTCTCCTATTACCCCGAGATTGGACCATCTGGTTGCAGAAAATCAAGCTCGGGGCTGTGGTGAGTCGTCATTTTCATGCACTTTGAATTTGCGTTGTATCGTATTTTGAAGGCATTAAACATGACCATAGCGATCAGAGTGTTGCGGCCAAATTAGACGCTCCTTGTGTTTATTATTCTATTTCGAAAACACCGCTGTTTTCATGCAGTTCATACCATATTATTTTGTTGTATTATTTCTGCCACACCTTAAATGCCGGTCCGTGAAAATATTGTCTGACATAAACCGGTCCGTGGGGCAAAAAAGGTTGGGGACCCCTGCGGTAGACCTCTCATGACCATCGCCATGATTAACTCTTCACTTGGTGCCTCGCCTGCGCCCTTGAGTGCTGTAATGATTTGCTCCGCCCTTATAATATACTCAGTTATTGTCTCTTTGTCCGCTTTCTTCAATTATGTCAGTGTAATGTACATGGAGACGATGCGTGGCCTCCTTTTTCCGATGTAGTGCTCTCTCAGTACTTTCAGGCTTTCACGGCCATTGTCTTTGGTATCTCTGAATATGAGACTCAGACTTACGTTGTCCAGTAATGGCGCCAGCGCGCAATAAGCGTCCGCGTTCAACTTGTTGTCCCTCGCTTGCTCATCTGCTTACTGGTGCCCAACAGGTTCATTCAAAAGAGTCGTCTTTAATCCCACACTATGCATGCAACATAGCATTCTTTCTTTCCAGAGTTCGTACTCTTCTGCCCTCCCATCGAAAGTGGGCCGTCTTGTCTTCGTCGTGTTCGCCATTTTGCGCTCTCCGATATCTAGCTTCACGTGGTAGCTTACCACCGTCTTGCTAGCGCCGCACACCTCTCGTCAAACTTTCAGGATTCTGGTGTCTGCTGCCCTGGGCCCATAACCTGTTTGCAGAGTTGCTTTACAGCGCGTGCAGATTGGCATTCTTCTGCCTTTCATCCAAGAATGACACGTTGAGTGAGGTGTTTCCATCAGCCATGTATCAGCATGTTTATTGAACATGTGGAGAGAAGAGAGAGGAAAGAAAAGGCGTTTGTAGGGCCGACTCACGTCACTCACCACGAACAAAAGTAGAGTTATATTGCCCTCTACTGGCTCAGTCGTAAAAGGCAATCATACAATCTTAACGAGGGAAAAAACTATTTTAATCATGAATGCTCGTTGTGTATTTGTAGCCAACTTAGTCATGTTGATAGCAGGCTTATATAGATAAATACAGCATGTGTTGCCTTCATTCGAAGGCTTTTTTTTTTTGCGGGCCCAGACATATTTGTTTTTTGTTTATTTTGGTCCAATATGCCTCTTTCAACATTTTGGGTTGTCGACCCCTGCCATAGGTGAATAAGATGTTTAACCATTTGTTGCTTACGTTGTTGCTGCCGGTGGGGACAAACACGCAACGTGAATGTCAAATCAGCAGGATCCAATTCATTTGAAAGGGTTAGAGGGGATTTAAGTGGAGTTACATAAGAGCACCACGGGATTGGTGACCCGAGCGGGGCATGCGCATTTCGTTCCACACTTCTGATCCACAGCAGCTCGAGCAGTAGCCTTTTAAATATTTTAAATCTGTGTTGGATGGTTTCGGTTGTTTGACATTTAAAAGACGGAGGACGCTTGACGGTAAGTTTTGTGTCTGAGTGCTGCTCATCTAATGTTGTTTTTGTGAGCGTCTTCTCTGCTGTCAGTCAAGCTGCATGAGACAGCGACCGGCCGATAAGTGCGCTGAAAAGTAGCAGAAATTATTCACGCTATACTGTTCTGTGCCTGTCCGGCTCTGTGGGCGATTTTGCAGCCTCATTATATTTATATTTCACGTCACTCTCGACCCACCTTCTGTTTCTTGGACGCTTTAAACATCACCAAGGTAAATGTTACTCTATTTTAACTGGGAACGAGGTTTTCTGAACAGACACGCAGCTATTTCTATTTTACAAATCTCTCTGTTCGCCCTGAAGCCGAAGTATTTGGTTCTGAAAACAAGTATTAATTAAATGACCGAGTGAGCATTTCGAGAATGTATTCAGTGATTGATTAATGTGAGCGCCAGTTTTCCCACTGTCAAAACAAATGAAATGGGACACATTTAAAACACGGTCCAAACGTATGTTTTCATTTGTTGGATGTTGTTTTGCTCTCTATGAGGTGTGTTGTCCTCTGCAGTTGATGCATTTTTCACTTGCTGTCCAATGACATCGTGAGCACACACACACTCGTACGCGTGCATCCCATTCCCCTTTCTATTCGTGAGAACTTTGTGTTCCTTTGTAATTATCTTCTGCTTTGTAAACCGAACAACTTTCCCTTTGTTATTTGTTGTTGTTGTTTCTCCCCTAAGTCCATTTTCACAACCTGCAGTCTTCACTGTGCCTGCCTGAACTGGAATGTTTAATATAATTCAAGGAAGGTAGAATAGTGCTGTCGTCAATATTGGTCTGTCCATATTTTTGTTTATTGATTTACAAATTATTTAGTTTCAATTTTTTGACCAATCAAGACTATTGAGAACGGCTAGCTGTTTTGTGGTAGCAATACTGTTGAGATGTGCGCTTTGTGCGGGATGCATTTGGGAGAATAATGACGAGAGATGAATTTTTTTTCTTGACTCAAACCCGTGGCATGTTTGTTTGCCGACTGCACAGAGAGCAGCCGCTTCTCATCACCACTGAACAGGAAAGGTAAGGTCGCGCCGAATACAGACCGGATATGGCGTTATATGTTGGGTTGCCAGATCCGTTCAAAACAAACAAATATTATGTCCCAATGACAAATTTCTATTATAAACAACACATCACAGCATTACAGAAATGAGGATATAAAAATACTGTTTATTAACAAATACTAATGATTTTACTGCATTTACTGAAAATGTATACTTTTGGAGAATTCTATCTGATGCCAGTGTTATGGAAATGTCACAAATTCTCTAGCATTAAATTATTTAGGGGTAAAAGGCTCCAACAATACAGACAATGCCTTAAAGGAGGGAAAAGTTGCAAACACTGAAAAAAATTTGTTAGTGCTATCTTATTTAGTTCTTCTAATTAAATTGGAACCTTCTCATAGCTTACTCCAAAACCGGACGAAGCAATGACGCAGGTGCGTTTTCGTCCGACAATGTAATTGTCACGAACTGGCCCATGTATCGATGGACCATCCTTTCCGTCACTGATGGACCCCCATTTTGATGACGACTGACAGAAACATGCTCCGGCTGTCTCGTGCCTGTTCGTGGGGCTGAATACAAAGCAGGGTTGCTTCTGTAAGTTGAGGGGTGCGTTGTTCTTCAGTGGACAGCTCTACTTTACGAACGGCAAAAGGAGAGATGGAATCCTTTAAATGCAGTCTTATTAAAAGGACAAAAAAAGACGTCTGCACCGCAGCACGTTCGAGAACACAACTACCGTAACTAAAATCCCTTCCTGCTTCTCTTACTTTACCAGCCAATCAGAACATATCAACATAAAAACATGTCTAAACAATTATTAAACAACAGAATATAATTTGGGAATGCTTAACATGAAATAATATGATGCTCAAACATAAAATGATAATTAATCATATAACATAAGCTTACATTCTTCCCCCTCCCACCAGAGAAATGTCCTCATTTCTACTTTGATCATGTAACTAGAAATCCAGGTTACAACAAATTAACAACATTGCACAGGGGGGGTAAAAAAATAAGGGCATCAGGAACATACAATCATGTCACAACAAAGTCCTTAAGCTTAACTTCACGGCGGCCTGGGCGTGTGAAGGAACTGGAACTTAAGCCCAGGGCTGCAGGCGGAGCTGTAGACATTTGATTCACAACAGCAGATCTTTTGGATTGATGAGGTTGCAGTCACTGTCTTCATGGGTGCTCTCTGATGTGGAGCAGGATTGCATCGAGCATCACATGGCACAAACTCCTTGCACCACTCACGAATATCTCGAGACATGAATGGCCAGTAGCACAGTACCTGAGTACGTTGCAGAACCTTCTCTGCTGACAAATGGCCTGGCACAGGATTTCCATGGAGCAGCTTGAGGACTTCTTCCTGCAACTCTTGGGGTATGATAACCTGGTAGACTGCTGACTTGGATTTTGGGTTATGGATTTTCCGACAGAGTAGCTCTTGGTGAAAGGTGAGCCTTCTGTATTCATGCTAGAGTGACTTCTCTGCAGCGGGTCTGTTTTTCATCCTCCAGTGAGGGGGTTTGAAGCCTTTGGTCTTCCAACTCACGACCTCTGCTTGGATCGGGTCCTGCTGTTGTTTCTCCTGCAGCTCCAATCCACTGGTGGAAAGCTGGAGGGTCGATGAGGAGGATCCTTCGGACTGTTTTGGAACCGGCTGATGGGGTTCTGGTTCTGGTTCCAGCTGAAGATCGGCGGTGCACACATAGCTGGGTTTTGTGACGACATGAAAAGGCAACGGGACAACAGAAGGGTTTTCAGTGGTGGCAGGTGGACTTGTTACCTCTGGGCGCCTCAACAATGAGTCTGCAATCTGATGCCGATGTCCTTCTCTGTGGATAACAGTCCATTCAAATGGATCCTCTGATGTACTATCAGCAGAATGATGACGTCTTGTATCCTCCTGAGAGTTCCCGCTGCATCTACTTGGGGAATGGTGGTGATGGCGGTCATCATCAGAGATCAAATCACGTCTGCTTTGTCGGACCTCCGGTGAGTCTGGATGGTGCCTGCGATGGAACTCTGGAGTTTGACCGTAGCGTCTGTCAGGTGAGTAGTAGGCTCTGGGTTGGCATTCATCACGATGGTCGGATGGAAAATGGTGACTGGCCCAGTGATCAAAGCGCTGGCTGAGGTAGGTGTTCTCCTCCTGTAGCTGGCGAACATCACTCTGTAGGTCACTCACTTTAAGTGTCAGTTGTTCGATTGCTTTTAGAATTTTATCAGACGCAGCATCAGAACATGTCATTGACAACTGGTCCATAGTCTGCATTGGTGGGTATGAAGCATGAAAATTCAGTGCTGCACGTGCTCATTCACAGCGTCCCGCAACAATGAGGGCTTCATCAAGGTCTGCTGTTCCCATCTCGTGGATCTTTTCTTTCAGGGCAGGGTCCAAACCAGCCACGAAGCGCAGAAACTTCTCTCCTTCCTGTGCTACATGGCCGTAGTCAGGGAAGGCTTCCATAACGAGGCGCGTGATGTCAGCACTGTACACCTCAAGGCTCTCACCGGGCTTGCGAGGACGAGCATTGACATGGTTTTGAAAAAACGTCAGGGAGTGGTCAAGACCAAAAACATCCTGGAGTCTCTTCTTGACAGCCCCCTAGTCCTCCTTGACTGTGGGGGAAAGGCTATCCCAGTACAGAAATGCAGCCTCAGCTAACCTTGTCGGTAAAACTGAAGCCAGCACAGATGACATTTCAGTGGTTGGTCGGTCATACATGGCTTGCATCGACACCTCAAAACGTCGAGGCCAGCTCGTAAAAGACACGGTCCCATCACCTTCAAAAACTGGTGGTAAATCGATGTTGAGGCGTCCTGGTGGAGTAACAGATGAAAAACTTCAAGGCCTTAAAAGCTTGATCACAGTCTGCTGTCCACGGTAGAGGAGATTTAATGTTCTTTGTGAGATCTGTTAAGGGAGCTGCTAATGTGGCAAAATGTGGAATAAACCTCCGATACCAACTGTAGCGGCAACTTAGTCCTTTCGTTGCTACGTCAGCAGGGCATGTAGGATTTCGACTCGTGCTTTTCCTCAACAAGCCTTTCCTTTCAACGACGACTACGTAAAAACGAGGCCGCCATCGTTGATCCAAAAAATGTGATTAGTTTTATTTAATCTTGCACACAAATTAAGGCTTTACCAAAAATGAAAAAACAGGACTTCCACAATACACTTAAACTACATACGAAATTAACACGTTCACACGGGATACGCTTTAACACGCAATACTCTAACACGGTCAAAAAAAGGTGTTGCTCCATGCCCTACTGTCTTCCTAATGAAGCTCACCTAAACCTGGTCTTTTAACAGACTGTAGACAGGACAACTAACGGAGCCCAGATACTTGGATATTCTAAATAGATTTGTTCTAAATGAAATAACAATAATGTCAAACATAAGCCAAACTGCTTGCATCTATTCAATTCAAATTATTCAAAATATCTAAATGTGTAAATTAACCAAATTTTCTTTATGGCTCTAACATTACGGCCCCTAATTGTCTTTGTAAACATAAACAATTACCAAATTAGCAAATAGAGACATGAGCTACAAAAACAAATATCAACAATGAATTGTTCAACAATGTCCATTGTACAAGTGACTCTTCCCGTCACGTCAGGAACTCTTTTCTTAAAGTCCAAAAACAAAAAAGGTTGGAGTCAGAGGTTAACAGCACATGACTCACCGGTGGAGACCAGTCTTTAACGCTGTCTCATGAAAGTGACAAACAAAATTTCACATGTCCCCTTCAACCAACAAACAAAGTTTGGTTACAGGACGCAAGAACACGCCACTGCTGGTCTTCACTCTGGCTTGCGAACTTGTCCTTTAACGTCCTTAATAGTCTCGACTACACGTCCCATCATCCATGAATTTCGTGGGGCTGAGTCGTTCACAATGAGGACGATGTCATCTTCACTGATGTTCCTCTGTGGACGAGACCACTTTTGTCTTTTCTGTAAGTCCGGTAAATACTCTTTAGTCCAGCGACGCCAGAACAAGTCCGCAAGATACTGGACCTGGCGCCATCTGCGTCGAGAGTAGACATCCTTCCTGTCAAATAATCCTGGAGGCAATGATGTTTTGGCCTTCATCAGCAATAGATGATTGGGTGTCAACGCTTCCAAGTCATTTGGGTCTGTAGAGATTCTTGAGATGGGGCGACTATTTATAATAGCCTCGACTTCACACAGTAGGGTATGCAGTCCTTCCTCATCCACTGCTTGCTGGTGCAGTATTGAACTGAGAATTTTCCTGAGTGTCCTTATCTGTCTTTCCCATATTCCTCCAAAATGGGAAGCGTAAGGAGGGTTGAATATCCATGTGATGCCTTTTTGCAACATGACACTTTGAATGTTTGAGTTGTCTAAGGACTACACTGCTTCTCTGAGTTCCCTTTCAGCACTGACAAAGTTTTTTCCATTGTCAGAACGTATCAACTTGACTTGTCCTCTTCTTGCTATGAATCTGCATAGCGCGTGAATACAGGAGTCTGTGTCTAATGAATTTGCCACTTCGACGTGTACAGCTCTCACTGTCAAGCAAGTAAAAATTACACCGTATCTTTTCACCATGGCCCTACCTCTCTTGATTTCAAATGGACCAAAGTAGTCCACACCAACACTTGTGAAAGGTGGTTCATCTGGCGTAAGTCTCTCACTGGGAAGGTCCGCCATGAGCTGACTTTCTGGTTTTCTATGGTGACGTCTGCAGGTTACACACCGGTAGATTACTTTCCGGACAGCTGCATGGGATTTCAATATCCAATACTTCTGCTGAACCTCTGCCAAGACATGATTTCTACCACTGTGTCCAAGCTTTTCGTGAACAGATTTAAGTATAAGAGTGGTGATGTGCAAATCACTGGCCAAAATTACAGGATGCTTTGATTCCTCTTGCATCGATGCTTTGTTCAATCTGCCACCCACTCTAAGAACGCCATCTTGGAAAACTGGTGACAGCCGGTAGAGAGAGCTATCCTTTGAAACAAGCTTTCCCTCTCCAAGCATAGCAATTTCTTTGGGGAACCTGGCTGCTTGACTGAAGCGTACAACTGCCCTTTCTGCTTCTTCCATGTCACATACAGAGAGGGGTTTTGTGTGAAACTTTGCCTTGAAGTCTCTCATTTGTTTTTCGAGCCTTTGACTGTCTAGGTTTCCATCTTGGGCAGATGTCAATTCCTTTCTTTTTGAAGAGAAGAGCTTCAGCATCTGTTTCATTCTAAGGATCCATGCAACTGCTCGCTTTAGTCGATACCAGCTTGAGTAATGTTGAATGAGTTGATGTGTCGCGTTAATGCTTTCCTCTGCAGCAGATGCATATACTGACACTTCTTTCACCTCAGGATCGTTAGTGATAGTTTGGTGAACACTGTCTGGCACTGCTGGCCACTCAGACTCCGGCTTTGTTATGAAGTCTGGACCCATGATCCATGTCTCTGCCTTAAGAAAGGCATCAATCGTCAGCCCCCTCGAAGCATAGTCTGCTGGGTTGGCAGATGTGTTCACATATCGCCACTGTGATAATTCTGTTCTGTCTCTAATTGCAGCCATTCGATTGGCGACAAATGTACGATATCTCGTAGTTTCATTTTTAAGGTACTGGAGGACTGATGTGCTGTCCGTCCAAAAGATAGAGTCCGTCAAGTTAATGTCCAACTCGGCTCTTATCATCTTATCCATTCTTGCTGCTACAACTGCAGCAGTCAGTTCAAGTCGGGGAATAGTCACTGGCTTCAAAGGTGTAACTCTGGCCTTTCCCATGATGAAGGCGCAGTGTGTCTGGTTCTGACAGCTTCTTGAGACCAGGTAGGTGGCTACACCATACCCTTTCTCGCTGGCGTCTGCAAAATGGTGAAGCTGTGCTGAAGTAATTCTTCCAAAGTTGGCTGGTTTAATGCATCTTTTTACTTCAAATGTGGCTAAGTGGTATAAGGTCATCACCCACTTTTGCCACTGCATAGCCAATGCCTCTGGCATGTCATCGTCCCATGCGTGCTTTGTCCTACATAGTTCCTGCAGAATGTGCTTAACTGGGAGGATAATTGGAGCCAAGATACCAAACGGATCATAAATAGTGCTGACCATTGAAAGCACTCCTCTTCTTGTGAGTGGCTTGCTTTGTAGGCAGACCCTGAACTGCAATGTATCTGCCTCCACACACCACTGGACTCCTGAAGCTCTTTCAATTGGCAAACAATCATTCTCCAGATCCAGCATCTTGACTTTATCTGCTCTTTCCTCCTCATGTACTGATGCGAGCACGCTTCTGCTATTGGAAACCCATTTTGTGAGTTTGAAGCCCCCAGCAGCACACATCGCCTCTAGGTCTTGTATGAGAGCAATTGCCTCTTTCTCAGTGCCAACAGATTTTAGGCAATCATCTACATAAAAATTTCTCAAAATGGTGTTGGCGGCTCTTGAGCTGAAATGTGCTTGATTGTCTTCCGCACATTTTCTTAATGCATAACTCGCACAACTTGGCGACGAGGTTGCGCCAAAAATGTGGACGACCATTCTGTATTCTTTCAACTGCTGACTGAGTTCTCCCTGCGGCCACCACAGAAACCTCAACACATCAGCATCTTCCAGGGGAACTTGGACCTGATTAAACATACCTTCAATGTCAGCCATAAAGGCTATTGGTTCCTGCCTGAATCTTGTTAGTACTCCTATGAGAGAGCTTGTCAAGTCAGGCCCTTGCAATAAGCATGAATTTAGGGAGGTGCCTCGATATGTGGCAGCACAATCAAAAACCACCCGTAATTTATGTTTTGTTGGGTGGTAAACCCCATGATGTGGGATGTACCATGTCCTCTTGTCACCTTTACAATCATCTTCTGTAGGAACCTCCTGAGCATAGTCATTCATCAGCGTTTGCGCCATGAATTTAGAGTAATCCTGATGAAGCTGAGGGTTCTTCATCAGCTTCCGTTTCAAACATTCTGCTCTCTGGACTGCAAAGACACGATTATCTGGGAAAACTATGTCTTTGTTCTTAAAAGGCAGGCCAATGCTGTAATGGCCATCAACCATCTTCACTGAATTTGATACAGAGTCCATGAACTGTTTGTCTTCAAATGACATTTCCAATTCTTCAGCCATATCATGTTCTGGGAAGTCCAGCTTTACTTGTCGCTCAGTGAGCTCCTCTAATGTTGCCACTGAGATTCTGTTACTCGTGGCCACACAAAACTCCCCCCACTGGCATTTTCTTCCTTCAGAGGACCATTGATAGTCCAGCCTAGGAGAGTCTTTACTGCATATGGCCCATTCCCATCACTGTTTATGACTTTCCATGGCTCAAGTGCCTTTGGTACGTTTGTTCCTATCAACAAACCTATTTCTCCAACAATTCTTTTTAGTTGAACATCTCTTAAGTATGGCCATCGATCCACATCACTTTGTTGTGGTATGTTCTCGTTTCTAACTGGGATTTTAAACTGTGTAAAAACCTTTGGAAGCTTGATAAAGTTATCTTCATCCACAGCACTGACTTCAAGTCCCATAACGACATTGGTACTGACGATTCCTTCTTTTCCCATGGTCCGAAGCAAGATATTTGTCTTTTTTCCTGTTGTCATAAGGTTTCTCATTAGCTCCTCTGTACAGAAGGTTCCAGTGCTTCCTGGGTCGAGAAACGCATATGCTTTAACTGTTTTGTTGCTCCTCAAACACCAAACTTTCACTGGAACGATTGACAGGGCACAGGCTGTCTTCTCCGGCCCCAGTACAACCACATGTTTCATTGTCGGTGGGAGCTGAACTTTGGACAGTTTGTTGGGTTATCTGGCTCTCATCCGCGGAGAGTGCAGACTCTGCTCGATCAAAATGCAGAATGGTGGGATGCTTTTGAGAACATGTTTGACAGATCTGTTTTTGCTTACAGCCTTTACTTAAATGTCCCTGTTTTAAGCATCCAAAGCACAGGCCTTTGGACTTCAGAAAATCAAGCTTTTCTTTGTTAGGCTTTTGCTTGATTATTCTACAACAATCCAAGGTGTGTCCTTTCTTTTGGCAAAATACACATTGCTTTTCAAATCCGTCGGTGGTGAGTTCCTTTTTGCCTGCTCGGATGAGTTTGTCACAGTTGTGACATCAGTAGCAAAAACACTTTTCTTTTCCTTGTGTCTTTTAGCATTTTCCCTTTTTTCCTTTTCATGCCTTTGTTTTGGTGAGGCAGGTTCTTGTATGTTACCAAACAATGGATGGGAAGCACGTTTTGCCTGTTTGTCCACAAAATTAACTACATCTATGAACCTGACTTTCTTTCCTGACTTTTCCTGAATGTCACATGCGACTCCTCTCCATTTTTCTTTTATTTTAAATGGGAGTTTAGATATAATTATACGCATGTTGGTCGTGCTGTCCATCTCATTCATGTAATCCACACTATCCACTGTGTTGCAGCAGCTTGTGAGGAAAACAGCAAATTCTGTCAGTGCATCTGCATCTTCTGACCTAATGACAGGCCATTGCAATGCCTTTTGAATGTAGGCGGAGGCAATTGTATATTCATTTCCAAAATTCTTGCACAAAAGCCTTTTAGCCTCTACATAGCCTTTATCTGGGTTCATATATGCACAACTGCGTACTAGAACTTTAGGCCTCCCTTGCGTGAATTGCTCAAGGAAATGTAGCCTATCCTTGTTACTCTCTGTCCTTTCTTCAATCCCATGCTCAAAAGCTTTCAAAAAGAAACTAAATTCCAGCGGCAATAGCGGTTTGCAACTCCAACTCCTTTTTTCTTGCCTTGAGCAGGGCCTCTTGTCTCTCAATTTCCACTCTTTTTTGTAATGGTCCTACACGTGCTAACAGAGCAGCCTTTTCAGCTTCTGCCCTCATCCTTGTTGTGGACACAGTAGAAGATACGGCAGAAGATACAACTGAAGTTGGTCGGCTAGCTTTTTGTCTTTTACTGTTCTGAGAGTGTATCAATGAAACACTATCTGCAGGCTCGATCTCTGCGTCGTCTTTTTGCCTCATCTTCTTGCTTATTAACTTCCTGTAGCCAACTTTGACTCTTTTCCACAAAGGCCTTCAAATACTTGGCTTTGGGCTCAAACCACTGGGCTTGGTCATCCAAAACTTGCGCATCACTCATCAGAGTTTTAACTGCGTCATTGGCTGCACAAAACTCAATGTACGTGGCTGCAAAGTCACCAGATATTATGGCATTCACATTTCCAGCATTGTTAGCATCGTCCATAAGAGCCTCAATTTCCTTCATCTTCCTTGTAAGGTACCTTAACTTAGCTTTTCTTGCTCCCTTAAGCTGTTGAAGCTTGTCCTCTTGAGCTTTTGCTGTTAGTTGAGGTACTCTCTTAGTGGATGATTCGATTTCCATTTGCTCCATATTAATTGAGTTGTCTCGATACTTTCAACACGATGAATCCACTTACTTTTGCTTTGCAGGTCACTGGATGACGTCACGCGATGCGCTTGTTCACACGAAGCACGCCATAAATGTTGTCTTCCAAAGTCCACGAAATTAAGTACTGTATTTCCAAAATATCGCGCCGTTGTAGATCCAAAGGTACCGAGGAAAACCAAGCGGACCTTTGACGGCGTTCGAAACAACAAGCCAATGTCCGTTCTTCCTCTTGCTCCTCCAACAGCGGCACACTAGCGAGCACTAATTGCCACCTTGCGTCGCGGGTCGTCTTTCGATCCTCTTGCGGAGCGCTTTTTTTTACTTAAATGTAGCGGCAACTTAGTCCTTTCGTCGCTACGTCAGCAGGGCATGTAGGATTTCGACTCGTGCTTTTCCTCAACAAGCCTTTCCTTTCAACGACGACGACGACTACGTAAAAACGAGGCCGCCATCGTTGATCCAAAAAATTTGATTAGTTTTATTTAATCTTGCACACAAATTAAGGCTTTAGCAAAAATGAAAAAACAGGACTTCCACAATACACTTAAACTAAATACGAAATTAACACGTTCACACGGGATACGCTTTAACACGCAATACTCTAACACGCAATACTCTAACACGGTCCAAAAAAGGTGTTGCTCCATGCCCTACTGTCTTCCTAATGAAGCTCACCTAAACCTGGTCTTTTAACAGACTGTAGACAGGACAACTAATGGAGCCCAGATACTTGGATATTCTAAATAGATTTGTTCTAAATGAAATAGCAATAATATCAAACATAAGCCAAACTGCTTGCATCTATTCAATTCAAAATATCTAAATATGTAAATTAACCAAATTTTCTTTATGGCTCTAACACCAACCAATCAGTCCAAGAAACTCAGTTGCTTCTTGGTCTGGGGAATTGGTATCTTCTCCACCTGGGGCTTTATCTTTCCTTTCCCGATCAAATGACCCAGGTAACTCACCTCTTCTTGTGCCCAGGAGCATTTCCTCTGATTAATGGTGAGACCAGCCGTCTGTATTTTCCCAAGGACAGTCTTGAGGTGCAGGGGATGGTCCTCCCAACTTTCACTGTATATCACGACATCATCGAGATAGGCAGCTGAAAAACTGGAACAGTCCTTGAGGATAATGTCGATTAATCTTTGAAACGTCGCAGGTGCTCCATGCAGACCAAATGGTAAAACTGTATAGTGGAAAAGCCCTAACCCCGGAATCTGAAAAGCAGTGTATTCTTTACAGGTGGGGTCGAGCGGGACCTGCCAGTATCCTTTACAAAGATCGAGAGTTGTGATCAATTTTGCTCTACCCAATCTTTCCACGAGCTCATCGATACGAGGCATAGGGTAAGAGTCGAAACATGAGATACTATTGAGCTTCCTCATGTCTGAGCAGGATCGTAATTGAGGCGAGTCCTTTTTGGGTACCAACACAATTGGGTTGGACCATTCACTTTTAGATGGTTCAATGATCCCCATATAGAGCATTGCTTGTACCTCCTGCTTCAGTGGTTCCACCTGCCGCTCTGGAATCCGGTATGGCCTCAAACGCACAGTTTTATTTTCTTTGAGCACAATCTTGTGGGTGATGAGATCAGTTCGGCCAGGTTTATCTTTGAATAACGACGAAAATGACTCCTTTACCTTTGCCACCTGAATTTGTTGCTCTGGGCTGAGGTGTAACGGGGTCACTTCAGGATTACTTCCTTCCCTCTTGGGCGTCATCTCAGCCTCATCCATCTCCTCTGTCTCAGTCACTGGAATTTCTCTGATGAAGAGACTTTGGGAGCTGGGTGTCTCCGGTTGTTTTTCGGCATAAAGCTTCAACAGATTTACGTGAAGAATCTGCTTCTTCTTTTGTTTGTCAGGGCAGAGAATCTCATAGGTGACAGGTTCTATTTTCCTCGTCACAGTGTATGGGCCCTGCCACTTTGCCAGTAGCTTACTGGGTCCAGTCGGCAATAATATTAACACCTTCTGTCCAGGGCGCAAATCTCTCTCTCTGGCATGTTTATCATACCATACCTTTTGTTTCTTCTGACTCTCCTCCATATGTTTCTTAGCCAAGTCTCTGAAATTCTCCAACTTGTCCCTCATTTGAAGAATATAGGCGATGACACTGTGTGAGGTCGCCTCTCCAGCCACCCAGTTCTCCTTAAGCATGTCCAGGGGTCCACGGACCTGTCTACCATAAAGCAACTCAAAAGGTGAAAACCCAGTTGACGCCTGGGGCACTTCTCGATAAGCAAAGAACAGAAAAGGCAGCCATTTGTCCCAGTCTTTACCAGTGTCATGAATTAACTTTCTCAACATTTGTTTTAACGTTCCATTAAATCTTTCAACAAGACCATCAGTTCCAGGATGGTAAGGAGTGGTTCTTATTTCTTTAACTCCAAGCTGGATATATAGGCCTTTCATCAGGTGAGACATGAAGTTTGTGCCTTGGTCTGTTAATATTTCCTTTGGAATGCCTGTTCTCGAGAACAACTCAATCAAGCACCGAACTACATGTTTTACCTGCATAGAACGAAGTGGATAAACATCTGGATACCTGGTTGCATAATCACAGATTACAAGAGCATACTTGGATCCTGAGCTACTCTTTGGCAATGGACTGATAATGTCCATTGCATATGGAACACTCATGATAGGTAATGGCTGTAGATAACCCCTATCCGACTGTTTAGCTGGTGCCACCATCTGACAAGTGCCACATGGCCTGCAATATTCCTGCACGTCTTTGTATAGCCCTGGCCAATAAAACCGCTGACTGACTCTGTCATACGTTTTTGCCTGTCCGAGATGTCCTGCCCATGGAATAGTGTGTCCTAAATATAGAATGAGCTGCCGGTACATGGTTGGAATGACCAATCTAGGTGTGGCTGTGTCAGAGAGATACAGTAAATCATCTTTTAATATAAACGGGTCCCCAGTGATTCCTTGCAAGCACTTTTTGCCAACCACTGGCACCCCATCAACTTCAAAAACCTTCTCAAACAGTGATTTCAAAATTGGATCATTTTTCTGATGTTCTCTAAAATTTTCAGGAATCTGCCACTCAGGTTTAATGACTGGGTCCTCAATACCAGTCTGTATTGGGAGGTCAGTTGGAACACTTCCCCGGTTCTTTTCCTGCCTATGCTGCCGTCTACTTTTCTTTACCTTGCCTCCTGCTTGGACAAGGGTGTCATCAAGATTAGGCAACGGTTCCAACCCTTTAGTTTGAGACCTGGTGACTGCCATGCATGTGCAATTTTTGGAGATTTCCTGGACAACATGGTCCAATATAGGTAAGTCATCTCCCAAAACAACATCATAATATAAATTCTTCACTACACCAAACTTAAGCGTGAAAAAGTGGCGCTCAATCCCAAAAGTCATATTGGTAGTGGGATAATCCTGACTGTCACCATGAACACAAGTGATATTCACAACCTTCTCATAATTTAGCAAGTCACTACTGACTAAGCTAGCTTTAACTAGTGTTTGATTGCTACCTGTGTCAGCCAGTGCTTTTACCACTTGCCCATTTACAGTTACAGAGGTTGTATGTCTATGTCTACAATGATTTCCCTGTGGAAATATTTTTTGCCCCACTCTAGGTACTGAACAAAATTATACCGTTTTGGGTTTTCGTACAGGACACATGGAAGCCTTATGGCCAGGTTGTTGACAATTGAAACAAATAAAGTCACCTTTTGGTTGTAACTTCACAAATTGTCTCCGCGCCCCAATGTCAGCATTACCCAAGTCTGCGGGTTGAATGGTTCGGTGTCCTTCATACTTGAGCTTCACAGTTGGCCCCTTCTTCCTGAAGGGCTCACGGCGTGCTGCCATGTAACGCTCTGCCAACTCCGCTGCTTCCTCTCCAGTCTTAGGATTGTGCTCCTTTACCCAAATCCGGACCTCAGGTTGAACTCTGAAGTACTGCTCCAGAATGACAACTTCTCCAATCTGGTCCTGGTTTGATTAATACTGCTGCTTTAATAGCTTCATAGGATTCTGCCTGCTCTTCTTCCATGCCAGCATACGCTTCAAGTGCCCTTCCAGTCAATAAGGTCACTACTCTGGCAGCCCACTCATCATGCCTCCACCCCCAGGTTTTAGCTATTCTTTCAAACCTAACAAAAAAACTTTCTGCATCCTCACCCTCTTTAAGATCTGGGATTCTGGGTTCTGATACCCTGGGAATTGCAGTTTGACTGACAGTGGAAAACTGCGGAGCATGAGTATATGGCAGATAACCCTGAGTTGGAGTTCCTTGTGGCGGAGGAAGGTTTGTCAACCTGAATATTCTAGGGTCAGGGTTTTGGGCCTGTGGTTTTGGAGGAGAATAATGTTGTCTATCGAATGTCCAGTCTTGCTTCCTGGTGTGCATCTGATCTCTTAACTCATTGATCTGTTCCATCAACATTTCCTCTCTACGTTTGGAATATTACATAAAGTCTCTCATTTCTTTAACAATTCCCTCATCTAGTGGATCTCTGGTCGTACTCACTGTCAAAGTCTTAGGCCGAACCACTGGTTCCATTTCACTTGGCTCAGCTCCACCTTGGGCTTGGGAACTGCCTGATGCATCAGGGAAAACGGCAACAGCTTCTTTTCGGGGTAACTCAAGCTCCAGGCTTCCCCCAGCCTCTTCAACGCTCTCCTGTTGAGTCTGGTTTGTCTGTGCTGCACGGCTTCTTCCTCTTCCCACATTCCTCATCTTGGCTTCCTCTTTTCTCTTCTCACTTCAGCAAGGCGTACCAATCCCACCACTGACACCAATTGTTATGCGGCGAAACAGCAGGCCTGGCTGAATTGCCTTTTTATTCTTTTTTCACCTGGCCTGCTGTTTCGCCGCATAACAGTTGGATTGGATTCTACCCTTGCACAAAATGCGAAGGTTAAGGTAAGCCATTTTTAACTGTAAATAAAAACTTTTTGCCATTTTAGGAGTTAAAACAGCTGCAGTCGGCCACCAGCGTACTTCTGCTGTACTTAACAGTTTAATAGATTGGCAAATAACTTTATGTGTGTGTAAAGCTCAATGGACCTAAACCGTTTGATGTTGATAGTGAGGATGTAATGATAATGGCATTATTGCAATATTAAATATCAAATGTCATCGTCATGTCACAATATGAAAAGAACCACTTCTGTGTCTGACGTTAACACTCCAGCGTGTGATGCCCGATTGAGATTTTTGGTTAAATCTGTTCTTTTTATATACTCGGCCACATGACAAAAGGAAATGTGATTTTTAATCTGAATTGAATTGAATTGAATTGAATACAACTTTATTGTCAAATGTGCTGTACGTATGTATAACATACAGCACAGATGAAATTTCTTCCCCCTCAACATAAAACAAGAGGAGCCGCTTCGGGTGTCCGCGCCGCCATCAAAAGAAAAGTTGACCAAAAAAATGACAAAATAATACAAGACAACACATGAAACACATACAACACAAACACAGACAACATTGTGCAATCTTAACCACTTTCCTGCATACACTTTGTTGTTAGAAACTGAACCACTGTGATGTGACACATAGTGACATTGGCGGGGGGAGACATCATCTCACGCAGTGTTTACGGAAGTGAATATGTTCCTGCTAGTAGAGGCTCTTTTTAACATCTCATCACCAAAGTAGTGAGGCCGGAACAGGCCCAGCTAGAAATGTCTTGGGGATACGATGCAACGCAAAATGGAGACGTCTGCTAAAGATGATGTCACGTCTTTGCAGCGTGTACTAAATGAACCATATGCGTGGCTGAATTATGATTAACACCACATAACTGCTCCCCACTCGTCACCCAGCTGGCCTGGGAACGCCTCGGGATCCCCCGGGGAGAGCTGGAAGAAGTAGCTGGGAGAGGGAAGTCTGGGCTTCCCTGCTAAAGCTGCTGCCCCCACGACCCGGCCCCGGATAAGCGGTAGAAGATGAATGGATGGATGGACCACATAACTCCACTGTCCACTTTTTGTTTAATATTTCGAGTGGGATTAAAGTCAGAAAAAAGTCACACCACATGAAAAAAAAAATCACATACGTGTCGCAATTGAGTTGCAGTGTGAACATATCCTGAGCATACAGAGGAGACCTTTGAGAGGGGGGGAAAAAATGTCTGACTGGTTTATAGATGGATTGTGTGGTATTCACAACTCCCTGCCCTCGGGGTTGTACAGCGGCCAGCTTTCACAAACGCATGCATCTGCACACAGCCATGTTTTTCCTTTGCTCAGTAGAAAGGACAGAGGACTGCACATGTCTGTCTGATGTTCTTTGACGGGCAAGAAAGAATGTACATGCAGTACACAAACTGTAGGTTTTCCCAAGCCTCCTCTGGCCCACCAGAGCCCCCCGATAAAGTGAAAAACCGCAAAGAGGTTTTTAAACTGGAGAAAAACATGGTGATGGGTAGCGTTACACCGGTCATCATCCTGGTTGTCTGGAGGGACGACATAGAATTAGTTTGAGTAATGAGTCATTTTATTAGAAGTTATTCCCACAAATAAAGCTAGACATATCATTTACTTAGATCAAGTTTGGCAAAGGCAGTCGAGCGGTTAGCGCATCAACCTCTCCCCGTGCCTGCGTGGGTTTTCTCCAGGTACTCCGGTTTCCTCCCACATTCCAAAAACATGCATGGCAGGCTCATTGAACACTCAAAATTGTCCCGAGGTGAGTGTGAGCGCGGGTGGTTGTTCGTTTGTGCCCTGCGATTGGCTGGCTCTAGCACCCCCCTTAGCATAAACTTTATTAAAGCAGATCAGAAAATTTATGCATGGATGTGATGGATGGAAGTTTAACAAAAAAGAGAGAAAAGTGGACTGCAAATGTGTTGAATGATTTCAGTCACAATCCAATTTCTTTTTCCTTCCATGAAAGTGTATTTTGCTTTAATTGCTCACTCTTTACATTTAGTGTACATCACACCCAAATGTAATTATTTTGGTTTGATCTTTCAAACCTGATGTGTCCAATTGCTTACAGCTTTTTGTCATCTAGGTATGAAGTTCCCTGTGGATTTCCTGGCAAATGTCAACCAGGCCGAGCTGGAAGCATCAGCACACAACTACCTGAACAACCTCCTTCACAGCAACACAGATTCTGCCGAGCAACTTATCCTCCCCGACTCCACCAAGGTTATACAGCCAGAAATTGCTCACCTCTCTGTTCTGTAATGGAAAATAACAAGTCAAAGTACCATATTCTTTATTTCATTATATTTTGGTTATTCCCGAAGAGAAAATTATTAGGGGTGTAAAGATACACAAAATTGATGGTTTGGTTTGGTACTTCAGTGTCACGGTTTGATTTTTTTTTTTTTACTGTAGTTTGTTCATGTAAAATGTTCTTTTTATTTTTTTCATTTTAAACTTACCCATACCACAAAGTGCTAACAGCTGATGACAAATTGTACATCCATGCTCATTTTCAGACAGAGGATGAAAAACACAGAGTTTCAGAAATGTAAACAAATACCGGTAGGTGAAAAATATGTGAAAAATCCCACAGCAGAACAGCCAATCTATAGAAATCCACTTTCAGTATAATTTCCCTGAATTTCCATGCATTTAACATTTTGACGAGAACATTACTGTGGGATAGTTATTGCAGTATATTATGACACAGTAAAAAGAATTATGCCTACCTGCTCAGTCAGACAACATAACCATTGTTAATAAAAATATGTAATAGATTTTATATGTTAATACTTTTTCATTATATTATTACATTTTATCCATCCATGTTCATCCTCACTAAGCCTATCCCAGCCGTCTTCGGGCAGTATGAATTGGTTGCCAGCCAATCGCATTCACACTCATCACACCTAGGGACAATTTAGAGTGCCCAACGAGCCTGCCATGCATGACCGGAGCAAGGCAAGCAGAACATGCACATATCCTTGTATTTAAAATGGTGGAGATTGACACAAGGACAATTATGGGGGCTGTGATTGTACACAGTGAATTAGTTGTTTTTACTCAAAAATCCTGAATGACAAGCGCTGGCCCTGGGCTGAGCCAACAATGATGTCACCAGTAAGTAGCCTGACAGGCAGCCAAAGTTTATCGAAACCTGGCATTGCAGGGTATGAATGAGAAGAGACTACTAAAAGACACTTGGAAGTGAGGTCTCCAGCAAAGATGTGCATCCTTTGCTTACCTACATGCCCTAGTTCATGTGATTTTTAACACACGAATGAGTATTTTGCGTGGCCTCTATATTTCATGGCCACATTCAAGCATTTTGTGTCCATATTTTATCTATATTGTGGCCACAAATTGAAATATACAAAAAGAAACAATCCCATGTAATGTCCTGAGCTCCATCGATTTTAGTGGATCTATTCTCTGTAGTTGTATTCCTTTTCTTTTCACACACTTGAGAAAATGTTGATGTGACAAGGTGGTCCAGCTCACTTTTACCATACTCTGCATAGTATTGCTTCTCTTCCCTCAATTACTTTGTGGACATATTTTTTCAATACTGATTTAAGTGAGACACTCAACATTGAAGAACCTTCACGAGCACAAAAAAAAAAAAAAAAATCTTAACTGTGTGTTCAATTACATTCCTGATCTCAACTGATTTTATTGAACCATTCTCAGCCCCCTGGCTCCTTATCTTGGGCCAACAGTCTTAAACTGGACAGTGATTTTAAATTTGACCGGCAAATTGGTGCCGTTGTTAAATCCAGCTTTTGTCATCTTCAGCAGCTGGCTAAAGTAAAACCTCTCCTTTCTCATGAGCACTTTGAAACAATCATTCATGACTTTGTCACACCCCGGCTGGATTACTGTATCGCACTTTACTTTGGAGTCAGCCAATCCTCCATTCAGTGTCTTCAGTTGGAATGCTGCCAGAATGCTGCTGCTCACCTTTAGACTGGTACTAGTAAGAGGGAGCACATCACTCCTACTGTAACATTGACTCCCTATACATTTTAGAGTTTTTTTAAGATCCTTTTATATGTTTTCAGATCTTTAAATGGCCTCGCCGCCTTACCTCTTTGAGCTCCTTCACCCCTACGCACCTCAGGTCTGCGGACCAGACATTATTAGAGCGGAGGCTCCGAGGGGATCACGCCCTCTCCCTCTCTTTGGAATGACCTCCCACTGAATGTTCAGCAAGCCCCCTCGCTGCCCATCCTTAAAACTCGTCTTAAAACTCAACATTTTTGTCTAAAAGTCAGTCCACAAACCATCTGAATATTACTAATTGACACCATGATGCCACAAGATGGTGCCAAAGTAATACTTTCACAGCTTTGGCCTTGGCACAAAATCAGAGAATAGGTCTTTTTTCTTTCAAGGAATACGAGCATAGGTTCCCAGAAAAAAAAAAATGAGTAGATCAAATATACATGGGTTCACTGTAAAGTTCCTGCATGGAGTCTCGTTCGATTGTGGTCATCATGTCGGGGAATGGTTTGTATATTTATGACATATTAATAACAAACTACCGTAAGTTCTGTGCTCTCCCCACTGTCTTCAGGTCAGTGTAGACATTTCCAGGGTAGGCTATGTTCCTCTGTATGGTTCCGGTGACAAAAAGAGGATGCTGGCCCTCTTTTCCCCTGCCGACCCGCTCACTGCTGTGGCTCTGTACCTGTTGGACCAGTGGTGGACTGTGGACGATATTCTCAAGACATCTGCTCTTGCCCGAGATGGAGTTGTTGAGGTAAAAGCAAACTGTCAGCCGTTTGTGTAAACACCAGCAGGTGGCTAGCATCCATCATATGTGTGTATATAAGATCACAGCACAAGATTCAGTGAGTGCAGCCTCCTGTGTGTTTGTGGATCTTAGGGAACGCAAACAAACAAAAAAACTGTTTGTGTACTTTTGATATTAAGTCGGCGATGAGAGGTTGAAATCTTTCTTGGCTGATAGTGTCTAACCAGGCATCCTGGTTTGCCCTTACTTTTTTCGTGATCATATAATCTGCTTCTTATTTGACCAGAAAGACACAATCAAGTTACCTCTTATCGCTGTGTTCTCGGCAGGACCTGCCGCCCTTGTAATATGTTTGGCAACGGCATCCGGCCTGCGTCCTCTCTTCTTTTATATCCCCTGTTCCATTGTAAGGGTTCTACCGTAAAACAACCTGGTTCTGCCCCCCTCGTTTACATTACACCTTTGTAGCCGTGAGGTCACAATGGAAGCATTCCTCAGAATCTCTTCCAACCTGCTTCGAGAACGCAAGCCGAGGAGGGTTGTGATTGTGACTGTCATCTAATTCAGCGGTCCCAACCCCCGGGCCGCGGACCGGTATCGGTCCGTGGGTCATTTGTGCCAGGCCGCACAGAAAGGTTCAATAACTTGCATTACTTGCGTTTTATTCATTTTGGAATCTGAAGGATGTTTTAATTTGAAAAATTACCGGATTCTCTGTTACATCCGTCTACTGTATGTCACTCTTGACGCAGGTCAAGGCGCGCTTCTTGGTCATGTGATAGGTTACCGCTAAAATGAAACCCAGGAGCTAGCAAAATGAGTTAAAAAAAAAAGGTGTTGGAAAGTTTTTTTGGTGGGGAAAGGTAAAAGGTGCAGCCAGGAGACAAAAGAGGAGCCTCTGACTCTCAAGAAAAAGAAGGCTACATTTAATAGACAGTATCAGGAATCTTACCTAAAATACGGATTTATCTCAACGGGAGATTCCCACGCACTAAGGTTGTATTTTTTATGCATTTTTTATGTTAACATAGCGACCAGAGAGTGTTGCAACCTGATAAGACGATCCTCGTCTAATCATTCGTGTTTATTAGGTTTAGAATATACAACAGTTTTCATGTAGGTCATATCATATTATTTAGTTGTATTTATAAAGAAACACCCCCATCTCTCAGTCAATTAGATCAGCGGTGACCAACCTTTTTTGCCCCCACGGAATGGTTTCCCTGACATGAAACCATTCCGTGGGGCAAAAAAGGTTGGGGACCGCTGATCTAATTGACTGAGAGATGGGGGTGTTTCTTTAAATGCAACAAGTAATTCTACTGCAAACGCCCCTTTCCTGGTGTTAAGCCAGCGAGACAGAGCCTCCTGCCGCCAAGTCATAAAAATATATTTTTTTATATACAAAGGTCATTCAATAAATAAGGTGAATTTTTCTGTATCAGGACTTCTACAGATACAGACAGAAGCTTACTTTTTTTTTTAAAACATTGTCTCCCAGCACTGTCACACCCTTTCCCATAGGTGCACCAGCTTCCGTATCCTCTCAGTGTAAAACTCTTTGGACTGATGTCTCGGCCAGTCGCTCACAACATTTTTTACTTCGTCACTTTCAAACTTCGTGTCAACAACTGTGAACTGCTGAGGCATGTCAGGAAAGACATAAAGAACAAACACAGGGGTCATCATTCAGAAGGAGTCCTCTTGTATCATGACAACGCAAGGCCTCACACAGAACCTGTAATAGAAAAATGCCATATGATGGAGAAGACATAGTTGAAGCGCTAGTAATGGGCATTGTCTGCCATCTAGTGGTGAACGGTGTTAGTACAACTTAAAACTAGTCAGGCTCTGTAGAGGAAACATTTTACAATTTTCGGTAATAATCTACTCTGAGTCCTATAAATTTGATGATTCTGTGTGTCCTCTAGGTGGAGACCGTTGGAGAGAGAATAGTGTTATATGTTTTGAATCGGGTGATCTACAGAGTAAGGGAGATGAACTCTGAAGAGGAACTTCCCTTCCTCTGCCATGGGGAGAAGGATTATGCAAAGATTTGCTGGAGAAATGGAGAGGCTGTTGGCTTCTACTCAGTCAAACCCTCAGGTGACCTTCATTATGTTGTGAATGTACTTTTCTTTGACAATGATTGTCGTTCACCAAAGTCCTATTTAAAAAAATTAAAAAAATGACCCAATAATTTGTTCCAGCGTCCAACTATTGTCATCATAAAAGTTTACTATGAATACAATTTCTTAACGTTCTTGTTGTACAAGTCTGAAAAAACAAAACATAACAACAAATGTTTGACATATCCAAGTCAAACATTTTCATGCATATTTACATTTTGCTTCCCTTTTAGGAACCTTACATAATTATGTTTCAACAAGAAGATATCAACTTCCTGTCATGGACTCTCTGTTTGTGAGAAAATGTCATCGGGGTAATGGCTTCGGTCTACGCATGCTGGAGGACTTTGTGCTAAGTTTTCAAGATAGCTGTGTGGGATTGAGGTATCCGCTCACCAAAGCCATGTACAAAAGTATGTATGTCTTTCATATACAATTTTTTTTAGGTTATATAGATGAGGGAGGGAAGGGCAATTTAAATGATCGAGGGGACCACCATTTTTCATCAGCGCGACTGAGATGCTATGCAAGACTGCGCACTGCCTAATCAAATGTATGACAAACCCCATATTTAATAAGAGCCAAATATGTGCAGAGATCTGCTTTCATTATTGAACCAATGTCCAGCCATTTTCGCATTAAATCCCTGACTTTAGTTAGGATGATGACAACTCCTCTCCTCCAGCACTTTCCAGGATGGCAAATACGCCCAATTCTTGATTGACAAACTCGTCCACAAGAACTACAGACATAAAGGGCATTGATGGATAGGGCACAGCACACACATTCACCTTCTGTCGCTCTTTCCGGGCATCCACTGCTGTGTTCAGCTGGGCCTCCCCCGTCTCACAGGGCATGTAAGCAATTTGTCCTCCAAGCAGCTCACCAGTCAGATCTGAAAACCCTGAGAACGATCCTGATCATTTGAATTAGGTGTGTTGGAGGAGGAAGACATTTAAAACATGCTGGATAGGGGTCCTCGAGGACCGAGGTTGGACACCCATTCCTTATAGAAACATACTTTACCATATACTGTAACTCGCACTTTGACAATATACTTGGTAGACAGCTGGAGTGACGTGGATGTTTGATGCTTTGCCTGCTCCTGGCTTCTAACACGATACAAGAGATGATATTTATGGAGCCCCAGTCATGACATGTGGAGTTTTTTTCATGGGGGTGGGGGGCAAACAATATATAATATACACAGAAAATACTACAGTAATCCCTCGTTTATCGCGGTTAATAGGGACCGAAACCACCCGCGATAGACGAAAATCCGCGAAGTAGCGAACCTCCCCGTATAGGTATACAGTATGTACATGTGTATGAGTATAAATGTTATGTTTCGGTCTGGTTCCGTTTGGTTTTGATTCCTCATGTGCCGCTTTTTCGCCACTTGTTCTCGTTATCAGTTTTCCCTTGTGTGCAACCAATTAGCTCCCTCAACCCTTTGTGTCTTGTCCAGGTGTTTCTCATTGTCTCGTCACTTTGCTTGTGAGTTCTGTCAGTCTTTGTTGGGTCATTGTGAGCTGTGAGCATGTGAGCATATGTGTGCTCCTGTCATGTTTTGTTTACTGTTATTGTTTTGTTTAATACTTTGCTTCCTCGTGATTTCCAGGCATTTTTTGAGTACTTTGACTTAGTGTTTTTTCCATTGTACTCCTGTGTGTATTTTCTGTTAAATACAGTCAGTCAATCCCCCCTGCCTCCCTGCTTTTTGGGGTCCTCCCAACAACTACCACATTGCAAAACGTGACAATAAATAATATTTATAAGGCCAAAATGTATATGGTATACATGCATGTTTGTAGTAATTAACATTACTTAATGCTATATACTAATATATTTAAACATGTATAAGTTAGGTTAGTGTATGAATAACGTAGTACTGTATATGTTACTCTATGTGACTTGCTGTTGTTTTGCTGACTTTCACTGCCTCTCGCGGACCTTTTGTGAACTTTTTGCGGCATTTTCGCTTTAAAAAAACCAAATTCTGAATATGTTTGAAAAAAATCCGCGATGCACCAAGGCCGCGATAAACGAATAGCGAGGGATCACTGTAATTTGTAACCACAAAATACTGTTTTGTTACCACGAAATAAGTATGACGTGCGCACGAAATACAAATTTGTGGACACAAAGTAGCTGTGGCTCCAGACTGAACAGTGAGGTAAGCGAAGTGAGAACGCCTTATAAATGGTAAGGTCAAGATGGAGGCTTAAGACAATTGACAGACAACAACAAAATATGACAGGATTTTCTTTTAGAGTGGTGTTAAGAAACAAAGACATTCTTAAAATCCCATCATTGTATGCTTATAGCTGAGGACAGAATAAGAAAAGACCCTTTTCAAACCAAGGCCTTCTCTGCAGGCGCAAACACTATCAGAAACACCGACCTATATTTACAACAGATGAATTGGAAATCATTTCTGTATGTCTTGGCCGCGTGGCTTCCATTTGTCTGTGGCTTTATTTAAAAAAAATTTTTTTTTTTGGTCCAATCGGATTTCAGCTTCAATGTGTTGCAATGCACATATTATTTTGTCCATTACATTCAGGACCTCGAGTGCAGGCATGAACCACATACACCTACCACTGAAATTGCTGGTTCTTCTTTTAGATTGTAGATTCACTGGCTTTTATGATGCTATTACAACCCAACCAACACGGCTTTGTAGAGTGGCTGGTTTTCCAGATTGTGTTCCAGATTAGATTTTTCTTTTTTGGGGGGTGGGGGTAACTACTTAGAATCCTTAAACCCGATTGTATAGATGCATATCTTAAAAAGCTTCAACTGTAACCTTTCTTTACAGCAACCTTCATTTTCATTTACATATATATCACGACATCAGCTTCTCACATGTAGCAATCAGGCCTAACAGTTGTACAATCTTAACACATCGTGTTTAAGAAAATAACATTAACATGGGCAAAAACACATCATATATATAATATATATGTAACAGTTACTGAGTAAATATGAATAGCATTTTTCTAACTACATGTCATAGTAAAGCATCAATTACATGAATCAAGTCATCGTAATGCATTGTCAAGGAACATAATACTTCTACTGCAAGCCAGATGACAACAGATCAGATCATGTGAATGTGGTGCAATCATCATGACAACAGCCATATCACTTTTGTATAATCCATAGCATAACAAATCTTTTATGTTTTTCCAATATCGGCAAGTCATCACATGCCTTTATGGATGATTTATAAACTGTGGTCCCGCTTTAACTTGGGTTTGTCGCACTCCAGCATTCAAATTGGAAATCACAATTTAAATCCATTCTAAATTCAAATTGGAGGAACTACCTATTCCTGGGAGTTAACCCATTAAATGATGAATTTATTTCATAATAAAGCCATCGCATGAACATCACTTCATCTTGACATGGTGCTCCAGTTACATCATTTATACATTTTCTATCATCCACACCTCACTCATGGGCCAAAACTCGTCACCCCTTCCTTGGGTTAAGTACCAGGAACCTTTACAAGGTCCTCCTCCGCCAGGGCCCCCTCAAGGGGTTCTGGAGACGGTAAGGGAAGCCCTGCAATAGCACCCAGCACGAGGTCCAGCACCTCAGCCCCGGCCGGAGAGTGGCTCACCCGAAGTCTGGCGGATGCGGAGACGAAGATGCAGGTGGAGGTGAGATGGGCGAGTATGCAGGCGGTGAAACTTCCTCCACACCTCACTCATGGGCCCTTAGGCCTCAACACAACTCCTAAATCTACAAGAGTGATTAAATTATGCTATGGGTTTTACATAAGTGTCTTCAATTCTTCTACTATTCATTTGGCTTTTGTGTACTGTGATTCTCCTTCAAAGGAATCAAAATTAACCTACCGGTAATAAAGCCGAGCATCAAACCAACTTACGGCATACCTGTATTTACTTCTCTGCCGTATGTTAACAACATGAATCGATAATTTTAGGGTCAGTCCATAGTGAAAAGGGTTGCTTCTATATTTGTTGTATTGAAAATAAAATGTAATGCGTCTTTGATTTGTTTGTTTTTTCTGAGCTATACAGTACTATACCTCGATAATACTAATAATTTATTTCAATTCACATTGATAATGTGTTGTCACTTTTCTTCGCAGTGTGTGAGAAGTACCTGTGTCAGTACCCTGGAGACACAGACCTACTTTTGGAGGTGGAGGGTGTGGGTGGACCAAACCAGACGTTCAATATTAGCAAGAGAGTTCAGACCATAGATTTGAGGGGTAAGAACTAACAGCATACACAGGTCAGATGTACAGTAGTAAAAATATTCTGTTCAGGTGCTTTTCATCGCTAATTGTTTGTCTGCAATAATACCACAGGAACCATCCTCCAACCCATTTTATCAAAACCTTCCCACCAATCCTGCCAGCCTTGACACTCCACCCTACCATTCATAATTGCACATTGTTAACATTCAATAACAAAGGCAAACAAAGTACACAGGCACGTTTCCACCAATAAGAAGTTTGAAGGATTCCAGTCTGGTTTCCATCCAATGTACAGTGGTGCCTTGAGATACAAGTAACATTTGTTCCATTACCATGCTCTTAACTCATTGGAATTTAAAATCATCTTTTATTTTATTTTTTTACCTGCCCCGTTTGGCTGAATGGTCATGCAGAATGAAGAATCGGTATCCTTTTTATCCCAGAACAGTTATTCCGTGCAAGTGTTTTTTTTTTATCCTGCCACCATGGCAGTTCATATATATATCTATATATTCATTCATTCATTCATTTTCCGAACCGCTTCATACTAGAGCCTATAGCAGTCTTCGGGCATAGGCGGGGGACACCCTAATTGGTTGCCAGCCAATCGCATCCACGCTCACACTATAGGGACAATTTAGAGTGATCAATCAGCCTATATAATGTGGGCGGATGCAAACTCCACACAGGGAGGCCGGAGCTGGGATCGAACCCGGTACCTCTGCACTGTGAAGGACGTGCTAACCACTGGGCTAATATCTATATAGATATAGATATATAGATATCTATATATATATTGAAGTCTGCAGTGGGAAAGAAAGGGTTTAAGAGGGGAGTTACAGAATAGAAGAGATAATAGAGAGAAAATAAAAGGGTAACATGATCTGTTCTTCGGCGTCTCTTGTCGGTATTCACTTCCATGGTTATTTAGACGACATACAGCTCTACATCTCCTCTAAACCTGACGAGTCCCTTCTTCATTCTCCCTCTTTGTAAATACACAATCAAAATAACTGTTTTCAGATTTAAAAACGAATCTTCTGCTTATTGATTTATAATCTGTCTTCGCCAATTCAAACAGTTATTCACTCGCGATTGGCAGCTTTATTGCCACCCCCCAAGTTAAGTGTCTGGGTGTCATCCTCAACAGCATACATACCAACATACCAATGAAATTACATGGTCAAAACGTAACAATAACCACCGCCCACAAATAGCCGACCATCTTTGAGAAAGCCCTGGCCCCATCTCACCTTGGTTACTATAATTCCTCTATGGTGTATGCTCTGCTCTTCTTCCTCCATGCTCCTCACTTTACTTAAGAATAATAAGAATAAGAATAAGAAAACCTTTATTTGTCCCGCACTGGGGAAATTTGCAATCTTCAGCAGCAGAATTGGAGGGGGAAGGGGGGTGGGGTAAAAAGAAAAACAAAGTATTGCATGCACAAATAAATGTTCCAGAACAAAATAGAGCTGTACACAGTACAGAATGCAAGATAAAAAATACAAAATACAAAATATAAGGTGGCTGTGCTATTTACAATGTATGGATGGGTTGAGTCCGGGTTTTTTTGTTGTTTTTTTTTTCTTTCATGTGTGTTTATTGAGCAGCCTGACAGCAGTCGGTAAGAATGAGCGGCGATATCGCTCCTTCTTGCAGCGCGGGTGTAGTAGTCTCTGGCTGAAGGAGCTGCCCAGTGCTGTCAGGGTGGGCTGGAGGGGGTGGGAGGGACTGTCCATCATAGCTTTTAGTTTTGATAGCATCCTCCTGCTGCCCACCTCCTCCACAGTGTCCAGGGAGCAGCCCAGGACAGAACTGGCCCTCCTGACCAGTCGCTCCAGTCTGTTTCTGTCCCGGGCCGAGATGCTGCCTGACCAGCAGACAATGCCATAATGGATGGCCGAGGCCACCACAGAGTCATAGAAGGTCTTAAGGAGAGACCCCTGAACCCCAAAAGACCTTAGTTTCCTGAGTAGGAAGAGGCGGCTCTGTCCCTTCCTGATCAGGGCGTCTGAGTTGGTTGACCAGTCAAGTTTATTGCTGAGATGAACACCCAGGTACTTGTAGGAGGTCACCCTCTCTATGTCCGTACCCTTGATGTTCATCGGTGCAGGTGATGACTGTTTCGTGCAGAAATCCACCACCAGCTCCTTAGTTTTTCCAGGATTGATCTGGAGGTGATTCTGCTGGCACCAGTCCACGAAGTCCCCCGTCAGTCTCTTGTACTCCCGATCATCTCCCTCTGTAATGAGGCCGACAATCGCAGAGTCGTCAGAGAACTTTGAGCAGGTTGTGGCAGGTTGAAGTGGTGTATCTGAAGTCCGAGGTGTAGAGGGTGAACAGGAATGGAGCCAGGACAGTCCCCTGCGGCGCCCCAGTGCTGCAGAGAAGCCTGTCCGACTCACAGCCCTGTGCCCTCACATACTGTGGTCGGTTTGTGAGGTAATCCGTAATCCATGATGTGAGGTGGTGCTCCACTCCGGCGTGCTGCAGCTACTCTTTCATGTCCAAAGTTTCAGCTACGCAGCGCCTCAGCTCCTCATCTCTGAAACCGTTTTTTCACAATCCCTTCCGTGATAATAACTCTTTCACACCACACTTTTACTCTCTTTCAACGTGCATAAGCCATTCATTACGAACAAATTTTTATTTCTAATTGCTCTTGTATTCATCAGCCTGCAAAGTGAACTTGAGTGCCAGTATGTCCATTTCTTTATTTGTTAGCATTCTTCAATGCTTACAAATAAAGTGTATTCTTGTTCTTTATTGATTATTTATTTACCGACTGGTGTTTTTTATTTTTTGCTATTATTACCACTATTTTATGTATTATGTCAACATTTGTGTTGTCTGTTTCTCAGCGGTATCAACAGATTTATTACTTACTGCGACACCACAAGAGGTCCCGAGAGAGACAAAAAAGGAAGTGGCCAACGAGGCAATTGCCACAGAGCAGACAAAAAAAGCCGAATCTATGGCATATAAAGTTGAAACTGTGGTATGTTTCTTTTGTATTGTATTCCTGTTTGTGGTTCAGTAAGAAAGAGACCTATGATTTATACTCGGAAAAACATTTTTGAGTTGCAGGAAGAAGTGTTGGTGTCTAGCTCTACTAGAGGTAAACATTTCATTATTTTTCTTGAGTTAAAATGCTTCCACATGTTGTGCAAATGTTAATGTGTTGAACTAATGTTTATTTGAACTAATGTAATGATCTACACAGACACTAGTGACAAGCCTGTTGCAACTCTGACTACAAGCAGTGGCCAAAAGCAAGCAAAGACAGCTGATAAGATTGCAGAAAGCCAACCTAAAAAAGTTGTCAGGTAACCACACACTGCTTGACAAACTACATGTTAAAGCATTTCGTCGGTGCCATTTGGTCAAGTGGTGGCACACACAACTGAGGTTCATACAGATTGCATAGATTTCATTTGCAGTCAGTGTGTTCTTCAACTGTCACAACGGGCTCTATTTTCGTGGCCAGCTGGCATGTTTAGACGACTTTCAGCCACTAAACTGTCAGATCTGCTGTGCGCATATCAAAGGAAACACCCTTGGTAACACCAGAATGCCCACCGTGGCATACAGTGGTCTGTCAAATTTCCAAACAGGCTAAATGAGTCCTGCACTGGCAAATGCGTCAATTTTTTATATACATTTGACCGCAGCTATACCATCAATGGATAAGTAGCCCCGTGTGATTAACTGGTCATCAGAAAGAAATTTAATGTTTCAATCTTAAAAGTAATGCTCTCGTGTCTATTAGAGTTGAACCAGAAACCCCGGAGGAACGTGTTTCTAGGAAAGAGAGGACTCCTCCTTTCTCTGATTTGGCGGTGACTGAGGTATGTGTGTAGTTAAAAACGTCAAAGTTTTGGGGTTTAAAAAAAATAATTACTATTAATTCATACCAACCATGACATAACTGTGAGTCCTTATGTTTTAGGAAATATTTAGTACCCTTCCTGAAGAAAAGAGAAAAGATTACGTTGGCATTGCAGATGTAGAATTAGTGGAGGTAACCACTACTTTAACTCCACAAGAACCTGAGGATGCACCAGCACATGCTGCAGAGTATCAAGACACAGAGACTGCGATGGATACTTGCTGTGATTCTCAAATGAGAATCGAAAATGTGTCCGAAATGGAAGGATTTGAAGAGGAGTCTCAGCAAGAGGACACAGCCGGAGAAGAATTGCATATGACTATTAATGAAACATTTGAGAGAGAAGAGAATTGTCTTTCTGAGGGATATGATGAAGAGCAACACGAGTCAACAGTTTTGCCTTTGAGAGGAAGATGCAAGGGCGCTCTTGAAGAAATGAACCCATGTGGTCAAGTAAAACCTGACAAGATGATTAATGAAACAGAAGTAGAAAGACCAGTAGAGGAACTGAGTTCTCTGGGAAAAGCTGATGCTCTAAAGGCAGGGAAGGAAGAAATTACATCAATGCCTGACGTAAACCTGGAAGAGAGGCGGGAAGAACAGGAAGATGAAAACAGTAAAGGAATGGCAGAGGCTGGAACTGTGTCAAGAGATTTTGGGAAAGATGCAGATAATTTGACGCTAGATCTTAACACAGTGGCTGTTGCTGAAGAAACAGGCAAGGCAGGTGAAGACCAGACTGTCGCATCGAAAACAGAATCATCTCAGAAAGAAGGCACTGAACTTCCCAAGCTCCAGAAAGCCACAGTGATCCTTATGAATTTCAAAACAACACATCATCAACTTTGTGCGAAAAAAGTGGAAAAAACAACAGCCTCTGGAGAGTGTGCTGGATTACAAAAGGAGGAGACGGTGGAAGCAAGAGAGGAAAAGGATGAGTCCAGTTCGGTTGGGGAGGAACACAAGCCGGAAAAGCCCGAAACAGATTCAGAGGAAAACAGGACACGAGAATCAATCGGTCAAGTTTTTACAACTTCAGAAACAGACACTGTCAAACTAAAAGACAATATTGCCGAAAATCCAAATGAGGAAAATGTCGATGAAATGGAAGAAGTGCCAGTCATTGAAAAAAGAGTTCTTAGGAGTGGTAGGAAGAAGGTTGAAACGAGCTGCAAGCCAACAAGCAGAAGCAAAAAACATCAGGCAGAAGACAAATGTGATATTCCTGTAAAGGAATCCAATCGATCACGTGGCATTATGATGGAAGAAGAGTCTACGGCTTTAACAAAAGACACAGAGCTGGGCAACCAAGCTGCAATTTCAGAGGCGTCCGTAAATATAACGAAAGCCATCACAATGGAAGACAATTCAGCGAGTATGATGGCGGATTCAAACGTTGTCGTCCAAGCAAAGAATCCCGTCCCCCCACTTGAGGAGGAAACAGAACTTACTGCAGCAGAACACCACAGTGTAGAAATGGTGTCAAAGATACAGGATCTGCAAGCCGTTGATGTGGTTTTAGTAGACGACAGAGTCCAAGATCAAACTTCTGCTGAAAATGGAGATGAGAACGAGGAGCAGAACAAGGGAACCACAGCAGAGAAAAATGTTACTAATTCACCTGTGGGTGTGGAAAATGAGCAGGAAGACCCGGTTATGGAAGAGTGCACAAAGGGAACACAAGTTCAAGTGATAGGTCACGAGGGAAAAGCTGAAGAAACAAATGCATTTAATCAACAGATATATGATCAGAAAGGGAGCCTTGAGGAGAAGGATGTTGATCTCCAAATGGAAACCACAGAACTAAAAACAGACATTGAGAAAGAAAACACTGTGTTGAAAGACTGTGTTGTGGAACAAGAGAAAGTTCAACAAGGACAAAAAGGGAAATGTGAGGCAAGTGAACCGGAGGTTGCAGCCAGAGACACTCCTGCGATGGGGAGCACCTCCAATGATCCTGCGCAAGAATCCATGACAACACAAGGCGCAGTAGAAGAGCATCAACAGACCCAACGTGCATTTGCCAACATTGAATCAGGGGACAGCGTGCAAGTGAAAAAGGTGGAAGAATTTACAACTATGGTTGATCAAAGTACCGAAGCGAAGAGCTCCGTGGAAAAGAAGGCAGATCTTGGTAAACCAGAAGAAGAAAGGGTTCAGAGTAAAGGAAAGAAGTCTGTTTCTGCTAGCAAGCAACGTAAATCCAAAAGAAGCGGCAGGTGGCGTAAGTCAGAAGGAGAAGAAGAAGAAACTGCTGCACTTGAAGAAATGCAGGTTGAGCAAATAGGAGAGCTACTGAAAGAAGCTGAGGACCAAGTTGTTAGTGGGGGGATCGCTGAAAGGCACGAGGAAGAAGATATGACTCAGAGGGAAGAATACACCGAGCCAAAAGGTCAGATGGAAAAAGAAGAATCGAAGCCACATCCCGAGATACGGGAAGATGCGTCTATTGCACGGATAGATCAAACCGATGAAAGGATAACCGCTTCAGATGAGGAAAAGGTTGCTGATCCCACAGTAGAAACAAGAGTCCTGAGGAAAAGAAAAAAGTCTGCTTCCATCACCACGCTGCCAAGATCCAAAAGAGTCTGCACAAACTCTCAAAGAGAGAAACCAAAGATTTAGAAGTTATCAGGCTATCAATGGAAGACCAGGGGTGTGAGGAGAAAAAAGAGAACCAAAGGAAAAAATAAGAGTAAACTCCAGGCTCAGAAATTGTACATACTGTCATTGATGAAGACTGAATTCTTGGAGATATACAGTTAGAAACTCCAGTAACATCAGGAGTGCTCAGGAGCAAAATAAAGCGAATGCAAAGATCAGAAACAAGCAAAGACCTCATGGAAGCTGACATCACACCTCTGGATCATGAAACCAAAACGCTCATTCTGTTCACTGATGATACACCTGAAAACTGAGATGGAATCACAAAAGAAGAGCTTCTTACCAGCGTAAAGTTCGAGACCAGACTGAGGGAACATCTAAAATGATTGATGACAGCCTTATTGATCAGGCAACTGAAGAAATATAAGACAAAGCACAAACAAAATACTTAAAAAAGAGACCAAAGGTGGATCATGATGAGATGGAGAAAGATGAAAAGACTGACAAGAAAAAAACAATCATGGGCGATAGATAGTGACTTAGACTAGATGCACACAGATGTTACATGACCAATATTTCAGTTTTTTTTTTTTTTTTAATCCCCATTTAATATTTTTACCTTGTCTGTTTTAATTGTGCATTTGGGTTCGGGTTCATGATTTTGGTTTTAGAGCCCCAAATTATATTACTGTGGAAATAATGTAGTTGTAAGAAATAATTGTTATTTGTATACTGTACCCCAAAATAATTCTCCAACTTACTTTTGGGCCACAGTGATGAATCAAACTCAAGAGCAGTATATGCTGTATATTTGCTATTCAACAAAGACAACAAAAGAAGTCAAATAAGCCATGCCAGTAAATGTGCACAAATGTATCAGTGTTGCTGTTAAAGTCTTGCAGAAATTTTTGTATAAGCATGAGTGCTGTCACAATATGGGAGCTCTTCTGCTGAAGTACTGATTTAAAAGGCCTAAAGTAACCCACCAAAAAGTTACCATTACATCTGATGTGGTCTCAGCTATGGAATTAAAAATCTAAACAACTCAGCATTTTGGTTGTGAATAGAGCGTGTATGTTTATTCAGTCAATTGTTTTAAAAGGGTAAAAGCGACAAAATAAGAGTAATATTTGCAGGCCCGTCTGAATTAATGTTATTTTCTCATAATCCAAGATGCATTGGGGGGTTTTCTGAAATAAAATGTACTGTCTTCTTTCTTTCTCGGGTCACTACGTATCATCAGATGGTTCCAGTCCATTGTTGGATGCATTGTCTGTCTGTATTGCACTAATTTGCAGGATTTTTAGCTATATGACTGCCCTGCGATTGGTTGGCAACCAATTCAGGGTGTCCCCTGCCTACTGCCCGAAGACTGCTGGGATAGGCTCCAGCTAGTGAGGATGAAGCGACTATATGACGTATATTTGTGTAACCTTGGCCTGAGCGACCTTAATCTACCTGTGTCACATGTGATTGAAATGATCAGCGTCCTCTCGGGCATGGGGACACATGCACACTCTGACAAAGCATCAGATTGTTTCTTCTGTGTTTTGTTTCACTGGCAGTGTCTGCCACAATTTCCAGTTTCCGATTTATTTTTTTCCCCAGACACATTTGCATTGTTCAGCAATGAGTTCAGTTGGGATGATTTTCTATCATCTTCATCAATTTTCTGTGTCCTATTATTATGTGTTGCGATTATTATGACGAGATGGAAGTTGAGATTTGAGTGACATTCTGACAGAAGTGTTTACGACTGTGAAGCCATTGCAGACCTGATGTGAAAGAAAAAAAAGAAAAACATTTCTGTTTTTGGTCAGACTGTAAAATAAAGATTCCATAAGACCTTTTCACTTTGCTGTCGTTTTAATTGTGGAAGTTAGAAGTGCCAAATTTGAATGACTACCGTTTTGTACACATAACGGTTCAATACTTGCAATTTTACATCTTCTAGAACACCAAATATTTCCACACGTGGACAGAAGATACAAGAAAAAAAACATTTGTTATTTGAATAGTTCTCTATGTGACTGCGTGGGTTTTATCCGGGTACCCCGGTTTCCTCCCACATTCCAAAAACATGTATGGCAGGCTGATTGAGTCCTCTAAATTGTCCGTAGGCGTGAGTGCGGATGGTTGTTCGTCTCTCTGTGCCCTGCGATTGGCTGCCAACCAGTTCAGGGTGTCCCCTGCCTACTGCCCAAAGACACCTGGAATAGGCTCCAGGACGCCCCACAACCCTTGTGAGGATAAAGTGGTTCAGAAAATGGAGGGATGGATGGATGTTATTTGAATATGAGCCTAGACAAGCTGGCATCCAGTCCAGTCACAAAAGTAAAAATCTATCAAATAATGAAGCCAACTAACCATCTTGTGCCTGCTTCAAGAACAATGGTCAAACTAGTTACTAGCAAGTTATAATGAAGCTAACTATACTTACTAATTTTATTGACAATAACTAGTTTCTTGCAACTAGCTAAAATGAAATTGAAGCAAAGTTGTCCTTGTAAGTTTGAACAAAGTAGCAATTAGCAAGATACCATAGTTATAATAAAACTAACTTGTTAATAACTAGCTTGTTATTTGTTATGTTGAAAAAAGTTATACAAACCATCCGTTATCTGATCTGCCTATCCTCACAGGGGTATCTCGTGCTGGAGCCGATCCCAGCTGTCTTTTGGCAGCAGGCGGGGCAATCCCTGAACTGGTTGCCAGCCAATCGCAGGGCATACAGAGACAAGCAAGCATCCATGCTCACACTCACACCTCGGGACAATTTAGAGTGTCCAGTCAACCTACCATGTGGGAGGAAATCAGAGTACCCAGAGAAAACCCACACGGGCACGGGGAGAACATGCAAACTCCACACAGGAGGCCGGACCCGGAATCAGAAACCTGCACCTCTGCACTGGGTGGCAGGCGCGGTAACCAGCCACCCACCATGCTGCGTCATACTAAGCTCAAAGTGTTAACCTGTCATCTTTGACCACATCACCAGCCACCTTTCTTATTTTAAGAGTGCACTTTTGTGTTTTGGTGTGCCAGTGATGGCATGTCTCGATATTGCTGATTAATGAATGGGTATTTGTTCAATTGTATTCAATCTCATTTCAAACGAGGTGTCATCTGAATGTAATTCACATTGGCAATTTTGCTCTTCTGATTAAGTAGCTATACTTTAGTGAACACAACCAGCAACAAGTTGGAGCTGTAAAATTACATTGCCATCACAGAAATATGGTACCTATCTCTCAGTGTTATTTCTGAGTTCATTCAACTTTGCAAAGTAGGAAATGCTCATTGTATGCCATTGTGTCACCATTGCCATTTGATCGTGCAATCACATGATGGCATTCGTCATTTGATTGTTGAACCAAACTTTATTTTTGTTTGACAGCATTGACAACAGCAGAAACACCAAAAATATTGTGTATTTGTTGGTATACAAGGATTTGTGAATAACTGCAGTCAAATATACACAGCATCCTTTCTTCAGAAGTCCTCTGTGGGAAAAATGCAAACTTGCAAAAGAATCCCATCTGTTGGATTCAATGCTTATTAATTCTGTTGCTTGAGGGTGTAGGTATAATGGAGGGTGCCCCCTTGCGTCAGGAAGCAGTCGTGCTCGTGGGTTCCAGGTCGGATCTGTCTCTGGCAGACTCCCAGCTGGTCATCAAAGACCAAATCCTTGTCATAAACCTCAAGCCTCAAGACGTCACGCTCCTGGGCGATGAAATAGGAGAACTCCTCCTCCCACCAAGGGTTAACAGTGTCCTTCCGGACCACTGTTTTGCCCAGAGTGGCGGAGCCACAAAACACCTTGACGTAGCCATCTGTGATCCCCAAAATGCCAGAGGGGAGGCCACTGGCACGCAAGTTAAACACCTTGAGCTGGGCCTGCGTCACAGGCAGAGCACATAGCACCAGAAGAAGGAGGGACAGACTTGAGGCCATGGCTGTGAAGGTGAATGGAGAATCGCATATTAGTGGTAGAAAGGAGAGGAGGAGTAAATGAATGTTTCCTTTTTAGAATGATGACTGTTATGATTATAATTGAATGTGTAAAAAGCATGACATTAAGATTTCAAGAAGATACTCTTTTGCATGTACATCAACTAGAACTTATCTCGCACAATGACTGAAAATTAAATTGTGTTTGGTTACCAGCACTCATCTCCAGAAATTAGTACACCTTTGAAAAGTAAGCCTATTAAGTTTCTCAATAATCAGAACATCAATCTTCCAAATCACACTGATGGTTCAATTTAATCCTCAACTCATTGTGTAAATTATAAATATTTAATTTGAGATTTTGATTTCCCCAATTTACCATTTATTAAAAATCCAGATACATCCATCCATCCATTTTCTGATCCGCTTTATCCTCACAAGTGTCGCGGGGCATGCTGGAGCCTATCCCAGCTGTCTTCGGGCAGTAGGCAGTGGACACCCTGAACCGGTTGCCAGCCAATCACAGAGCACACACGCAGACGAACAACCAAACACGCTCACACTCACACCTAGGGACAATTTAGAGTGTTCAATCAGTCTGCCATGCGTGTTTTTGGAATGTGGAATGAAACCGGATTACCTGGAGAAAACCCACGCAGACACGGGGAGAACATACAACAAACTCCACACAGGAAGTCCGGAGCTGGAATCGAACCCACAAGCTCTTCACTGTGAGGTGGACACACTAACCACTGGACCACCGGCCAACATACATTATTTCACAAATAAAATGAATCACACTTGTGTTTTAGTATTCAAAGTAGTACCGGTACACAGCAATAGTAACAGTGGTAAAATCAGGCAGTATGACAAGGTGCTTGCCTTCATCTTACCTGTGTTCTTAGTGTCTTGTTGCTCACCTCTGTCAGAACTTCGATCTTTTTAAATGCCAGCAGGGCTCGTATCAGTCTGATAACGCTGTTCCAAAATTCCCAGGAAGCACAACCTGCGCAGTTCTCAGCATTTCATAACGCAATGTGTGAGCAGGATGCATCCAGCCTGACATAACTGGGCCATGAACAGGAATTTTAGAAAATAGGAGCGCGCCTGCGTATGTGTGTGTGTGTGCTAGTCACAGAAATGACTCAGAAACAGGGAGGCTGGAACAAGAATCAAACCCGCGACCTCTGCACTGTGTGGCAGTCGATCATTGTGCCACGCTAATATGGGTACATATTACACAGAAATAATTTTTCGAGGATTGGTTTGAGGGGAACATATGGTCTGTCACAACTGATGGATGACAACCTTATTGATTTATGATCATTTTAGTTGCAAACGTAATTTCAGGCCATCAAGACGTAACTGTAATAAATTCTTAATTGCCCTACCACAGCAATTTGTGCCCCCATCTCTGTCTACCAAAAATTATATTAAGTTAAGAACTATCTATTTGAATCTTCCAATACCAAAATGAAGGAAATACATTTTAAAATTATGAATAATATTTACCCATGCTAAAAATGACTGAGATCACACTTTATTATTGAAGACATTACATGATCTTTCTGAAACAATGACAATGAAACTACTGACCGTGTTTTTCGCTTGTCCAATTATCCAATTTTTCTGGAAGGCTCATTATGAAGAAATCATACAACTATTACATATAACTAACATTTTATCTCACTCGTCCAAAGAACAATAAGGAGATCTCTACAACTCGAATTTTATGTGTGGTAAGGTTCATCCACAAGAAAGAATAAAACAAAATCTAACCCTTTTTATTTTCAAAATTTCACAAACGTATTTGTTATTTACATGAATGTTTAATTAAAAGCCCAAAGCCACAGGAAATACAGAGAATCAGTTGAATTGAATGAATTGATTCATTTCTTCTTTTTTGGTCTCTCTCATGTGGATGAGAGGAAAGAATTCTCTCTGTGCTCTATGTTACACATGGGAAAAAATGTGACAATAAAGTTGACTTGACTTAATTTGACTTGTGTAACTAAATAAAGCTGAAAAAAACGCCCTGAATTTCCGTACGGTCGGAGTGACAGAAGACGCATAAAAAATTAACCAGGGCGCTGTGAGATTTCCGAACGCTTTTTGTCACTTTTCTCTTTCCGTCTTCCGGTAGGACTGAATCATTCGGGAGAGCGAGTGAGGTCGTGTGAGGTCTTTGAACCTTTAACCAGCAAAGACGATATCATAGTAACTTATTATTCAACGGGCAATATGTATGCAGCACAGTCATTATTATTAATGTGATACTTATCTTACGTATGTCCTTATTTTTGTGTCTCATGTCAGTCGTGTAACAATAGTATTGTTAGATAGAGTTGTTGCTAGGGGGACCGCTTTGGGCGAGGGAATCGGAAGTGACGTGTTTTGCCCGATGTTACGAGACTGAGTTACGTACCTGGGCTTCCAGTGTTGTGACTATTAAAGACAAGTAAGCAAAAGCTTTAACCGTCCACTCTGTTTGTTTAGAGAGAACAGAACAGAGCGAAACAAGTCGTGCGTAGCCAATGGAATCGTCCTAAACACTGTTCATAAGCAGCGCGAATTTAATTTAATGGTATAATTTGCTGTCAAAAGATGTGTGAACAGCTGGTGGAGTATTTTCAGGGTCAGATACAAAAGAAAGACGCTGCTGAAGTGAGATGGTCACACGCAACGAACAGCAGGAGCAAACTGGCCAAGGCTCTTCAAGGTGAGACGTATGTTTTCTGTTTACCAATTACAGCAAACTCACCTCGTGTATTTTAAGGGTTTGGGGTCAATGTCCAGGAGTGGCTGCTTTAACACCTCAAACTTCCGTTCTGTAATCAATCAATCCATCCTCCATTTATTATCTGCCAACAGTGAAAACACCAGACATACTAGCTCCATAAAATGTACGATTTGATTATCGCAATACTAATTCGAATAATACCTGAAACGAAAGTAATTTTCACTCTGCTGTCTGTATGTGATTGCTCATTCCTACCGACTGCTGTCAGGCTGCTGAATAAACATATGAGAAAACCTGTAACCATTGTAAATAGAATAATAATAATAATAATACATTTTATTTATAAGCGCCTTTCAAGACACCCAAGGACACTTTACAATCAGACAAAACAACAAAACAACAAACGGGTTGAGCAGCGCCAGCGTACACTCAGCCCGGAAGTCGGAAGAAACCACAATCGAGGTAAAGGGGGAGAAAAAAAAAAACAAGCTCGAACTATCCTCAATTTGAGGACAGTTTGAGTTAGATAGCCACCTTACGCTGTGTTTTTCTATGCTTTTGCTAATTTATTATATTTATTCTACAAATATATTGCTAATGCTTTATTTTATATTGCACTTATATTGAACTGTGTACAGTTCTTTTCTGAAACATTTATTTTGTGCAATGAAACACTTTATCCCCCTCCCCCATTTTGCTGCTGTAGACTACAAATTTCCCCAGTAGGGGACAAATAAAGGTTATATTATCTTAAATGTGATGCATCAAAGCCTCCTCATTCTGAAGGCTGCCTCGCAACCTTCAAACAACTACTGTACATGCAACATCTCTCTCTCTCTCATATATATACAGTATATAGATATTCTCCTGCACGGGCAATAACTCATTGGTTTATTGCCAATAAGCCAACCTCCTTTTTCTCTCAGGTACCGCTCATATGATTGAGGCTGACATAATCGTAAGAGACCATGATCCTAAGGAGCCAATTATGGGCCACCCTCCTGACACTGACACTGACATAACACTGAAGGAATGGCTTGAATGTGTCAAGTTGCATGACAAGGGGATCAAACTAGACTTTAAGAGGTGAGACGTAATCAGATTACGTTCTTTCAAAGTGGTGAGAGCAGACATGATGCTATTGCTAACCCATGTTGGTGCTTCCTAACAGCCAGGAGGCGGTGTCTCTTTCTGTGGCCTTGTTGAAAGAAGCGTTGGCTCAAATGACCTTTCCTGTGTGGATCAATGCTGACATCCTTCCAGGACCTGGAAGTCAGACCAAACCATTGGAGCCTCACGCATTCCTGGCTGCTGTAAAGACTCTTCCCACTAACATTGTACTCTCCCTTGGCTGGACCACAAAGTGGACTGCAGGGATAGATAATCCAGGTGAGTGTGCATTAGAGGGTGACACGGGAGGAGATTTACACTCCTCTCCCATCCCGCTCCCACAAGAAATGTGTCCTGTCCTGGAGTTAAAAAAAAAAAAAAAAAAAAAGATCCTGTCTTGTCTGTGTGAAATAAACTCCCATCCTCTCCTGCTCCTGTTCAGTATAACTCCCGCTCCTATTCCGCTCCCATTTTGGAGGTCAGCTACATTACAAAAAGGAGGGTAAAAATAAAAGCTTATCACCCCCTTTTCCTTATTAACTCTCCGAAGTATATATATTTTTCCTACTACTGGATAATACCACTCCCATCTGACTCCTATCCAGCAGGATTCCTAAAAAAATGTCTCTAACTGGTTAGTGCTAGTGTCTTGGCTGTTTGGATGTATCGTATGCATATTTGCATGACTTTTATATTGCCTACTATGTCATTGGAGGCTGATATTTATCAGAAACGGGTCATATTGTCACGTTGCATGGTGGTGGTGGACCCAAAGAAGCAGGCAGGAGGGAGGAGCAGGGTGTACTTGACAAATTGTATTTAAAAACAGAGAAAACTAAAACCAAAACAATGTCCTAAGAACAAAAAGAATCCAAAGTAGCAAACAAAACCATGACTGAAGCAAAAACTATCAATACCAAAAACATGACTTAAACATAACAAACAAACAAACATGACAGTAGCCAACAGCAACAATGACCCTCAGTGGTCGGGCTGGGAGTCCTTTTATACCGCTAATTACCCAACGACCAACAGGTGTGCAGCTGCAAGGAAGAGACCCACAGTGCCACCTGTTGGTCACAAACCGAAACATGACACATATAAGCAGAACAAATATTCACCGTGGAGGCTTTCCTCACATGTACTTTATATGATGTTTGATGTATTATTTATTCATTTTCAGTCACTGTTTTTTTTTTACATTCAGTGGTGTTTCAATGTTGTCATTCTCTTGCAAGTTTGGCTTGCACTTTCTCACAGGCAGTCAAGGGTGTTGTAAACAAGTCATTTTAATGTGTTATTTGGAAGATTGAACAGTTAAGCACTTGAACAGTTTTGATGTAGCTTGAGAAACAAAAAAACTAAGTGGCAAAATGACTTGGACCTCACAAAAATAAAAGGTTGGGGCTACTAACAAAAAAAAAGAGGTCAAATTAATCTAAAAAAATTATGTTGGGGTATAATTAAGACAAATTGAAGAGTTTAACGTCTATCCATCTATCTCAATGGCGGGCAATACGTTTTGGACCTGATCCTTCAATGGGCATTTAGTGATCTAATCCATCTCTTAACGCCATAACGTGACAATATGTAAACACTAAATTGTTGTTACCGGTTAAACTTGTCTCGTGCATGTTAAAGCTTAGCTAAGTTAGCTTAGCATTGGCTGTTTTATCCATCATTAAACAGTGATCGAGTGTGAGTGTAAAGTGGTGTGATTATTGTGGCAAATCCATTCATCCATTTTCTGATCCGGGTGGCGGGGTGGATTACACGAGGAATTGATGGAATAATCAATCCCATCATTGATTTTGAAAAGACTGGTTAGTGGCATCCCTTGCATAACAAATACTGTAATCTTTTTCAGGTTACAGTTGGGAAATGGTGCATGAGATGCAGGACATATGTCAAAGCCTGGAACATCTTGTCACCTTCCCAGTACGGGCGGCCCTTTTGGCCCAGTCTGTCTCTGAGCTCACATGGCTGCTGCAACAGTCGGACAGGTGACTGGCTCTCACGCACACTTCATTTGTTGTTTATTAAATAGTCACTTCAGATTTGGGCTGCCACAAATGATTATTTTGCGAGTCGACTAATCATCAACAGTAGGCGCGGTTAGTGGTAGCCGACTAGACAGCATGAATACTTTTAGGTACATTCAAATTAATAATAGACAATTAAGGTGAGAGTACATTCAACTTTTATTAAACTCTGCAGCTTGTGCCGCCTTTCCTGACATGTTTATAAATGATGGAGCAAGTTAAATTAAAGCAATACTGTGGCCTTAATGGGTTTTTTTTGCTGTAAATGTTCATTGGATTTTTAAAATGGAACCAAAAACTATAAAGAAAACTCTACAGTAAACTGTATTTAAATTGTATCCAAAATGCTTTGTTTTTCTTCATTGTATGCATAATTTAAAAGTAGTAAATTGACCTACACAATCAAAAGGTAGTATTGCACCCGAAACGAAAAAAGAGTTATTGATGAAGGGGAAGATAATTTTTTTTCTTTTTTAAGCACTATAAATTCGTATATTGTAACGAACTGGGTTATGTTGGCGTCCCAACCAGGACATCGTCTGAGAACGTTACATCAAACACGCCATACCATGTGTGTGCTAACTCGGGCTTCCAGACACGACTTGTCAGAAATTAAATTAACAATGTGCTTCTTTTCAGATAATCAAGCATCACTTACTAATGCTTCCGTCATCCATAAGTAGACACGATAATATATTGGCATACTAAATGGGCATAGCATTACATCAAACACACACGGTAGCGTGTGTGTGCTAATGCTAGCTTCTTGACACGACTGTCCCTGTGTCAGCAATGAAATTGGGTATCAGCCATAATGTGCTTCCTTTTTATAGGTGTTTCCCCTATTTCCACACAGTATGCCATTATAGTAATAATAATGAACAATATTATGTATCTAATGTCTTCTTATGCAGCACATCCTTGGTTTTGTACAGGATGCCGATGATTTTTGACCTTTTTCCAAATAAAACCCATTGAGGTTAGGCCATTTAAGTAGCTTAATTCTATCCAGCAATATCCATTTCAAAACTATTCTTAACCCTTTCATGCACCTGATAACATGATAAGCTGTCCACTGCGTTAACCGCTGTCCCTTAAAGGGTTAATGTGTGTTTTGGATCATTGGCCCGTTTGGAACACCAATGGTGTCTTGAGTTTTACCAGTAGAGGTAATTGTCCTTCTTTGGGTGAAAATGTCCAAGAACCAACCATCAACGCTTTTGACATAACAGAGTTGAATGTTCCAACCGACGGTGATCCCAAACACATCTTAAAACTAGTTTTGGAATGCATAAAGCAGCTTCTGAAATGGCATTCCCAAAATTCCCGACCTCAACCCTATTTTATGTATGTCGATAGACTGTGCTTAAAAAGCGGGGACAGTGCCCGAAAACTACATACAGTCAAACCTCGGTTTTCGTACTTAATCCGTTCCAGAAGACTGTTCGGAAACCGAATTGTTCGGAAACCGAAACCATGTTTCCCATTGAAATCAATGTAAAATGTTTTAATCTGTTCCAAGTCAAGAAAACCACTTTTTTAAACCACTTTTTTTTTTTTTTTAACAGTTTCACACCATAAACTGTACAAATGTAATGGGAGATGACCAATTTTAACATTAACATAGTAACATAAAAATTGAGGGAACATCTCTCTCTCTCTATCTGTCGTGGGGCATGCGCCTCTCCCAGCTGTCAGCAGGCAGTAGGCGGGGCATTTCGGCATCCCGAACTCCTTCGCCAACACAGACACACGCACACCTGACTCATATTTTGCGATTAAATCTTTCTTAAATTCTATAGTTTTGCACACTATTTTCCTCTTTTCTTCACCAGGTTCACCACTTCCACTTGCTTTCTTTGGTGCCATGATTAGGGGCTGATACACGATGCAAAAATAACAGTCCAATATAACGTAGTTCTCACCAAACACGTCTGCTTTTTAAAAAAAAACATTCTTAATCGAACAATACAAACTCGTCTGCTCACAAGCTGTTTCTGTAAACAAACGCACGCCCCCCCTCCCCTGTGTGGCCAGGGCAAACCATTATGAAAAAAAAACTAGTCCTAACAGAAGCGCCTCACCAAACACGTCTGCTTTTTTTTATTGAACAATACAAAAACGTCTGCTCACAATGGTCGCTTCCTGTGTAGCGACGAGACACAAGGGAGCGCCGCGACACGAGGGAGCGTCACTTCACTCCTCTCGGCTTTGCTACCTCCTCTCGGCTTCGCTACCTCGCAAAGCTACACGAGTTAGCGTTGCTACACGAGGTAGCGAAGCCGAGAGGAGTGAAGTGACGCATTCAAGTGCGCTCAGTTAGTTCGAGAACCGAAATTTGTTCGTCATTCGAGGCATAAAAAACTCGAAATTTTAGTTCGAAAACCGAATTGTACGAGAACCGAGACGTTCGAAAACCGAGGTTTGACTGTATTGCCATTTGACTATTCTTCTCAGTAGAATTCGGTTTTCGACCAAACATTTTGCGTTTTTTTGCCTCGGATGATGAACAAATTTCGGTTCTCGAACAAACTGAGCACACTTGAATGCACCATTCGACTCCTCTCGCCTTCCTTACACGAGGAAGTGATGCTTCCTCGGGTAGACGAGGAAGTGACGCTTCCTCGTGTTGCTTTCCATTGTGAGCAGACGTGTTCAGTAAACATTTTTATTTTAAAAAGAGCATGGTTTCGGTTTTCAAACGATTTCGGTTTTCGAACAGCCTTCTGGAACGGATTAGGAATGAAAACCGAGGTTTGACTGTAATATTGAAATTGTGTGTTGTGTTATCATTCCACTGTAGCAAAAATGATCAAATCAGTCATTCAAATTCCTTAATAATTTGCCAGATTTATGCCGATGATGATGAGTTGAGTATAATGTCACCTTTGCAATGCAATGGTGCATACTGGTATTACCTCTTTGGTGTTGAAATAAAGTAGACAAAGACACTATGCCCACATGTAGCCTTGACAAACATCTAGTTAGCATGTGGAACAACAAGGCAATGTGTTCTTTGGCCCACAGACTGTGTGGGTGGTTCCAACTGTGCCTCCCATTGTGATTTACGTGAGTAGTGCGGTACAAAGTGGAAAAGGTGAATGTAGATAAGAGGATGCGATGATTCATTCAATCAGTCACGGTGCAGAAATGGCTTCGTTTTGCCCAGTGAAGCGTCACAGGAATACAGCTCATATGAATGTGTCCTCTATATACGCGCACTATAGTAACTGTCGCTCCATCACTATTAGTCATTCTGCATCCTTGTAGATAGTTCAGACATCAACGCAGTTTTGTTCACAAGGATATTCTTTCTCCAAATTTGTTTTCCAAGAGGAATTTTACCAAAACATCACATGGAAGTCACCTAACAGATGACTACCTGCAAACCATCCTGAGAATCAAAGCAAATATGGTGATGCTGACAACATAACTGCTTAACTCATTTTTTCTTTTGCCAAAGTCAGATTTTTGCAGGAGAAGACTATCAATAGATAGCCCAAAAATGCCGACAAACACTTGGACACGTCACTTGTATCAGCTAAAACCAAAAATATTTTTGTTGTTAGGATTTTTTGCGACATTTATATTGGATGATGAATCAATCGTCTTGTTGCTGCAAAAATCGAAAAGAAAGTTTATTGATAATTCTTTGAATTTAACATTTACTGTAAAGCTACATTTTCATATTGTCAGGGGTTTATTAGTTCATATTTAGAATTTATATGATTTTGACATTTTTATGCAAAGTAAACATCAACACGCACCACTAGCACTGAGCCCCACAGGGATGCGTCCTCGCTCCACTGCTCTTCTCCCTCTACACGAATGATTGCACCTCAACAAGCCCAGCTGTCAAACTCATAAAGTTCGCAGACGACACCACGGTCATCGGTCTCATCAAAGACGGCGATGAGTTTAGGTACCAACAATTGGAGCAGCTGGAGCTCTGGTGCAGCCGACACAACCTAGGGCTGAACACGGTCAAGACTGTAGAGATGATCGTGGACTTCAGGAAACATCCTTCACCACAGCTGCCCCTCACACTATCCAACTGCCATGTGTCAACCGTCGAGACCTTCAGGTTCCTGGGAATCACTCTCAGTCTCTCAGGACATGAAGTGGGAGGTCACCACCAACTCCATCCTGAAAAGGGCCCAGCAGAGGATGTACTTCCTGAAGCTGCTGAGGAAGCATGGCCTGCCACAGGAGGTGCTATGACAGTTCTACACGGCAGTCATCGGATCAATCCTGTGTTCTTCCATCACGGTTTGGTTTGGGGCCGCCACAAAAAAGGACAAAATCCGACTTCAACAGACAGTTAGGACGGCGGAAAAAATCATTGGCACCGTCCTACCCACTCTTGAGGACTTGCACACTGCAAGAATCAAAACAAGTGCACGGAAAATCCTACTGGATCCCCCGCACCCTGCCCACCACCTTTTCCAGCTACTCCCCTCAGGCAGGCGCTACCGATCCATACGCACTAAATCCAGCAGACACTTAGACAGCTTCTTCCCTCTGGCCATTAACTCCCTAAACAGTCACTGACGTATGCTCCACCGCACCAGACACTTCAAAGCGCTCAAGGACATCTGCACAATTGCACACTTCTTGTACAACAAATACTGCTACTGGTCACTTTAAAATGGTTCAATGATTTTCTGCACCAACTGTACAACTGTTATAGTATTGTGTTCTACCACTGATCACTTTAGCTCTGCTTGATACTTTGCACATTGTCTCACAGTTGTCACTGGGTGGTACCACCGCACTACGGTTCACTTACATTACGAAATGTCCTTCCATACTTATTTTTCCATACTTATTTGTCATGTCCTTGTTTTTGATGATACTAATGCATTGTGCTATACTGGAGACAAATTCCTTGTGTGTTCTACATACTTGGCCAATAAAGATGATTCTGATTCTGATTCTTAAGTCAAGTTTTCTCTAATTTATTTTGGAAATCGCGTTTACTCTTTTCAATTAATTTATCAATCTTTCCTGTTCCAGACACGTTGCCAGGTTTGGTTGGCGCAGTCACCTTTTATAACAATCCTCGAGAAGAGCTCTCTGTAGTGTTCCTGTAGTTCCTGGGAAACCTTTCGGTTCGGCTGCAATGGGGGTGGTGAAACTGTTGGTTTGGGCTTGCTAAACCAGGAGACAGTTTTTGAAGCTTCCTAGGACCTTTGTCTCCCCTAGTGTTGCTGGGGGTACAGCTGCTAATCACCGTTCCCGACCCTGCAGCAGTTTTGCCCTACAGGGTCATTCGGTGGCCAGTGGCCACCACGGAGGCCTGTGGTCGACTTTCACTCCTCTGCCTACCTACCTTCTAGGCTGTCCTGACCTGCAGGTCCTGCCTCTCGTTCTAGGGCTTGAGGCGTTGGGGCTAGCTGTCATTTACTTTTCCTGTCATCAGCTCATTTACTGTGCTCCTCTTACTTGAGATCTCCGTGGATACAGGATTCAGTTCAGACGCCAGGCCACTGTGTCAGGGCCGGGTCATGATGACCATCATCAGAGACCCGACGAAGGCCTTAGTGCGAGACCAGGAGCTCGCCACCCTGCTGAGCAAAGATCCCATTGAAGCTGTGGATCCTTATGTGTGCCCCGGAGGCTTCTACTCCCCTTTCTTCCTCTTGTCAAACACACCCAGGTTTTGCCCAATCCTGAACCTGAGGGGTCTACATTATTAGCTCAAGGTATTGGCTTTTCCCATGCTGCCTTCGGCCAACATCTTAATAGTCGCCCGAGGAAAGCGGTTCACTTCCATTGACCTGAAGGACGCTGACTTTCATGTCCACATAATGCTTTGTCAGAACTTTTCCACTGCTTTTCCTCCAGAGGCCGTCACTGGCAGTTCCGGGTGCTTCCTTTCCACCTCTCACTCACTGGGTCATGAAGTCAGCTGCACATCTGGCACTGTTCCATTTTTTGGTGTGCCTGCGGGAACAGCTTGGGCAATCCGAATACACTTCGGCGGGTTTTCACATAAACCACCAAGGCGGGACAAGGTCCGCCGGCTTGTTGCGGGCTTCCCAGCACCTTCTCAGGTAGGCTGCCCCACCGCCTGGCCAGCCTGCAGGCCGTGTATCTTCCAGGAGTCATGAACCAGGTAGCAGACTGTCTTGCGGGTGCCACGGGCTTTAAAAAAAAAAATATATATATATATATAAACCCTGAGTCACCTGGGCTTAATGACGTTTGTTGATAGTCATCCTCGTCCTCGGCTTGCGAGAAGGTGCATTCCATGCTTTTAGCACTGCCCCCTGGCCGTCAATCAGAAGTCAAAGAAACAAACAGGTAGTTACATACGTGACTGTCGTTAGGTTCACGGCTTTGAATTTCAGCCCCCCGCGTGATTGGGTTTGACACCCTTGCATAGAGAACAGTGAAAATTGTTGTCAAGTACATGAACCCTGATATTAAAAGAATGTGCGCCCCGGTTTCTGTTTGTGAGAAAGTGAGGCATTTAAATGAAATAAAACTATATAAATACAGTCAAACCTCGGTTTTCGAACGTCTCTGTTTTCGACCAATTCGGTTTTTGACCAAAAATGTCGAGTTTTTTTATGCCTTGGATGACGAACAAATTTCGGTTCTCGAACAAACTGAGCGCACTTGAATGCACCATTTGACTCCTCTCGCCTTCCTTACACGAGGAAGTGACGCTTCTTCGTGTTACTTTCCATTGTGAGCAGACATGTTCAGTAAACATTTTTATTTTAAAAAGAGCGTGGTTTTGGTTTTCGAACAGCCTTCTGAAACGGATTATGGGCGAAAACCGAGGTTTGACTGTACAAAAAAAAACCACACACAAAAGGTCAAATTTTTCTTTCTTTAAAATGTAGAAAACCTTCTTTGCTTTCATACTTTTATCTTTTTGATGAAAGAACACCAGGGCATTCATTTTATTTTATTTTTATAATTATTAATAATACTCACAATTGTAAACATCATCACATAGTAAGGGTAGAATAACTGGGTCACATCAATTACTTGAGCAACAGTGGGGAAGCTTGCTTTCGTCATACTTGAAGAATTACAAGTGACACTTTAATAGCCCATTGATGTGCTCAAAAATGATTATACACTTTTGTTGTGTGCAGGTATTCTCTAACAGTGTGGACAGGCCAGAACGACAAATTAAAAGTGGAGGACCTGCTGCCTTACAGAACATGTTTTGATGTCAACAGGATCTGCTATGACCTACCAGAAGCCCTAAGGACAGAGCTGACAAAGACTTGACAAAGATGAGACATCAGCAATCATTAGTCAGGCTGAAAATGGGAACCTTCAAACCAAAATTTTTTTAATTTATTTTTATTTTTTACATTTATAATGGCTACCCCACTGACTTTTTGGGTGGTTTTAACTACTTCCGCCACTAGGGGCACTGTACTGTACTGTAATGCAATTTTGGGTGGTTTTAACTACTTCCACCACCAGGGGCACTGCACTGCATTGTAATACAATCACTGGGGGCAGAATAGTGATAGTTACCTTGAAAAAAAACACATACTTTCTTAATTACTTGATTTAAAAAGTCACAGTTACTTTACTGATGACTAGCTTGAAAAAGTAACTTAGATTACAATACTTTGATGGTTATAGTCAGCAGATATCAACTACCCTGCTTAGCAAAAAGTGACGCTGTTTTGCTACTTAATTGGAGGTGCGTTTTTAACTGCGACTGTGAATAAAGAATATGAAGACAACCCTTTTGACTGACCAGAATTATTTTAATTAAAAGGAATAATACATCTTTTCAGGACTTCACAAAATAATTAAGACGGTCTTTCCAGACTTCACATAACAAAAATAACATTTTCAATAATTTCTCATTTCTTTTTTACTTAACATGTGTAACTATTACTGTCATGTCAAAACCCAACATTTATAATGTACAATGTTTATAAATACAACTATTAAATTAGGGGACCTCCTGCAGTCATCCAATCTGGTGTGACTTTGAAGGCATATTGCCCTGTGATCCTTTTTTTTTTTTTTAACGTTTAATGTTTTTTGAAGCGACATAGGTAAGACTGTTGGCAACAAACCTTAACATTTTTGTTTTTAGCTGACACAAATTCAAAATAGATTGAAAATTTGATAAATTCAAACACTGCAGTTCCATCTTGAAAATGCGACTCTCATTCCTTCTTGCTGTTTATGGACACTCTCTCAATTAGGGATGGGTGGATCAATACAAAATATTGACTTTTTCGATCCAGAGTGCCCAATAGTAAGTATCAACATTTACAATAGTTTTGTTTTTTTCTCTTGATCAAGCGGCAACGGTGATCGGCTGGTTAGAACGTCTTGAGTTTGCATATTCTTCCTGTGCCCGTGTGGGTTTTCTGCAGGTACTCCAGTTTACCCACAAATTCCAAAAACATGCATGGCAGGTTAATGGAACATTCTAAATTGTCCCTCGGTATGAGTGTGAGCACGAATGGTTGTTCGTCTATGTTTGCCCTGCGATTGGCTAGCAACAAATTCAGAGTGTCCCTCGCCTACTGCGCGAAGAATGAAACAAAGTGATGTGGTAAAACTACTGATTTGTTTGCAATCTTCTTGTTATCGGCACTTATGTTTGTGCTCGGGATCGGTGATATGACTAAAAAGTACAGTATATCACGATATCCAGGTTCTGCACAGATGATAGAAAAGTTAATGCTGTGACTTAACCTGAGTGATTCATTTCCACTGACCAGGATGGAGAATTGTATGGATGCAGTGGGATCTGCCCTTCTGTTAAAGGGATACTGGAAGGTTCCACTGACTTCTTGTGCTCAAGAGATTTCTGCCTTTTTCACCCCATAATGTCATGGGTTTTGGACTCCGAATTGCACCTGCAACCATCCATCCATCCATCCATCCATTTTCCGAACCGCTTGATCCTCACTAGGGTCGCGGGGGGTGCTGGAGCCTATCCCAGCCGTCTTCGGGCAGTAGGCGGGGGACACCCTGAATCAGTTGCCAGCCAATCGCAGGGCACACAGAGACGAACAACCATCCACGCCCACACTCACACCTAGGGACAAGTTGGAGCCTTCAATCAGCCTGCCATGCATGTTTTTGGAATGTGGGAGGAAACCGGAGCACCCGGGGAGAACATGCAAACTCCACACAGGGAGGCCGGAGCTGGAATCGAACCCGGTACCTCTGCACTGTGAAGCCGACGTGCTAACCACTGGACTACCGGGCCGCCCCCACCTGCAACCATTCGGCGCTTAATAAATATCGAATGCTTTCAGGATTGAAGGGCGTTGCAGTTTACTTGGACGATGTGGTTGTACATAGTGAAACCTGGTAGCAGCCTGTGAAACATATTGCTAACATGTTTTAGAGAGGCTAACCTTAGAGTTAACTTGGCAAAATGTGAGTTTGCATAGGCCACTGTTACATATTTGGGAAAGATAGTGGGCCAAGGGCTAGTCCAGCCAGTGAGGGCCAAAGTCCGAGCATTTCCCACTTCCTGTCTGTAAGACAGAGTGGTTATGCGTTTTTATTTTTATTTTTTTGCGAATGGTGGGTTATTATAGAAACCTTTGCTCCAACTTTTCTACAGTGGTTGCCCCGTTTACCCACCTACTCAAGCTTAAGGTTAAGTTTGAATGGTCCCTTGCTTGTTAGCATCTTGACCAGGTAAAGATGCTGCTGAGCAATGCTCCTTTCCTGGCAGCTCCTTGACTTAATCAGCTATTCCAAGTAGAGGTAGATGCTAGCCATATTGGGGCTGGGGAGGAGGGGGGGTCCTACTGCAGAATGATAACCGGGGGTTAATTAGACCACTGTGTTACTCTTCTTAGAAATGTAACACCTATCAACAAAACTACAATTGAAAAGGAGGCATTGGCATTGATAAGGGTGCTTCAGTTACTTTGACGCCTATGTAGGTGGGGGAGCTCATCCAGTGGTTGTGTACTCAGACCACAACCCTCTTACTCTTCTACATTCACCGCGGAGTCCAGGTCAATGTTTGACGAGGTGGACTTTGTTCCTGCAACCGTATAACCTTACAATTTGCCATATTAAGAGAATGGATAACATAATTGCGGATGCTCCAGACAAGTCCCGGTGAACCTATCCTGTTTTGGCTTTCTTGACTGTCCCATGACCAGTTATCCTTCCCCAAACGTGCTTTCCAGGTACCGGGAGTTGCTGGACGGGTGAGCCGTGAAGTGCGGGTAGTCTCAACTGGTCCGGCAACTCTAATTCAGAGCCCACCTTAGATAAAAAAAATTTTAATAAAATAATACCTGGAAAAAAAGCTGCCTTACTTGTTAATAACTGCAACACAGGTTTTGTGATCCAGCTTTCGCATTATTGTAGAAGAGCTTTTCGCTTCGGAAAAACCTTTTATCCAAATTGCCCTTCAGTAAGCTTGCATCCTTAAAGTATTGTAGGGAAAGCAGGTTGCCAGTGGCAACACTCGTACTCGACCTTCAACATTCATTTCTTAACTGTACAGCATTACGTCACATTGTGATGGACACACTCGACTGTTTTAAGACCATATAAGACTTGTGAATCGTTGAGTCGCCAGGTGAATAATCCACAGTGTCGACTGTGAGAGTGTGAGTGGAGGACTGTTTTGATTTTGAACATTTTACTGAAATCGGAACAGATTTATCATCCATTCAGTCCAAATAATATTTGACAAAAAAATTATTATACTGTGAGGCAGATAGATGTGTGGCACGGTCATTGCAAATGTCTCTAGCCATGCCTCCAACTGTCACATATGAAGTTTTTATCATTTCTCCTTGACCACCATAGAATGTTTTTTTTTTTAAGAATTAAATCAAATACTTAAGTGTTTTCCAGATTCCATAACGTGGACCTTTAGTTCTCTAACATTAGTTATTTTTGTCAGTAAAATTGCCAATCCCATTGAAATGCAACAAACCACTGTGGGGTACAAAACACAGTCCGTTTTTTAAAACACATTTTTTGCCTAAATTCTATACAATACATAAAGATCAGCTGCAAAATGTTTAAATGTGTCCACTGGAAAGACTTTGTTTTCGAATTTTAGCACCTGTCATTAAAATGAGAAAACAAATATTTTGGCAGTCTTTCAACACTTGTTAATAACTACTATGACTCATGGCGAACTAAATTCACCTTTTAATGCCCAAATTTGAGATGGTTCACAGGGATTCCTTGAGAAGGCAGAAATGAATCAAGCAACCACTCAAAACTAATTTATATATATATATACAGTCAAACCTCGGTTTTCGTACTTAATCCGTTCCAGAAGACTGTTCGGAAACCGAATTATTCAAAAACTGAAACCATGTCCCAGCTGTCAGCAGGCAGTAGGCGGGGCATTTCGGCATCCCGAACTCCTTCGCCAACACAGACACACGCACACCTGACTCATATTTCGCGATTAAATCTTTCTAAAATTCTATAGTTTTGCCGCACTATTTTCCTCTTTTCTTCACCAGGTTCACCACTTCCACTTGCTTTCTTTGGTGCCATGATTAGGGGCTGATACACGATGCAAAAATAACAGTTTAGTTCTCACCAAACACGTCTGCTTTTTAAAAAAAAAAAATCTTAAAGGAAAACTCCGCCCATTCACTGAAATCTGAAAAAAAATAATTCGATACGTCATGTCTTATTTATCAGATATCGAAAATCTTATACCAATCCGATTTCATTTAAGTGTTTTTTGAGGCGTTTTTTATTGAAAATTAATAGGTTTCATGGGCGCTGCCATTTTGTTCAGTCACATGACTTGCTAGGCAGGAAGTGACGCTACCTGTGCGTAAAGTAAGAATGATGGCCGCTTGCACGTTGTTTGTTTATGTGATCGAGACGTTTTCGAAGTAACATACGGTAAATAATGCCTTACTGTATCGCCAAGTTCTGTCACAACTCGGACAGGAATAATCCAAGGAAGGCTCGGTGGCACATTCTGCCCAGCAAGAGCAAGAAACACTTAAGATTGCAGTGGTTGGCTAAGTGCGGTCGTCCTGAACTGCGTGATAAACAGGCTCGTGTGTGCAGTGAACATTTTGTCTATCCTGATGATTACTCGGAATCTATGACGAGGTACTCCATGGGGTTTTTGAAGGAGCCTGCACTAAGGAGCCTGCGGGTCGGGCCGCGGGGGCGGGCGCGTAGGTCCGTGCGCTGGGGTTCGATGCCTTCAGGCCAACGACCTGTGCACCTAGCCCACCGCCCGTCCCCGTAACGCCCGCCCCCCGCCTCTCCCCCGGGGGCCGCCTTCGACGTCGCGGCCGCCGCCGCCGTCGCCTCCGCCGTCCTCCTCCGCCGCCCTCGGCGTTCAGATTCGCTGCTCCGGACTTCGGGTGAGGCCGTGGCGCGCGCCGGGGTGCGTCCGCGCCGCCGCCGCCGTCCTCCTCCGCCGCCCTCGGCCGATCAGCTCATCAAGCTCTCAGTTTTTACGCACAGATGACGTCACTTCTTGGCTTACTGACATGTGACCTTGTAAAAATAGTAAACATGGCGCCGGCCGCACAGAGTATTGATAGCCTCAATTAAAAGTGTGATAAAGTCATTATTTTAAGATTTTGTTACGTCAAATTTTGTGGATATACTTAGAATTAATATATTAACAAGATATCAGTATTTGAACGCGGTAGTGAATGACCGGAGTTTTCCTTTAATTGAACAATACAAACTCGTCTGCTCACAATGGACGCGACACAAGGAAGCTGTTTCTGTATGATTATTGCATAAAAATGAGACAGCGGACACCGGAGTGTTCATTATGTGCCGCTGCATTGAAAACGGATGGCGGTAAACAGACGCACGCACTCCCACCGTGCTGCTGGGGTAAACCATTCTGAAAAGAGGGGTTTTCTCTCCCGAACAGAAGCGTCTCACCAAACACGTCTGCTTTTTTTTATTGAACAATACAAACCCGTCTGCTCACAATAGACGCTACACTAGGAAGCGTTTCACCAAACACGTCTGCTTTTTAAAAAAAATCTATTGAACAATACAAAAACGTCTGCTCACAATGGTCGCTTCCTGTGTTGCGACGCAACTCAAGGGAGGGCGGCGACATGAGGGAGCGCCGCTATTAAAGGGAGCACGGCTACAAGAGGTAGCGTCACTTCACTCCTCTCGGCTTTGCTACCTCCTCTCGGCTTCGCTTCCTCGTGTAGCTTCGAGGTAGCGTCGCTTAGGAGGTAGCGAAGCCAAGAGGAGTGAAGTGACGCATTCAAGTGCGCTCAGTTAGTTCGAGAACCGAAATTTGTTCGGCATCCGAGGCATAAAAAACTCGAAATTTTAGTTCGAAAACCGAATTGTACGAGAACCGAGACGTCCGAAAACCGAGGTTTGACTGTATATATATATAATATAAAACATAATCATGAGCTCAACAGTTAAAAATAATTCAGAAAAAAATAATCCCTTAATAGCAAAAAAACTATACACTGACCAGCCACAACTTTCTAACCATTTGTATTATACGATCTTCCCCAATACAAGAGCAGCATTAAACATTGCACTTCCACAAAAGTACCAGACAAGAATTAATTTAACCCTTTCAGAGACAGCAGTTAATACAGTGGACAGCTTATCATATTATCAGGTTACAGGGTGCATGAAAGGGTTAAGAGGTTAGTTTTTTTGTTGTTGAAAGTTATTGAAGCAGACAAAAGTCGGCGTTGCAGTACTTAGTTGCTTATACTTTGAGCTTGAAGTAACTGCATCAAACCTGTGACCCATTGCCATCAACAAAAGTTTTGCATTCTTTTGTGCTCCTTTTCCATGCCTCTTTCTAGTTTTTCTTTCCGTCTCCCCGTCTGGTGTGTAACAAAAGCACACTCTATCCGTTTCAAGTCTGGAGACTGCTTTGCATGTATTTGCATCTGGACAACGACACAAGATGATGGCACTCTTTGTTTTGAACCCACCCATATTTATGTCATCAAAATCAATGTGGCATTTGACTGACAGGTCACGGGTGCCCTTTGTTGCCCAGGTAAGTGCAATTGCATTGATTATTGAAACTATGACTCGCTTTGAACATAAGGTCAGTTTGAGGTGGGGTTTGGCCCATGCAGAGGTATCGCCAAAATGCAAGCCAGAGCGCTGCAGATGGGTGAAAAACAAGGAATACCGAAGCTGAGAGAAAAGTGAAAGACCAATCGGAGCAATTGCACAACCACACTAAAAACGGCTTAGTGGTCCAGTTTTTCTTCAAAGTTGGACAGCTGCTTAATCTGCTCACTCTGCATGGAGTGGCGCCTCCAAAGCATTGGACTGGCTTTCATGACCTGTGAGAAAATAGGCGCACAGGCCATAACAGGCTTCGATCCTTTGGAAAGAGTATTGAATGTTTTGCTAGTTGTAGTCAGCGGGCACACAGTGACAGAGTTGCCACCGATATCTGGAATGGGAGCATGCATGTTCAGAGGGGGGAGATAGCCTGGCCGGGTGGAGGAGATGTGATCCTGGAGAAGGGCCCCCGAGCCTCTTCGTTCGAGGCCGGCGGCGATTCGTTTTTGGACAGAACTATCCAGAGACTCTCTGGATCCTGAAAGAGTAGAGGACCTGCTGTTTGTCAGCTTGGGCCTGTCCGGTCCCTTTGTCAGGTAGTTTGAGCGTTTGTCTTTGTTGCTAAACTGCGGCAACTGAGAATCTGAACTGTAATGGTCCACGCCAATGTTACGGCGATGAATAACGTTTTGCAGACTGGAAATATTGAACTGGCGGAGACCATCGGATGTATCTTCATCGGCAGGATTTGCTTCGTGGGGAAACGGGAGATTGTTTCCTTGATGCAAGTTAGGGTGCGAAGTGGAATGCTTTGCGCTTGCAGCACTGTCATACGACATCTTTCGTGCAAAGCCTCTGACACCTCGCCCTTTGTTGTCATTCCCCGACATGTTGTCCAGTGCTTTCAGGAGTCCATCTTTCATGTCCATGCTATGGTGGCGCGAAACAGCCGGAGGCTGATGATGGAAGTTGAGGCCTCTTAAAGATGAGACCTCCTCCGGTGGCAATTGTACTTGCTCCTCTGCCATCAACGAGGTCTGGTCCTTCGGAAGAAGCAGGGGCGGATTTCTCACCCATTGCTGTGAGTGTAATCTCTGAAGATGAAGACGCTTGTCTACATTGGGAAGAATGAATGGACTAGGATGAGGACCTCGTCGTCGGATGTCAAACGGGGACGGGCAGGTTGGTGCGCAATGCGGTTGCTCCTCCAGGTCAGAGGGTGGAGGGACATTTAGGTACTGCTTTGTTGTCTGATGGCCGGATGGTAGCTTGCTGGTGGTGATGATGATGACCTCCTTTCCTTTAGCTTTACAAGCATCCAGGAGGATCTTGAGGACTCCCCTGTTACCCGAATTAACGGCATAAACGAGCGCGGACAAACCGGAGTGGTCCTCCAGAGTTGGATCGGCACCGCTGCTCAGCAGGAGGGACAGGACTTCAGTTCCATCCTGTCCAAGGCACGCATGGATCAAAGCAGTTTTCCCACTCTTGTCTTGAATGTTTGGATCGGCACCGTTATCCAGGAGGTATCTGTTGTTTTCAAAGACAACATTGAACAATAATGCACGCATTTAGAATTAGGATTTCGCGGATAAAAGGTACTTACTGGACCATTTTGTGTCTGGGCACACTCTGCGTATCGGAGTGACGTGTCTTGCAAGCCACCATGAGTGGTGTCTCGCCATTTTCATTGCTCTCGTTGACGTAAGCCCCTCCCTCCAGAAGCAGCCGAGTCAGACGCAGGCGACTCAGATAGACGGCCTTCAGCAGAGAATTGCAATCTGTGCGTACCTCTGTTGACTCATCCATTGTTCTGCTGCCTAAAATTTACAGTCAGCATCCTGAACAACAGGTCGCTCACTCATCCATTGGTGAGCACAGCACAGGATAGTCTGAAGGGGAAAAAAAGAGCTGTAAGGTTGTTTTAATTTACCGTATTGGCCCGAATATAAGACAGTGTTTTTTGCATTGAAATAAGACTGAAAAAGTGGGGGTCGTCTTATATTCGAGGTCTAGACATTATACCCGTTCATGACGCCAGATGGCGCCAGATATCTTTGAAGCGAATGCTGAACTTGGCTCCCCAAGCCAAAGTGAACCCCTGTCACGAAGAATAAAAATAAAAATAGCGCTAGCACCAAGAAGAAAAATAAAAAATAGCGGTTAGAAAATAATAGAAGAGATAACAGAAAATGGGGAACATCTGGAAAAAAGTGAGTCGAAGATCGCCAATGTTAACCGGCAGCTGAGGAGAAGTTATGATGTAATTAACATTTCAAAAACCAGAAGCCATTCATTTACTTATGTGTTTGCACTTTAGTTTACATATTTAAATGTTCAAATAGTAATATTTGAATGAGGCAAAATAACATGTTTTTTCTCTCAAATATATTATAATCATTTGTTTCAGATGTACTATAATTATTTTCTGTATAAAAATTAATTTGGTGTTCATGAAATCTTTTTTCAAACTTGAGTCTTGAAAAAGAGGGGGTCGTCTTATAATCAGGGCTGTCTTATATTCGGGCCAAGACGGTACTATAATCTTGATTTTACCACACCCTGAAATAAGAACCAAGTTGATTGGTTACTTGTGTGGTCGTGCATTAACTATCCTCCACAAAGTCTGACTAGGACTAAAACCTGCCCATGCCCTGAATTGGTCACCAGTCAATCAGACGCACATAAGGTCAGACAACTGCTGACATTCTCATCCACACACAATATGGTCGCGGGATTTAATCACATGTGAGAGACAGCAACGTGAACCACCATATGACCCATACCCTTAAAGCCATTCTTTAAAACTGTCAGCATGTATAAATCAATGAAAATACACATGTCGGAAATGAAGTGATGCTATTATTTATACTTAACGAAAAGATTGTCTTGGTTCTTGAAATACAGTACATCAAATGTTTCATGACATCAAATGTTTGATCAAAGTTACTATACAGTACTGTCATCAAAATGAACATTTCCATGCAAGGTTCTGTTAATGACATTTTATCTCATAATGAAACAGGTTTTTCACTGATGCATTTGGAAGGACGGGAGCTTTTTTTTCTTCTTTCATGCAGGATGACATTCATGCCCCCATCCATGTTTCATTGAAGGGGCCAGGCCAGGCCTTGATCCACCCCTGACACAAACAGCATACCTAATGATCGAGGGAAGCAATAGTGAAATGTCATTCCCGAACTTTTTATCACTTCAAGGAAACGAATATAAATACCGTTGCCTTGTCTATTCTTAGAGCTGCAGTGTGAAGCAGGTAAAATGATGTGGCTTCCTCGTATGTGATGAGAAAATGTCCGTGCTGATGATTCATGGCAGAAAAAGTGGATACACTTGGATGAAGTGATCACTGACAATAAATAGAACAAAGATGTAACACACAATTGTGAGAGTCCGCTACTGCTTTCGACCTACCGTACCTTCAAGAACATCATTCTTGAATGTGATCAATGCGGGTTCCCTCTCACTGGCTCAGGTAGTTGTCAGCATCGGATCTCAGGAGAAATCCAGCAGGGTGAGCAGCGACCCGGGCATCGGAGAAACTGCTGAAAGGAGGCAGCCGAGGGTAATATATGTCACAGAGTGGGAGGCGTGCAGCCAATGACAGCACATCGCATTGTGAACAAAACACGGTAATGAAATTGGTCTTTGGTAAAGCATGTGCGCACGTACGACTCACTTCTCTCCACCTCCAGCTGTTCACACTGACGATTGTGAGCTAGAACAAAAGGCGCCTCTCACGTCACAGGAAAGTTCAAGGCTGCGACAGGTTTGTTTCAGTCAAGTCTTGCAGAGCACGTCATCCGTGACTGTTACCATGTTAAAAAAGCTAATGTTAACAACAGGAACAGCTAGAAAAGGAATATCTTTTTTTTTTTTAAATATCCTCTCTCAAGCCCTTTTCAAAATGTGTATTCCAGACTTGACAATGAGTGGGTGTACATATTGCATGATTAATTTACTGGAACGACCTAAATGTAACAATAAGGTAAAGAATAGGAAAGGTGGTAGGGCTTCGGTGCCTTGCTCAAAAGCACCTGGATGGTCCTCAGGAAGCCATCCACTGCTGCCTCTTGAGCTCATTCTTGTCTTTACAACATGGCCAGTCTCTCACTTTGTTAACGTGCCTTTACAATGTTGCTTCTGTCCATCGAAACCGGCAGGCGTTTGCTGACGCACTGCGCCCATCATGACACCACATGATTTCATTAGTTTGAGGTCTGCACTCACACTGAAAAATCTTGTTTCCTTTTTTTTCCCCAGCAACTCTGTTGTAAATTTGCTGGTATGCTTTGGGTTGTTGTTCATTGGCTGGACAAATGGGTTTACGTTTATATCTGTGAATACTCTGGTAGAGGGAAGTGGTTTTTCATTCATTCATTCATTTTCCGAACCGCTTGATCCTCACTAGGGGGGTGCCGGAGCCTATCCCAGCTGTATTCGGGCAGTAGGCGGGGGACAACCTGAACCAGTTGCCAGCTAATCGCAGGGCACACCGAAACGAACAACCATTCGCGCTCACACTCACACCTAGGGACAATTTTGAGTGTTCAATCAGCCTGCCATGCATGTTTTTTGAATGTGGGAGACCTGGAGAAAACCCACGCAAGCACGGGGAGAACATGCAAACTCTGCACTGTGAAGTCAACGTGCTAACCACTCGACCACCGGGCTGCCCGGAAGTGGTTAAGTCTTTTTAAAAATTGTACAGTCCTGATATCTAAAAATTAATATGCCAACCAACGTTTTTTGTGGTCCTTTAACTAAGCACTCTAAATTATCCCTCATGACAGGTGAGGTGACCTTCCCAAAAACTGCTGTAAGAACGTTATCAGAATCAGAATCATCTTTATTGGCCAAGTATGTAGAACACACAAGGAATTTGACTCCGGTATACACGCTGCATTAGTATCATCATAAACAAGGACATGACAAATAGTATGAAAGGACATTTCGTAATGTAATGAACCGTAGTGCGGTAGTACAGTGACAACTGTGAGACAAAGTGCAAAGTATTAAGCAGAGCTAAAATGATCAGTGGTAGAATACAATACTATAACAGTTGGTGCAGAAAATCATTGAACCATTTTAAAGTGACCAGTAGCAGTATTTGTTTACAAGAAGTGTGCAATTATGCAGATGTCCTTGAGCGCTTTAAAGTGTCTGGTGCGGTGGAGTATAAATCAGTGACTGTTTAGGGAGTTAATGGCTAGAGGGAAGAAGCTGTGTAAGTGTCTGCTGGATTTGGTGCGCATGGATCGGTAGCGCCTGCCTGAGGGGAGTAGCTGGAAAAGGTGGTGGGCGGGGTGCGGTGGATCCAGTAGGATTTTCCGTGCCCTTGTTTTGATTCTTGCAGTGTGCAAGTCCTCAAGTGTGGGTAGGGTGCCAATGATTTTTTCCGCCGCCCTAACGGTCCGTTGAAGTCGGATTTTGTCCATTTTTGTGGCGGCCCCCAACCAAACCGTGATAGAAGAACACAGGATTGATTCGATGACTGCCGTGTAGAACTGACGTAGCACATCCTGTGGCAGGCCATGCTTCCTCAGCAGCCTCAGGAAGTACATCCTCTTCTTATACAATGTTATGTATAAACATTGGCCAGAATGTTTAAATCGTTCTACTTTCATTCAAAAAACGTGCATCAAATACATTTCATGAATATTAACAAGTCATTGGGATGTCAAGTATGGACCATATGCACACACCACTTCTGCATTTGGGCTACGGAGGTGTGCTAACTTCCGGTCGCTATTCTATTGCATGGCGACACTCGACAGCATCAAACTCTTTAAAATATACTCGCAATCTGCTGAACGCAATGACAATGTTACCATAAATGATGTATTACCTTATTTGCTCCAGTTCTCCGAGTGGTGGAAGCCATTAAGTATAAAAGCATCCTGATAGGCTGACCTCGACGTCACTGCTTTGATGTAGAAATAATTAAATGAGCTTTCTGTGATAACACAAACGGTCCACTTCTGAGAGAATGGTTACTTTGAATGTTGAGATGCATTAAAAACATAGTCAGTTTGAAATATTACATGTATGACTGCAAGTATATCTTCTTTAGAACAATATATTCAAATAAAACAATTGGTATCATAACACCAGACCAGTCGTGGAGGACGCTACTCGGCAGGCCACTGGAGGTCTTCATCAAAAGAGGTCCCATCCAAATCTGATGCTGCATGTCAAAGTCAAAGTCCTCTGAAATGCATTGTCATCAAGCCTGATTAAAAAAAAAAAGCATTTAGCTATTGTAATATCATATCGGTCATAGAGGACAATGCACCACCACAGCTCTCCACCAAATTTTATACAGTGATCCCTCGCTATTTAGCGGTTCGTTTATCGCGGCCTCGGTGCATCGCAGATTTTTTCAAACATAGAAAATATATATATATATTTATTTTTTTTGAAGTCCGCAAAAAGTCCGCAAATGGTCTGCGAGAAGCAGTGAAAGTCAGCAAAACACACATGGAGCAACATATACAGTACATGTGGGGTGAGGGGGTTAGGGTTACTCTAATCTCAGTGTCTGTGACCATTTCAGGTCACACCACAGCTTCTCAATTGGATTCATATCACTTCAAAGCCTTAATTGTTTTATGTTTTGTTTTAGCTGTTCAGAGGTATGTTTCGCATCGTTGTCCTGCTGCATGATCCAAGAGCGCTCGATTTTGAGGGTGCAAAGTGACTGTCGGACATTCTCCTTCAGGATTTTCGGGTAGACAGCAGAATTCAATGTCCCATCAATCACAGTAACATGTCCTGATCTTGAGGTAGAAAAGTAGCCACAGACAATCACACTGCCACCACCATGGTACACTGTTGGCATGATGTTCTTTTTTTATCAAATACTGTGCCCTTTTTACCCCAAATGTAACGGGCTGCACATCCTTCCAAAAGTTCATTATTTGACTCATCACAGAATGTTTTTCCCAAAAGTTTTGAGGATCATCAAGATGTCTTTTGGCGAATGTGAGACAAGCCTTTGTATCCTTTGTTAACAGCAGGGGTTTTCACCTGGGAACTCTCCCATGGATGCCATTTTGAGGTCAGCAAGGTCTGGAGTTCTTTGGATGTTGTTCTAGGTTCTTTTGCAACCTCCTGGATAAGTCATCGTCACATTCTTGGGAGTAATTTTAGCTGGTCGACCACTTCTGGGAATGTTTGCCACTGTTCCCAGTTTTCTCTATTTGTGAATAATGTCTGTGATAGTGATTTGCTGAAGCCCCAGAAATTTGGAAATGGCTTTGTAACCTTTTTCCAGACTGATATCTATCAGTAACTGTTTTTGTTTCTTGAGATCTTGTAGCCTACTTGAATTTGTCTGATAGATTGTATTTGTGATTTCTTGATTCAACAAATGTGGTGCTAGGTCAGGGGTCGGCAACCCAAAATGTTGAAAGAGCCATATTGGTCCAAAATAAACAAAAATGTCTGGAGCCGCAAAAAATAAAAAGGTTCTCGTGCAATTAGGTTTGGAACAAAAATTTTGAGTTTTTTATGCCTCGGATGACGAACAAATTTCGGTTCTTGAACTAACTGAGCGCACTTGAATGCGTCGCTTCACTCCTCTCGGCTTCGCTTCCTCGTAGCGTCCAATGTGAGCAGACGTTTTTGTATTATAATAATAATACATTTTATTTATAAGCGCCTTTCAAAACACCCAAGGACACTTTACAATCAGGAACAAGAACAATAAAACACAATGCGGCTGAGCAGCGGCAGCCAAACGCGGCAGCGTTCACTCAACCCGGAAGTCAGAAAGAAACCACAAGAGAGGGAGAGGGGGAGAAAATTGTTCAATCAAGATTTTGAAAAAAAGCAGATGTGTTTGGTGAAACGCTTCCTCGTGTAGCGCCCATTGTGAGCAGACGTGTTTGTATTGTTCAATAAAAAAAAGCAGACGTGTTTGGTGAGACACTTCTGTTAGGGGGAGTGAAACCCCCCTCTTTTCAGAATGGTTTGCCCCAGCAGCACGGGCGAAGCGCGTGCGTTTGTTTGCGGCCGGCAGTTTTCAATACGGTGGCACATAATCAACACTCTGGTGTCCTGTAGCGTCCTTTGTGAGCAGACGAGTTTGTATTGTTAAATAAAATAAAAAAAGCAGATGTGTTTGGTCAGACGCTTCTGTTAGGGGGAGTGAAACCCACCTCTTTTCAGAATGGTTTGCCCCAGCAGCACGGGCGTGCGTTTGTTTAAGGCGGGCTCAATACAGCAGCACATAATGAACACTCTGGTGTCCGGTGTCTCATTTTTATGCAATGATCATACAGAAACAGCTTCCTCGTGTAGCATCTATTGTGAGCAGACGAGTTTGTATTGTTCAATAAATATTATTTTTTTAAAAAGCAATTGTGTTTGGTGAGAACTACGTAACATTGGACTGTTATTTTTGCATCGTGTATCAGCCCCTAATCATGGCACCAAAGAAAGCAAGTGGAAGTGGTAAAGCTGGTGAAGAAAAGAGGAAAATAGTGCGCAAAACTATAGAATTTTAAGAAAGATTTGATCGCGAAATATGAGTCAGGTGTGGTGTGTTTGTGTTGGCGAAGGAGTTCAGGATGCCGAAATGCCCCGCCTACTGCCTGATGACAGCTGGGATAGGCGCACGCCCCATGACAGATAGAGATGTTCCTTCAATTTTTATGTTACTATGTTAATGTTAAAATGGGTGAAAATAAAACATATTACAGTTTGTTTGTACAGTATTTTACATATTACCTGCTCTCCTATTACATGTGTACAGTTTATGGTGTGAAATTGTAAAAAGAAAGTGGTTTAAAAAAGTTTTCTTGACTTGGAAGGGATTAATTTTTTTTTACATTGATTCCCATGGGAAACATGGTTTCAGTTTTCGAACAATTCGGTTTCCGAACAGTCTTCTGGAACGGATTAAGTACGAAAACCGAAGTTTGACTGTATATATTTCCCTCCGATCTTTTTCCATTTTCAAACATTTTTGAAAAAGCTCTAAAGAGCCACTGGGAGGCGCTAAAGAGCCGCGTGTTGCCGACCCCCGTGCTAGGTTGTGGCCGGCAAAATTTTCCTTCCCCAAATTGTGAATTTTTCACACAGCCAGATGGGTTTTAATTTTTTCCCCCTTGGTAAATTAAATCAAACTGCATTTTATATTTCCTTGGGTAGTCTCGGTGTAATACAAAAATGGGTTTTGATGAACTCAGGAAATACTTTTTCACAGCACTGTAGGTAACAGTAACTTGGCAGGGTAGACATTTATTCATTGGGTTGAAATAAATGGCCGTCCTTCATACACTTTTGATCTTCACCCAGAGTCCATACATGTGGTCGTACCCTGCAATTCCACATTAAATGGTTAGATTAAATAATTGACCGAGCATCTTCATCATATTTCATGAGACAGTGCCCCCCCCCCCCCCCCTCGCCCCAAAAAAGCACAGTCCTTTGATCTGGAAATGAGTTTATTGTGCTACTGGAATTGCACGGCAGGAAGCATGTCAACAAGTGTTCATAACATGTCAAACAGATGTACAGGATATGAGCATCCTTCCTTTTCCAAGCAGGGGTTGTGTTACTTCCAGCATTGAATGTAGCACCTAGGAGGCAAGACAAAAGGGCAGCAAGACCAACTTCCTCAAGGAAAACACAATTCCAATTCCAACATAGGATGCATTAAGATTAGAACCATGCTTTCCACTTATAAAAGCCTTCTTTCATCCATTTGAGATTATACAAGCAATTCCCTATTTTAGATGCGTTACGTGGCCAGATTAATACGTCGCAGTAGCAAAAAACACATCTTGGAACAAAACGGTGATGATTGAAAGCATGACTGCTTGCCTCCTGCTCCACAATCGAGTCAACCATATTATTTCTCCACCACATCAAAAGCAAGCGAGGAAAGTAACAGGATTGTTAAGAAAGCCAATGTCACCGACACTTGACAATATCACAAAATGTAATAATTTAACTTTTTAAGGTTAAAAAAAACAACAGATTGAACCCAACCATTAAGAAAGCTACAACTAAAACCAATACACAAACACTGTTTTGTTTCTCTATTACAAGTGAGGCTGCAAATACACTGGCGCATCTATAGCTTAATAACGAAAACTACAGAAAGAAAGCTTGACGTTGGAGCGAAGCCATGACGCACAGGTGATGGTGGACTCCAATCTAAACCGGTGAGTACAGCTTTTGTCTTCTCGCCGGTTTCGACTGACGCTTACTAAGTCTCGTAATCCTTCTTATCCTTTTTGCCTTCGCCCTCAAAGCTATCTGCCCCGTCGCTGCTCTCGTGGCGACGCTTGCGGCTGCTGTTGTTGACAGCGAAACGAGGGTTCGTCTGCGGAAGAGGGTCCATGCCCAAAACTTTATGAATATGACGGAATGCCAACAGCCTCAGTGCAAACTGTAGAGACAGAGACAAGAAGACACATACACCCATTTAGGACTTCAGTTGAATTCATCTTGAAGTTAAATTCACATTTGAGTTTGGTTTAGCATGCTGGCTCTCCTGTCTGTTTGATGTTATTCTGAGAGCAGTTTCAACAGTTGCGCTTAAAGGAAAATGACTCGGCAGTCACTCCACATTGGTGAGCTGGCCATAGGTGTTCATGCATAAATCAGGAAAAAGAAAGCCCCGCCCCCCATTAAACGAATTAAATTGCCGAGTGCCTTTTCGAAAGGAAGAAAACCCATGCCAATCTAAAATAGAGCCAAGTATGATAATGTTACAAATAGGTATGCCTCAAGGGAGGCAATGGAGTTTGTTCTGGTGAAAATACATCTAAGAAGGTAAATGCATCATAACAAAGAGAGCAGCGTAATTGAAGTCTCTGGAGCTACGGACCGCAAATGATGAAATTGCCAAATTCCTTGTACGTTGAGAAAAGCTGTTCCTAAACTGTATGATTATTTGCTCAATCAGGTGTTCAAAGTGGTCAACCTTTCCCCATCAAATTAAAAATGAGAATATTCTGGGGAAAACTCAATAACATTAAAATATCTTGTCTTTGTGGGGCGGGGGGAATGATCATTGCAAATGACTGTACTCGGTTTTTAGTTACGCTTTACAAGAAATTTGAGTATGTACTTGTTAGAATAGAAAATACAATGTTGTCATGTTTTAAAGTTTCATCTTGTTACATGCTTGATTGACCTCGAAGTGCTTGTGTCCAGAACATCTTGCACACATTGGAAGCAGAGAATCAGGGGTCAGTTTGAGGTCAAGGGACCCGAGCGCATGGTACCTCAGAAAGATTTCAACCACACTAGTAGACACACTGGTGCCTGTTAACCAACAACTTGGATAGGAAGATTTAACTTTGGACGGAAGTGCTTGTACGCTCCATAAGGCTCCACAATGACAAACGGTCACATTGTCACGAGCCAAGGTTCTGGCATATCAATTCAGGGCAGGCACCGCTCGTTAAAATGTCTGTGTCTGTTAATTTATGGATGTTGGTGCTGAATCCAGGGGAATGCTTTGTTTTTGGGGTCTACTGAGGGGCGACCCTATGGGACCGCCCAGGGGTGCGGTATGTTAATGAAGATGGGAGTGTTTTTCTGATATATTACTTGTAATTTGCATATACAATCAATAAAAAGGCCAGCAGAGGTTGCAGAGGTCAGGTGACAGTGGGGAGCGCACACTGAGTGGCTTCAAGGAGATCTGCACCTCCTGCCGGCAGTGAAAGTCGATCTGTTCCTGCGTCAAGCCTTTGTTAACTGTCCGAGTGAAAATCTCTGACATTACTACATTGTTGGTTTGAACATTCGGCAAGCCCCCTTGCTGCCCATCTTTAAAACCCGCCTCAAAACTCACTTGTATTCTTTGGCACTTGACTCAGCATGACTCAGACTTGATCTTAGTTTTACTGTTTGGTGCCTACTACCATCTTTGTTACTGATTATTGCTTTATTGTTTTATATATGTTAGTTGCTCCATGTACAGCACTTTGTATGCAGCGATGGCTGTTTGAAAGTGCTCTAGAAATCCAGTTGAGTTGAAGTGGATTCATCGCTTCGCCCTAATTTGAAGCGCTTTACACATGTGCCATTTTGCAACGTCCAAAAATATACAGAAGAATAATTAAGAGCTTGTACTTGGGCACTTAGTGTTATGTCCTCTCTCTCCTGTTCTCCAATAGCGGTCAGGGTGTCGACAGTACTCTTTTCGCAGGGATCCATCAGTCCGGGCCCACCTGTTGAAACAAACGCATCACACGTCATCCGTCTTGATCAATGTGAATCTACTAAGATGCCGGACGAAAGTTAAAAGCTGGAACTAAGCGAACCCCTTTATTTGATGATTATTTCACATGTTAAACGACTTCAAGGAAACAATTACTGCAAAAGCAACTTTCGGCAGCGTTTGAATAGCCTCTCCAGATCAAACCAAAGCTAGAACAAAAGCAATTGTTTTTTTAATGACATAATTACTCACAGTATAGAAACCATTTCTGCTGCACTTTTTAGTTCTTTGATGCTGGGTGTTGTTCAATAAAAGATGTTATACTACTTTGTACGTATGTTTTATTCTGTGCATTTAAGTAATTGAGTGGGTGTCAGTATCAGTAACCTGTGATATTATTATTATTGTGTATTTTTGGGTCAGTACCATTTGGTACACTCTGGATGATACAACATGCCTTTATGGAACGCACCTTTCAAGCTACACAATTGGGATGAGCGAAATAAAAGAAAACACGGCTTTTAGGCAGTTACTGGCTTATGTTACACAATGTAACATTTTCAGTTTTTTTAGAACAAGTATTTCACGAGTGACAGTAACCGTTTGCCACCAACCACACGGCTATTTGTCATGGACGGTGCCTCCAAGCTTTTGAGGTTGTCCGCAACCCGTTAAGAAATAAGCGGCACTGTGATAGAAATGGAAACATTTTGCTGACACAACTAACAGTTAGGACAAGCTGGAAAAAAATACCACAAACAAAAAGTCTGCAAGGACCAGAGTGCAAATCCTGCTTTAAAATATGCCACAGGTGGACAAGACAAAAAATATAATAAATATTGGGAGATCCAAATTAAGCAATCATCCCATTAAAGAAATAGAAATCTAAAGAAATAAAATCATGAAATCTTACCAGAAAGTAAAATCCCAGATGAAATACATTCAAAGACGCGCCTCAATGCATCGCCTGGGCTAAGCGGTACAGAGGCGCTACTGATGGCCTTTTCCACGAGCAGCTCCATGGCCTAAAAGGGGTGGAGAAGAGCTTACAGCTTTAGATACCCAACATTACCATAAACAGTTTTGACAACTGACAGTGTTGATTATAGTAAGTGTATGGCACGCCCTTAAGCGCTACATGTCCCTTTCCAGCTTGGAGTTTATGAAGCTCAAAGTGCAACCACACTTGATATCAATAATAATTTGAAGTTAGTTTAAAAAAAAAAAAAAAGGCAAAGAAACTCAAAAAAACTCAAGCCTAGTATGAAAATTCTCGACAAAACCATATGTGCCCCATGTGCTTCAGAGAAAACTTTCCCCAAGTCACAACGAACATGTTAAAGACACCATCCCGGAATTATTTCAATTTAAGTGGAGTCTACTTTGACAAATGCATTTTATATTAGATCTCTCTCTCATATATATATATATATATATATATATATATATATATATATATATATATATGTGTGTGTGTGTATATATAAGTGCCGTTCCGTCAGGGCCAGCAAGGCCTTCTCTGCTGGCCTAAACATAAAAGTAAATGTTATTAAATTTACTTTTCTGAGAATAACAAATTTATGTTATTTTATTTTCATAAACAAAATTATTCTCTGTATTGTTAACGTCATATTATTTCCACTTAGTCCAGTGGCTTTCAATGTAATTTTAAATAACATTGAAAGCCACTCGATAAATAATTTATTTATGATGGTAGAGTTTTTAACCAATGATATTTCAGCTAGCTTGTGTTGCCAGGTAAATTAAACTTGCTCGGGGCCTTCACATTAAACAGAGCAGGCCCGTGTGAGCTGTAAGTGAACGGGCACAATCAGGTTGCAATAGCCAATCAGATCACGAGTCTGCATACCAGGGCCAGCTAGAAGGGTTTACGTCGCGTTCGGTGATTGGATTAGCGCCTGCTAGAGCTATCACTGCATTTCAACCCAAAATGGCCGAAGGAGAAGGCGTTGATCTGGTTGCAGAGCTACTTTCCACACAATTTTCAAGACTGACCTTCCACGAAAAGCTGCATATTGTGCGAAGAGGTCGCCCAACTCCTGCGCTAGCTAGCCTGTCCGAGCAAGGAAAAGGGTTTGTCCGTCATTTTCATACAAGCAATTATGAATGGTACCCGTGGCTCAGAGCCTCTGACAAACGCTGCATTTTGTACTGCTGGGAATGCCTATTGCTTGCAACTGACCAATTTGGTGTTTGGAGCCACACTGGATTTACCAATTTAAGTTGTTTTACCAAGGCAGCAAGGAAACATCAGAGCACGGCTGGGCACTTACAAGCTACGGTGCGTTTTAAAACGTTTGGGGACACTCGCTTAGATATGCAGCTCAGTGAACAGGCACTACATTGGTGAGCAAATGAATTTTATTTTACATTTCTTCTTGTCATTTTATTTCCTTAGTATTAAATTAATGGTAACGAAATAAAATGACAAAGATACAAAAATGTATCAAATAAATCTGCTCACCTGCAATTTATAATGGCGCATTGTAGTCACCTTGGTGCACTGAAGTTCGTTCAATCTCAGCTGCTCAACATTTTCAGTTATTTGCTGTTGTATAGCCTATTCTCAAAATGCAATTGATCTGTTAACTTTATTTTCAAAGAATAGTTTGTTTTGTTATTGTTTGGTTGGTGTCTTATATGAAACTGCGACATTGCGCAATTTATTGGACAGACTTGTTTAAGATCACACAGCGTAATTTGGGTGGCATTTTATTTAGTACAGTCAAACCTCGGTTTTCGTACTTAATCCGTTCCAGAAGACTGTTCGGAAACCGAATTGTTCGGAAACCGAAACCATGAAATCAATGTAAAATGTTTTAATCCGTTCCAAGTCAAGAAAACAACTTTTTTAAACCACTTTTTTTTTACAATTTCACACCATAAACTGTACAAATGTAATGGGAGATGACCAATTTTAACATTAACATAAAAATTTAAGGAACATCTCTCTCTCTATCTGTCGCGGGGCTTGCGCCTCTCCCAGCTGTCAGCAGGCAGTAGGCGGGGCATTTCGGCATCCCGAACTCCTTCGCCAACACAGACACACGCACACCTGACTCATATTTTGCGATTAAATCTTTCTTAAATTCTATAGTTTTGCACACTATTTACCTCTTTTCTTCACCAGGTTCACCACTTCCACTTGCTTTCTTTGGTGCCATGATTAGGGGCTGATACACGATGCAAAAATAACAGTCAACAAAACAAAACAAACGCACGCCCCCCCCCCCTCCCCCGTGCTGCCAGGGCAAACCATTATGAAAAGAGGGGGATTTCACTAGTCCTAACAGAAGCGTCTCACCAAACACGTCTGCTTTTTTTTATTGAACAATACAAAAATGTCTGCTCACAATGGTCGCTTCCTGTGTAGCGACGAGACACAAGGGAGCGCCGCGACATGAGGGAGTGTCACTTCACTCCTCTCGGCTTTGCTACCTCCTCTCGGCTTCGCTACCTCGCGAAGCTACACGAGGTAGCGTTGCTAGACGAGGTAGCGAAGCCGAGGTAAGCGAAGTAGAGAGGAGTGAAGTGACGCATTCAAGTGTGCTCAGTTAGTCCGTGAACCGAAATTTGTTTGTCATCCGAGGCATAAAAAAATCGACATTTTAGTTCGAAAACCGAATTGTACGAGAACAGAGACGTCCGAAAACAGAGGTTTGACTGTATTTTATCTGTATTTATATCTGTAAATTTAGTTTCCTGCTCTTAATTGTGAATGCATACTTGATGGTTTTAAATGCTCCTGAAAATAAGTGCTGCTTGACGAGCCTATATTGTGTTAATGTATGTGACGTCACTGAAGGCCTAAGGTTGAAATGCACGGCCCGCCACTGATATAGATCTATCTATCTATATCTATATAGATATATATATAGATCAGCCATCTCGTTACCTCTGCGTCCCGCGTCCTAGACGCACAATTTTCCCGCGGGACGCACAGTTTCAAATAATGTGCATTTTTGGGACGCAAGGAAATTTCTCAGTCAAAAAAAAACAAAAACTACGACACGCCTGAGGATTTCACGGGAACGATCGTCACCGGTAGCGTGTCGTTTCCGTTGCGTCATTTTGACGGTACCAAAAAATCGTTTAACCATAAAAGTCACCGCACACGAGTTGGCTGTACGCAATCAAATCTCTCCTGTGTGATCAATGCGATTTCACTGTGCGTATGTGTGTTTGTGGTGTGGTGTGTGAGTGTGTTTCTTCTACAGTAATTTACTTTCGTTTTGTTTTCAGTGTTGGGGGGACGGACCAGATAACATTATGTGCGCACACGGGTTGCTATTTTTGTCCGCAAACTGAGGGATCGCGCGGATGAAAGTTTGAGATGGCGGCGAAAAAAAGCTCACAAAGGTCTACTGCAGTCAAACCTCTGTTTTCGTACTTAATCCGTTCCAGAAGACTGTTTGGAAACCGAATTGTTCGGAAACCGAAACCATCTTTCCCATTGAAATCAATGTAAAATGTTTTAATCCGTTCAAAGTCAAGAAAACAACTTTTTTTAAACCACTTATTTTTTACAATTTCACACCATAAACTGTACAAATGTAATGGGAGATGACCAATTTTAACATTAACATAGTAACATAAAAATTGAAGGAACATCTCTCTCTCTATCTGTCGTGGGGCGTGCGCCTCTCCCAGCTGTCAGCAGGCAGTAGGCGGGGCATTTCGGCATCCCGAACTTCTTCGCCAACACAGACACACGCACACCTGACTCATATTTTGCGATTAAATCTTTCTTAAATTCTATAGTTTTGCGCCCTATTTTCCTCTTTTCTTCACCAGGTTCACCACTTCCACTTGCTTTCTTTGGTGCCATGATTAGGGGCTGATACACGATGCAAAAATAACAGTCCAATATAACGTAGTTCTCACCAAACACATCTGCTTTTTAAAAAAAAACATTCTTAATCGAACAATACAAACTCGTCTGCTGATGGTAAACTGTAAAATTATCACTGATATATCTATATATATATATATATATAGATATAGAGATATCTATATCTATATAGATATCTATATTAGAGCAGTCAGTTTAGCGCGTTATCGGCATTAATTTAAATGAATTTTAATGTGGTAAAAAATGTTCTCGCGAGATTTATGCAGCACACGTCACAGCGGATTTTACGTCGCTCTATAAATAAACCAGAAACTAAACAACAAGCGCGCCGCAGGAGTCCACGCCCATGTCCGTTTTGCCAGCCATGGCAGCGCGAGACACCGAAAACGGATACTTAAAGAGTTTAAGAAAGGAAAGTTTACTTTTAAAAAGTTGCCAGATTGTTCCACTGACAAGACCAAAGTTACCTGGATGTTTTGCCGTCGTAAACTGAGCTATCATCATAGCACGTCGATTCTGAAATACCACTTAATGGCCAAGCACACAGCTGATGTGAGTACGGTACTCGGCCCACTCGTCTAAGACAGACAGCTAAGGATCATTTCAAAACGTTGAAAATGGATAACACGACGAAGAACAAATTTGCTGAAGCCATAGCTAAATGTATGGCTACTGCATGCAAGCCTGTCAACTTTGTCCACAGCTCGACTCAAGCAGAAATCATTCGCATTGCATGTAACGACTCCATTACGGATTGCCGGCGAGAGCCTCCATTACAATGTACAGAAATTGTACGTAGCGGAGAAGGCTAAGGTACACCAAGCGGAAGAAGAAATAAGAGACTAGGTTGATGAGCCTCTGGTTAATGAAGAGCAGGTAGCCTGTTGAGTACGATGTATGCCACTGACGCGATTGTTTCTTGTTTGGAACTATTTTGTATGGAAGGTTACCGTGATCCGTGTCCATATAAATAAAGGGGGTGGAGCTTCTCTGTGTTCGTCTGACTGTGACGGTGAGCTGAGGCACGTCGAGAGTTCAGCCATAGCGACCACAGTGTTGTGCGTGCCTTGAACCAAGTGTAGTCATCCGAAAATGATGTCTACACAAAACCATAGACTTCCACGCAAGAAGGACCAACAGAATCAACATAGCCTGACTGCTGTGTTCAAAGCAAATTTGAGAAAAACGAAATATGCAACCAAGGCTTAAATCCACTATAGGCTGAGTACTAGTTTACCTTAAATGTGCACTTTATAATTTTATATTGCTGTTTTGCTTCCCTAAAAAGAGCTGTTAAAGGAGCTGTTGTGTGGCAAAAATATTTTTTTCACTGTTGTTGATACAGTAATATTGTGTGAGAGAGAATGTGTGAATAACTGCTCAGAGTGAAAAATGTTCATGTAAAATTGAACATCGAAATTGTTTTCAGTAAATATTTGCATTTTGCACATAGAAAACTGATCCATGATTCCATGTTGATGAGCGCATTAAAACGGAAAAAATACGACGAAAAAATATAAAAGGAAATTCAGAAACGATAAATGTGTGAGTAATCACGATTAATTATGAGTTAATTATGACAGTTGCGTTTTTAAATTCGATTAAATATTTTAATCGTTTGACAGCTCTAATATATATATACACAAACGCACACAAAACCACATTCTATATATGTACATGAAATATATTATCCATCTGTCATCCATTTTCTCTATGGCTTTTCCTCACTTGGGTCGCGGTTGATTATGTGTGCATTGGATTTCTTCATGAAAAAAATGGATTGTCGGTTGAAGCGTGGGTCAGAAATTGAGAGAATAATTGATTCCTAAGAGTATTTCCACAGACCGAACAGAGCCCGATTAGTCACAGCTATGGACAAGAACGTTGTAGGATTTTGCCGATTGTCATTTTGTCACAGAAGTCATCATCCTAAGAAGGGGGGACACTCACCCATCCTGGGAAGGATGACCAGGTTGGAGTTCGCTGACAGAGGTCTTGGAGTATCCGAATGATAATCACGCACGACTGCAGTCCATTTGCTCTAGCCTTGTGATATAATAAGGTTATACATTCATGTGGCAAATCAAGAAAGAGTTTTGGAATTCATTCTTAGAGGTCCAACAACTACTGTGCATAATGGAAGCTTGAGTATGGTTTAAGGCGTTAATGAGCCATCAAAACTTGCAATCAGCTGCCATTGCCAGTAGTCTTGTACCTCCACAGTTAGTAAGAGTTCAAAGTTTGCAAGATGCACAAGAAATGAGGACTTTCCTTGCCATCTTCTAAACCGTGACCCCAAGGTTTATCAAGGAAACCCACAAACATGTCTTTCAAAATACAAGAATTCATCTGAGAGAGAATGGAGACTGAAGGAGCGCAGGAAGTCTGAAATAATGTACCTGTGATTTAGCACGGGAAGTGGCATCACAGGAAACTAATCAGACTTTCCTTTGCCTCTCAATCCCCATTTCATACATAAATCGAATAAAATATACAAACTCTGTCGCACAACTTGGTGCAAGTTATCGTGCAGCCTTATGGAATCCTTTGCAAATACAATTGAAAAGACAAAAGGTAGGATGCCAATTTTCAGACAGCATTCACATTTAGGACAGACAATGGTCACTAATCAAATTTATCAAAGGCATCGGTTTTTTTAAGTGCATATTTTCCTCAGTAATAGGAGATTCAAATGTGTACAATCAAAAGAAATTCAACAAATAATGCATCTCATAAGGCTACAATAATAAAGTAAAATGATGTTCCGAACCTGGAACCACTTAGCGTGGCGCAGAGCAGCCAGAGCGTCAAGGCATTTTTGCCTGTCCAAGACGTCCGCTGGGTCTTTCACCAAACCCGAAGTTACATCTAAAAATGGATTTGAAGTGTCAAAAATGTTGATGAGGAATGGGTGTTTGACCAGGTCAGCAAGGCTGGCAAAGAGCAAACACATTGCCACACATACCAACGATTCTTTACAAAGCAACCCACATTTTTTTCCCTTCAACATTAATACTATGAAAACAATACCACCATTAACAATCTGACTTACTGGGTAACTTCACACTAAGACTGGATGCAAATTCATTTGATTTAGATTTAGTTTTTGACTCAATACAGTAGATTGCTTTATTTTGAAACCACCATAATCGAGCAACTGAGTCCACGCTACTTTAGGCTGACGCTATTTGCAGCCATTACCATTTTATCAGGTAATAAGAGTTGTTGAAAATTTATTTTTCGTCAATGATCAAGAAAACAAGTAGACGTTCTGTTCAACACAGGGAAAAGATGATGGATCTGGATGACCATTAAAAGGTGTTTTAAAGAGAAAAGTAGAGGCCAAGACCTATGACAGCGACCTGATAAAAAGCGGCATGGCAATGGTAGGTGTGGCAACATTTTTGGGGTGTGGGAAAACCTTGGTCAAAAATCCTTCCGGAACTGTTGGGCCCTACTAAATCTCTGATGGGAGAAATCAATGGAAATTTTTCTTTAAAAAAACAAACAAACCAACAAAAAAAAAAAAAACGGGTCATTTTGCTCAACATATGAATAGTATGAAAAATGACCAAAATGAAGTAGCGATGAGTGCTGAAGGAGAGAAAACAATGCCAGCAATCAAGAGGTTAGGATATCACTGCATGCATACCTGGCATCAGTGGGCTGGAATAAGACCTCAACAGACAATGGTTGTCAAAGGCTGTACGCAGGTCCAACCAACCAGTCTACCAAAGCCTTCATACCTTAGCCTCAATAATACTCCCCTAAGAAAACAATTTATTCGTCACATTTCCAAGATTAGAGCTCATGGCTAAGGTGCTAAGACGTTGTGTGAATCTGGCATTGCTGAAGCTATGTATCCCTTACATGTGTTGAGCCACATTTTGAATTCAAAACATGTCAGATCTACTCAGGGGAGCACTTTGAATCAAGAGACAGCATGGTGAACTGGTCACCAGAACACAAGAATACGATTTGTTTCCTGTGGAAAGTCGATTTTCTCCTCATTTGCAGTGGAGGGGATTCTGATCTGCCATGAGCCAAATGCTGGTTTGAATGCTGCGTTGCAAAAAAAAAACAACAACAAAAAAAAGCACCCTACACTTTGCATGACACAATGAAGGAATATATCTTACGTTTAAAAACAAAAGTTTGTTACTGTTGATTCCTGAAAAAATAAATTAAAAAATCCTTGAATATTTTTAATTAAAAATATATTCTAATTAAAATACAGCCAGAATCCCTGAGAACACAGGAAACAAAATTTCTCCAAGGTATAACTATTTATCACAATGCAAACACTGATCATGCTCTGCTTGAAAGGGATAGCATCCGAGAAGAGTTAAAGAGCGGAAAGACTCAAGAACAATACTGCTGGCACCCTCTTTTGCTTTACATCCCAAAGGTGATCTCTCCAACAATTGCAATAGAGTATAAGTTAAAGGGGGAAAAGTCTTTTAGCCTTACTTTGAATATGTCCAAGAAAATTATTTGGAACCCGTTGCGGTTTTACAAGCATTTATATAAACAAAGCCTGAAAGAAAGAGGCTCTTTTTTTTTTTTTTTTTTACTTGAGAAGCCAAATGTTTCTGACATGAAACAACAAGGTGCCAGGTTGCTTCTTTAAGGCCCAAAATATTTTTGTGGCATGCCAGCAGTACAGAGCTCTCAGTGTGAACCAACATACTGGAAATGATTTCTTCGGGAAATAGCAACGACAATATCAGGAGGAATAGGATAAGCTGTTATGGCTTGCCAGACCTCCGTCCCGGTCATTTTCCTCTCTGATGACAGGTGAAGTCAAAGTGATGGTCACTTGCATCTTTGGCTCTGTACAGGATGTAAGAATGATGGCTGCTTCTTGGAGAGACCCTTGGACATCATATTTTTCTGGTGCTACTATCTGGAAAGATACAAGTACATGTCAAGGAATCAAAACAACAAGCATATGGAATGCTAGGGAACGATCGTAATTTTTGACCACCTGTATGCACTTGCTATCATATTGGTTACAGATTTTTTTTTTTACCCACTGTATTATGCAATTTTGTATAGTAGATAGACTTTTAAAAAGCACAAGGCTGAATGTACCTCATTGACTGCTTGTATGAAGTCCACGGTTGTATATTTATAAAGAGCTAACAGACAGACTAAAGCCTAAAGCTGACTACCTTCGATTGCTCACAAATCCTAATTATTGTTGAAAAAAAAAAAAAAGAAAAAAAAAAGTTTGGGTTGGTCGAATTCGAAGATTTTTTTTCTTTAATTTTTGGTTGAAATTATTGAGCTGCAAGCACCAATTGATTAATAACCCTTTCATGCAACCTTTAACCTGAGAGCACGAGAAGCTTTCCACTGTAGTAACCGCCGTCCCTGAAAGGCTTAAAGTGGTCAGTTGAGAAATCAATGAAACGGGAATTAAAAAGACAGTACTGTTAGTTGTTTAGGAAGGAGCTCCACAATTCGCGTAAGGAGACTCTTGGTGGGCTTCTCTGAGCAGAGCAGGACTAAGTTGACATTCTTGTCGCCACGAAGAAGCAAACCTTTTGCCAAGACTCCCACCCTCATCACACCTTTCAGGGCTCTATAAGGATACAAAACAAAGATGGAATGGAATGGAATACAACTTTATTGTCAAATGTGCTGTACGTATGTGTAACATACAGCACAGATGAAATAACATGAGGAGCATCAAAAGAAAAGTGATTGTAAGTGAAACAGCAATAATAATGACATTGAGAAAAGTTCAAATCAAATACTAAAACATTTCCTACTTCATTTACTTCAAGGGAAACAAAATATTTTTTCTGTAAGAATGCATTCACTGCACCAATCTGATTAATATTGCATTTGTTGAACAGGAATTAAACAGGATGATTAAAACTAGTCACATTTTGCCCTGTGATTCAAAATATTTGAGTAAGACTGAATTGTTAAAAATAGATCGGTAGCGACTGCAACGAGTTGGGTGTCCATTACAGTTTTCAGCAACAGCTGGCTGCTAGCTACAAGGCACTTGTGAGCTGTGCTGGTGCATTGTTTTATAACATTTTAATCAGCGAAATTTATTAGTGATTTAATACAATTTATATGCTTCTGGGTCACACACATTTAGAGGATAAAAACTCCCAGATGATTTTTGACCTTTTCTTCTGGGTAACAGCCACGCAGTAATCCCGAAAAGAATCAATTTCAAAATCAAACCACAAAGGCTCGTGTGTGAAATTAATTCTGCGGGAACCCTTTATGAGTGCAATTGTACCGCATTGAAGAAAAACGGCATTTTGTCAATCAAAAACAACATACTGTACTAATTAAATGCGACAATGCAAAGTTGCAAAGTTTACAGTTACTGTACATGTGGATACAATCAAAAATTATATTTGCTTGCATACCTGTCGATGTCACACCTATCTTTTGGTGGTTCTTTCTTTTCTTTATCTTCTTCCTTGTCCTTGTCCTTGTCCTTGTCCTCATCTGTTATTATGTCTGAAACCAGTTTGAGGGCACGCTCTGTGATTGACACAATCTTCTGAATAGACTGCAGTTCCTCCTCTGAGGGGTAGATTGAAGCATGCTTGGTCATGACATAGCGGTCATCTGACGAGTCGGGTCGGCGCAGGGGCTGCTGAGCACAAAGGTCAGTCAAGTGCAGTAGAGTTATGAGTTTGATGGCAAATCATAAAACTAAATTGAAGCTCCAACATCCAATTGGGGTCGACCATATAATTGTCTGCTGTTCATATGGAAGTGAAAATGATCAGATTGTTTTAAACGCAATTCTGCAGGTCAAATCAACAATATAATCAGGTGTGCACATGAGCTTTGTGGTAAAAGAGTGCGGATACTACACTGGCCCGCCTGCAGTCTGGACCCGTCTCAAATTAAAAATGTATGGCACGTTATGAAGCGTGAATGAAATATGACAACGCAGACCCCAGACTGTTTAACAGTGGAAGCTGTACATCACGTTACATCGTCACATCCAGTCTGTCACTGACACATGCCTGATTTTCTGACGAATGACGATAAACTGTTTGTTCGAGGGGGTTAAAACAGGCAACAGCAGGCTTCCTCTGTTTGCTTGAAAAGGCTGCATTAACTATATATGTACAGTAGGTGGCGGTAGTATACACCAAAGAAACAAAAACGGCAGGTATTAGATCAGGTGCGGCCATTACATCGAGCAGTAGATTGCAGCCTGGTGCCAAATCGATTGCAAGGTGTAGAGAGAGAGAGAGAGAGAAAAACAAACAAACAACCATTTGTGTGTCTTTGTGCATGTTAGCAAGATATTTTTTGTGTTGACGTGCACTGCACCCTTGTCATTCAATCAGTCTCACATTCACAAAAAAGTATTTAAAAAAAGAAAATAAAGTAGGTCATCTTTAACCTACGGTGGCGTGTGACCTGCGTCACCGGAAGTTGTCCGCTCAGCAGTCTGCAATTGCATCTCGTGATCAAAGCTGTTGCGCTATATCTTTTATCGATGTCATTATTCTCATTCAGAGTTTGTACAATTCACCGAGGGCACAGGCAAAGAATAGGAATTTAGAGGGTAATAAGTGAGTAATTTTTTTTTTACGATTATGCCAATTTTGTAAACGCGGAGTTATCAAAATCCTCGAAAATCGATAAATTGCACAACTGTTTATTGCACCTGTTCCCTATTTCTTATGAAACACAAATCTTGTGTTCTGTCAATTCCTCCTCTACACAAGACAAACGCTTCTGTCGGTCTTGCTCGCTCCCTCTCAGGCAATCTGCTCCTCCCACAGCTGTGAATCGTGTTGTTCCGACCGCAAATCACCGGTCCACTGTGACACGTTCGGTAATTTCATCGGTCAGATGTAACAAGAATGGGTAAATCTATTGACGGCTTGAAAGAAGCTGCTGGGTTAAAAGTTTGATGGAAAAAAGTGGCAGCTTATAGTCCGGAAAATATGGTACGCAAGCACCAAGAGAGACCAATATTAGATTTCGTCATTTCAAAATGGAATAAAGTAGGAATCTATAGTCACTTTCTCCATTGCCGCATTTGCGTTACATGAGTGTGCATTTCCCTCTACAGTGATCCCTCGCTATGTCGCGGTGCGTTTATCTCGGCCTCGGGTCATCGCGGATTTTTTTCAAACATTTTTTTTTTTTTTTTTTGAAGTCCGCGAGAAGCAGTGAAAGCCAGCAAAACACACATGGAGCAACATATACAGTACATGTGGGGTGGGGGGTGGGTGAGAAGATGTAAAGCCATGTTGATTGGCTGTGCATCTTCTTTCTGTTTTATCACACGGTTACTCTTTAATCTCAGTGTCTAAGTGTTGTTTACGATGCTGCTAGTGTGTGCAGAGAGAGAGAGAGAGAGAGACTTAAGAACAAAAGCAGGTCTCGTCTATCCTTAACTGCCTTAACAACCTTAATTGACTAATCATAAACACTGCTGCAGCTGCAGGATCGCTGGCCTGTGCGTGCGCGCGCGCACGTGTGTGTGTGCGTGTGTTAGTGGCTCTGCTCAAGCGCAAAGGCCCACGTGGGGCAATTTTTTAAATATATGTTAATTGGTCGGATTTAACATATATTTACACTTCGCGGATTTTCGTTTATCGCGGGTGGTTTTGGTCCCCATTATCCGCGATAAACGAGGGATTACTGTATACTCATATGCACTTCGTGACATGTGAAGTAAAGCTCGACTGACGCAATAAAAACGCGACGCAAGAATCGTGCGACACGAATTGTTAATCAAATTCATTGCACTTTTCAATATCCATTTTTATCAATTTTGGACTAGTTTTGTAGCCCTCTTGTATTTATATAAACACTGCTGCACTAGACAAAGCTAAAAAGTGTCATGTTGGGATATTTTCATGCAAATAAATACATTTAAACAAATAACAGTTTAATTCTTTTTATATTTATTCTTTGGTTACCCAGGGAAGGCAATTGTTTCTCATGACCAATGCCGACCTGGAGGCAATTTGGGCTTCAGATCGTGACATATTGTACTAAATGATGGCCGGCTGGTTTACTTATCCCCAAGGGAAATGCACTTGACCTTACCAGAGGACCCTGTGGCTGCAAACCTGGGATACCAGGTCGGACTCCAAGTAGACCAGGAGGGCCAGGTGGACCCTGTGGATATCCTCCATCAGGTCCACGACGGCGCTCATCCCAGTGGTGCTGTTCTTCCTCCACACGTCTCCAGTACATGTCCTCTTCATATCGCCTGAAAATCAGTGGCAGCTGAATTTCTACCATGGTCTTTTACAAGCCTTTCCAAAGGTCTCAACATAAAACTGATCTGAAGCCTGTTTTCAGTAGGTCTCAGATTGTCAGGACGCATTGCTGGCATGCTGACTGAATGAAGCGCTATCTGAATGTTAGCCATAATCAGTCTGAAAAGTGATATTCTATCTTTCATAGATCTGTATCGTCTTAAAATAAGAAGTAACGGAATTATTAATTTGGGCCTTGAACTGAAATCGTTTGGGAGGCCCTCAACAGGCAGACTTTGGTCATTTCCATATAGACTGACTCGACATTATTTTGATAAACAATTGCAACCTAACACTGCTTGCTCACCATGTTTTGGATTTTAATGAGTGACTCTTATGGTTGTTATCATTGACATTCCTATTGCACTGGGCACATTTTCCTTCTTAAATCCTTCCATACAAAATGGTTTAAAAAATATAGAGAGCCCAGAAAATATTCTCTTAAAAGTTTTAAATTATACAGTATAACCTTTTAAACGTGTTCAATTATATCATAAATATCCAGGTTGAGTGCTGGTTCTGGCAGGTCCACGACCCAAAAAGGCTTAATGGAGGACCCTGGTGAGATCCACAAACAAAGCGTCATAGTCATGGAAAAGCTGAGCAGCCAGCTGTCTCATTACTGCTGGTCCCTAATAGTGGGATGCACATCTCTAAACGGTTGTACTTTCCTACACTGTTTATCTGACTTGGATGTCAACACCCTCAAATTGAGGCTGAATGCTGTTCGAGCCAAAAATATGAGAACTGTCAAACTACGTGACATTTTCGCTTGCTTGTGTGCTGTGAGATTTTTCGCGTGGGGGGGAAAAAAAGGTGGCAATAAAATACTGCTCTAGGTAATGTAGCTGCATCAAACTCCTTACTGTCCACTCCATATTCTTGCCATTCAAAAGGAGAAATCACAGCAACCGTACCGCATTTCCATTCTCCAACGTTCCTCTTCCTCTCGTCTTCTCCAGTATTCCTCTTTTTGCATCTGCTTTCTCATCTTTTCTTCTTGGATTTTCCTAGCTCTGATGCTAGGCTTTACCTCCACCTGCAGATCTGGGTTCACCTTTTTCTGAACGTTTGAACAAAGACAACAAAAAGTGGTAGATTGGCATCATTACTGACCATGAATGTAATTCATAACTTCATAAAGCGTACATGTAAAATGCTAATTCATCAATATTCCTGAGGACATATCCAGTGTACCTTCGATGACCCGTTTCAATGTTTTGTTGGGGAAACGGAACAATATTGAGTAGTTTGATAAGTATCTGGTGATCCCATTTTATTGTGGTTAGTGTTTTACAATACATTTTTGTTTGGAGAGTGCTTTCACAACAACAGCAAGATTTGACAAAAGAGCGTCCCCGCAATCCTCCCGTTTAATTTAGATGCAAGGCGCCACGTTATGAACTGAAGCGATGTCACGTCATTGACTGCGTGTTCCCTTGCACACCCCCGTTTCCTATTGCATGACATGCCAGATTATCATTGTTGATATATTGCTGCTAATAAAATGGAGTGTTCTGAGGAAAGTCAACAAGAAATGGGCAAAACATTTGAGTCAGCAGGGTCCTCAGATTGAAATTCCAGTAATGAATAAAAACCTTTATAAAGTTACTTTTTAGATTCCCGTTGAGTGCGAGATAGACTTCATCTTTCAAGCAATGCTTGCCTTTGGATGTAAATCTGCCTCTTTTTTTTACCTCAGTAGAGGACTCTAATAAGAAAAGGACTTTCCAAACTAGAGGGGGAAAAAAAAAGTCTACTGCCAGAGAGGCCCCCCTGCGAGTGCATCAGCCTGCTTCCTCATCGGCAGCGCTCGACAGCGGGAAACCCGGGGGGGGGGGGGGGGGGATCCACCTGGTGGGTTTATGTATTTTAACGGAAAGGATCTAACCTTACCCACATCACAGACAGGCTTCCGCCTACTGTGCAGCGTCTGATGTGCTGCACACTGCCTTTATCTGACAGTCACGCTTTCCCAATGTTTTTCCATCAATGGCATAGAATGTTTAATGCCTCTGGGTTTCATATTTAATGCATTTTAATTTTCACAAAAATCCATGTAACGACCATGTTTTTTAATGACCCGCGGAAACTCTTGTAGCATTTTAATTTATTTACATGCATTTGGGTAATATGTATTTTGTTTATGAAATTGGAGATTGTGTATATTTGTTTTGTATTATTTCATTAACACACTGCAATATTGTGTCTGAGTAAATGTCTTTCTTCCTATTCAAATTGCTTGGTTACAGGGCATTTGATTTAACACTGAGGAAAAAAGTGAGGGAGGTGTATTAGAGCAAGTTCATCTTGGTCACAGCTCCGCTTCCTGCAGGCCAAGAAGGAGCAAGTATGTCTGCGTGCATAAACTACCCTGGCGCCAGAAAAGTCCCACGAGCTCATCTAAGCTTGCTTTAATACAACCAGTGTAACCAAAACACACGTGGATGCATTTTTTTCTTAATTAACCATACTGTATATGTTTTTCGTTATGACCACCACAGCTACACTTTAATGAATCCTGAACGGGAATATACCGTAATAGAAACAGGTAGAGGAATTAGGTAATCCAGTAACCCGGTTACGAAAAAGAATGTGGATAATATGTGAATAAGAGTCCCCAAAATATAACCAACTATTAAGTTCAACTAGCACATGCTTCTATCTTATGTGTAAACATGCTGGTCACCATTTTTTGTCATCAGTCTTGATAAGAATCAACAGAATGTTCTGTAAGTAACTGGACCAAGAACACAATAGCGGACTGGGTCATCGTGTCAAACATCAGTTAAAACTGTCAGACAAACATTTCAATCCTGAGCCATTGTTGGAAATAAATGCCTTCTTCCATGTTATTTATACATTTACAGGGTTTAAGGATGAAAAATGAAGGTGAAGAAACAAACCTTGTATTGCAGGCGATGTCTACGTCCCTTTAGATGCATTTCTTTTGCATTGGGATCATTGAAACTACATTCACAGAGCTTGCAATGGAAGCGGATCACTTTGCCTTCATCATTTCGGACCTAGAAATCAGATTCACATATTCAAGTTGATACAGTTGAAATCAGATGTTTACATACACTATATAAAAAGGCACACATGCTTCTCCCTCCCACGGTCTAATCAAAACAGACAAAACACTTTTCCTGCACTTTACTTTGGAGTGAGCCAATCCTCCATCAAGCGTCTCCAGCTAGTCCAGAATGCTGCTGCTCGTCTCTTGACTGGCAACTCGTAAGTGAGAGCACATAACGACTACTCTGGGATCGCTATACATTTTAGAGTTCTTTTTAAGATCCTATTTGTTTTTGAAATCTTTAAATGGCCTCAGCCCAGCTTACTTCTCTGAGCTCCTCCGCCCCTACGCACTTGCCCAGTGCTTCAGGTCTGCGGACCAGACACGATTAGAGGTACCGAGAACTAAGCAGAGAGGAATTGAGTCTTTGCCGTTGATGGTGCCTCTCTTTGGAATGACCTCCCGCTGAAGGTTAGGCAAGCTTCCTAACTGCCCATCTTTAAAACTCTTCTTAAAATTATTTTTTAATCTTTGGCTTTTGACTCAGCGTGAGACTTGATTTTTAGTTTGAGCGTTTTTCAGTGGTGTCTGTTTTTGTGAATTAATTTAGCTCCATGTACAGCACTTTGTATTCAGTGGTGGTGGTTTTAAAGGGACCTATAAATCCAGTTGAGTCGAATTATTCTGGAATTTAGCAAATGGAAATTATTTTGGTAATCGAAATTGACCTATAATTCACAATTTCATGTCGGACAGAGAGAACAAAAAATACATGTCTTTTAATATAGTGTAAGGACATCTTTCCTTACTAAACGTGGCCTTAACTGGGCATGCACAGGTGCAACAAAGCTGACCTCTTCAACATAGTCGTGGCCAACAGGTTGGACATCACTCTGCAGTGCAGCCAGGGTCGATGCAGACAGAGATTCTGAAATCTCTGCTTTGATATCGACAGCACTTGAGGAGGACATTGCAATCTTGGGGGCTTCGCCTTTGCACTCTTCGGACTTCGATGTGGTTTGCAATTTACTCCCACCTGCAGTGAAACCATGTAAATGGGATTTTTAAGTCATAACACCACTAACGTTTGAAGTTACAAATCTTATGTATAGGAATGTCCCGATCCCGCTTTTCTGGCAACAGAGTCCGAGTCTGTGGTTTTAAGTACCAGTTTATACCAGCTCCCAGTCCAATACCTCGGCAATGCATTGCGAAAAAAAAAGACGTCCAACTGATTTTTCCTCAAATTATTTGGGAAATAGTAATACAGTCAAACCTCGGTTTTCGAACAAAAATTTCGAGTTTTTTATGCCTCGGATGACGAACAAATTTCGGTTCTCGAACTAACTGAGCGCACTTGAATGCGTTGCTTCACTCCTCTGGCTTCGCTTCCTCGTAGCGTCCATTGTGAGCAGATGTTTTTGTATGATAATAATACATTTTGTTTAAAGCGCCTTTCAAAACACCCAAGGACACTTTACAATCAGGAACAAGAACTATAAAACACAATGCGGCTGAGCAGCGGCAGCCAAACGCGGCAGCGTTCACTCAACCCGGAAGTCAGAAAGAAACCACAAGGGAGGGAGAGGGGGAGAAAATTGTTCAATCAAGATTTTGGAAAAAAAGCAGATGTGTTTGGTGAAACGCTTCCTCGTGTAGCTCGTGTAGCGGCCATTGTGAGCAGACGAGTTTGAATTGTTCAATAAAAAAAGCAGACGTGTTTGGTGAGACGGTTCTGTTAGGCCGAGTGAAACCCACCTCTTTTCAGAATGGTTTGCCCCAGCAGCACGGGCGAAGTGCATGCTTGCGTTTGTTTACGGCCGGCAGTTTTCAATACAGCAGCACATAAACACTCTGGTGTCCGGTGTCTCATTATTATGCAATAATCATACAGAAACAGCTTCCTCGTGTAGCATCCATTGTGAGCAGACGAGTTTGTATTGTTGAGATAGAGAGAGAGAGAGAGAGATGTTCCTTCAATTTTTATGTTACTATGTTAATGTTAAAATTGGTGAAAATAAAACATATTACAGTTTGTTTGTACAGTATTTTACATATTACCTGCTCTCCTATTACATGTGTGCAGTTTATGGTGTGAAATTATCAAAAAAGTGGTTTAAAAAAAGTTGTTTTCTTGACTTGGAACGGATTAAATTATTTTACATTGATTCCAATGGGAAACATGGTTTCGGTTTGCGAACAATTCGGTTTTCGAACAGTCTTGTGGAACGGATTAAGTACGAAAACCAAGGTTTGACTGTACATCAGTGTGTATATGTCATATATTTTCAGATTCTATGGACCATTCAACCAAATCAGTGCCAATTATTTGTAATACTCAAAATAAACTCAAAACTTCTATATTACCGCCCCTCCGCCCTTTTTTAACGATTCACATATTGAACACTTCATTGTGTATTGGTTCATCTGAGAACTTGTTTTATCATGTCAGTTTTTGTACTGAAACTCTTAGTGGGTTTTTAGCATAAAAGTAGCAAATACATATACTACAGCCATGACACTGTGTGTGCATTAGTCCTGACATCGAAAAGGAGGAGATAGGACAGTATATCGAGCGATCACTGCTGTGTGCCTGCCCAGATATACAGGTCCTTTTCGGTGTCACTCTACTTTGCTGAGCGGTGGAGGCAGTGGGTTAACATTCACATGGACAATTTTCATCCACCAAGTAGCATAATAATCATCATCTTTTTTTTTTTTTAACTCACCAACAAAATTAATCTTAGGTGTGTTGACTTTCTTTCCGGGTATGTTAGAATTGGCAGCAGACAAACTGCCCGCTAATTGATTCTTGACACCGCTTGCGCTACTGCTGACCAGGTTAACAGGTTTTAGGTAGGGAGTACTGGACGAGGAGGCAGCCACACCAAGAGAGCTGCTGGCAGAGGAGCTGTTCAAGGTTGAAGTGATGGTTTTGCTTGGGGCAGATGTGCTTGAAGACAAAGTTTGAGTCACCATGCTGGGTTCAGTAGAGGGAATGGGCTTTCCAAGTTTGGTATGAAGCTTCAAAACCTGTAAGAAATAAAAATGAGCGCAGGAAAATGAGCTCAGAAACACTCATTTTGGCCAACATCATATCAGCTTAAACTGCTTCAATCAAGGTAAGTTCAAACCCCAACAACCAAAATAAACCAACACAATCTTATCGAATCCAAAAACAGGGTTCCCACTCTTCCACTTGCTTTTTATTTATGGACCTTTTAATGACTTTTTGGGACCAATTTAGCCATTTTTTAAGGACTTTTTCTCCATTCAGCGGGGGATTCACGGTGGATTTAATGCCCGCTCAGCAATACACAGGCTGAACAGAAAGCCACATATCACTGAGCTGGTGTTCAAATCATTGCTGCCAAAGGAAGGGCACATCTATATTTTTAGGGGCAATCACTTAACCCTTTATTTGACATATTGTATGTCAAATTTTCACTTTGCTACCTGTATCACAGGTCGGAAAATGAAAAAAACCTTTAATTAATTCTCAAATAAAACACACAAAGAAAAATTCAAATTGAGAAAATATAAAACTTCAATTTATTTTCGAATAAACAACACTAAGAACAGAGCTAATGGTCATATGGGTCACCTGGACAGGGTTTAGAAAAATCTGGTTTCACTAACAGTAGTACTGATTGCCCATTTTAGCAATATCCAGTATACCTGAACAGCTGAAATGCATGTCAGAAGTCTAAATCCCAAATGGTCCAACCCTATTATTTTCCCTCATATCACCTTCAATGATCAGACATGTTTTATAATGACAAATATGAAACTGATATGACAATTAGGGAATAGCAGACAGTGACTTAGTTTTCTCCTCAATCTCTTTTGCAAGTTCTTGGTGATTAATTTTCTTCTGTTTTGCTGTGTGCCTCAATGAATTTGACTTGACCAGGAGGCTATGACAAGTTTTACCTCTCACGGAGATGCCCTTCTTGCACACTCGGCAGTAGGCCGACGTATAATCGCCAGCAATTTTTCCGAGCCAAACACGGACCTCCGGCTTCTCCAGCCACCCCACTTGAAAATAGCATTGTCCCGGAATATTTGTAGCGACGCCACTCAAGCGAAGCGCGCCTCAGCAGTCGAAAGTCCGCTGCTCTCTGCTGTGTGCGTCCGCGCGAACATGTACGCACGCGCACGTCTTTTGGTTTCACCCAAGCAACCGACTTCACAAATCAAATACGCTTTGATCTACAACAAAAAGCTAGCCTAGCCGACGCACACACAGCAGAGAGAAGCGGACTAACGACTGCTGAGGCGCGCTTCGCTCGAGTGGCGTCGTTACGTATTTGTCTGTCACTTGTTGAGATCGATAAATTCGATGAATAGATTTTTCCAGAAAATACGGTAATTGTTTGCCGAGCCGACAATCAAACCATCCATTCACTGCCCCAGGATGGCGTCAATCTATTGTTGTTTCCCGGAATGAACCGAGGTGATCACGTGATCATCGTCGGAACTAATCGGAGACGGCAGGAAAAGCAGAGCGGGTACCAGGTCCTGCATTTTCCGACAAAACTACGAATTAGAAGGGTGGGGAAAATGACATACACAAATGAAATGAACACCGCAGGTTAATTTTTATGGACTTTTATGGATTTTAGAAGATTTCCCTGAAAATTATGGACAATTAAGTGCATAATTTTACAACTTTTTTTATTGATTTTTATGTACTTTAAGGACCCGTACGAACCCTGAAAAAGAAGCAATAACATCACAAACAACATATTAACACTACCTAAACAAAACTGACCTGTGTTCTATCCACACAAAAAACATCTGTGTTGCATGTAGTGATATAATGCAATGATCGAATGATTCCCATACCTTCTGATGTTTGGCTCCTCGAATATGGGCCGCATAAGCATCTGCACCGGTGCAGGAAACGTCACAAAGTTCGCAGCGGAGTTGGTTCTGAGAACTTCGGGCCAATAACCCACCACCACTACCGCTGCTGCTGTTACTGTTCTGCGAAACCTTTAGTGCTGCTTCCTTCTTCTTGTGCTTCTGGCCTTCCAGATGCTCTTTGTAGGTCTGGAACATTCATGGAAATTCAAAAAAATATTTCCTTCAGACACTTTTTACCATATGCTGATTGAATAAACAGGTTTGGCTTGGGATGTTGCAATTAGGGCTTTTATGGGGATTACCTGTAGAATGTTCATTTTTCGAGCAACAATGACCGATTTTTCTTAAATAGGGTTAGGGTTAACCCAAACATTTGATCTGTTGATTTATTTCACTTAATTGATTAATCAGATTCAAAATGTGACATTTATATATTATTCAAAACCAAACATTGCATCAAATAGACAGTGCAGAAAATGCGCAAACAAATTGGTATTCAATTACTATTTTGGTCTGACGTCAGGAAATAGGGAGAAATGTGGCTGTTTGCACGTCCTATATGGAGTAAACACAAAGAGAATCTTGATAACCTTGTATTACAAATTCGAGTGAAACCAAATGACCAAATGGAATGAAATGCAGTTTGCGCTGCTGTGTACAGGCCAGAAATGTAACCACTGTCTTAATATCCAACTTTATAAGTACACAAAATACTTTTTTGCCAATTCCCTTTTCCAACTCACCTGTGGGCCAGCACAGCTGATCTTACAAACGTCACAATAGTGAATTTGGGGAGGTTTTGGTGGCTGCTTGGGCCGGAGCTGCTTATTCTCAAAGGGAGGTTTCTTTGTGAAAGTGTTTCCAGTCCATGCTGCAGTCGCAGCCACAGCTGCCGCGGCCTGTTTCTGGTGTTGCTGCTGCTGTTGGTAATAACTTGATGCTGCTGAATAGACCGCTGCTTCATAGCCTGTATATGAGGTTCCTACAAAATAAACAGATATTTCGCAAGGTGTCATTGCGATCTTTCCATCATTTCATTTAAGGCTGTCCCATCTTAAATTAGGAAAGTGGTGGGGTCCAGCGGACTTGAATCGAAATGGAACAAGATGTGCATTTATCTGACCAAAAGTGAACTGTAAAAATTCTGCTACATTTAAATGACCTATTACAGACGGTAAATGTTGATGAATTGTGATCTTGACGGATGCATTTGTCTTTCTGTCCTATTACCGTAATTACCGGTACAAGAGAATATCTTTTTGAAGGGGGTGAATCCAAAGTCGAGAATGGGTATTATTAGATTTTGGGGGAGAATTGTCACATTGCTGGAAGAGTATACTTTTACTCCAACATGATATTTAATGCCTAATATTAATTTATATATAATCATGTAGTGGTTTTGACATAAATCCCACAAGGAATTAAGGACAGATAAACATGTTCGACGGATGTGCTTTTGGCTGAGCCACACATCATTTCGAGAAGTACCAGTAAAACCAACATATACTACTCAATGTGAATCACAGAGCATGCATACCAGTCAACTTGTACGTTTCCCCCGTATTTCATACATTTGTTTTTATCATTTCAAATCATGTAGGCGAATTTCAACTTTTATACGAAAAAAAAAAATTGTGAACCGATCTCACAAAGACCATTTTGGCTCAAATCCAGATACAGTAAACATTCCCATCCCCGGAATTCTATGGAAAGGAATATCCTTCACCCGTAATAAAAACCCATGCATTAACATTTTGACTACGATATTACATGTTACCGGAACTACGTAAGCGGAAATTCCACTAGCCGTAACCCGGATGGAGACGTCAAGCCGGGGTAGCTTAAATACACGCAACGCTCCACCCGATACGCGGAAAGACACCAACGGAGACACCTTTTCACGTCGCATTTTTTGATAATCAGATTCGAAACGACGACGTGTAAGTGAGTTTTTATTGGCGTGCGTTTTACTGTAATTGCGAACGATTTCTAACTTTATTCACTTACGTCCTGTTGCTCGCGGCACTAGCGTAAAAAGCAACGCCCACTCAACACAACTGGAGAAGATGGAAGAAACGTGTTTGCTTCGCCGTTTATGTCATCGAATTCGAAACGACTTTTTGTGTCAGTGACTTTTTATTGGCGTGCGTTTTACTGTAATTGCGAACGATTTTAACTTTATTTACTTTCGTCCTGTAGATCATGGCATAGAAAACGAGGAAGAACCCAACAAAACAAAACAACCCAAAATAGACTCATTTTTTCCCAAGACTGAAAAAAATCAACATTAAAATACTGTACATACTATACTGTGTTGTGGTTTTTTAAATCTACACCTGTACTGTATACTGTACTGCTGTTTTTGTTATATAAACAGTTTTTGGACAGTATATTTTTGCATTTTATTGCTTGTGTTGTTACACATGCAGTTTTCATCATACTTGCAGGTTCATAAAGGACATGTACCATGCTCATTTCCCAAAAGAGGAATTTCTGTTATAAGGACAGATTGGACAGCGCAAACATGAGTCCGTACTAGAGAATATTTACTGTAGTCTCACCTGCTGGTAGCCAACGACAATGTCGTTGTCGATCGCTACTATTGTCATGGCAAACCAGCACAAGTAATCCTCAATTTTTTTTCATCGCTGCGTACGGTCGGATTGATAAAGCATGATGTGCGGTAAGCCGTTGTACAGGTTTTTGTTGCTTTGTAAGCGGAATCGTAATAATTTATAAGGTAGCTATTAGCAAAGGTTGACAGGTATGAGCATGGCAAGCACCGCCTTTTAATAGATGTTATTTTAACATGTGTTGCTAATAGAGCCATAAGGCTAAAATGTAACCAATATTTTGTCAACAATCTTGATAATGATATGACTAATGGTTCTGTGAAAACTGTGCAATTAAAAAAAAACAACAAAATACCATTCCAAAAGGATGTGGAAAGAACAGTTGTTTTTCCAAGAACTTGACAGTCAAACACTGACAAAGTCAGCAATCAACTCAAAGTAATAAAATTATTGTATAGCAAATGGGCTTTACTGATAAATAATTTTATGTTACAACAAATGTTGTGTTTGCGTTTTGATTGCGTGCATGCGTTAACTGCACCGAGGGGTGTGGTGTCCTGTACCAATCTGTCCATGATAAACAGACATAATTTTGATGCAAATGGGGTGTCCGCGTTTCGAACATCGCAAGCAGCTACCTTCTTGTGATGTGGCATAACAAGTGCCCAGAATCCTACACTTACCAGAGTAGGTGACAGCATTTGTGCTGTAAGTTGGACTCTGGGAATATGACGGGACCACAGAAGCAGCAGCAGCCACAGGCTGGACAGTGGAGGTCACAGGGTAGATGGAGAAAGAGGACGTAGCAGGACTGGGTGCAGCTGGCTTTATCACCGTCACCTGACGAGTTTGCTGGGTCTGGGTGTATGATGTGACCCCCTGAGTATAACCTGCTTTGGGGGCTGGTGAACCGAAAAGTAGACATTCGTAGGCCTGATTATCATGACAATTGAAACATTTAACTGGCATAAGTCACATTTGTTCATCATACCCAAGGGGCAACGTTACAAATGGTTGGTTACAAGTTTACATATGCCATTTTTTGTGATGTCATGCAGAAAAAAATATTTCATGTCTTAGCTCAGTCATTAAATTTCACACAAAGCCATTTACTTTACAATCAATTATGAGCTAGAAAACATAAGTGGTGTACAATAGCAGTATCAAATGAGAACAGTGATGGAATACATTTTTTTAATCAACTTAATTGAACCTACAGACAGCTAAAAATGTATTGATTATTCAAGAGAGCATTTCCTCATACCTGTTTGATAGTAGGACTCTGCAACGGTAGGTTGTGGCTGAGCAGCAGCCGCCACCACTGCAGTTGCAGTTGGCTGCTGGTAGTACTGCTTGCTGTCGTATGGCACTGCAGAAGCGGTGGACCGGACATATGAGTAGGAGTCCTGAAAATTCAACCAATATCAGTCATATTCCCGTTTTATTTATTTTTTTAGGAATTCCCTAATCTTTAATACAAAGGCCTCCACAGTGCAGTGCATTCTCACCAGAAGGACAAAACCTGGGCAACAGAAAGTATTCCTGACATTCATTCTATATCATTTGACTCAAGAAATTTTGTGACGTTTGGACTGACCCCGACCTAACTATCACTTCGCATTTCATTGAGCGTAAAGAAATTTCAAGTTTACATGCACTTTACTTTTCGTTACAGTGCTGTAATGTTTTTTAGTTTTGTACTCTACATGGACAATTACATTTTTGATGTCCATTTATTTTATTTTGACAATTTTTAAGAGTAAATAAAGACTAAACTTGACATGCACTTTTCTTTTTCTACATTAGATATGGGACGTGGCATGACATGTTTTCATTGAGGAATTAACATTTCAAAATTGTCAAAAGTCAAGTCAAGTACAACTTTATTGTCAAAACTTGCCCCTCTTTGGGCATTTTTACTTCTTACTGAATTGATATCAGCAATTAATTTATCTTTATCACAAACAATATCAGATCTATTATAGATGATCGGTGTGTCCCCTACGATCTGCCAGTGGATCCTCAGCTTCCTGACGGGACGGACACAACAGGTGAGACTGGGAGGAACAACATCGTCAACCCACACCACTAGCACTGGAGCCCCACAGGGATGCGTCCTCTCTCCACTGCTCTTCTCCCTCTACACAAACGATTGCACCTCAACAAGCCCGGCTGTCAAACTCATAAAGTTCGCAGACGACACCACGGTCATCGGTCTCGTCAAAGACGGCGACGAGTCTGCGTACCGACAACAAGTGGAGCAGCTGGAGCTCTGGTGCAACCGACACAACCTAGGGGTGAACACGCTCAAGACTGTAGAGATGATCGTGGACTTCAGGAAACATCCTTCACCACAGCTGCCCCTCACACTATCCAACTGCCCTGTGTCAACCGTCGAGACCTTCAAGTTCCTGGGAATCACAGTCTCCCAGGACATGAAGTGGGAGGTCAACATCCATCCTGAAAAGGGCCCAGCAGAGGATGTACTTCCTGAGGCTGCTGAGGAAGCATGGCCTGCCACAGGACGTGCTACGTCAGTTCTACACGGCAGTCATCGAATCAATCCTGTGTTCTTCTATCACGGTTTGGTTTGGGGCCGCCACAAAAATGGACAAAATCCGACTTCAACGGACAGTTAGGGCGGCGGAAAAAATCATTGGCCGCCCTACCCACACTTGAGGACTTGCACACTGCAAGAATCAAAACATGGGCACGGAAAATCCTACTGGATCCACCGCACCCTGCCCACCACCTTTTCCAGCTACTCCCCTCAGGCAGGCGCTACCGATCCATGCGCACCAAATCCAGCAAACCACTTGCACAGCTTCTTCCCTCTAGCCATTAACTCCCTAAACAGTCACTGATTTATACTCCACCGCACCAGACACTTTAAAGCGCTCAAGGACATCTGCATAATTGCACACTTCTTGTAAACAAATACTGCTACTGGTCACTTTAAAATGGTTCAATGATTTTCTGCACCAACTGTTATAGTATTGTATTCTACCACTGATCATTTTAGCTCTGCTTAATACTTTGCACTTTGTCTCACAGTTGTCACTGGGTGGTACTACCGCACTACGGTTCACTACATTACGAAATGTCTTTTCATACTATTTGTCATGTCCTTGTTTACGATGATACTAATGCAGCGTGTCTCAGAGATTGACTATTTTTACTGAACATTTCATCTACATTTCATTGGCAGGACTGTAGGCGGCCCGGTTGGTTAGCACGTTTTTTCGAGCTGAGCATGTTCTCCCCGGGCTTGCGTGGGTTTTCTCCGGGTGCTCGGTTTCCTCCCACATTCCATGCACAGGCTCGTTGGGCACTCTACCCTAGGTATGAGTGTGAGCTTCTGTATTGGCTGGCAATTCACACTGTGCTCTCCAGTAGTGACAGATGGACTGTATTTTTTTTTTCAGTGAGCAAGTCAGTGTACATATGATGCAGAAATATTCGACCGTATCCTGTAGTACGAGTACTGTTGTTGTTTATGATGATACTAATGCAGCGTGTTATACCGCAGTCAAATTCCTTGTGTGTTCTACATACTTGGCCAATAAAGATGATTCTGATTCTGATTAAGACACAAGCGAATGAATCATGAATTGCAAAGTGTTTACTTCTCGACTAGAATTACAGGTTTAACTTATAAATCACAATGACAACATAATTTTGCCACACAAATGCGATGTATTCAGCCATCTCGTTACCTCTGCGTCCCGCGTTCTAGACGCACAATTTTCCCGTGGGACGCACAGTTTCAAATAATGTGCGTTTTTGGGACGCAAAGAAATGTATCAGTCAAAACAACAACAAAAAACTACGACATGCCTGATGATTTCACGGGAACGATCGTTACCGGGTAGCGTTTCGTTTCCGTTGCGTCATTTTGACGGTACCGAAAAATCGTTTAGCCATGAAAGTCACCGCACACGAGTTGACTGTACGCAATCAAATCTCTCCTGTGTGATCAATGCGATTTCACTGTGCCTGTATGTGTGTTTGTGGTGTGGTGCGTGTTTCTTCTAATTTACTTTAGTTTTGTTTTGTTTTCAGTGGTGGGGCGAGGGGGACGGAACAGATAACTTTATGTGCGCACGCGAGTTGCTATTTTCGTCCGCAAACTGCAAAATCGCGCGGATGAAAGTTTGAGATGGCGGCGAAAAAAAAAAACCTCACAAAAGGTCTACTAATTACGACATTTAATTTAAGAAATGGGAATGCCAGTCTGATTTTTCGTATCAATCGTCCGAAGGGCGTATCACTAAACTCACCTGTGACGTATGCACAGAAGACGAGAGCGTGATACGACGGGGGGCACGATTACGAGTCAAATTGGTCATTAGATCTATAGGCTAATCGCTATGAAAAATATTAAGAAACAGTATTGGTTATTCTATAATTTACTGGTTGTAGCATAGTAACTTTAGGACTAAAACATTCGTCACAGGGTGTAGTAATGCTAATGTTAACTGTTGGTAACTAATGATGACCTATGGTAGATTCTTCCGTCAAATTGATTGCATCGTTTTGGGAAGAGGATGTCAAGCCACATCAATACTTACCTGTATTAATGATTACCACTAAATTAATCTTTGCATTGTGAGATTGGAAAAAATACTCTGATTTTGTGGTATGCTGTATTCATGATGCCATATGAGTACATCATATTTTGATCCAATTATTTTATTGAATAAACCTGGAGTACACAGCTGCTGATGTAATGTTAATTGTTAATGCATAGTTTTCAAACATTTACCCTTGAACATTGTACTTTTGAGTTTCAGAATTCTTGATTATGAATATCAGTCCAAAAAGAAAAATGGGTTCCCATGATGAACGTTTACGGAACCCAAAATTAGTTACCGTGGTTTCCCATTGGGTAATCCAACGGAACTGAAAAAACGGTTACCATGAATTTCCGAAATCCTCAGGCTTGCAACCAATGTTCCCTCGAAATTTCCATCTATCAGAGCATTCACATCAACTCTCTGAGCATTCCTTGGACCACGGTGAGCAACATCAGACTTGCACACGGTGGCCAAACCCATATCACACCCGTCCTAAACCTGCGGTCATAACAAGCTACGTGATGTGGTATGTGATGAAAAAATTCAAATCACCTTTATCTAAAAATAGAACACATCATTGAATAGAGATTTATGACAGGAATAAAATCGGCCCAAGTTAGTTACTGTACTTTTATTTTACCGCACACGTCATTTTAAGCACAATTAATGAACGTTGCTTGCAACTGAATTATTTAAATTTTTGCAGAATAGGTTTATAATTGTATGTATAGGTTATTGTTTGTGTTATTATCATATGCAATTGAATAAGTAGACCATTTCAGAATTCAAAATTTGGGACTCGCTAAATGCATAATGGGACTCATACTTTTCTGATCAGCGAGTCCCTGGGACTCGCTGGCGGTAAACTGTAAAATGATCACTGTGTATTATGAGTATATTATACTGTAAATTGGTAAAATATCAAACTAAAGACCAGATTATAACAATGCAAGAAAAATCTTCAACATATCCAAATTTTCATGAATCATATCTCTTGATACGTAAACAAGGGAATTTAAAAAAAAAAAAGCTTTGGCAATCACAAGATCATGTTGTCTGGAAACGTAATTTTGATGAAAAAAATGTTTGACTTTTCTTGTTAATGATTTCTTTTTCTTTCATCCTCTTGCACTTCATGGCGCATAGAGCCAACCATGTTAATTATGTTAAGTATGTTAATTATTTACAGATATTAATTTTAAATGGATTAAGACATTGATTTAAATGTGAATGGACAAACGCAGTTTGGTGGTCCCGTTATAACAAATACCGTATTTTCACGACTCTAAGGCGCTATTAAAAGTCTTAAAACGTCTCCAAAATGGACAGGTCGCCTTATAAAGCGGAGCGCCTTGTGTATGCGCCGAGTTCCAAAGCCTGACGGAGAGCACGTCTGGCCGACACGCTGGTTATATAGAGAAAAGGCGGACGTGAGTGAGGACAGGCATGCGGAAGTCCGCCAATGAATGACGGGTGGGCGTGTAAGAGGATGCTAATGGCTGGACGTGAGTGAGGTCCGCCAATGAGTGAAGTGTGGTCGCGTAAGAGGCACGCCCCCTAGCAGGTACGGCGGCTTTTTCCATGCCTCGCCGTCACTCTTGATTTGCGACTCCATGCGTGCCCATCTCACAGCAGCAGTGAAAAACAAAGTCAAGCAAATGAACTCCGAGCTTGCCGTCATTCCCGGAGGCTTAACTAAAGAACTCCAACCACTGGACATCGGCATCAACCGGGCGTTCAAAGTCAAGTTGCGAGCGGCATGGGAACAGTGGATGATCGATGCCAACACAGCTTTACAAAGAGTGGGAGGCAGCGCCGGGCTAGTTATGCCACTATTTGCGAATGGATTGTGGCTGCTTGGACTAAGGTGTCTGCTTGCACTATATAAATAAAGTACAACCGAACTCAGTTTTGCTTCCGTTGGCTTTTTAAAAACGTGTTTTTAGCGTGTGTCCGCATGTCTTAGCATGCATGCTACCGTATGCTTCAAGCTAACGTGTTTTTAGCGTGCGTGAATGCATGCCGTATGTTTAAGCTGGCGTATGTTTGGCGCCCAATAAAACGGTGCGCTTTGTGTATGTGTAAAATACAGAAATAGCACCCGTTACTGAGACTGCGCCCAACAATACGGTGCGCCGAATAGTCGCGAAAATACGGTACAACCGAACTCAGTTTTGCTTCCGTTGGCTTTTTAAAAATGTGTTTTTAGCGTGTGTCCGTATGCCTTAGCGTGTATGCTACCGTATGCTTCAAGCTAACGTGTTTTTAGCGTGCGTGCATGCATGCCATATGTTGAAGCTGGCGTATGTTTTGCCATGCCTTGCTGCACCCAATAATACGGTGCGCTTTGTGTATGTGTAAAATACAGAAATCGCACCCGTTACTGAGACTGCGCCCAATAATACGGTGCGCCGAATGGTCGCGAAAATACGGTATTTGTTATAACGGGACCACCAAACTGCGTTTGTCCATTCACATTTAAATCAATGTCTTAATCCATTTAAAATTAATATCTGTAAATAATTAACATACTTAACATAATTAACATGGTTGGCTCTATGCGCCATGAAGTGCAAGAGGATGAAAGAAAAAGAAATCATTAACAAGAAAAGTCAAACATTTTTTTCATCAAAATTACGATTCCAGACAACATGATCTTGTGATTGCCAAAGCTTTTTTTTTTTTATACACGATGCAAAAATAACAGTCCAATATTACGTAGTTCTCACCAAACACGTCTGCTTTTTAAAAAAAAATTCTTAATTGAACAATACAAACTCGTCTGCTCACAATGGACGCTACACAAGGAAGCTGTTTCTGTACGATTATTGCATAAAAATGAGACAGCGGACACCAGAGTGTTCATTATGTGCCGCTGCATTGAAAACGGATGGCCGTAAACAAACGCACGCACTCTCACCGTGCTGCTGGGGCAAACCATTCTGAAAAGAGGGGGATTTCACTCCATCTAACAGAAGCGTCTCACCAAACACGTCTGCTTTTTTTTAATTGAACAATACAAACCAGTCTGCTCACAATAGACGCTACACTAGGAAGCGTTTCACCAAACAAGTCTGCTTTTTAAAAAAAATCTATTGAACAATACAAAAACGTCTGCTCACAATGGTCGCTTCCTGTGTGGCACCGCTACACAAGGGAGCGCGGCTACACGAGGGAGCGTCACTTCACTCCTCTCGGCTTCGCTACCTCCTCTCGGCTTCGCTACCTCCTCTCGGCTTCGCTTCCTCGTCCTACACGAGGTAGTGTCGCTACACGAGGTAGCGAAGCCGAGAGGAGGGAAGTGACGCATTCAAGTGCGCTCAGTTAGTTCGAGAACCGAAATTTGTTCGTCATCCGAGGCATAAAAAAACTCGAAATTTTAGTTCGAAAACCGAATTGTACGAGAAGCGAGACGTTCGAAAACCGAGGTTTGACTGTAGGTCATCTGCATAATTGCACACTTCTTGTAAACAAATACTGCTACTGGTCACTTTAAAATGGTTCAATGATTTTCTGCACCAACTGTTATAGTATTGTATCCTACCACTGATCATTTTAGCTCTGCTTAATACTTTGCACTTTGTCTCACAGTTGTCACTGTACTTCCGCACCACGGTTCATTACATTACGAAATGTCCTTTCATACTATTTGTCATGTCCTTGTTTATGATGATACTAATGCAGCGTGTTATACCGGAGTCAAATTCCTTGTGTGTTCTACATACTTGGCCAATAAAGATGATTCTGATTCTTGGCAATGTGTAGTAGCTAAGCAGTCAATTTTAAAGAGAGGCAGTGCAGCAGATTTTGCAGGGAAAAAATGTGGGAATTTAGAATTATAAAAAAAATTTAAAATGCTGAGCCCTCATTCAGAGAGCACGGGTTCAATCAGGCTAGGCCAGTTGAATGTCGTGTTTTATTCCTGCCTAGTTCCCACCAACAGATATGACCAAAAAAGTCAAGTTGTGTACCTGGTAGTTTTGTGAGGTGACTGGTGGTGGTGGTGGAGGAACTTCAGGCTGCCGCTGAGTGTAGCCATAATCAGCTGTAGCATGGGTTGGCTGGTAACCACCATATGCTGCGGCAGTAGCAGCAGCAGCCACTGCGACAGGTGCAGGGCGAGCAACAGCTACAGTCGCTGCTGTGGGAGCATAGGCTGCTGCCACAGTGTGAGCTGCCACAGGTGCTTGATGAACCGTGTAACTGGCCACCGTGGTGGGATGGGTGTATGCTACCCCGGCAGCTGGCTGCTGACTGGCAGGAGAAAACACAAAAGCGGTGTTTAGTAGTGTGTTGCATCTTATGGCGTCATAAACATTCACTGCAACAAAAGAGAGAGTCTTTTTTTCAGGGAGACAGAATGCTTTCTACAAAATGTAAAAAAAAACACACAAAAAAACAGAAATTTAGAGCCTCCATTGATGACATATTGGAAAAGAAGATGGGGGACACACAAGAAGTAACAGATCTGCTGAATGACAGTTACAGTACTGGAAACATTCAATTCACACACGAAGAAGAAACACCGGACAATAGCTTTTCTGGACCTAAACATTCACCACACCGAAGACGGCAGCATAAAAATTACAATCTACAGGAAGCCCACACAAACCGACAGTACCTCCTCTGTACGTCAGAATATCCCATGGCATACAAACTCTCGGTAGTCAGGACATTTTACAAGCTAACATCGTAACAGGCAATAGGGATTGACAGGAGAAAGAAAACCACATACAACACACTGTCACACTCTGCCAATACACCAAATGGGCCACCAGCAAAGGAAAACAGCAAGACAGACAAAACCAACAACAGAAAAAAGCAATAAAACCAAAACCTAAACAGGAACACAACACTTCCAGGTGTCAGACAAATTACAGTACCGATTCAACACATCATGAAAAAAACATCAAACCCATACTGGAGGAAACTATACCTGAAAATATGACAACAACTTCCACCCATCCATTTTCTAAACCACTTATCCTCACAAGGGCCGCAAAAGTGCTGGAGCCTATCCCAGCAGTCTTCGGGCAGTAGGAGGGGTATACCCAGAACTGGTTGACAGCCAATCGCAGCATTTCATCTTATTAAATGGACATTGATGTGATTATAACTAACATTGTGTAGCACCATATTGTGTAAAATGTTGCCCACTCGGCATCCGTTGCAGCCTGGTCATCCTGGAAGAAGCATTTTCCCATCAAAGTTTCAGATTTTTACTCGGCCGGGTTTTTTGTTGTTTTTTTTCCCATTGCCCTCCTGGGGTTTAAGATCAGGGGATGTAGTTAATATTTGTCAGCTGTGGGCATGTGAAGCCCTTTGAGACCGTTTTGGGATTAAGGGCTAAATAAATAAGCTTGACTTGACCTTGTGTCACCGTTTCATCAAGCAATAGCAAGAACTCTACTTGAGGCTCTTTGCCAGCAGAGTTGAATGAACAATGTCGGTATCCATAACCAAATATGACATTGTATGCACATGCGCACACAGTTTTAGATTCCTGAGAGAGAACCTTATTTTAAAAATAAAATTAATACAAAAAAGGTGTGACTGAAGAATAAACCGATGATAAATTCAGTGTCGTAAAGTGACAAACAAGTGAACATCGCTTATCCCCGAGGAAGAACAAACATTACTCCCACCCTCAACTCTGTTGCTCAGTATAATGATGACTTTGCAAGCTGGCTTCAAAGGTTATGCAAAACAAAGATCTAAATATTCCTTCACTCTGGGCTGGGATTATAGGAATACAACAACCAGCCTAAAATGTCAAGTCCATGAAATTGAAGACCGTTTTATGATCACATTCTTATTTCTTGGAAATTCTGAGATTTTTCTGTTCAAACAAAAAAAGAATCTGATCCACATGTGGAGTGAGGCAGCTGCTGTTTCCTGAGACACCTTGTCTGATGATTCATCGTGTTGGCAGGGTGTTTTGGGTAATTCCCCTGTTGCATGATGAAGCTTCTCACGATTTGTTTGGATGGATTTTTATGTAAATTGCCAGTCTTTGTAGACTTCAAAATTCATTCTGCTGCTACCACTATGAGTTACATCAATAAAGAAAAGTGAACCCGATTGAGAAGCAGCCATGCAAACGCAAGCCATGAAATCACCTCCACCATGCTTCCCAGATAAGTATGTGGGTTTTGGATGATAAGCAGATCCTTTCTCCATACTAAATCGTTCCTCCAACAATTTTGTGGCTCATCTCGGGAGTTTTTGCAAAATTCTATGTTGGCAATCCGTTTCTTTTCACTGATGAGAAGTTTGCGTCATGTGTTATGGCCTGTCTTTTAGGTAATCGGATCACATTTAAAGCATATTGCACAGCTTACATTCTTAACAGGTAAATGCAAACTAAAATAAGCTTAACTTTAAATTTAACTTGTTAAACTTTGCAGATTGCAGTTGCATTCCTGACATGTTCATAAATAATGGTGCAACTTAAAAGAAGGTGATACAGTACAGTGGCCTTAACGTTTTTTGCTGTAAATGTTTAGTGCATTTCAAAATGGATCCAAAAACTGTACATAAAGGTGCACTATGACTACAATAAAACTACTGATGAATGCAAAAACATGGGACAGGAGAAGAGAGCCAATCTCTCTTTTTCGTTAATGGATGCTACAGCTTCTTGTTGCTTTCAAGCTTAGCTTGTAGCAGACGTGTACACATTGCCGCATGACGTCTTTGATCCACTGGTGAAAAGGACACTTTGATTCGCTCCTCTTCCATCTATTATGGCTTCAAACAACAAAGTGTATGCAGGAAAGTGGTTAAGATTGCACAATGTTGTCTGTGTTTGTGTTGTATGTGTTTCATGTGTTGTCTTGTATTATTTTGTCATTTTTTGGGTCAACTTTTCTTTTGATGGCGGCGCGGACACCCGCAGCGGCTCCTCTTGTTTTATGTTGAGGGGGAAGAAATTTCATCTGTGCTGTATGTTATACATACGTACAGCACATTTGACAATAAAGTTGTATTCAATTCAATTCAATTCAAAAAGAAAGACTTCAATGTATTTCACTCTTCTCGGGAATCAAGCATCGTTTTCAAGCAATCGGATCAGTAAAATTAGGAAAAGGCACTGTGCTGAAGAGAACAAAATAAAAACTAGTATTGGCTTTTATTTTTTGTTTTTATTATTTTTTATTCAACCAAATCCTTTCATTTTGTTTCACTTGTATACAGTATATAATTTAAAATGTCACGTACGGCTGTCAGAATTATTTTGATAGTTGACTCATCACTAATTGCAGTCATGATTTGTCTACTTCTCTGAAATAACCATAATTGTTACAGGTTGAATTCTTAAATGTATGGACAAATTAATATTAAAGACAATTAAGTTCTTACTACATTCAACTTTGCAGTAAGTACCGGCAACACTGACACATTCATAATGATGGAGCAAATTAAATTAAAGTTGACTGTGGCCTTAAATTGTTTAGCGGTAAATGTTTAGTGCATTTTAAAAACTGGAGTCAAAAACTATACAAGCAGAGTGCACTAATACTATGAAGCCATCTAAAAATACAAAAATACATTTAACATATACTGGACAAACATTTCACTCTTCTTGGGCACCAACTCACCAAGCCTTTTTAAATATAGATGGTAGTGAAATCATGAGAGTGTAATTTGGAAAATTCACTGTGCTAAATACTGCTAAAATGAACACTTGTACTGTATTGCCGTTTTATTTTGTTTGACGATATGAGGTCCCGGAATCAGAGATGGTGCTGTCAGAGTGTGTCTGATGTCATTCACGTTTACTACAAGCTGATATTCTGTAATACGCAGTCTATGATGTTGTACCATTGCAGTTCACTGAATTTATGATATATTATCTTTTTGCGCCTTTGTGATGATGGACCTTTGATGAGGATGCATGTACCCACCGTAAAATTTCACTATGGTGCATGTTTTTCACAGGTGCTCTGGCAGCAAACTACCATTACATGGACAGCTACGGTATGGTACGGGATATGAAAACTATTCCTCACTCCTAAATGACCTTTGGTTTAAGGCATGTCTGGAAATGCAGTTTTCACATAAGTGTTATATCGCATTTTGATAATTTACTTTGGGTTCAAATTAACATTGTATAACCTGCTTGTGATTGAAATTTGCCCTAAGGGAAAATCAATGCTGCTACGAAACTTATCTTTGTAGCCACAGCTCTTCAATGCATTGTTAAAAAATTTGGTAGACAGGCAATATAAATTGTCACAACCCGCTGCGGGAAATAATATACCGACGATCCGTGCTTCTCTGACCGAGTACACTGGATGAATTCCTCTGAATGCCTGCTCACATCCGAATGGAGCAGGGGGATACTCTCACCTCCCCCCGGCATGAACAATGGCAGCAGCGGAAAGCATTCAACTATAAAGTAAACTGGATCGTCACATGCAGTGAGCGACGACCTCCTCGATCATAAGAACGCTCACTGAGATGTGATCGCCTTACCTATACTGTGCAGCAGCGCCATGAGTGAATCCAAAGTAATTGCCGGTAGCCATTTTGGCATCTTCACCAAGCCGGCTGGGCACTGCGGAGGACAGACATACAGGGTTACGCTAAGCTAACTGCTAGCAACAAGCTACACGGAGAGCTCCAACGACAAATGTCGACAAATCTTATGTCGATGCGGTGGATATAGCGTCGTTAACAGAAAACATGAATGCTATAATGACACGTACCATAGGTGAAGGATACAACAGGACATATAGGAATCATTGGTTTCGTATGTTCTATCGACGATCGAGTAGGTCAGCGTATTTATATTACATGTCGTACCCGGAAATGGCGTTCTAGCGCCTGCGCAAAAGCCAAAACAGACAGACGGACGGACAGGCGGACAGTCAGTCAGTCAGTCAGACAGACAGACAGACAGACACACAGAAAAAAAGGTCCCCCAGTTTCATGTACATATAGATTGTTTTTAGGGAACAATATCACAAAAGTGCCTTTAGTGTCCTCAACAGAATCAGTGAAAATCATGAAAATGTGGAAGAAGAAATAAAAAAAATAAAAATCGGCCTTATATTTGGCCAAACATTTTCACACACACGAGGAATGTAATAACTCTCTTACAGCATGTTTTCTTCATTTTGTAACATTTTATCGCATTGATAGTGATGTCTTTCTTTCTTTATTTTTTTGGGGGGGGCGGGGGGTCCAAAACACTGCTCAGATACGTGGTTACATGAATCAAAACATTTTTTCATGTACATGGTTTTCCCATGCCTGGTGGGCAAGTGGTTAGCGCGTCGACCTCACAGTGCAGAGGTACTGGGTTGCAATCCAGCTCCGGCCTCCCTTGTTGAGTTTGCATGTTCTCCCCGGGTTGCGTGGGCTTTCTCTGGGTACTGCAGTTTCCTCCCACATTCCAAAAACATGTGTAAGCTTATGTTATATTATTAATTATCATTTTATGTTTGAGCATCATATTATTTCATGTTAAGCATTCCTAAATTATATTCTGTTGTTTAGTAATTGATTAGACATGTTTTTATGTTGATAGGTTATGATTGGATGTTAACGTAAGAGAAGCAGGAAGTGATTTTAGTTACGAGAGTTGTGTTTTCGAACGTGCCGCGGTGCAGACGTCTTCCTCCCCCCCTTTTAATAAACTGCATTAAAGGATTCCATCCATCCATCCATCCATCCATTTTCCGAACCGCTCTATCCTCACTAGGGTCGCGGGGGGTGGTGGAGCCTATCCCAGCAGTCTTCGGGCAGTAGGCGGGGGACACCCTGAATCAGTTGCCAACCAATCGCAGGGCACACAGAGACGAACAACCATCGACGTCCACACTCACACCTAGGGACAATTTTAAGTGTCCAATCAGCCTGCCGTGCATGTTTTTGGAATGTGGGAGGAAACCGGAGCACCCGGAGAAAACCCACGCAGGCCCGGGGAGAACATGCAAACTCCACACAGGGAGGCCGGAGCTGGAATCGAACCCGGTACCTCCGCACTGTGAAGCCGACGTGCTAACCACTGGACTTATAGGATTCCATCTCTCCTTTAATCAATCCTGACCACCTTTTGCTGTAATTACAAATGCAAGTCCTTTGGGGTATGTCTCTAACAGTTTGGTGTATCGAGAGACATATTTTTTTTTTTGTCTAGTCTTCCAAAAAACTGCTCCAGCTCAGGTACATTACATGGAGAGCGTTTGTGAACAGCAGTTTTCAAATCTTTTTTCAAATTCGCACTTGGATTCAGGTCTGGATTTTGACTTGGTCATTCTAACACCTGGATATGTTCAGTTTAGAACCATTGCATTGTCAAAGAAGGTAAACCTGCATCCCAGTCTCAGGTCTTTTGCAACCTCCAACAGGTTTCCTTCCGATATGGCCCTGGATTTGGTTCCATCCATCTTCCCATGAAGTCTATCTTCCTTGTCCCTGCTGAAGAAAAGCAGCCACAGACCATGGTGCGACTGAACACGTGGAGCTGACAGGGAGTCTCGAAGTAAAAGTTTTCTCATGTGTCACTTTTGGAAAGAATAGTGGTTCAATAGTTCTGAAAGTTGCACTGACTGCTTGAAGTCAAATTAGGCTGCAATTTTAATGTTTAAAATAGAAGTAAAAGTTTAAAAAAAAAAAGCATTAAAAAACAACAAAACATGATTGCTATGAGCAGTCTGTTGTGCAGTTTGTCGAGCCAACATTAAAAAAAAAAATCTGTGTCAATGATTGTTAAAATCGTGGGGGGCAAATGACTTACGGTATCAGCTTCCTCTTTTGTGAAACAATCTTCCAGAGGTCGCACACTGTTAAAACCCTCCCCTTTGATGAAGATTATACTATGGTCAGGTCTGAGTCAGACTTGACTCAGAGATTGACTATTTTTACTGAACATTTCGTCTACATTTCATTGGCAGGACTGTATTGTTTTTCCCAGTGAGCAACATATACAAACGCTTCTGTAAATTACAGTTCTGTAGTGACAGAACTCTAAAGTCTAACATATGATGCAGAAATATTCGACCGGATCCTGTAGTACGAGTACTGTTGTTGTTTATGATAATACTAATGCAGCGTGTTATACCGGAGTCAAATTCCTTGTGTGTTCTACATACTTGGCCAATAAAGATGATTCTGATTCTGATTATACCACATTTGAATGCAATGTTATTCAACACTTTAACCTGACAGACATCGAAAGGAAATAATTCAGCGAGTGCAAAATACAATGTTGATATTCAAGTGTGCCTACAAACAGGTTTGTTGCATTACACATCTTCATCCATTTTCTGATCCGCTTTATCCTCACAAGGGTCGTGGGGCGTGCAGGAGCCTATCGCAGCTGTCTTCGGGCAGGAGGTAGGGGACACCCTGAACCAGTTGCCAGCCAATCGCAGGGCACATAGAGACGAACGACCATTCGCGCTCACACTCACACCTAAGGACAATTTAGTTGAGTGTTCAATCAGCCAGCCATGCATGTTTTTGGAATGTGGGAGGAAACCTGGAGAAAACCCACACAGGGGAGAACAAAACTCCACACAGGAAGGCCAGAGCTGGAATCGGTACCTCTGCACTGTGAGGTCGACCGACACACTAACCACTGGAACACTGGGCTGCCCAATTGTGAAAGTGAACAATGGAATATCAGTTAGAGCCAGCGCGCAAACCGTCATCGCCAATGCAACCATTTTAAATGTCCCGAAAAAGAAAGAAACCACGAGACCAAGTAACAACAACAGCAGTTGAGAAGAGAATCATTGAAGGAGATGTCATGAAAGAACCTACAACAAGTGCCATAACCTTTATCTAGAAGATAATACCTATCTCTCGAAGTATCGTACAAGTGAAGGTCATGAACATCATCAAAAGTACAGGCCCAGCTAGAATTTCATGAATTGATGAAATAAAGAAAACCCTTTGCCACCATGATGGAAATGCTCAAACTTTGAGAAAAAAAACCATATCCTCCAAGGGTCAATATTCCATATTTGCATCACACAAGTTCATCTGTGAAATTTAGTGGAGTTACACATCATGGCTTGGCCTCGTATAGCTTCATCTGGGACTGATGACTAAATCTTGTCCGAACGACACGATCGCAGCAGCAAAAATAACACTCAAATTTAAATAAACATGCTGACAATTTAAAGAAATATGCAGGCAAATTAATTCGGTGAAACTTTGTCATGCAGTTAAGATGATAACTCAAAAATTGCCAAAATGACTAAAAAGTCAATGAACTGCAGTAAGTGCAAGGTTTTAGAAAGGGCAAAGTCAGTCTCCACACTTCAACTCTACTTAGCATTCACCGTAGTTGCAAAAGAGATGACTGATGGGAGTGACCCCTGAAAACAACAATTGAAAGGGGCCTGCGATGAAAGCCTGCAAAATAATCACCAAGGAAGTACAGAATGCCTAAGGATCAGAGACTTAATTCAGTTATTGCAGCCATACAATTTCGAGCTAACCATTTCGCCTGATCCACTTCAGCTGTTTTTAACAGTGTGTTCCAGCACTTTTGCTCACTTAATAACGTGACATTTTTGGTTGAAATAATTCAAGGTAAGTTGTCTCAGATTCCTGGATGTAAATGCCTGAAAATAAAACCTCTATCTTTTGTTTCGGGCGGCCCGGTGGTCCAGTGGCTAGCGTGTCGACCTCACAGTGCAGAGGTCGTGGGTTCGATCCTGGCTCCGGTCTCCCTGTGTGGAGTTTGCATGTTCTCCCTGGGCCCGCGTGGGTTTTCTCCGGGTACTTCGGTTTCCTCCCACATTCCAAAAGCATGCATGGCAGGCTGTTTGAACACTCCAAATTGTCCTAAAGTGTGAGTGTGAGTGCGGATGGTTGTTTGTCTCTGTGTGCCCTGCAATTGGCTGGCAACCAGTTCAGGGTGTCCCCCCGCCTCCTACCCGAAGGCAGCTGGGATAGGCTCCAGCATCCCCGCGACCCATGTGAGGATAAAGTGTATCGGGATGGAATTGTATTTTGTTTCGTCATAGTCATCTTGTGAGGTCAATCCCAAATGTTTTCAGTCTACAAGCAAAACTAAAACACTGAGTTAACAAAAAGATTATTTCTCTTTTTACATAGCACTGGAGAAGAGGAGGGCCTCCTTTAGTAGATAAAATTGAAGGCACAGTATACTGAGCTTATGAACACACACACACACACACACACACACACACACACACACACACACACACTATTATGAAATGCACTTCATGAGGTATATGCGGGAAACTGTTCCAAAAAGTGACACTGCCCAACATACTCCGTACATCGTATCATATTGTGACGATGCTTGCCATATCCAATGGATAGCGTAATCCGAGTTCATTGACCAACTGAAATCATGGTTGGCTACTGAAATCTGACCAAAGAAATACAAATCTAGCAGCAAACAGTCTGTATAGTTTTCGTCCTAAATTAAAACTTTGCTGATGGAAGAGTTTTTCAGTCACTGAATGTGACATTCAGTCAATATATTTTTCCAGTTATGAAAGAAAGTCATTTGTAGACCATAAGTTTATCAGTATTGAAAATCGGGTGAATTTTCCCCAAGGAATAATGTGCTGAAAATGTATCGTGGGCAGCAGTCCTGACAGACACTTCTGATGTTTGATGGACATTAGAGTTGATGACTTTCTTGTGAATGATTCACCCGGTGACGCATTCTGACTTGAATTTCCTCATCCTGTGGATTAAAAACAAACAAAAAAAAATTAGAATGCTGCTTCTAGGTCCTCTGTTTTCCCATTCTAGGAATTACATTTTAATGACAGGACGTTCTCACAGATTGATTCCTTTCCTTTTTTTTGGAATAATTTAATCAATTTCACTCTTCGACCACAGCAGAAACACAGTAAAACTCAAGTAAAATTTTAAGGAAAAGATGGATGCATGCTTCCATCTTGTGCAATGTACAACAACATTTCTTTTGTTGAATATTGCACTTGGAAAATTCACCGTAGCCTTTACCGGTAAGTACAATACTACCCTCGAGTTCAGTGGTCCTAAAATTGATGAACCATGACAAAATATTATGGTTCTGTGAAAACGCAGCAGAAACATCTCAAAACATATCTAATCCCCTTTACACAATAACAATCAAAGGATGTCTTTTAGCAAAAGGGGGAAAAAAGGACATGCTGATGCCTAAGGTATATTTTGGCCTTGACAATATCACACTGTTCCACAGCATCACAGGGACAACATTAACTTGGATCTCCCAAAATAAAAATCAGCATTTGATAACAATTACTTCTGAACGACACAAGGTGATTTACTTTATTAGACTTCATTCTTTAATCAAGTTTGACATCATCGTCAAGATCATATGTTTGAAGCCATACTTGGAATCACCGAGAAAGAAAATCCTAATTGTGTGAAAATCGACAAACGGTATTTGAATTTCATTGCCGATGCTTTGAGTTGACTTGTTTGGTTAGGACATACCGTTTCGGCAGTGTCGACTGTCTCCTCACCCTCTGTGTATTCGCCACCAGGCATGAACGTCTCAAAGTCCGACAGAGGGCTCTCTACCGCCTCCTCATCATAATCAGTCTGGTAGTCTTCTGATAGTTCCTCTGGAAAAAAAATGATTGTGTTTTTACAAGGTTACAAAATGTGTTTTAAAAATGATTTAAAAATGAAACCTTCAATCAACGCATCCTTGACAGGCTCGATCCGTGACACGATCTCGGCCAAGTCAGTGAAGGAAGCATTTGGACAAGTGACCACCTAGCAGACAAAAACCATATCAGCGTCTGTTGTCATACCATTTTTTTCTCAATCTAAACCCATCCACTCATCTATTTTTTATATAATGGCTCATTTTTTGCCGCAGGTGACCTGGAGTCTATTCCAGCAGACACAACAAGTCTTCCCCTTCAAAGTAATATCTCTCTGAAGTTCTCTCTGCCATGCCCTTCTGGAAGTATTCTTCCTGCTGAGATTGCTGTGGTCCACATCTTCAAAATAGGTCTCCATATTACTCCATTGAACTTTGCAAAGAGGAGACATTTACGGAGAGCCAGGTCAAGTGAGTATAGGGGAGTTGCTTCAAAACGGCAATGTCCTTCTCAAGCAAGAACTGTTGGATGGTGAAGCACTCAACCATTTGTCCTGCCACAACGTTTACCTCTTCTTCATGCACCGACAGAAGAGAACGCAGCAGGATCTCTTTGATTGATCGCGTGACTCACATCGTAGGGGGAACCTTGTAGTTACAGTATGTGTAGTGTGTTTGAACTGCATCTTGTGACTCCAGTCCTGTAACTTTTCTGACACACCTCATATCAAAAATGTGTTCATTGCGGTAGCCATTAGAACAGAATCTTGTATCATCAACAAACTTGCATGACACCAAGTTCATTCACAAACTTGCATTACAGGAAGTCAAACACACAAAATTACACCCATGCATGCATACTGCATATGCACGTGCACGCACAAACTGTGCTCACATGACTACTTTTGGTCTTATGGAACTCTTCCTGATGTCTGTCTTTAAGCATGCTGTCCACCACATTGCTCCGCCGCCAAACATCAAACAGTGTCTTCCCATGCTGGTATCCCACTTCCTGTAGGGGGATAAAAGATAAATGTGTGATTTTCAGCCCATTGGTGAAATATCAGTGGAGGACAAAAATACTTACAGCAATTTCATCAAACTTGCCAAACTCCAGTGTGCCATAGCGATCGATGGGAGGCCGGATGTATTCACAGTACTCACTGTCTTTAACCAACTCCAGTTGTCGGACGCAACAAACATAAGCAAGCCGCGTTTGGATCTCGGCCATATTAAGGACCTGGAGGAAGGGGTCAGGAGATTAGTGAATATCATTGTATGCAGTATACGAGAGTATAGAGCTGTGGTTCTGAAATGGGGGTACGCGTACAAGAAGGCACCTCAGGGGATATTTTAAAATATATTTGTATCGTAGCATCCATGCAACAAAAGAGCTTGGTCACAGTAGTTGACTCCCTGCCACCAAGAATGACTAAGTGAAGCACAAGCTCAAGTGTCTCATTCAAAACCAAGTTCAGAGTGACAAGGCAATATTCGGTGTTGACAGTTGGTAATGTTGTCAGTCTTGTTTTCAATTCATGAGCTGATTGTTTTTCCACCAGTCTCTGATTTTGTTTCAAATCAAGTGGATGATTGATTTGAAACTTTGTGCGAACAGATCTGTACTACGATCCCAAAAGAAGGCACTTTATTTTGAATACTATTTTGATGTGCACAAATATTTATTTGCGATTAAGTTCATACTTACTTTCTTTTTTAGTTACCGGTACATCTTTTTTTTCGTCTTCAAATAGTTCTATAGAAGCCACTACAAATTGAGTTAAAAAAAAACAGACACTGATGGCACAGCACTCAGTTTTTTTTTTGTGCAAAAATGCTTCCCGTTGGTTTTATGTTGAGGGGGAAGAAATTTCATCTGTGCTGTATGTGACACATACGTACAGCACATTTGACAATAAAGTTGTATTCAATTCAATTCAATTCAATTAAGAGGTACTTGGTGAATATTTGACTAGGGTTACATCATTGAAAAAAAGGTTGAGAACCAATGATAAAACAGCATATGGAGTATACTACAGTATATTGTTTTGCGTCCACACACCTCAACGGATTTGAAACAAACCAAACAAAGCACCCTTATGAAGGTCATTTCAATACTATAATACGGTAATGATTCACATACCTTGACTTTCTCAGCTAGAGGGTTGAATCGTTTCCACAGAAGCCACCACCCATTTAGGGAATCACCATAGTTGGTCAAGTTGGTTTCATTTCGGCTTCCAACATCTACAGCAATCACAACTTTGGCACCCATCGAGCGAGCCACGTCAGCTGCAAAGAAAGAAAAGACAAAGGACGCTTTTGGAAATTCATTGAGTTGGGATGGACAGAAAAGCCAAATCTAAATAATGAAGGGCATGAAACAATAATAAAAGAAAAGGTAATGTCTTGTCCAGGGAAACCAAGACAACAAGTATTCAAAAAATGATGAGATTTATTTGAGAAAGAAAAAAAACATGGAGAGACATCATTCACAGATCTGTCAAGGGAGCCTCCCCCCAACCCCCCGCCCGTGTCTTGCGCTCTCTTTTGATAAGATAAGATAAGAAATCCTTTAATAGTGTTAGAATAGAAAATACAATGTTGTCATGTTTTAAAGTTTCATCTTGTTACATGCTTGATTGTGTTCAGAACATTTGGCACACATTAGAAGCACAGAGAATCAGGGGTCAATTCGAGGCCAAGGGACCCGAGCGCATGGTACCAGACCAGGCGCTCCTTATCTCAAAGAGAAAGATTTAAGCCTCACTAGCGGACGCACTGGTGCCTGTAAACTGACAATTTGGAAAGGAAGATTTAACCCTGGACGGAAGGGAGTGCTCTGTGCGCTCCATCACGAGAAAGGGTCACGAGCCAGGTTACCACATATCAATTCAGAGGGTCACCGATCGTTAAAATGTCGACGTGTCTGTTAGTTCATGGACGCTGGTGCTGAATCCATGGGAATGCTTTGTCTTTGGGGCGGCCCAATTTGGACCGCCCAGGGGTGCGACATGTTAATGAAGATGGGAGTGTTTTTCTGATATATTACTTGTAATTTGCATGTACAATCAATAAAAAGGCCGGCAGAGGTTGCAGAGGTCGGGTGTCAGGTGGGAAGCTCACGGTGAGTGACTTCCTTGAAACTGCACCTCCTGCCGGCAGAGAAAGACAATCTGTTCCTGTGTTCGAGCCTTTGTCGACCGTCCGAGCGAACATCTCTGACAAATAGTCTCACAATGAGAAATTCCCACTTCACAGCGATCTCGTTTTCTTCTCTTTGTGAGGGGTTAAGGTCAGCACAATCAGCATTTTGAGCAGCTACACAGAATGCAGTCTCGTGTATGAGCAGGCAACTTTGCTTATCTGCAAAATAACTGGTCAGCATTCAATGGTACGAACAGTTACTTTCATTTTAGCACTGTTAGATGTCAAATTCCCATTACAGTAATATAGCCCCAATAAAAATCCATCCATCTATCCATGCATCCATTTTCCGATCCACTTATCCTCACAAGGGTCACGGGGGGTGCTGGAGCCTATCCCAGCCGTCTTCGGACAATATTAAGCGGACTCCCTGAAGCGGTGGCCAGCCAATCGCAGGGCACACAGAGACGAACAACCATCCATGCTCACACTCACACCTAGCAACAATTTGGAGTGTTCAATCAGCCTGCCATGCATGTTTTTGTTATGTGGGAGGAAACCGGAGTACCGGGAGAAAACTCACGCAGGCCCGGGGAGAACATGCAAACTCCACACAGGGAGGCCGGAGCCGGAATCGAACCCTGTACCCCCCCACCCCCATTAAAAAAAAAAGAAAAGAAATTTCCTTCTTGTCATATCCTGTGTTTGTTTTGTTCCCGATGGACTGAAGGGCGGTTCCCTCCAGCAGGCGCACCTGTTCCTTGTTATTAATCAAAGCCTTGCCCAGTATTTAAGGACTGCTAAATTGCCTCGTATCTTGTCAGATTACTGACCTTGCTCGCTGCCTCAAGTGTTATTTCCGAGACTTTTTTGCTCATGTTCCTAGACACTCTTATCCATTTGGATTCCGGTTTGTAAAGCACTTAAAGGAAGAACACACGACACACAAAAATAAAGAAATAAAATAACAGAAACACACAAATACTAACAATGGGAAAATTCTACCTGTAAAATACTGTATGTTACATTGAAAATCACCCGAAGGCATGCCTCATGTAAAAAAAAAAAACCCACACAGATGGGAGCAGCCTGAATCTACCCAAGGACCCACGTTCGCGACGCGTGCCTTCGGGCTACGGAGTCAACAGCAGACAACTTGGTCTGCAGGTACCAGGGTTGCCGCGGCTTTAGGAGCCGGTTTGGGACCCAGTTCGAGGTTGCTCAACAGCAACAGCAGAAACACAATGAAAATCATATGACAACAATTGTGTGGGTGAGTTCTCGGGTTACAAGCAGACAGGTGTAACCACGTTGATCAGGTGCAGCTGCTGGTGTTGCTAAAAGCGAAACCTTTTACTAATTGTACTAAATTTAGGGTGTTGTTATCCTATTTCTGATTGGTCTTACCAGGCAGATTGTTGATGTAACCCCCATCCATCAGAAGGTGTCCATCTTTGGGATCGCAAAGAGGAGGGAGGTAACCAGACAGTGACATGCTGGCGCGGACATAACGCCAAAGTGAACCTGCCAGGAAAAGTTTAAACATTGAAAATAAATGGAAGCAGTTCAAGCATTCCATTAGTCAAGGGTTTCAATTTTCAGTTCATGCAACATCAACATTGTCACTTCATGCCATACTTATTTTTTGGGGAGCAAGTGGAGGAGGTGTGGGGTGTGGGGTTGTAATTAGAAATTTAGACTGACCATCAGTGTGAACTCTCATGGAGGAAGCTGTGAGATCTGTTGTAATGTTGAAGTATGGTAGCCACAAGTCCTGGAAGGTGACAAGTGATCAAAGCTGTTTTTGTTAAATTATCCCGTATTTTAGCAGGTTACAAATGTTGTCACCAAACGTCACCATACCTCTATTTGTTTGCCTTTAAAAACAGAGCTAATGCCAGAGTTAAAAGCAGCCCCAGAAAACATAGACGTGACAGGGTAGGTTAGATCCACAATCTTCTTAAAGAGCGATGTCATATCCTGAAAAAATGAAAATGCAGCAAAAATGAAATGATTTGCATTGAACAGTAGTATGTGAGCAACAAGAACAACATAATTGTGATTCTGAGACATTAGATTGTTTCCTCATGAACCTACCATAGCCCATTCACGAGCCCTAACCCTCATTCGACTGTTGCTTTTCTCCTCTGCATACAGTGCTCCCATGAAGGACCCGATGGAGGTACCACCAACAATGTCCACAGGGATCCCTGCCTCATTCAGTGCCCGAATAATACCAACCTGGGAGCAACCCCTGAAAAGGACACCACATAGGAAGTAAGCATAATCACGGAGGGCACAGATCGCCTCCGAGGTGTGACTATGATATATTCGTCAGATCGGTTAAATTAAGTAAAAGTTTGGAAGAAATTACAAATCTGGACAAAAATGTAACCACAGACAATAAAAAGGCAACAAATTGGACACAATGGATACAGAACCATCCACCATTGTGCTCAACATTCATCCGGGCTCCAACTTAGCGTCTTAGTTAACGAGAACACGTGAAGCTTTCCAAACAAAGGCAACAGCTCAAAGATCGGGATATACACAAAAAAACATAAGCCAATTAAAAACAAATTCTTGATTAAGGGCACCAAATATACTGTAATATGACTGGTAAAAAGTTAATAATAAAACAGATTCGTATGCCTTGTACTGAAAGGTGCAGGCGGCCCGGTGGACCAGTGGTTAGCGCGTCTACCTCACAGTGCAGAGGTACCGAGTTCAAATCCAGCTCAGGCCTCCCTATGTGGAGTTTGCATGTTCTCCCGGGGCTTGCGTGGGTTTTCTCCGGGTACTCTGGTTTCCTCCCACATTCCAAAACCATGCATAACAGGCTGATTGAACGCTCAAAATTGTCCTTAGGTGCGAGTGTGAGTGTGGATGGTTGTTCGTCTCTGTGTGCCCTGCGATTGGCTGGCAACCGGTTCAGGGTGTCCCGCGCCTACTGCCCGAAGACAGCTAAGATAGGCACCAGCACCTCCCGCGACCCTTGTGAGGATAAGCGGATCGGAAAATTTAGATGGATAAATTAATTCTCTTTCACTCATCAATCATCCGTCATATGAAATGTTGGGTATGTTTTTGAGGGCATCAACTGGCATTCTAAAAGTCCACAACTTGTTGGTCAATCGGGATGGTTGCACTGTCAGACTACTAGATAAATATCATTCTGTGTCTTGGACTGAGCGAGTTGTCACACTACCCTGGCAAATTAGTTCAGTGACATCGGGTCTTCTAATCAGCCATAAGCTTCGCAGTTAGCAAACGTAGCTTGAGTTTGAAATGCTACGTTTACTTTCTAATATTTCCTCTTTTGTCCAAGTCACTGTTTAAATACTGAATACCACAGGGGTGCCCACTGCGTCGATCGCGATCGACCGGTAGCTGACGGAATGGTCCCAAGTTGATCACCAGGGGTGTGGAGGACTAAAAAAAACAAACATTTCTGTATCGCTGTGAATGTTAGTCATATACATATTGTGTAAATGCACATTGCACCTTAATCATCTTATCAGTGTCACTTTCACAAAAATCATTAAAAATGAATAAATAAAGCTGGTCACTTTTAACCTACAGCGGTGCGTGACCTGTGTCACCGGAAGTTGTCGATCGCGGCAGGTTGGTTGATCGAAAAGTAGATCTTAGGTTAAAAAAAAAAAAGGGCACCCCAGGTATACCACATTGTGACTGTGTGCGCCACGTCCAGTCTCTCGTCATAAGTAGGAGGGCAGTGTCTTCCAATTAGGCAATGCTGAAGAACCGATCAAAGGACAACGGAGGATATGTTACATTATGCAGCAAGACGAACAAAACTTCTGACATGCTAGAATCGTCGTCACGGTCCTGAAATGTCCCAGATGCCTTACGACCAATCATTGAGTACATCACACTACACGGGCTACGACGTCAAGACAACTCCAAATCGGCTACGAGAAACTACGTTAGTCTGCTGCACGCCTGTCGGCCCAAAATCAGACTACATTTGTGTAGACCAGGGGTGTCCAAAGTCGGTCCTGGAGGGCCGCTGTCCTGCCTGTTTTTCAGCTCTCCGAGGAGCAACACACCTGATTCACATCATCAGGATTGTTCTAATGCTGCTCCAGAGCTGGTTGATGAGCTGATCATTTGAATCAGGTGTGTTACAGCTGGGAGAGCTGGAAAACAGGCAGGACAGCGGCCCTCCAGGACCGACTTTGGACACCCCTGGTGTAGACTGACGTCGGCATAACTCTGCCTATGTTATAAATGGAGTGTGTGCAATTGGATTATCTTAAAGGCACAGTACCTAGCACCTCCTCCACCTAGCACAACAGCAATGCTATTTCCTGTTAGAATCCTGGCCAGGCGGGAGAAGTCCGAGTGACGATCTGGACACTTTTCAAACACACGCTGATACAGCTCTCTCTGGTCACAAAGCAAAGAGATGACACTCATGCTCACACTGAGAGATGAAGCACCGGAAGTGCCGCAAATGCATTTCTCTCAAAATATAAAATTGAAAAGTGTCAACTAGTCAAGTGAACAGAAGAGTTAATTGCTAAGTCCTTGTGCCAGTGTTGGCGTGAACTTGAAGTACCAATTTAGGCAAACTCCTCCTGGAGAAAACTCTGCGAGGACAGGACAGGTGATGGTGTCTGGAGATCCAGCTTCGCATGTTCAGCCACTCAGCAGTCCCTTTGGGTGGGGGCCCATCCTCCCTGTGCAGCAACACCAGTTGCTTCTGGGCTCGAACAGCACTACTCTCCAACATTTGCTCCAACTACAGGTTGACAAGCAGTGAAAATATATTCTCATGTAGTTATGTAATTGATTCATTGCTGAAGTATTTTCTTTCATTTTCTTTTTTTTTGGGGGGGGGGGGCTTTTTTGTGGAAAATGGTGGTATAGCCCCACTTCGTGAAGAATTTCTGTGATTTAAAAATAATAATACATGTATTCATATCTATAGACTTATTTTTCTCAGATTTTCAAATCATTCCATTCTGTTTTTAACTGAGTCTAACACAGGGGTCGGCAAACCAAAATGTTGAAAGAGCCATATAGGACAAAAAAACAAACAAACAAATATGTCTTGAGCCACAAAAAAAAATAAAAGCCTTACAATGAAGGAAACACATGCTGTATGTATGTTGGAGACTGAACTGTCTCAGAATTGTTTATGTTATTCATTCATTTTGTTGTGTGTTCACAAACGCCCCCATAGAATTTATTTTGTAATTTCCTCGCTTGATTTTATGTTTTGGTGCATTATTTTCACTTTTCTTAGTTTCAGTGAAGTGATCATTAATTTCCGTTTTTCTGAGGCTGTCTTTGAACGACTCGAGTCGAGAAGAGAGAAGGCACGGAGTCGGATGCAGACGTGTCCGTGTTTGTCGAGACTGTTAAAAGAATAAATAAAGTGTACGTTTAAAAAAAAACAACACCACAGCTCTCCGTTTTCGGAGCTGCAACATGTATCTATATCTATTTGAGCTATATTAGCCTACTATCAAAATCTTTTTCCATTTTCAAACAGTTTTTATAAAGCTCCAGGGAGCCACTAGATGTCGCTAAAGAGCCGCATGCAGCCCTGGGGCCGCGTGTTGCCGACCCCCGGTCATCGGAATGGGTGTGTATATGGGTGATTCTCAGAAAATGATGAGCAAACGCTGACCCATTTCGATAGTTATAATTTACTTGCCTTTACAACCAATCAACAGATTTCACTGGTTACAATATTGCAGACATACAGCAGTGATATGACACACAAATTCACTGAGATCTGTGCTGTCATTTGTGAGTATATATAGTTGTGTGCGGAAACAAATAGTCGACGCGGCCACTTCCTACAGTATTCGTGACTTAACAAAATGTAAATACAACACAATACCCTTTAATCAAGTCCCAAGCGGTCTATAAAGTGTGTGTGTGTGTGTGTGTGTGTGTGTAATGATAGTCAATTATTTGCAGATTCGCGAGCCGGTCCGGTTTCTATCCAATGTCCAACCTACATATTTGTGTTTTACTTTATTTCAAATTATTTTATTAGAATATTTAATTATTTATTTGTATTTTACTTTATTAGTAGATATGATGTAGCTAAGAAGCTAGAAGAATGAGACAAAAACAAAACAAAAAAAGGTCACCTTCACAGTGCATATTGAAAACCTTATTCAGGTCTTGTACTGTGAAAAAGTTTTGTTTGTTTTTTAAATGAGGATAATCAAACTAAAATGTGAGGGGTGTCTGGCGTCAAAGGTAAAAACAGAATAAGATTTAAATTTTCAATTCTGTCTGGGGGACGACAGACCATCAACTGCAAAGAGTAACACAGCAGCATAAATAGCTGCAGGTTGTTTTTTTCAATTCAAGGGAAAAAAAACCAAGGTCAATCATGTCTAGCAGTCAGGTCCAGCCCAGGGGCCAATTATGGCCCGTTTTCAAATTTCCACTGGCCTGCAGTCTCTGGATTAAGATTAATACTGTGTGGCCCATCAGTACTGTTGACCACAGTTGAAGAGATACATGTACAAAAAAGTTATTTGATATTTCACCATAAGACTGCAGCAGACCTGAGGTTATGCTCTAGGGCAGGGATCTCCAACTCCAGGTCTGGAGGGCTACTGTCCTGCCTGTTTTACGGCTCTCCCAGCTGCACACCTGATTTAGACAATCAGCTCATCAGCCAGTTCTGAAGCTGCATTAGAACGATCCTGATTATTTGAATCAGGTGTGTTGCTCCTGGGAAAGCTGGAAAACAGGCAGGACAGTAGCCCTCCAGGCCCGAAGTTTGAGACCCCTGCACTAGGGTGCGTTATGAAAAATTCTCAAAGCGCAATCTGCGTCTCCAAGCACACCCTTCTCAGAGTTGTATTGAATTATTGTTGAATTTCTGAACACACCCCTCGAGAAGTGATCTTTGTGCGACCCTTTCCAGCCCTATAACAGAGACTGTAGCTGAGAAAAGGAAAATTGACAGAGAGGGCCGTCGCTTTCAAATGGAAAAGGACATATTTTTTTCACTGAAATATGAAATAACTGTCTGCCTCATTTGCCAAGAGACTCTAGCAAGAGCCTCTATCAGACGAAACATGCTAACTACCACAAGTTGACGGGGAACGGACGGTGTGAAAAATTTAAGGAACTGGAAGTTGAATTGTCGGCCGCCCACACATTTTCACCTCAGCAAATCTGGACACTCTTTGGTAAAAGTTTGGGCATCCCTGATGTGCAGTATTAAAAAAAAAAAAAAACATACTACAGACCTCTCCCACTGTTGGTTCCTGTTCACCAAGTCCCACAATAATGATGCAATCAGCCTGGCGGATGGAGCGCTGCGTCCAAGGAGTAAGGCCCGAGTCAGATTGATAAAGGACGATGCGGTGGATGTCTTCCTGCTGGCCGAGCCAACTGGACAGACGGTACTCATGGACACTTTCAAGGGAAGGAAGAAAATTCAAGTTTAGTGCATGCACTATGAGGTAATCTCTTGTCTTCTGTCAGATGTGATTATTGGTTGATTTGAAATTCCATGTGTATTGCATTTCTACAGTTAGTTCGGTGCTACTTACACTGGGCTATATTTGAACCAAGGCAAAAATGATCGGGTTTTTTTTCTCCCCTTCGTCTCCTCTTTTTTTTTCAGCATTTGGGCTCCAGCCCATTTAGGGGTGTCATCACTCCAATTTATAATGCTGCATTTTTTATACACTATCTACTGTGGGAGGTGCCCATAAAAATAACTGTCCAGCGATCACAATGATCATGACACATGTACACTGCGTGCGCAATGTGCCACACATCGCTGAGCAAGCCAGGGATGTATTTTTTATATATTTTCTAAAATTCTGAACTTTTAGTCATTCATTTCTATTGTCCTTGTGATGGTTATTATGAATAGCTAGCCAGAGAGGAGATCAAACCTCTCAGCAGTTATTTATTGACAATAACCTCGTAGCACACTAGAAATAAACAAAAAACAAACCAACCTCAGCCCTCTCAATCATGGATTAGCACAATGTAAGTCAAGGTTAATGCAGTCATTCTACTAGCCAGTAATTTATGATTACCGCCACCTTGCGCAATTGAAATAAACAGAATGCAGCATACCAACCTCAGCCCTCTCAATCATGGATGAGCACAATGTATGGTACGTCAAGGTTAATGCGGTCATTCTACTGGCCAGTAATTTATGATTACAGCCACTTTGCGCAATTGAAATAAACAGGATGCAGCATGGCTTAATTTGGGTGACAGCAAACCTAAACAGATTGAAGTTACAGTTCTCTGTCGTACCTGTCCAAAGCAGCAGAGCCAAGGCGCTGTTTAATGATGTCACTTGTCAGGAGTAATGTAGGCCCTACGGAAAACAAGGACAGATAATACAGGTTTAAAACTGCAGCTATGGGTTCATCCATTTCCTCAGCTTGTGGATGTTGCAGTTGCAGCAGTGTGAGCAGGGATGCCCATATTTCAGAATAGAAATATGAATATGCCGTATTTTGTTTTGTTTGTTATTTGAAAATATGTATAGAACTTTAATCAAACATTTTTTTTTCATGACAGAGATAAACTCTTTCCTATGCCTCATTTTCTTACATTTTGAAATTAATTGTAGCTTTTTTTAATTCTTGAACTTGAACTATTGCTGTACCTTTCTAGGTTTTATCGACTATGGGGATGTTTTAAACACTGTATCAATAATGTCTACAATGGGATGGCCCGACTTGGAAAAACTGTGTAATTTGAGATCACAATGCAAAAAGCGCAATTGAGGTGGCCCCAAAAGTCATTACGGCCACTCTTGTTCCATCCTGTGTTGCATTTCCAATTATCTTTGTGATGCCATTGGGAAAATATAATCAAAGACCAAAATCTTAAATTCCACTGGGGTAAATTAGGATACCTCATTTTCCGCACTATAAGCTTCCGAGTATAAGGATCTCTTCCAATTAATGGCCTATTTTCATATATAGGGCGCACCGCACTATAGGGCATAGAATAGAAGCTTCAATAGTGGATGCAGTTACGTTATGGATCCACTAGATCAGGGGTGTCAAACATACGGCCCGCGGGCCGGAGTCGGCCCGCAAGGAGGTTTGATCAGGCCCGCAGGATAACTTAAATGTGAAAAAATGCATGAAAAACACGTAATTAATATTTTTAATACAGTGCAACTCATGGAGTATCCGCTAGGGGGACACACTGTTTTAATTAGAGTAAAAGACGACATTGTTTTGATCAGAGAAGAAGACAACAGAAGCCTCAGTCTGTCACTGAGACAGACCCAACACAGGAGACACTATCAAGGACATGTAAATACTTTATTCTTTACACATTTAATAGCACTCTCTTTAGTTTGTAAGGTGTAGGCAGGGATTACATTTAGATTTTCTCTGCACGTGTAAATGGTTTAAACATTCCTTTCTTTATAAAACTCATTTAATATTAAAAGTGCATTTCTATATTTCAATACCAATTACTTGTTAAATTTGTGTGCCTTTGTACAATCAGTGGGATCAGTTGCAATACATATATGTGAATGATAAAAGTAAATTGCACATTTGTCTAAGGAAATCTAAGGAACTTCATGTTTTGTAAAAGATCTGTTTATTAAATTTCAACATTTTCCTAATGTTCTTGTGCTTCTTTAGACCAAAACAAAGGAAATACATTATTTTGGTTATTTAGAGCAGAGTATGGTATAATTTTAATAGTCCGGCCCACTTTACATCTACCGAGGCCGTATGTGGCCCACAATGTGAAACGAGTTTGACATCCCTGCACTAGATGGAGCTATGCTAAAAGGAATACAATACAACACAGATTAATTTAGAGCTTTCACAACCGCTGCAGCTGTAATAAAGCAATTTACAGAGCATTTAAAATACTAGAAATCAAGAAATCAGAATATTGATCCATACAGAAGGCACATTATTATTATTATAACGTGCACTTTCGGGTTTTGAGAAAATTGAATGCTGTTAGGTGCACCTGATGCGGAAAATACGGTATATTTGTTTTTTTTTGTTTTTTATGATACTCATAAAATGGGGGAAAAGCAAAATTGTGTAATTAATGAGTTTTGTTCAACACTGTCTTATGTGTACAGTAAGTGATGTTTAGCAATGGCTTCAGTAGAAAAAAATAACACATGGATGATCGTACCGATACCACTAAGTGCATGCTGCAGCTCCAAGGTGAAGGCCATGAGAGGAATCTCATCAGACACAGGGAGAATGGCCACAGTGGACAGGTTGGAGGCAGGATTCCCAGCATCCCACTTACTGTTTGGAGTGTGGAGGGGAAGACTTCTACCTACAAGTCAAAATAGGATTGCTCTTATGGAAAGCGAAAAAAAAAATCACATTAAAATAATCTTCAGCATTTTACGCCATGAATTATTTTAACCTAAGCCATACAATCAGGTTTTTTTCTTGGCAATGCCATAGAATCTTCGAGCAGTTGAATTTAATTGAATTGAATACAACTTTATTGTCACATGTGCTGTACGTATGTGTAACATACAGTACAGTATGTGTAACATACAGCACTGTAACAACATACAACATCATACAACAACATACAACAATGCACCGCAAGTTTGAAAGGTGATACGACCTTGACAGTACATACCAACCAGGGGTCCGTTGACCTGCTGCATATTGCCCAAGATCTTCTGTCCCAGCAAATGAATCAGCCTCGTGACGACCTGAGGATACCTCCTCTTAATGGAGTTGAGAGCTCCTTCAGGCAGCTTAGCCAGCTCAGAGTCCCTCACAGCGTGGACCGTAGTGGCTCGGTTCATGTGGGTCAGGGCCTCAACCTAGATAATTCAGATTTAATGGCAACTTGACATTGTCCACTTCAATGCTTCAATCCAAGGACCTAAACATTTTTTAACACCCACCACGCCAATTAGGTCCCCGCGGCCATACTCTCCTGCAAGCTCCTTCTTCCCATTATCCTTTGCAATGACAGAGCGCAAACGGCCACTGAGGACAATGAAGGTGCTGTCGGACTTGTCTCCCTGTCTACAAGCAATCAGAAAAGATTTACATTAATAATTATAATGGCATTTGTATTCTTAAGCATAAACATGATCATGAGAGGAACTAATGCAATTGTTTGCTCACAGTATATGATTCATCACCGTTAATTGATATTTTCTTAAATCTGTTTCAGCATGGGGTTTTGGAACACTTTGAGACACCGCTGCTAGCATCAAAAGCACAAAGATGAGAGAGAGAGAGAGAGAGAGAGAGAGAGAGAGAGAGAGAGAGAGAGAGAGAGAGAGAGAGAGAGAGAGAGAGAGAGTGTATGCTCTATGCTTGACCAATTACTTTCCAATACTGTAAATCAAGTTTGACAGGGTTATTAAGAAGTCTTCATTGTGGTCTGTCAGATTTACAAGATCTTTGCTCCCCCTTGCAGGGACTTTCTATGGTGCCTGGGAAGTGCAAAACAAAATACCAAACTGTGAAACAATTTTACATTGCATGAAACAAATTTACACTTCGGAAAACAATTAAACAAAAGCCTCCCAAAATGTACATTTAAGAAACAAACTAAAATAAGTCATCCCAACTGTGCGCAGTTAATAGCACAGCACAGCATCAAATTGCAAAAAATAACGCTATGCTAATAACCGTAGCCTATACGTATAGCAGGGGTCTCCAATCCCAATGGGTCTCGCCTCCACTCTGGTCGTTTCAGGAACAACATTTTCCGCATCCTGAGCATCTGGCTTGTACATTTACGGTCCCTCATACATCATGCCAACAACCTTCTCTTCCTCCAACTCTTCAAACACTTGAATCCCCTCAGATAAGTTTGAAACGTTGCTTTACGAATCGATTTCTGACTGGCTCTGTAAACTTGCCACCGTGAGCTCCGCTATTGTTGTCTTGAAGTGACGTCACCTTTCCGGGTTTGTCGCTCGTCAGGATTTCACTTTGGGAAAATGATTTAGTTTGATTAATTTATGAAACAGAAATGTTTTTTTTTTTTCATGCTTTATTTCATCGATTATGTTTGATTACTTTCCTGTGACATAAAAATATTTTGTTTGGAATTTTCTAAAATTACTTCACAGTTGACCTTTAAATGTCAAAGAGTTTTGGCTTTTGTTAATTTGTATTCTTAAACATACATTTGTGTCGCCTTTTTTAAAATTTGTTTTCTTAATGTAAATTTTGGGAGGCTTTGTGTTCATTTGATTTCTAAAATTTGTTTCATGCAGCGTAAAAGTGTTTGACAGTTTGGAATTTTGTTTTGTACCTGTCAGCCGCCGTAACTTTAAGATGTTCAAAATTTAAGCTTAAATGACAGCTTTTGCTAATTGTGATAGCAGAAGGCTTACTTCAACTTTAGCCAAATAGTGGTGGATGTAATTTAACCCTTTCAGGGACAGTGGTTACTCCAGTGGACAGCTTATCATGTTATCAGGTTCCAGGGTGCATGAAAGGGTTAAAAAAACATGCCCCCTCTATCCATTTCCAGATAATCAGTGCTTCTCAGCTATTTTTACAGACACCAGCAAGGTCTTCAGAGACACAGACTTGTGAACATGAAACATACAGCAACAATAAATCATACACCAAGGCTAAATAAATTATCCGAAAGCGTAATTCGCCCGTCGCTGTCTTCAAAGAGTACCTGTAGACAGCACGGCCAGCCTCCAAAGCCATCCAGTCCAAGGCGAAGTCAATCTGCCTGACAAAGGGTGACACCCTCCTCACTACAGTGTGAGCTACATTCAACACCACTCTGGGCTCCTCGCGCATTATTCTGGAAAGCAAAAAACATACACTGTATTGTGTTTGCAACATAAAGCTTCAGGGAGCATAACGCCGTTTATGAACATAGCAAGGAAGTGGTTTGCATACTCATAAAAGTGAGCCTTTGATATGGAGAGGAATGTGCAGTCTTTGTGAGCACGTGTGGTGAAGATAAGAGGTTCCCCGGTGAGCACAGCAAGGTGTCCCACCATTTCTCCTGGGTGGGTCACAAAAAGCAGCGTCTCGTCTTCACGGTCAATCATCCGCTGGTAAACATGGAGTAAACCTGAGATGACAAATGCCACGCTCACATCCTGTAAGTAAGGAGAAAGGAAAGCGATAAGAAAACCGCTCCCTGCATTTTGGTATGTTGTAAAATTGACAATACAGTTATTTTTAAGGGTATTAATTATTTTCGGTATTACAGTCTGGATGTAAAAACCTGGTCTCCTTGGTGGGCCACGACTGAATTGGCTTGACCTGGCGAAAAGTCACCCTACCCTCCAGCAGACCGGGGTCCTGAGAACATTTAAGAGACATAATTAGAATAAATACGATGATCGTAGGGTGGCCCGGTAATCCAGTGGTTAGCACGTCGGCTTCACAGTGCAGAGGTACCGGGTTTGATTCCAGCTCCGGCTTCCCTGTGTGGAGTTAGCATGTTCTCCCCGGGCCTGCGTGGGTTTTCTCCGGGTGCTCCGGTTTCCTCCCACATTCCAAAAACATGCATGGCAGGCTGATTGGACACTCTACATTGTCCCTATGTGTGAGTGTGGGCGTGGATGGTTGTTCGTCTCTGTGTGCCCTGCGATTGGCTGATTCAGGGTGTCCCCCGCCTACTGCCCGAAGACTGCTGGGATAGGCTCCAGCACCCCCCGCGACCCTAGTGAGGATAGAGCGGTTCGGAAAATGGATGGATGGACTATGATAGTAAATGATTTTTCAACATATCAAATCTAACAGATATTATTCTGAGTTTTTTTTCCCAAAGGGAAACAATGAACCACAACTGAAAAGAGACAATTCAAACACCTTTATAGTGTATTAACGATGCAGATGCCAGTGATTATTCTTATTCTTATTACTTATTTATCTGATAGTTTCAGTGTGTCAATGAATCTTTACCAAGTTTGCCTGGCAGTTACTTGGTTGTGATGGTTGAATTTCTCTCCAGGATTGACGTACGTCCTCCTTCAGAGTTTTGACATATTGATTTGTATTTATAAGTGATGGATTGATGAAAAGGGTGAGAGAGGATTCCTCTGTGATCAGAATGGCTTTCATGATAATGGAGCACTCATACAGATGGGCCAGTGGAAATTGTGGTGAAGCAATTATTTTGCCAGCTTGCCTTGTCTTGTGTGACTGTTTTGTGTTCTCTTGCTGGTGAGAAAATTGAGGATTTTATTTTGAAGGTGAAAATGGAATACATGAGTGACATGGTAGACCAACATCAAAATATTTTGTAATGACAATTATTTACCTCTAATTAGTTATTACTTATCTTACAAATATCACTTAAAATTCCTCAACTTCTGAAAAAAATTGAGGTGTTGGGAGTGATATCTTGTAAATTATGTTCATAAGATCATCAAAATTAACGAAAAGAACAATACTGATTGCTATGGACCATCTCAATCTATTGTCTTTCATCGTATTCATGAATTTATTCACTGTTATTTTTATTTTATATTCAGCAGTCCCAGCAAGACCACAAAAAGTAAAATTGGGAGACGCTGCGACCCATGTGTGTGCTTGTGGATATTCTTATTCTGACAAGTCATTTCTTTTTCACACTACTGAATCAATTGCAACTGGACTGATGTGGTTGTCTTAGAAGAGGTTTCACCTCTCATCCGAGAAGACTTCATCACTTCATGTGAGGGGGCAACGCCCCACCACCACGATTGGTATTGTTCTTTTGGGATGCAAAACAACCATCGTGAAGATGCCTTGGATGCTTTTCGTTGGGTAGAAACTAATGAGTCAATTCTAAATCTTTTTTTTTTTTTTTTACGAATAATATTTTTGTTAAGAAAATGTGGTTTGGCTCACACGCACACACTTGTCTGTTCAAGTGTGATCTGATGTCGACACGTTCTACATCGCCATAATATGATATGACGGCCACTTTTTTTTTTTTTTGTCATTTGCCTTGTTGAGTGAGACTGCATCACAACATCCATCCATCCATTTTTTGAACCGCTTTTTCCTTACAAGGGTCACGTGGGGTGCTGGAGCCTGTCCCAGCTGTCGTCGGGCAGTAGGCGGGGGACACCCTGAACCGGTTGCCAGCCAATTGCAGGGCACACAGAGACGAACAACCATCCACGCTCACACTCACACCCAGGGACAATTTGGAGTGTTCAATCAGCCCGTCATGCATGTTTTTGGAATGTGGGAGGAAACTGGAGTACCCAGAGAAAACCCACGCAGGCACGGGGAGAACATGCAAACTCCACACAGGAAGGCCGGAGCCGGGATCGAACCCAAAACCTCTGCACTGTGAGGTTGACGCACGAATCACCGGGCTGCTACATTAAAACATGCTTTAACCTATTTTTTGTCTCAAACCGCTTGTAATCCTGAGAGTCAATCACTTTGCGACATATTACAAACAACATGATAAGGTTACTTTTGGGGTTACCTGGAGCTGGATGACCTGCAGCAGGTCCTTTTTGGCAGCTTGGAAAATGGCATTGACTTTATTATGGTGGTAATTTCCTGTTCCAGCGTCACTGTAATGGTAGACTGCCGAAGGACTCTGCTGCATTGTCACGGTCTTCTTTAAAATAGACTGCAAAAATCAGACACTCTGAATGAATGAAAAAGTATGACGTTCAATTTCGGTATTTACTGTCTCAGTATTATTCCTGTGTTTTCTCGAGTAATCAGTCCGACAAAGCATCCCTCTGAATGATGTAAATTCAGTGGGCTCGACTCGATGGCCCACCATTCCTCTTGTCAGTTGTGTAGGCTCCATGAAGCCACCCATGACACTCATGAAGGCCCATTTTCATGAAAATCTACTAACTTTTTTTTACTGATTATCTTCATTTTGAGCTTGCAGCAGTCACCCAAAAGTTAAGTGGTGAAAACCATAACAACTAACATGCATCAAAAGCTCAACACCATCTTTGAAATATGGCGGTCCCCAACCAATTTTCCACTTGTTGCCAACAGAACATGCAACTTGTCTGGCTGATTAACAAGTATATTAGTGCCCGCCAGTTGTGATCTGATTAAAAACCTTGGTGAACAAAATGTTAAGGCAAGCCTAGCTGCTAAACACGAAGAAGAAGGAAGATATACAGTACCTTTACTGGACTAGAGGGCACAGCCTCCTCAACTCTAGCTCGTTCAGAAACTCTGTTGAGATCCACTGACATATCACCTGCATGGCAAACAGACGCATGTAACAGAAAAGCAATTGGCTACACTTCTCCAGCACAAATATTTTCTGCAGTGTTAAGGTGTAAAGAATTAGACAAAAAGACATGCCATTGTTTCTGTTGGTTGCTCATTGTTTTTCCTGGAATAATTCACTGTAATTTGGAAAAGCCTCGATCCGCATTGTTTTAATGACTTCTCATTGTGTAAAATGGACACAGATAAAGTTGTCAACAAGAGGTGTTGGCCAAGGAGGAAGCGATTAAATTTTGTGAGCGTCCGGAAAAAGGTGCAGATAGTCATTTATTTCCATGAATTGAATTCCTATGGCACTAATGGAACTGTCCACCCTGTAAAATAATCATGGCACCACCCAACTCATCGTCATCTGTAAAGGAGGACGCAACATGCTTACTCATCCATTATATTTTTCCACCTTTGGTAAAGCTGCTCGACTGACTGACACAGTCATTATCCACTCCCCTCCAAAATAACTGTAGCAGTTCCTTTTTTTTGCTGGAGAGTGAAAACATTTCAGTTTGAAAGAAGAAAGTTGAGTATGGGACAGGAACACAGATTTCCAGGTATTCATTGGATCAGATACGTTTTTTTAAGCCCCCAGGGGCAGCCTGGTGGTCAACTGGTTAGCATGTCGGCCTCAAAGTGCAGAGATTCAATACTTTTGGAGGAAAATGCATCAGGTTATTAAAAAAATAGGTTAGGGTGCCAAAAACCCTTTCCCCAGTTCTGCACATCTGTATTGTCATGTTTTTGTTCCGTTTTTGACGTGAACACGTCTTTTTGTTCTGAAGCTTGAAGCAAACTACTGTATTACTGTTCTAAAATAATTTGAAAAATGACAACGCATAAATAAACCCGCCTTTTCAATATTTAAACGTCATTGGACTGGAAGTCGAATGAAAACTTTAGAATGCAGCAGATCTGTTTTCCAAGAATTGATTTCAACCAACTAAAAACTGAACTGCATGTCACTATTGTAGAAAAGAATGAGTGAGGCACACGGTTACCTGAAATAGCAATTGGAGTGGAGAGTGAGCGAAATTTCTTGTATTTTGAACTTGAATTTTCGGAACTGATGGTCTTTTCTGTTTCAACATCAACAACAACACATTAGGAAATAAAATATCCCACCATAAACAAAATTGCATGTTGTGTTCGCTGACCTGGGTCTGCTTTTTCAGCCCCTGACTCATCAGAGTGGGAAGCCTGCCTGCGGAAACCTCTGTGTGGATGAACCTCTCCTAAGACATTCGCCAGTGACACCAAGGAGATGGCTTGGCTATCCTGAAAGATGTAAAGTTCAGTCAAAACAGGACTGTATAGTGAGCCTTTGTCACTTACAGTAAATGTGAGATGAGGGGGATGTACTGTACCATAACATGATTATCATGAAGTGAACAATGATAATCTATAATAGCGGTGAATATTTTAATCAAACCAGGACTGTCACGGTTGATTTGTTTGGGACCAACAGGTGGCTCTGTAAGGCTCCTCCTACAGCGGCACACCTGTTGGTCATCATGTCATTATGGAATGGAATGGAATGGAATGGAATGGAATACTGTTACGTATGTGTAATACAGCACTCCCCCCTCAACATAAAACAAGAGCCTGATCCCAGTGACAACACTTGACACAGACAATGTCAATCTTAACCACTTTCCTGGTTGTCAAGCAGTTATAGATGAAAGAGGAGCGAATCAAAGTGCTTTTCACCAGTGGACAAAGACTATGCGGCAATGTCACACGTGTACAAGCTAAGCTGTAGCAACAAGAAGCTTGTCCATTAACGAAAAAGAGAGATTGGCTCTCTTCTCCTGTCCCATCCGCTTCAATGTCATTCCATTTGCATATCCTTATCGTCGGCTCCTCAATTGCATCCATCCAATCCATGCAGACTGTCCATCAGCTATGCTGTGAAAATGCTGCCTACTTCAGTGTTCAAATGTTGTGCTGGTAATTCTTCTTCTTTGACGAATGACGTGGCCAAAAATGAAAACGGGTCCACATCAGTCCACACGACTTAACAACAAACACAAAATAACAAAACAAACCAAAAAACGACAAAAAACGCAAGGCTCTTGAAGAGCACTTGTTGACAGGACTTTAGTAGGTTTTCTGTTAAAATGACTCCCGGCCTGACCAGTGACCACTTGGTGTCGGGTCATTCTTGCTGACACTACTTCTGTTGGTTTGTATTTATCATGTCATTTTTAAAATTTTTTTTTTGCTTATGTGTTTGACTTAATAGGACTTTACTTGTTTTGGATTTGGTTTTCTCAGTGTTTGATTAATACATTTTGTCAAGCCCACCCTGCTCCACCCTCTTGCCTGCTTTTCGGGGTCTTCCATCACCGCGCTTGTGACAAGGACATTGTTTTGAATGGATAGCAACTGGACTGTACATTGGATGGGCAATTTTAATGATGGAGGGGGCCCACAATTTTTCCGTCTGTGCTACGGGGGAGGGGAGGGGCACATAGGGCCACACACTTGCAAACAAGATGTTTGACAAAAAATGGACAAAATATGTGCAAACGAGCAATCATCTTCATTATCGCATGTATAACATGATCCACGGTTCAACAACAAAAGATTAGATTAACATTACAAAGGGCTCTCTGACAAAAATTAACAGTCAAGGAAGGCACAAACCTACTGAACAGCAAACCAACATTTATTCTAAGAACTCATCTTGTGCATTTTTTCACACACACAGAAATGTAATAACATTGTTTTTGTCCAACATTCTAAATAAGCAAAACTAAAAAAAAAACTTTTAAAAAAATGGTGAAAGGTGGCGTTACAACTGAAAACTATACAGCGGAACCCCGCTATGTGTGGGAGATCGGAATCGGGTCGGCCCGTGAATAGCGAAAAGTTGCGTATAATTGCCGGCCATTGATATGAGGGTGCTACAATTGGAAAATAACCTGGCCTTTTTAACAGACGTGATTCCTTTTAATATCATGACAGGAAGACGACAGAGCTTAACCAAATTTCCAAAACGAATGCATCGAGGCTTGCACCCGCACAAAATCAGGATTCACCAATTTTCCTGCTCAAGCGCAGCAACACTGTCCACGAAAATTGAGCCCTGAATGCAAAATTTACAGCTGAACATTAAAGAGAAAACATTCATTCAATCAAAATCATCACGTGGACGTCATCCAAAACTAATGAAAACATCTAAAAAAACAACAACAAAAAACACTTGCTTATTTATCTAAAAAACTAAACATGTGGTTACCATCAAGCAAACAAACTTCATGGAAATGAAAATAACATCATTGTGGCAAGAGTCTGGTGAGCAGTTGGGTCACGTACCGTGTTGAAGAGCTCAGTGGTGAGGCCGAGATAGTTGTGTAAGGCAAGGAAGGTCACTCTCTGGAGACGCACCATGATGATCTGCACATGACCGAGGAGCATGTGTAACATCTGTTGCCTAAGTCTGTCAATGTATTGCTTGTAAATCACGGAAATACTTCATGTGACATTGCTCTCTTTACCTGGATGACACGGACGAGTGTTTCAGGATATTTGTCAAAGACTGACTGAAATGCTACCGCTGGAAGACGCAGGATAGCGGAGGGGACAGCAGCCCTCGCAGATACCGTCTTGTATGGAGCTGGGTAGCCCTTAAATTGACAATGAAACAACTGTGTTGAGAAAGACATGCTTTGAATAGGAGTTAAACTATCCAGAATAATTTGTAAAGCTGTCATGTTTTTATGAAACAGCAATATGCTAATATCCCACTTTAGACATTCTAGATATAAATGTCAAATATATAAACATCCATCTTTGCTCTTTGATGTTGGAAGACAAATATGGTTACATTGAAAAACCCACACGGCCTCCTGGATGTAGTGCATCAGTGTTCTTAGTCATCGAGTCATGGTAATCCGCAGAGGTTGAATCGAGGCCACTGGTCTGTTTGTTTGTTTCACCTTTAATCCAAAGGCTTCTCCAATTATACATTTTTAAGTTTGGAGTATTCCTATCTATTAGGGGTGCAACGATACATGTATTCATATAAAATCTTTCAATATTCAAAATCGATCCGAGAAGGCAATCTGTGAAGCTGGGGAGCCCCGCTCAGTGCCAAATTGTACTATACTGTATATCCCGCAACGTACGTATGAAGTATCAATGGTGAAGCTCCATGAGTTCTTGCAGGTATGGGACGCTTTATTCATCAACGCATGAGTCACTAATCAAACGTTGACTCACCCTTGGGTCGAAGCTATCTTATCAACCCAACGCATTGAAAAATGTCTTGCATGGCTTGGTAACTTGTTGCGTTCTGCGCGGTTGTACTAACAAACAGAAGAAGTTGAATCTGTGACGACAAGAGCAATGTTGTGAAGTAGCTCCCCGAACAAGAACGAGAGAATGATGTCGTGATAAACGGTTTTCAGTGCCTTCCAAGGGATGAGGATCACAGAAAAAAATAGTTTGAGAGTCTTCGTTTGAAAAGCTCCTTTACATTTTGTGGGCAAAGAAAGTAGGTCCATAATGTACAAGTATATTGAACTTTGTGCAAATATGCTTGCATTGTCAAGATGATTAGCCAGGTGCCAAGTGTCACAAGAAATTCAGGTATGGTTTTTATGTGTCGAAAAATTTGTTGAACCATGACACTTAAGTATCGAATCGAACTGAACTGGGAATTTTGTGTGTTGTTGCACCCAAACAGTTTATGACTGTGTGGGTGTGTCCCCTGGAGGTGGTCCCTTCACAAACAAGAACAGTGCAGTTGCCTTGAATCAAGCTTTGTGAAGCAGCTTTAGGTTTGATCCACGAAATAAAGTCTGCTAAATAATATACAAAACCAATAAGATTGCATTACCTATATGTTAAAATATAGCAAAGTACCAAGAGTTAAGATACAGCTGGACTGAGACTTACAGTGATAACATCTAAAATACTGAGCAAACTGTGGACACTGTCTCCTTGTAAAACCTCCTTCACCAGAGCATCTGTACCGTCCTGCAGCAAAAGCACACAAATCATATTGTCATATCACACTGATTCACAAAACCTGTTATGGGCCAAGCAAACAAAACAGTCGACTCTCCTGTGGTCTTACATTCTCGCGGATGCACAGCTCGAGGCGGCCATCTTGTACAACATATATACTGTCATCTGTATCACCTGGACGGAATAGAGCCTCGCCCTGGTGCAGCTGGATCAGGACCATGTGACGGCAAAGCTCAAGGAAGAGTGGCTTCTCAAAGTGGCCAAGAACTCTACAGAAAATGGGCATTAACTTTTCTTGTCGTGATTATATGCAGTAGTCATTATATACAGCATACATGCATCTATGTGTATGGTGTATGTAGAGAGAGAGAGAGAGAGAGAGAGAGAGAGAGAGAGAGAGAGAGAGAGAGAGAGAGAGAGAGAGAGAGAGAGAGAGAGAAAGAGAGGCTGCGGCCTCACTGTGTGGACTTTGCATGTTCTCCCCGTGCCTGTGTAGGTTTTCTCCGGGTACTTCGGTTTCCTCCCACATTCCAAAAACACGCATGGTAGGTTGATTGGACACTCTAAATTATCCTTAGATTTGACTGCGAGAGTGAATAGTTATTTGTCTATGTGTGCCCTGCGATTGGCTGGCAACCAGTTCAGGGTGGAGAGTGTTCAATTGACCTACCATGCATATTTTTGGAATGTGGGAGGAAACACGAGTACCCGGAGAAAACCCACGCAGGCATGGGGAGAACATGCAAACACCACACACTGGAATCAAAACCGAGACTTCTGAACTATGAGGTGAACATGCTAACCAGTCGATCCCCGTGACGCCCTGTATTGTAATATGTAGCAGAAAAAAATACATATATACTGTATAAAAACAGTAGGAAGAAAAAGCAAAGTTTAATACTACATTCCTGATGAGGCACAGGGATAAGGATGATCCAAAATTATTGAACCAGCAGCATAAAAAAATGAAGACATTGAAAAAACACGCATACAAAATACCAAGATTACAAAACTTAATCAGGGTATGGGTTTACTCAACTCTATTCAGTAGTTATGTGCTGGTACTTTTTGGGGTGGAATTTTATCAAATGTTTTTACTTTTGAAAGACAAAGGGACGGAGGTGCCAGCCAACACTGCAGTTTGCCGCGATCATCAGCGTCAACTTGGTTTTGAGAATGAACAAGTTTCCAATGTTGTCACGATACGCACTTGCCAGGGGACCAGAACTTAGTGATGCGTGCATAGAATGCAATGTGAAAGACAATTGAACATCATGTTTTCTTTTTACTTCACAATTATGTGAGAACTTTTGTTGCTCTTTCCCATGAAATCCCAATAAAAAGAGGTTGTAACTTGGCAAAAAGTAGAAAAGGTTTTGATATTTGTTTTTACTGTATTTCATTTGTTTATGAGAAGAAAGTGAATAAAGCAAATATTTAACTGCTGTTTTTACACATTTGTTTGTTCCGTATATTTCATTTTTAATTAGTTTATTGTTCTACTACAGCACAGTACTGCCAAAGTGCTTTTGTTTTATTGTGGACTGTACAATACTTTGTAACTCGTTCAGAAATGCGCTATACAAGTTGAGTCAACATTGGTCTACTTACCTGACATTTTTAAGCATGTACAGCACCTCAGATGGTAAGTGGGAGTTCTGCAAATCAAATTCTGTCAAGTCTGCCTCCAGCAAACTGGGAGGGGGCTCCTTGGGCTGCAAAGAGGGGGGCTCCCTTTGGAACCGTAGAATCCTAAAACATTTATGCGCATGGACAGACAGGTATGCGTGTGTACAACCGCACGCATACGCAAAACACACACACACACACACACACACACACACACACACACACACACACACACTGAGCAAGCTGAACGGAAATTACACTGCCCACAAATAAGAAAGCTTCAGTTAAACTGATTGGCAGCAATTATTAAAGAAATGTATCGTTTTTGTGTGGTGTCTTTCTCAAATAATCCAAAACCCAAACATTTATTAATGTGTTTGTCTGTCCGCAGCAATGCTTCTTTCCCATATAATTTATCAAATTAGATAGCACAAAAATGTCTGAAATGTGTTCTCGGTGAGGATTCAAATTTAAACATTCAAATTATTCAGGTCAGTCCAAAAGATGTACAGTTCCAAAACAAATGGGATATTGTTTCCTCTTCATTCAAACAAAAGGAACATGTTGACGACTCAGATCAACCCGGTGAGTGGTGACTGAGTAGCCAAAAGAGTGCGCAGCGGCACACATTTTATGTGTTGAGGACCCAGGAGAATATGCCCTGATGTGCTTTGTGCCCGTGTGTGAGTAACAACTACGGTGAACTTTGAACATTTAGAATGTTATATTTAGTCAGATTTTGCTTTTGGAAGTTGGTAAGCTCTCTGAGAAGATGAGGAAAATGCTATGCTGCACTGACAGAGTAAAACCTTTGGGTGAAGCTTGGTTGTGCTGGACTGAGCAACACAACAACAAAACCTGGCTTGCGACCTCCTTTGTGAAGGAGGGGAATGACATCTCCCAGAGGTTTGTGACCAGATCGGTCGGTGATCAGAATGAGGAGGCGGTACCAGGTTATAGAGGGTATGTCGCGTCTTCAATATACTACTGACGCTGTTCTTTGGAATAGATTGTAAAATTTCCAACATGAGTTTTCTTCTTCCTTGTAACACTTCAAATTCAATCATCCAATCCACCATTCATGTATGTGTATTTATGGGGATCGGATCACTTTTTAGCGTATTCTCTTTGAGTTGTAAATAAAATGACTTCTTCAAAAAGAAAAAAACCCCAAAAAACAAAGCAACATGTGACTCACTTGCGAGCTATAGACAGGACTTTGGTCCTTTTCCGCACCCTCTGCCGGGAACTGGAGCTGGAGGAGGTGGTGGGAGAGGATAATGTCTGGACCTGTAAAAGCCATTATAAAGAAAAAAAAAATAATGATAGCAAAAATAATTAGTATATGTATACAGGACATTTGTGTTATGTTGCTATCGGATCAGTCATTGATCATTGAGTCTTTTCAAAAAAGTTCTTAAGATGAATGCAAGAACATTTACAGTATACTCCGCTTTTACTTCAGAGCTGATTCTGACATTAAGCCATAAGTGTCATCATCAATCCAAAGTAGTCTCATTCTGTGCATATGAGTGATGCACTTCCTGGCCTAAAAGTATATCAAAGAGAAGATCTCGTTGTTGCTAAAATGCTTTTCATTGTTCAACAACAAGGGCATTAAAGTACGGTATTATTTATTATTGTATTCTATGAAAAGGCGAAGAGCCTGGAGAGACACATTGTCGAGGCAAGAAATTGTCAAACCATTTTTTTTATACCTCTAGAGAAATGATCGGTTTGTACAGATATAAAAAAAACAAGAATACGAGAAGATCACTGTTTCAAATGTTTAAAACATTCTTGGGTTGTTTTCAAAGTATCACTGAAACATTTGGGATTTTTTAAACATTAACTATAAGGAAGAGATGTTATATGAACAGAAGGTGTTCTCAATAGACGTATTAAAAATGCGGCGATGGTTTATTGTTCATTCTTCTAGCACATTAAAAAAAAAAGAAAAAAAACCCCGAAACAAATAGAACATTCCTTGACTGTTTGGTTTGGAAAACTTAGTGACTCCATAGCAACAAGAATATGTCTGGAAATAGGCATCCATAAATATACTAACCTTTCTCATAATCTTTCGGCCGTAGAACATAACCTTGTCTCTTTTTCGAAAGCGATAATGTGGTACGCCTGTCTCCTCCTCTGAAACACACCAGCAATCCTTGTTCAGACTTTCACAATTGTTTTGTTTTCTGACGTCCGCTGGTCCAGATACTTGTGCTATACTCATGCGTCACATGATGAGATTCCACATCCCAAAACTTTAACATGAATAAAATGACTTGCTGTTGTGTGCCATTCGTATTCTCACATGTAAAGAGGACCAAAACTCACATCGGCCGCTTCTGAGAACTTTAAGGAGACATTATGCATTTTTTAAAAATTCACAATTTAAAACAGTTCCCCTGTGTCCCAAAAACATTGATGTGACTTGAACAAGATTTATAGCTTGGCACCCTGATTTTTCGTCTCTAACTGAACTCAACCTGTTGTGAGGGGGCAATCCTGTTTAATGCAAATAAACTACTGTACTGCTAGGCCCATACGTCTCGACTGCAGTGCTAATGCTTGTTACGATGACAACCAGGGCAGAGGCAAGCAATTGGCCTGGAGTATTAAGAAAAAAAACAAACCAAAAAACAAGCTGCCCTAAAGATAGGAGTTATCATAAATCATTGTATTTTCACTTGAGGAGGAAACACAAGACAAGACAAGACAATGTTCAACTGTTCTGGTGATCAAAGCTAACGCTGTTGGCTAATGGCAAGTTGTTTTCACACTCCAGCTCTACTTAAATACTGTCTTTGACATGGTAGTGCTTCCATCTAGTCTGCTGGATAGACTCCGACCATCGCTTGAAAATGGCAGATTTTTGCCCGTTTTAACTGCCAAGTGTTATGTAAATTAGCCCACTGTTCCGCCAAAATTCCGCCAGCCAAATTCAGAACAACCTTTATTTAGAGGGGTTGGCAGGCACTCCGTAGATTCAACTATTTGTGTGCCTGCAATTAAAAAGTCAATTTTCCATGAAATGTCTCCTTTTGGGTAAAGATGTGTGAATAATTCATAAGGTAAAATTATTTCCACGATATATAAATGAATGTCTGTGACATGTTTTGTTAGAAAAAACACAGTATACATCACCGTTTTTTAAAATGTATTTGCTTGTTTGTTTTTTTACACCAGTTTGCAGATGGTTTTGTGGATGTCTCATATTAGCTCATCCTGCTTCGCACTACCCTGATGATCGAGAGAAGGGCTTTTTTTAATCAGAATTTTACATTCAAAGAAACGTAACCTAACCATACATGTGGCAAGTACCTGAAATGTCTCACTTAAGAAGGGGTCTCAAAGTCAACTTATGTGGTGGCCGTAGGAGAGTGTAGGTGGTGGGTGTGTGTTGGGCTGCATTCAGAAATCCACAAATATGGGGTTCAAGTACTTTAAAAAAAGGGCAACTCATCCAATCATTTAGAGTAACAATTCGTAGCATTGATAGCTCTACAGAACGTGAAGATTGGTAACACGGTCCTCTCCCTTACCCTGGCACTTTGCATACTATTCAGCGTGTCGAGTTGAGTAATGCCGTCTGATTTCCTGAGGACTGGACCTTTCTCTATGCACTCAAGATATGTCGGGGTCACTCTGTGCTCATCAAATAAAAAAACAACATTCCATCTTCTGTTTTTCTTGAAATTGGCTGTTCTCGTCACCAAACTTTTTCTTCACGGCAGGTTTTAAGAAACATATGACTGGGACTGGGTGATGGGATAGCTTTTCCTTTCATTTGGTGACACTCCAGAATTACAATTTGGTGAAAGCTGTCATGAGCCTGAGCTATCGTAGCCCATTAGTGATTTACCCAAAAAAAAAGTTGTGGGCTGCACTAACATTAAACTTTGATGTCAAGTCGAGAGCTGCAAAATATCATCCTGCGGTGCTGAAAATGGTCCTTGAGCCGCGAGTTTAAGATCCCTCCACTTCAGCCACTACTGTCTCAAAGGCCCCAATATTGTCACAGTCAGGCCAAATACGGAACGGCTTGCAATGCTGCTTTGCCTCAATAAGTTTTTGCGCTGTTTTTCATTGTGGCAAAACACCCAACTCATCACAGATGATAGATCTAATATTTCTCCACTAAGATCTACATTGGTAAACGAATGCGAATGTCTTCAAATATTGAGCTTTCAATTGACATTGATTGAAACAAAAAAGGAAGCAAGGTATACTGACTTGACAGCCTGTATCTTCTGTAGAGAAGGAACACGACACCTCCCACAAGGGAAACGAAGGTCACAGCTCCAATGAGAAGAGCCGTCCACTAGAAGTAAACACATTCCAAAGAGACATTCAAATTTAAAGGGGAAGTCAACTCAAAGATTTTCTATGCGATCCCACTATTCTCAACACCGCAATTGCTCAGTTAACAACCAAACACTGCTCAGCTTGAGAACATCACATAACCAAACTCAGAAAACAGGCAAGTTGGATAAGCATTTTACTTCTGCAAAATAAGTATTGGATTGACTGACAGGAGCAGGAACGTCTGTGGGTGTTTACCATGTTGGCCTCTGTGCGTTCTTCTATAATCTGCTGCATCTTGGCCTTGAGCTCACTTCCAGGGTTCTGAAACAAAAAGCACATGAGGAAATTGTAGGACCGCTGCATCCACATAGATGAATATCAAAAGATGCGTCTCGGCCTGACTTGGTTGAATTGGTTTGGGGTTTTTTTCCCCAGAATTGCGTGTTACCACACCAAAAAACGTCATATTGAAAATGAATGGGAAGCAGTGTCAAAAGTGACCACATGACTGCCTTTTTATAAGACACATTGCATTTAGGAAGCAACACACGAGATTGTCATCTCATTTTGTTGACACTCTTGCCATCTTTATTTCAGTTTTTTTCTTAAAATGTAGACTGGCCATGCAGCAGTGGTGTCAAATATACGGCCCACGGCCCGGAACCGACCCGCAAGGAGGTTTGACCAGGCCCGCAGGATAATTTAAAAGTGAAAAAATGCAGAAAAGACACGGAATGAATATTTTGAATAAGGTGCAACTTGTGGAATATCCACTAGAGGAACACACTGTTTTGATCAGAGGAAAAGACAACATTGTTTTGATCAGAGAAGAAGACAACAGCATCCTCAGTCTGTCACTGAAACAGACCCAACACAGCAGACACTATCAAGGACATGTGAATACTTTATTCTTTACATATATAATAGCACTCTCCTTAGTTTGTAAGGTGTAGGCAGGGATTACATTTAGATTTAATTACATTTAGATTTAATATGCTCGTGTAAATGGTTTAAAAATTCCTTTCTTTATAAATCTCGTTGAATCTTAAAAGTGCATTACTATATTTTTCAATACCAATTACTTGTTAAATTTGTGTGCCTTTGTACAGTCAGTGGGATCAGTTGCAATGCATATATCTGAATGATAAAAGTAAATTGCATGTTTGTCTAAGGAAATCTTAGGTGCTTCATGAAATGTTTTGTAAAAGATATGTTCATTAAATTACACCATTTCCCTAGTGTTCTTGTGCTTCTTTAGACCAAAACAAAGGAAAGACATATTATTTTGGTTGTTTATAGCAGAGTATGGTATAATTTCTAATGGTCCGGCCCACTTGACATCTACCGAGGCCGTATGTGGCCCACAATGTGAAATGAGTTTGACACCCATGCCATACAGTCTATGTTTAAAGAGGGTAAGTGAAATATCGCCCCCCAAAACACACACACACACACACACAATTAATATTAGTGTGTATTGTGCTGGTCAGACTAAGACCAAGTATGACGTCTCCGAATGTTTTAGTAAAGGAAAACTGATAACCATTTAGCAGAGATGGCAAAACTTGACTCTGTTCGGCTAATTGATATACTGTATCGAGATTTTTTTTCAAAATTTCAAAATAAAGCCACACATTTAGATTGTTTTATATATTTATATTTCGTAGTTGTTTGTAATTAGTTGAGTGAAAGAGTTTCCTTTTCATTGACAACAAAGCCTTTGCAAATGAGGCGTTCGGCCTTGAAGAGGCAGCAGTCCTATTCAAAATGTACATGGACATTTTACCGTTTCATTATACATCCATAAAGTAACATAATCTTGAAATATGAATTTGACATATGAAAGCAAGGCACTGGCTGTGTATTTATAGATATATGTGATCAGAACATTGCAACACAATTCATCACAAAGACAGTGAAGACAATACTTGAGCTCAGACAATGACAAGAAATCAACAGGGCGCTGACAGACCTACCATATTTAAACTGCAAGTCTCGTCTTGATTTTTGTTTTCCATGTCTGGCTGAAGTTTAGACAACAGCACAAGGCAACCCCTAGGCGTGATATAATTGGGAAATATCAGGATGTTGAATTAATATTTGATCTTTGATCATTTGATTTGATCAGATTATTTTGTCATTTTATGTTAACTGTTCTTTTGATGGCGGCGCGGGCACCCGCAGCGGCTCCTCTTGTTTTCTGTTTTCTGTTGTCTGTTGAGAGGAAAGAAATTTCATCTGTGAAGTATGTTGCACATACAGCACATTTGACAATAAAGTTGTACTTGATTTGACTTGAGTTGAAAACTTGATTGTATGTATGTATGTTTTTTTTGTAAGCGAGAAAAAACATTATAAATATCAGGATCATTTTAAGTCAGGTAAACAATCCAATGTGGGCTAAAGATCACCTTTCCTCAGGAAAAAAATAGGTCACCCATTATCTCAGCCCACTGCGATTAACCATAGACTGTACTCCAGGGACACTGACACCCTCTACTGGACTGTCTGGACTACGAGTGTAACCACTCTGAAATTGGTCAAAGGGCAAACAGAATTTCCCAACATTGCTTATCTGTTGTTTGTATGGGCTTGATTGGGACAGTCCTTTCGCATTTAAGTCCATTTAAAAACTAATTTGATTGTTTTATTGAAGAAGAGCAGAGAAAAAATATCCTAATTGTGGTGATTTCATTTTTCGTGCCATGACCTTGCTATATTAACAACAACAATAATAGTAAACAGCATAGACTAGCATGGTTTTGTTGTAGACTAACATGGTTTTGTTGTGTTTTCGTGCTGGTCTTGCAGGCCACAAGCAAGAGCAAAACAAAAGAGTCAAGATGAGTACAGCTGAACCATCGCGCACTGTTCAGCCTGCTCTATGAGCTGAGCTTCAGCCGCCCAACAAGAGGAGCATGTTGATGTGGCCCAGCCAGGAGCTGGTGATCGCTGGTGACCTGCTTGCTGGTGTCACCCAGTTTCCAGCAGGGCAAAAACAGCGAGAGATCCAACATTTAAAGTGGACTTTTGTGAATCAGAAAATTAAATCCGATTTGGTTGCGGACAAACACAGTACTCCGTAGAGAGCCCGTTGTGAACTTTTGAACTGACAAATACACTGCAGGGTGCCCGTTGTGAACTTTTGAATACTACAAATAACTTCAAGAACTCAATTCAAATATTCAGTTCAGTTATGAATTGAGCGCAAACGGGACATTGTTATACTGTATTTAGAAATCTGCGAAAATACTTCGCCTGTTGAAGTTAACAGTTAATTTCAAGGCACGACAATGCCTCAGTTTACTCTTTGTGGATTCCGCCCGTGATATGCAACAAAATCAGACATAAAAGTATTTGAAAAGAGAAAAGTTAAAAACACCAGCCCGCTATTAATAATAACATATGCGTAGACGCAGAAGTTATTTTCTCACGTACCCGTTTCTGCTTATGTGAATGCGTGTTAAACAACGTTAAAACTAATTCGTGATAGCAATTAGCATATCCTGCATTACCCATCAAAATAAAATCAACATTTGCAAAACGACCCTCTTTCGATTGTCCAAATTTGAATAATAATAAACACAATTACATTTACTTTTCTTTTTGTTCGCAATACTGTTAATGAACAATGGGCTTCTTTTTTGCTCAAAATTGTAAAACGTATTATTTTTAAGGTAGATGTGCCGGAGGTTATTGTTCTGTTCATGTTCCTAAATATGGTGCCGGGAGAAACACTGCTGCACCAGTATCGTGGATTCTAATTGGACCACAGTGTCGCCTTTCAGCCAATAGACATACGCCTTGTTTGACTGCCGTTTACATTATTTTCATAGAAACCCGTGTTCAAGGTGAGATGAGTCAATTGTTTTATACTTTGATTAAAACGCTTACAGTATTGAGATACAATCTTTAAATACTCTGTGTACGGTGTCATCCATTATTAAGAGTAAATGACCAGCAAGTAATGCAACCCATATTTCTGCAAAACGGTATCCTATCAAGCTAGCCAGCTAAAGACAGCAGCGGTTTGAACGATAAAGCAAACCAACATTTGTTTACCGCGTCTGCATGCATCGTTTTTAGTCCGAGATTGGCGTTCATTTCTAGTTTAAATATTCTGAAGATTTAAAGACTATAAATTAAATGGCCATGCCTTTTGCAGTCACACCTGTGCTGGTCTGTCTATTCTACTAGTATTTTGAATTTTTGGGAACAGTGAATACTGTTTTTGCATCTCGTCCATTCGCTGCACACCTGTGGTCGTGAGAGATCATCGGGGCCGATGGAAGTAATCACATTTCACTGAATTGCTCGTGTGGACTATCAATTATAAATTCTATTTCATTCATTTGTCTATGCCAGCAACGTGGAGTGAGAGGCCGAACGCTCCGTAAAATGGCTTTTAATAAATTGTCTACGCCTACATCAACGTTCACATCGAGTTCGTCAATATTTGAGGAAACTAAAATGAGATCATTTAGTAATAATAATAATAATAATAATACATTTTATTTATAAGCGCCTTTCAAGACACCCAAGGACACTTTACAATCAGGAACAAAAGTATTCATATTTTTTTGTTTGTCCGTGTGCCACAAGATTTTTCTTAAGTAAAATTGGTGCCTTGACTCAAAGTTTGTGAAACACTACTTGTAAGCTGTCTCCTATAGTCGTTGATTTCTTCTATTTTTCTAGGATTGCTAGAAAAGAATATACCGTTGTGGCACAATGGGCGTCTTGTCTACACTGATAAGAGGCATGACAAGAGGAGCGGATAGAATGTCGGAATTCACCAGCAAGCGAGGTTCAAGGACTCACAATAAAGGCAGAGGTGCAAGACCAGCTGGAGTGATGCTCTCCAGCAGAAAGTTTGTGGCAAGACAGGCCATGATTCCTGAGTTTGTGGTACCCGCTCTGGATGGCTTTAAACTCAAACCCTATGTATCATACCGCTGCCCAGCAGGAACTGAGCCTCCAATGACTGCAGAGAGCCTGTTTGCTGAAGTGGTGGCTCCTCAGATCAAGAAAGACTTTAATGAAGGGATTTTTGACAAAGAGCGACTGGAGAAATATGGATATGAATCCACACAGGAGGGGAAGTTGTTTAAATTGTATCCCAAGAACTATGTGCGTTAAAATGAACTTAATATCTGTGATAAATCTATTTGCAAGGGAAGACGTCTGATGTACATTGGCGGCAGTGGCTGGAGAGAGAACCTTTGTAGCGACACCATGTTGCAAACTGGACGTAATATTTTTATAATCGCACTTTCTCTCCTAATCAAGTACAATAAAACCAAACTGAACAGTCTGGTACGAGAAGTACTAAATAAGTGTCATGAGCCTGCATTTGATCACACTTTTTCACCAATTACAATGACTACATTTGTGTGCCCCTGTTTACAACTGACAGGTAATCAGACACATTTTAAAACACTAATAATTGCTAAACTTGCTGAGTTATGTCATTCTGAAATGTGTGAGTTGCAAGTTAATTACGGACAATGGCATTGGCACTTTGGTGATGTCCATATGGGAGGAAAGAAATTTGCAGTTCAAGTTTCCTTTAAAACACCCTGCATTCTTTATTTTTGGGCTCTCTAATTGCAAAACTAGCATTTTGCAAACTTCCTCCAGCTACAAATGTACAATATAAGCAGGTCATGTGCAAAATTACACTCCAATTTGTCTGTTGTGAATGACTATATGAATCAAAAATTATTTCTATTGTCCTATGTTCTTTGTTTTTTTATTTAAAATTCATTCTGGTAGAACAAAGGGTGAAGTTGTGCTCTGAAATGTTTGCAATGCCATTGAGGAGCATTTCACAGAACAGTACTCCATTCGCGATCAGACAATGTACACATAAAAAAGTCAGTCGACAGGAAACCAAATTGTTCAAGTTATTGTGGAACTGTACATTATACACCATACATATCCGAATAATAGTCAGCTCAATCCTCATAGTATGGTCAACACTGATCTTTTGCTACCTGCGCCTCAACTGGTGCCCAGTCCCACCGCCACAAGTGAAGCATATGATCATAAAATGAGCAACTTGCAAGAAGAAATGACAATGAAGAGGCATCGTCATCCGGTGTGACTGTGTCGCCTGCATGAGAGGTGGTTGCTGGCGGCGCAATGCCCTCAGGGATGTATTGGCCACAATCATCCTCGAGGGAAGTGTCAAAGCTGGCAGTGGGAGATTCATACTGGATCCTCAGGTGTCCTCCGCTGTCTGTGAGGCATTCCGTTGGTTCTGCTGTAGGAGGGGAGAGAGGAGCAGGTTCCTCCAGGGACAGTCGAGACCAGTCGGCCCCGTAGGCCAGTGAGTTGTGGAGGATGTAGGATGCGACAACTGGACAAGCTCCTTTATTGGACTCTGGAAGAAAAAACGAGGCGCAGCGTTTTTCAGGGAATGTCAATTTCTCAAAAAGCCATTTCATGTACTGCGTGAACATCAACCAATGTTTTTGCAAGACTTGCTTTCATATTCTTCACCACTTAAAGTGGTTACCTACTTGTAGATTGAACAGTTTCGGTGGAAACAATCAACACAACCAAGACTTGTGCGACAGCTCATGTCTCACTATAATTTGAGTAGCAGTAACAAAACAGCAAGGCTGAATACTAACCTGTCGTCAAAAATAAAAACAAAGGATTTGCTACTAGGGCTGCAACTTTTAAATATTTTATCAAACAGTGAATACTCTGATAGAAAATAATCAGCATTCAAATTTAGTACAAACTTTCTTTTCTGATGACTGTTTTTTATTTGGTATTGTTTAAATGTCATTTACTGGTTATTCATACTACACCTGCAAATAATTATTATTGTAAGAAATTAACAAATTCATTTTTTTCTCGTGAATTGATTATGATTCAGGTGCTGATTTAGTCAGTAAACCTATCAGGAAATAGGAAGAAACATTGATCATTGTTTTACAAAGTAAAAGTAGATATATGCAAATGTCTTCTTGTGATTAAACAATCTGCTTTCATGGGGGACTACAGAAATCAGACATGATTTACTTTTGAGAGGCTGAAATCAGCAGATTTGGCCATTTTCAATTCTATAGATGATGTAGAAATAAAGTCAAGAATGTGTCCCATCTCCTTGGCTCCCCCTGGTGCGGAACGTACACTTCTACTCACCCACGGCCTGTTGACAATGAAGAATGTGGAAGTCATTGTGCATGCACGCTGCCAGCAGCAGATGCTGGTGAGTTGGGTGCCACTTGAGCCGCCACACCCCGCCGCCTAACAGACTCTCACTGAAAGGCTCCCGCATATTTCTGCCATCCCACAGCAGAACCTTCTCATCATAGCTGTGGGATTGAAAAAATACAAGTCTAAATGAACCCACAATTCAAACCTAAACTATGACCCAATTATTAACTATGAAGTTTACCTGCCAGTAGCCAGAATGTATTCCCGATGTGGGTTGCTGTGAATGCTGCACACACCCATCGAGTGCCTTTGTGAAAAATGAAATGTCAATGTTGGGTTTTTGCTTCATCAAAACGGACAGGGAGATTAATTACCGTTTACTGATAAAAGTGGGTTTGGAGGGACCGATCCTGAGGTCCCAGCCTTTAAGCTTACAGTCATCTCCACCTGGCAACATACACGCATACGTGATTCAAATGAAGTCAAATAACAGTTTCACTTCACAACTCTGCAGATGCAAAAATCATGACTGGCCCATACCAAGACCGTCACCCCCACTTCTTCCATCCCCGATGCACATGCATATTTGCAAGCACTGGTATATGTGTGCAACCGTGACAGACAATTTCAGAAAAGGATGTCATTACCTGAGTAAACCAACTGCGTGTCCCAGTAGGAGAAGGCTGAGATCCAAGCCTCAAAGTCGTGGGCCTTCCACTGTGACAAAGTCATCAGAGCACCTTCAGCCAAAGACAGCACACTGACACAACCCGCAGAGTCGCTGCACACCACCCGCACATCACTGCTGCTCAAATGAGACAAGGGTGAGAAAAAGTAACCTGGGGATTTATCTGCCTACTGTACCATTACCTGTCATATTCAGGAAAGGAAAGCTGGATGTGCAGGAGACAGAGTCTCTTACCTGTCCATTCTTCCAGTGGACCAATCTAAAGACAGAGCCAGCTGGTCCGGCCCCAGTTCCGCGTTGCACAGAGTCTGCAGATTGCTGCTGCCTTCCTACTTATGAGTGTTGATAACCAACCATGGCATCGGAGTAAAAAAAATAAATAAAAAAGCCCGGAGAAATGGAAAAGGAAATCGACAGCATGTTTCAAATGATTTTGTATACCGCATCTATATTGTGTTCATTGACAGTCTGTCATACTAGACCACCACGGCGCTGTGGATGCAGAACCTTGATTCCTCAAGTGGCACATTTCTCACCTGGCAGGCTGCAAGTGCATACAGCTGCAGTTCTCCAGTGGCAGCAGCCAGTCCCAGAATGACTTTTTCTGACACAGGCACATGACACCTGAGGAGATAAGGATTGCTTCATAAATGTATAAAAGAAAAAAAATCTTGGCAAGTGGACCTCAAAAAAAGAATCATATATTAAATTGCAAATCACAATATTGAGGGGAAGAAGCCCTTTAAAGAGAAGATACAAAATCATTGTCAATGATAGGCTGCTATTTATTAATGAAAGTTCTTACCATTTCAAATCTAAAATGGCAGGTGTGTCTATACGCTGTAGTTCAGTGAGAGGAGGACTCAAAGCCTCTTGCTGATATTCAAAAAAGTACAAACGACCAGTCCGGCTTGGCGCGCCATCTTCTTCCCCTTTCTACAGCAGGAATATAAAAGTGCAAATGTTCATCAACGTTCAGAAAAATGCAAACACTGTTTATGCTAGTCAGTCAGGACGAAGAATGTTTTAGCTGACCAGAAACAAATGACTTTAGCTAATAATACACATTACTGATTTATTCAATTAGTCAATGGTCCAAACATCTCCATTGTTGCTGAAGTGAAAGGCCGGAAGTGAGAAAACAGACATGCTTTTTTAGAAATGACTGCAACAGTCATTCCCAAACCGCGGCACACCTGGTAATCTCTCATGGTAAACTAATTAATGATAGTTCACAGAATACTCATTTTATCAAATAAAAATATTAAAATTTCATGAAATCAGCCCCAAAAAGATTCTTTAGTTCAAATCATTTATTTTTGTCATCTATGCTCTATATGCCGGTGATGTCTATTGACAGGCAGAACAAATAATGCTCTTCCACAACATGGCAAAAAGTAATTCCCCTGTGTGCACCGGTTACCATTAAAGCAACACAACAAGATCAGCTTTGTGTTCCAACTAAACAGACATTTTAGAGAGTAATTGACTTAAAACAAGAGCAGTATTATTTCATTATTCATACTTTAGGTGACATTTTCTTTGGTAGTATTTTGTGAGATTTGTCCAAAGTTCAATGAGGGTTGTAATAAAAAGGAGTCAAAGACAGAAGACAGCGCGAGAGGCAGAGTAAAAGATGTTAAGATTTGCTTGCGAGGAGGATGAACAGGATCAGGATGAATAGCTCATCAGCAAGGCCGCACAGACTGAACATGTTCGAAACAAAGCTAGAGAGGTCAGACTGAGATGATTTGGAGAATGTGCAGAGGAGCAGGGATTTGTAGATGATTGCTGGAAGTAGAGCGACCGGGTGGGAGGTAAAAAGGAAGCCCAAAGAGGAGATTTGTGGTTGTGGTGATAGAAGACTTGCACAGAGCTGAAGTAAGAGCAGAAGATGCAGAGGATGCAGAGGACACATCTTGATGACTCGCAGTGGTCAGTGGTCGCCCTGGAATAGACTTAAGTCGAAAGGAAACAAGACGACATCATCCCCATTGTTTTTCTTCCATTTAAACGGTGAGTAGAAGAGCCGGTACCACTTATGGGGTCAGCTACATCAAACTTAGTCCGGTAAAAAAAAAAGAGAGTTTGAATTGTTTCTGCTGACTACCCAACATTTATCATTTGCAACTCTCAAAACCAAAGAATGGATGACGATTTGCTCGACTGGAACCAAACCAATACCACTACAGGGCATTGACACTCACCCCTTTTTGGAGCTGGTAAGTCCCGCAGGCCAGGAATCGGTGGCAGTTCGAGACAGGGCACCATTCCACGGTGTCAGCACTTAACTCTGTGTCAAACACTTGCAAACTGCGGGTTCGTGACTTCCAAGCCATGCCCAACTTCTCTGCATAACGTTATGGCGCTGATCCAAACGCTGGAAAGCGGTTTAATGTAAACTTTATTATCATGCGTTCCTAAAAGAAAGCCACATAAAAAAGGCAGCATTTGGCGAACTAATCTCATAAATCGCTAGCTAGCTTGAAAGCTAAAGTCAGCTTGACTGCAATGCCAGTAGTATATTACTCTATCCGACAGCAGTGACCACGCTATATGCTACACAAGTGGGCGACAATCGACAGGCTTTTAAAGGGAATATAAATGGATTTCGGATAAACTCACGCTGCAAGACTCTTCCAGGCGTTAAAGATGCTGGCGTGCAGGTTGACTAGCGCCACCTTGCTTTCCGGTGTATGCACCACCCCATTACTTAAAAAACAAAAAAACAAAACAAAAACAACATTAAAAACAGCCAGAACTCGCCTCCGGTCATTTTACTGATGCCCCCCCCCCCCCGCCCCCCACAGATAAAAAAATAAAAAAAATAAACACATATAGTGAGCAACGAGTTTTCCTGTTCAAAAATTAGTTTCGCATAAGCCAACGCTTAAACGAACATCCGGAACAAAGAACATTGTTTTAAATGTGTCCTCTGAAGGAAAAAATGAAAATAAGTGTTGTTTTCGTGACGTAGACTCGCAGAGGTTCCAAGCCGTGACGTCTCCGGTCCGGTATGGACTATGGAACACACCCCTCCTCTCGAGCCTTGGTCGGATATCGGGACGCGATGGATTTCAGCGTTAAAAAGCTTGCCACGGGGGCTGGATTGCTTTTTTCACGGGCTATGCAGGTATGAAATGCCCCCATTTCAAGCTCGTGCATAGCACTGTTGTACACCGACGCTGAATTCTACCATATGTTTCGAACCTACAGTTCCCGTCTAATGCTGCTGTGGGAGATGGCTAACGCTACCGTAAATTGACCTATTGAAGCTAAAAACAAACCATATCATGCGTTGGTTCACGTTTGGCTTTAAATTGTTTTTCAAGTTAGCATTGTTTTTAGCCTGTTTATACTGTATTGATGCCGAAATGTTTTTTGTTTTGTTTTTTGTTGTTGATGCCGAAATGTTGAAGGTGACAGTCTGACAGAAGAATGACGCATGCTTCCTGTATATTTTATAAATATCAAAAATGTGTGATTTGAAGATGCAAATCATGTACATGGGTATGGAAAAATTGTGTTGTCTGCTGCTTCAGTTTACAGGAGAGAAGCTGGGCCAGGCGGAGAAAACCGAGTTGGATGCTCACGATGAAAACCTAATGATTCGCGCAGACTGCACCAAAAACTGGACAGAGAAAATCTACAGACAAGCAGTAGTTTTGCTGCAGCCCAATCCAAGTAAGACATCAATATGTAATATTGAAATCTCAAGATAAGAGTCATATGAACAACAAAGTTTACAAATAGCCAAATTAGAAGAAGTGACGGGTCCTTTTCATATATTTTAGTAAAATACACATTTGTTAAAATAGAAAGCCACATAATTTAGTAAAACTCCATACCATGCCACACAAAATTGACAAATATGATTGACACAAACAACAGTTGTAATGTTTACAAAATTGTGGCATTATTCAGGAAACTGAGGAGTCTGCTCTTTTATAGGCTTCACTACGCACAGTACATCCTCTGAACTGACATGACTGTAAACTTGTATATTTACAACTATAGTACAAGAGGCATCCAATCTTGTTTTTCTTCTCACACTATTGAAAAGCAGAACGTGACAGAATCCGCATTTGCTTTTGATTTGTTGTGTATTAACACTAATCAACATACCACACAGTAAACTTTAGCTTGTATTTGCTAGGTCAGAAACCAAATGCAGAAGCCCAATGCAAAAATGTGCAAGTAATGGATGACCCCCATAGAAAGCTCATCGACCTCACAGTGCAGAGGTTGCCGGTTCGATCCTGGCTCCGGCCTTCCTGTGCGGAGTTTGCATGTTCTCCCCGTGCCGAAATCCATTTTTTACTCCGGTTTCCTCCCACATTCCAAAAACATGCATGGCAAGCTGATTAAACACTCTAAATTGTCCCTAGGTGTGGTGTGAGCGTGGATGGTTGTTTGTCTCTGTGTGCCCTGTGTTTGGCTGGCAACCGGTTCAGGGTGTCTTCACCCCCCCGCCCCCCCCCATTGCCCGAAGACAGCTGGGATAGGTTCCAGCACCCCCCGCGACCTTTGTGAGGATAAAGCAGATCGGAAAATGGATGGATGGATGGATAGATGGCTGGATGTTATTGTAATGTAGGAGGAATTTGAATTGAATTGAATTGAATACAACTTTATTGTCAAATGTGCTGTACGTATGTGTAACATACAGCACAGATGAAATTTCTTCCCCCTCAACATAAAACAAGAGAGCCGCTGCGGGTGTCCGCGCCGCCATCCAAAGAAAAGTTGACCAAAAAAAGACAAAATAATACAAGACAAACATGAAACCAATTGTGCACAACCACTTTCCTGGATAATAGATGAAAGAGGAGCGAATCAAAGTGTCCTTTTCACCAGGGATCAAAGACGTCATGCGGCAATGTGCACACGCTGCTACAAGCTAAGCTGTAGCAACAAGAAGCTGTAGATCCATTAACGAAAAGGAGGATTGGCTCTCTTCTCCTGTCCCATGTAATCCGCTTCAATTCCAAGCCGCGACTCCCAGTTCCACATATGCACGGCGCTCTGCGCTGACCTAACGCATCCATTCAATCCATGCAGACTTCCATCAGCACCGACCTTTTCGCTGAGAGGGCTGTGAATGCTGCCTACTTCAATGTCTCAAATAAAAATGATTTGATTTAAAAGAAATGTCACAGGATGTCTGTCACAGTGGAACTGTGAGAGAGGCATAATAACATTACCACACCTAACGTTAGCCCTCAGAAATAAATGTCTTAAAAATGATTTGATTTAAAAGAAATGGTACAGTGTACGATGTAGGGGACTGCTGCGGAGCCTGTAAACGTAATTTTCTATCAAACAATTTATTCCATGTTTGACTTGGTGATACACAGTTTTTTTCTCTATGTCACACGTGGCTCTTTCTTTAGTTCGGCACTTAATGTAGCTTACGTTGATCAACTGGCTGACAAAAACTGATCAGGTGTGAACTTCCACCACCAATCGCGATTCGTTTTTTTTCTGTATCGTCATGAGTTTACCATCATTGCTTTCCCCAACATCAACCCCACAAGGAGTTTTGCGTGCCTGTCGGACCTCTACTGCACTCTTTTATCAGCTGGTGGCTAAGGCTAGCAACTCCTCTGCTTTTATGGCGCCCTGTAAAGAGCAAGGCATTTGGGTAGCTTGTAATGACATTAGAGAGCACCAAAAAAACAAAACAAAACATGGTTGTTTGACTCTACAGACAAATGGATAAATCACACATGGCCTTCTCAAACTACGCAATGCTTGTGTTGTTTATGACAGTTACACTGTCAGTCTACCAGATCAATATAATCCTGTGTCTTGGACCGGGCGAGATGTCAGACTACAAGTCTGTCACAGACCAGACCCACCCAATCGACACGTGCTTCCGTCAACATTCAGTCTATGGGAGCATGTCTGTCAGGGAGGCAGGACAAACAGCTGTCAAAGTCATGTTGATGGGCATATTATGCGCATTCGTTTGTGATATGAAAAATACGTGTAAAGTGCAGACATAATTGCATGAATCATTTTGGGACAAAATATTTCCCTATGGGTTTTAAGTGATACAGCCACGTCTACACACACAGTTGCAGCCACGATGTTGCAAGGCGTCACGATGGAGTTAGATGTTGGAAAATGAAGGACACATTTTAAAGTGGTCAGGCACTGTTTCCTAACCAGGGGGACACGTATATGAGCACATTGCAGGGGGTTTGTGGAAATATTCAATTTATTTCCCTGATCAACATCCTGTGGCGCGACCACGCCAAAGTCACAACAGCCTCTTGGCTAATCAAATGACTCTTTAAATCTCAGATTGCTGATGAAAAGAAGGTTAAAAAATAAGAATGCGTATTTAAAAGGGGGACTATTCAAAGGAGCTCCAAATTTTTGTGGTAAATGTTATTTAAAGCAAAGGCAGGTTTATTCTTTCTACTGTATTGATTCAGAAATAGACTCCATGCCGACAACCTTCATGAGGACAAGCGGTTCAGATAATTGGATGGATGGATTTTTGGGGGGGAATTATATTACTTGTTTGTTTTGAAGGCAACATATTTAGATGCTGTTTAGTTTGAGTTAAATATTCGACAATGCCTAAGAATTAATGTTCACATACCAATTACAATGATGTTCATTTAATAATCAGTTAATCCGTTCTGCTTTTGGAAAATCAGCATGTTTGAGTGTCGGTGTACTCATGGTATGACAAGAGGTTCAGGGGTACACAATGGAAAAAAAGGTTGGGAATGTTTTGCACACACTATCTATCTCCAGCTGTCGAGGAACAGTATAATGCAAGACTAAAAGATGAAAAGGCACCCTCATCCTCAGGCACAGCACTATTTTTATTTATTTTAATATTACTGTGTTACCCAAATTAGAAGAGGACAGTTATGATGATTTGCATCGGAGAAAAAAAGTCATAAGATCATGGTCAAATTTTTGTAGCGTTTTAACATTTGGTTTGTTTGATTCTGCATGCTACAGTTGACCACACTGGTGAGTATTTGACCTCTTTACTCGAGCCCTATTGTGGGAACGTTCTTTTTACTTCAGTCAATTGTACAGACTTGGCTGTAAAATTTACATTTCAATGCATTAAATCACCCAATGTCACCGGATATTTTGAATCCTAATCCTTCACACGGCAAACTGATGGTGGGTCAGAATGGGTGATGGTCAGCCTTTCCAAAATAAAACCCAGATATTTGCAACCTAAAGACCTCCATATTAATTTTACAAATTTGCGGTTAATCATTCATTTCAAGAAAATAAACAGTTATTCGATCGTTGTGAAGGGATTATTGCGGATTTTGGTGTTTTGAGGAGTAGAACTTTCACAGCAAGCAAAAATTATTAAGGAAAAATGGCTTATTGAGCAGGAAACACCGTTGAGACAGAAAGCTTTCCACAAAGGGGACAGGTGTTATCTTGCGCCTGTGGGAATTTTATGTTTGCCATTTACCTATTTTACATTCATTCAAAATTTTTTCTCAATTTTTTTTATTTCACACCAGGGGCGGAGCTTGTCAATTTTTGGCCACCCCCAAACCTTTGAGAACGTTTTGATATATGTGATTTCTTTTCCATTTTCACATGGATGAAGTATTCTTCGACCCATTAATACTCTGCCACACATTATTTATATTTACAGTACTGCATATGAAAAAAAAGAATATGCAACTAATCTGAATGCAAACTTCACCCCTCACTCAGGTGTTATGTCATCCTGGCCACCCCATTGAACATTTTTTGGCTACGCTGAGCTGTGACTACTTAGTGTATGGCTGCATAAAGTAGATCGAGAAACCTTTGAGTCTGTGTAGTGATGATGTGCAGTAATGTGTTGTATCAGTGTTGTTTTTATTAGACGCTGATGATGAGTCAGCTAGGCTTTGATATCATGTAGTTCTGTAGCATTTGGCTGCTCAGCTACTCATTGTATTTTTTTTTTTTTTGACAAAGCTTGAAAAGTCACAACACCTCGTAGAATGGAACAGATTAGGATTAACTTTCTTTTAATTAACCACCTGTTCCCTCAAGCTTTGCCTTCATCTGTTTCATAAATACCACCGCGTATGATGATTTGTCCCACAGTGCACAATTTATTGCATATCACTGTAGTGGGATGTTATTAACATTGGCAAGATTTGCTCTGATAATATCATATTGTGAGTTACTCTATGATTCCCACAACTACTGGAAACGTCCACTTGGCATACACTGAAAAATGCAAAACACAGAATTTAGAACAAGTTTTTCTTGATAGTTGTTTGAAATAATGAAAAAAATCTAACATATGAACTGTATGCAACATGCCGTGCAGAAAGGGCCCGTTGGAAAGCAAGTGGTCATGTAGATTGCCGGAGGACGAAGAGCCCCACAGGGAGAGAGCGAGTCGGCGTCATGGTGGTCACCTTTATACTTAACCATAAGAAAATTCATAGTTAGCCACAGCCCATCATATCCTATTCCAAGGCAGGCCCCCCTTTGCTTTGTGAGATTTTCACAGGCCAATTTTTAAGAAGCAAAAGTTTGTCATATAGGGCTTTGTAAATTCCACACTAGCCGTTCATATTGTGCTTTCTATCATGCCGTAGTGTCGCTGATGCGATAATGGAGTTATCTCCTCAAGTGTCTTTAACAGTCTGATAATTATGGCTTCATCAGTTATTCTATCCCATCGTATGATGTAAACAGCAATAATCCATTTGACAAACCACACGGAAGCATGTCAGACACTCATACAGTATTTTGTGCAACTGGACAAACAGTGGGTGCTCTCGTGGGGATGTTCATCTCCATGCTCGCCACTAGTGGTCACACTTACTCCACCCAATGCTCCTGTAAAGTTGAGGAAAAAGTCAGTTTGTGAGAGACTCCCTTCCAAATTTACATCAAGGCCTGCCATCATCAGTGCTGCGAGATTGCCCTATAAGATTCCAATCCACGTGTGAACAGCAGTGGCGTTTGTTCCCCGATAACGTGTTGATCCGCATGATCAGCATCCGTCCTGTTGAAATGTAGCATTTCTTCTGAGCAAAGAGAGAAGAGTGTTTTTCCGTGGGATGAGTTATCAGCGAGGTCAATGGGGTGTCGGCAAATGTCTCTCGAGACCCGCAAAAACGTGATGTGCATGTGTTTTCTTTGGAAATGTATACAGTTCTGTTAAATGAAAGGGAGAAGGGTATTCTGTTTCTTGCCCCCTGGGGTGAAGCTGGGGGCAGTTGTGCTCACAGTCTCCCAGAAATGTGCGGTATTGCCATGTCATGTAATGTTGGAAGGGTAACACCATTGAAGTTTTATATAGCATCTATGAATGTCGTTATTGCTATCAATTGACCCGTTCATTTTTTGCAGGTGCTAGAATTGAAGAGTTTCTCTACGAAAAGTTGGACAAAAAGTTACCATCCAGAGATACCAATGGGGAACTTCTAGGCCAATATATGCAGGATGCTGCTCACGAATTTGGTCCAGACACTCCATATGGTAAGTGGCGTTAGCCACGTTAAATCCACTCACTACGTATTTTCTGGACTATTAGTCGCTCCGGAGTATAAATCGCATCGGGCATCAAAATGCATAATAAAGAAGAAAACACATATATAAGTCGCACTGGAGTATAAATCGCATTTTGGGGTTAATTTATTTGATCACATCCAACACCAAGAACAGACACGTTATCTTGATAGGCAATGTAAAATGAAAAAATAAAATAGAGAATAACAGCCTGAATAAGTTGATGATATGCTAACGTTACATGACGCATAAACAACGAACTAAGAACATGCCTGGTATGTTCATGTAACATATGAAGAGTTATTCAGAAAACTATACAGTGAAACTCCTCTGCAACGAAATCATGTTTGCAGCAAGACATTTTTCACAACGGTTTTTTTTACTGCAGCAAATTTGATCTCAGATGTAAACACACACACACACACACACACACACACACACACACATACACACACAAACAGATGTGTACACGTACACACAAACGTATGTGTACTCTTTATTTTTATTCCAATAGTGCATAAGTATGAGCATAAACTTATTTGACACTTCATATAGTCAGTGTAGAAAGAAAAAAAGGGAAAGAAATTGCGAAATTTACGATCAGCATTCACTTTCACTTACAGGTACATCCATTTCTTGGATAATGTCTTTCAGTGGCGGATGCTGGTCTGTCAAGGAGCGGAAGCTCAATTTCGGCAAACATCATAAAATATGCCCGTTTATTTATACGTGAATTCTACTCTCTGTTCCTTTTCAAAAAAATGACAAGGTTGCCTTCACCATAAGATTGGTGATTGGCTCATTTCGCTGTCAATCAAAAAGAGACAGATCATCCAATCATCATGCAGAAAAGCTGAGCTTCCTGGCCTGCTGATAAACGGACACTGTCCAAAGACTCCCAGAGATGCTGAGCGTCCAATGGGCGGAACAAAACCAGCATTTATCCAATGACTCGTCTCGTTTCAATGCATTGGGACAACCCACACTGAACTCTCGAGACACCCAGCGTCCACGCGGTCTACGCTCAGCGTCCACACAGTTCAAAGCACAGTGAAGCTGCGGGAATGAATGAGAAGAGAGTCGCGTCGTAACCAGTAATAAGAAGCTGATTCGGAACAAAGGTTGAGCGCGTTGTAGCGCATATTTAGTCAATGACATGTCCACACAATTGTACGTACACACATATATTTGATCGCTTACTTTTTTGACATTTTAGGGGAAGCTGAGCTTCCCTTGCAGTCTTAGAGCAATCGCCTCTGATGTCTTTTATTTTGCTTCCTCCGTCTTTCATTTTGATCACTTTTACCCTCTCTTCCAGCGTCAGAGCTCTTCTTGTCTTAGCTGCTTGACATCCAAAGGTCCGTTTTGTAGCCATTTTAGCAATGCAACGTTCTTGCTGCGTCTGAAACTAACAATAACACATACTTCCTGGACTACTGCGCATGTGTAAACCAGTGTGGTGGTTGCTCTTGATGTTTCCGAACAAAGCAGCAGAGGTGGCTGATGGATAAGACTTCGTTGTAGTGAATGAATCTCGTCGCGAGGCAAGAGCAGAGAAAAATATTTCGTATAACGCAACAGGGTTTTTTTCGTTGTATGGGGGGGCAGGAGAGTGGGAATGGTGTTAATTTCTGATATTTTATTTATTCTTTATTTAACTATTTTCTAATTAATCTAATAAATTAATTAAAATAATTTCAATGAAACCTGGCAGTCCAGTGGTTAGCACGTCGGCTTCACAGTGCAGAGGTACCGGGTTCAATTCCAGCTGCGGCCTCCCTGTGTGGAGTTTGCATGTTCTCCCCGGGCCTGCGTGGGTTTTCTCCGGGTACTCCGGTTTCCTCCCACATTCCATAAACATGCATGACAGGCTGACTGAACACTCTAAATTGTCCCTAGGTATGAGTGTGGGCGTGGGTGGTTGTTCGTCTCTGTGTGCCCTGCGATTGGCTGGCAACCGATTCAGGGTGTCCCCCGCCTAGTGCCCGAAGACAGCTGGGATAGGCTCCAGCACCCCCCCGCGACCCTAGTGAGGATAAAGCGGTTTGGAAAATGAATGAATGAATGAATGAATGAATCTCAATGAAACACTTTATCCCCCCCAATCTTGCTGCTGTAGACTGCAAATTTCCCCAGTGTGGGACAAATAAAGGTTATCATATCTTGATGCATGAAGATTTTTTCACACTAGTGGGTATTTTTGCCCATGTAGGTTTCGTTCTAGAGGAGTTTCACTGTAGGAGAAAGAACATGCTAAAAGTCCTCAGTGTCACTTTTGAAGAACTCCGCCAACACCGGAAGTAAAAGACGTGGCGTTTCCTTTTCGACATCGCCTACGTCATTGCGTCGCCAGTTGTTTTGATCAGTTACCTCCAATGTGGAAAGCGACAACACAGGCCAATAGCACCCTCTTGCGGTTTAATGTGAAGTGAAGTGAAGTACAACTTCATTGTCAAATAAGTGTCCTTTTCACCAGTGGATCAAAAATACATCATGTTGAAAATGAGCACAGGTCTGCTCCAAGCTAAGTTTGAAGCAAACAAGAAGCTGTAGCGGCCATACTTGGCCCATGCATCTGATTCTGATTCGAATATTCAGTACACAAAACATCTACAATCTCTGTGCTTTAAGTGGAGCACACACCATTTAAAAAAACAAAAACAAAAAAAAACATTCTCAGCAAAGTCCAGTTCATGCATAGCGATTTTTAACATCTTTTAACTTTTTTTTTTTTTTTATTCCTCCATCCTGCTTCCCTTCAACTCCTCAAGATTCCCAAATGTAGTTGAAACAGTTTTGGAAGTACAAATCTAAAAAGAGACTAAACTATGCAGATCAAAATCTAGTCTCCTCAGCCATAGCACCCACACTCCAAAGAAAGAAACGCAGTTCAGACCTTCACAGATTTTTTTTTCGGCCTGGAGAGCATCTGGGCCAGTTTCTGCTGCCTCTTTGCCAATTGACCTGGGCCTGGGAAGTCATCTCTGAACAGAGCCACGATGGCGTCAATAATCAAAAGCTTGAAGGCCCCTCCTTCCTCGTGAAATTTGGCTGTGACAAAGTCCAATAGCTCCATCTGATGTTCACTCATTTTGGCTCGAGCATATAGAACATTGAGAAGCATGGCATCGTGGTCCACATTAAACTTCTCAGCAATGTCTCTCAGTCTATTGGAGCGAAAAGTGTTTTCTGTGTCAATGAAGACGACCTTCCCGCCTGGGGAGCCGTCTCCTCCTGGCAGCTGAGCGGTGACACACAGTGTCTGGGAATGCTGTGTTTTTCTTGGACTCTTCAAAGGCTTCTGTGATAGACATACTCTGCATTCCTCCACCCAACAGTTTATCCAACTCCTGACTCCCGTTTGTGATGTGGAAAACTTGCTTCCTCTTGGCACTATCCTCAAAGACAGTCTAGATCAGGGGTGGGCAATCCCACTCCTGGAGGGCCGCTGTCCTGCATGTTTTCCAAGTCTCCCTGTTGCAACATACCTGATTCCAATGAACAGGTTCAATATCAGGCCTCGTCAGAGCTTACTGATAATCTGATCATTCAAATCAGGTGTGTAGCAACAGGGAGACTTGGAAAACATGCAGGACAGCGGCCCTCCAGGACTGGGATTGCCCACCCCTGGTCTAGATGGAAACCACCATTCAGCATTTTTCCAGCGGCATCCATTATTTTTTCCACTTTTGCTTCCGACAAATCCTGAATGTTGCACAATGCCTTGCGAGTTGTCATTTGGATTCCCTTAATAGTGAAAATGCCCACTGTCTTGTGCTTTTCGATGTCTGCCATATCAAACCGGTGCTTTTGTAGAAGGTGAATGTTTTGGAAAAGGGAATCCTCCTGATCCTGAAATGAATTATCGTCTTCAACAACGTGATCCTCTAAGACTTTCATCTTTAATGCCGTGTGCTCACAAGCTTATGAGAATTTTCTGACGTTTCGTTTTAGCCGCCGTAGCTATATTAGCTTTAGCCGAAGTAAGCCAGTCTTCCGACTTTGTTGGTCTAGTGTTTCAAAGCCTAACAACGAAAAAAAAAAGTGAAATGATATAATATGTTAATCATTATAGATCGCACCCCGGCCAAACTATAAAAAAAAAAACTGCAATTTATAATCTGGATCCGTAAATACTGTGCGGTCATTTATTTTGTGAGTAATTAATAAGCCATACACTAAGTAGTCAGAGTCTGAACAATGCGTCTTGAATTTATCTTGAACATACCTGGAGCTACTGACTGAAAGTTTTCAATGTCCTATCACATTTGGTCTGAAGATAGCAGCAACTAATGAAAAAATGGCTATTAAGGCATGTTCCATTGGGAACATCCTTCCTTCCTTTCTTCCTTCTTTCCGTCCATCCATTCATCATCCGTTCATTCATTGATTTTCTTATGCTTATCTGTTGCCTGGTCGCGAGGACGGTGGCTTTATCAAAGAAGCCCAGACTTACCTCTCCCTACCCACTTCATCCAGCTCCTCTGAGGGGATTCCAAGGTTGTTCGCACATCATTTTTCTTTTCATCCGAATGTAATGGTTTGGAACATATGTAACCCTAAGCAGCATATCATGAAAACCAGTTGTGGTATTTAGTTATTTTTGGGCATAACATTTTTGAAGAACAAACTAACCTCTGACTATAAGATGAATGCAAAGTAGAATTTTTCCAATTCAACATTCAGGGGCCTTTGCTTTAGTAATTAGAAAAATGAAAGATTTGCCAGCGGCCATGTATCTTTAATAAGTCTGTGTGTTAATGAGATTCCTTTCCCTTCATGTCAGTACACTATTATTTTGTGATAAGAGCGAGACCAGGCTGTAAAAGCACTTTCACTGTCTTGAAAGTAGATAAGTGCAACAATTGTACTCATAACTCATTTCTGTTTCCTGCAGGAAGCAGTTTAATCAAGGTCGGAGAGTGTGAGAGAAGATTAGGAGTAACGGAGAGAGAGTTCCTTCATACATCAGCCATCAGTTTTCTTACACCCCTCAGGAACTTTCTGGAAGGAGATTGGAGGACTATTACAGTGAGTGCAATACCTCACTGCCCATTCCACTATTTACTTTATTTATTGTCTTGGTTTAGTTTTCCTGTCCAAAGCATTAAGAATCCTGCCTCTTTCTAGGAATGAAACCAAATGAGTAACCATGTTGAACTATCCATCCATCCATCTTCTACCGCTTATCCGGGGCCGGGTCGCGGGGGCAGCAGCTTTAGCAGGGAAGCCCAGACTTCCCTCTCCCCAGCTACTTCTTCCAGCTCTCCCCGGGGGATCCTGAGGCGTTCCCAGGCCAGCTGGGTGACATAGTCTCTCCAGCGTGTCCTGGGTCGCCCGGGGACACATATAGACCGGTTGGGCGAATTTCCACATACCCTCGAGGACCCTGCTAAGGGTGTAGAGCTGGTCCCACTGTTCCACGGCCGGGACGAAAACCACACTGCTCCTCCTCAATCTGAGGCTCGACTTCCTGACGGACCCTCCTCTCCAGCACCCCTGAATAGACCTTACCAGGGAGGCTGAGGAGTGTGATTCCTCTGTAGTTGGAACACACCCTCCGGTCCCCCTTTTTAAAAAGAGGGACCACCACCCCGGTCTGCCAATCCAGAGGCACTCTCCCCGCTGACCACGCGATGTTGCAGAGGCGTGTCAACCAGGACAGCCCCACAACATCCAGAGCCTTGAGGAACTCCAGGCGGATCTCATCCACCCCTGGGGCCTTGCCACCGAGGAGCTTTTTAACCACATCGGTGACTTCGACCACAGAGATAGGAGAGCCCACCTCAGAGTCCCCAGACTCTGCTTCCTCCAAGGAAGGCGTGCTGGTGGAGTTGAGGAGGTCTTCGAAGTATTCCGCCCACCGGCTCACAATGTCCCGAGTCGAGGTCAACAGCACCCCATCCCCACTGTACACAGTGTTAGTGGTGCACTGTTTCCCCCTCCTGAGACGTCGGATGGTGGACCAGAATTTCCTCGAAGCCGTCCGGAAGTCGGCTTCCATGGCCTCACCGAACTCTTCCCATGCCCGAGTTTTTGCCTCGGCGACCACCGAAGCTGCATTCCGCTTGGCCAGTCGATACCTGTCAGCTGCCTCTGGTGTCCCACAGGCTATAAAGGCCCGATAGGACTCCTTCTTCAGCTTGACGGCATCCCTTACTGCTGGTGTCCACCAGCGAGTACGGGGGTTGCCGCCACGACAGGCACCAACCACCTTACGGCCACAACTCAGATTGGCCGCCTCAACAATAGAGGCACGGAACATGGTCCACTCTGACTCAATGTCCCCCGCCTCCCCGGGAACATGGGAAAAGCTCTGTCGGAGGTGGGAGTTGAAGCTCCTTCTGACAGGGGATTCCGCCAGACGCTCCCAACAAACCCTCACAATACGTTTGGGTCTGCCAGGACGGACCGGCATCTTCCCCCACCATCGGAGCCTACTCACCACCAGGTGGTGATCAGTTGACAGCTCCGCCCCTCTCTTCACCCGAGTGTCCAAAACATGCGGCCGCAAATCCGATGATACAACCACAAAGTCAATCATCAAACTGCGGCCAAAGGTGTCCTGGTGCCAAGTGCACATATGGACACCCTTATGTTTGAACAAGGTGTTCGTTATGGACAATCCGTGACGAGCACAGAAGTCCAATAACAAAACACCGCTCGAGTTCTGATCGGGGGGGCCGTTCCTCCCAATCACGCCCCTCCAGGTCTCACTGTCGTTGCCCACGTGAGCATTGAAGTCCCCCAGCAGAACAGGGGAGTCCCCAGCAGGAGTACTCTCCAGCACACCCTCCAAGGACTCCAAAAAGGGTGGGTACGCTGAACTGCTGTTGGGTGCGTACGCACAAACAACAGTCAGGACCCGTCCCCCCACTTGAAGGCGGAGGGAGGCAACCCTCTCGTCTACCGGTGTGAACCCCAATGTATGGGGGCAATGATTATGCCCACACCTGCTCTGCGTCTCTCACCGTGGGCAACTCCAGAGTGGAAGAGAGTCCAACGGTTGGACTCCAACCCCTCTCGAGAGAAGTGGTACCAGAACCCAGGCTGTGTGTGGAGGTAAGTCCGACTATATCCAGTCGGAACTTTTCTACCTCGCACACCAGCTCGGGCTCCTTCCCTCCAAGAGAGGTGACATTCCATGTCCCTAGAGCTAGCTTCTGCAGCCGAGGATCGGACCGCCAGGGTCCCCGCCTTTGCCTGCCGCCCAGTTCACATTGCACCCAACCCTTTTGGCCCCTCCCATGGGTGGTGAGCCCATGAGAAGGGGGACCCACGTTGCCTCTTCGGGCTGAGCCCGGCTGGGCCCCATGGGTGCAGGCCCGGCCACCAGGCGCTCGCCAACGAGCCCCACCCACAGGCCTGACTCCAGAGGGGGGCCCTGGTGACCCATGTCCGGGCAAGGGAAACTGGGTTCCATTTATTTTGTTCTTCATAAGGGGTTTTGTGAGCCGTGCTTTGTCTGGTCCCTCACCTAGGACCTGTTTGCCATGGGTGACCCTGACAGGGGCATAAAGCCCCAGGCAACTTAGCTCCTAGGATCATTGGGACGCACAAACCCCTCCACCACGATAAGGTGACGGCTCACGGAGGGGCATATTGAACTAGCCCCAGGCTATTATCATTGTCCTAATTTCAATTACACACAGAGCGGAGACGAAATTATGGCATCAATTTATCATATGACAGTATTACAACTACTGTCAAACTCTTATGAATCCATTTGCAAAGATGGATTCACCATTGGCCTATCTGGACTGTAATTTAAGTTTTTTTATATTGTGTGTTGTAGTGCTTTTCAGCAAAATCCCAAATTTTTTTCTACGGTTTTATGCAACATATGTAAACATGAGTCTGTGACCTATTTTAAGGTTGCCATCCATATGATTAACGAATTGGATACTATCGCTGACAAACGGCAAAAGGCTTGCAAGATTTTCACTTTTGAATTTAGCACCACTCTGATGTAGAATCGTGCCTCATTATTCAAGTACGTGCCCATTCCATGGTTGCCACACGGCCACTCAACTCAGGCAAAATGACTGAGGGCCAATCTAAAAAAAATTGAGGAATAAACTGCTTCAATATCCAGCCATCCATTATCTGAACCTCTTATCCTCACGAGGGCTGCGGGCGTGCCGGAGCCTATCCTAGCCATCTTTGAGCAGCAGGCGGGAACTGTTTGCCAGCCAATTACAGGGCACACAAACAAACAGCCATTCACACTCATCATCACACCTAGGGAAAATTTAGAGTGTTTTTTTTTTAAAAATCCAGAGCATTTCAGAAATTGTGCTATGTCACATTTTGTGGAGCATGTGTGTGTGTGTGTGTGTGTGTGTGTGTGTCTGCGAATAAAAAAAGGGAGCTTTAATTAAACTCTGACTATATCACTGTGCAGAAAGAACGACGTCTATTAGAGAATCTTCGTCTTGATTTGGATGCTGCTAAAGCACGTTTGAAGAAAGCCAAAGCGGCGGAGGCAAAGGCTGCTGTGAGTTAACCACATTGCAATCTCAGTAATGACTGATGTATCATCATGTTTGATAATTAATGATGATTCTAGTAATCCCATATTTCACTTGCTGTGTACTCATAACCTTGGCAGTGCGAGGGTAATGTGAGTATTCAACACATTTCTTAAGAATACTGTGTACGGTACTTATAGTCACTTTTTTTTTTTTTTTGCCCCATTTGTTTCCATGATATTTTGGTGAATGATCATTGACGGAATGGGGTAAATCAAAGCAAATCAAAGACTACCACAAATAAAAACTTTAACTGAAGTTGAAATCTTGAACAGGAATAGACCACGTTGCTTAATTTTCTGCTTTGACTTACAGCATACTTGTTTGTTTGTGTGTTTGTTTTTTAAGCCCCAGTTCAGAAACAAATCACTGCTAATATGAATGCTCATATAATTCGAATTTTGTCTTTTTACTATTTAAAGTCTTCATTCTTTGTGATACTACTGTGCATTATACTGTATACGTACAGTCAAAACTAAAGTATGTGCTTGTATTTTAACATGAATACAGGTACAGCTTACAAATCAAAGTTACATTCTCTTTGCAAACTCACTTTCAGTCGTTGGGCATTCGACTGTAATGTGAATATCACTTTTTGAAATGAATGACTTGAAAATAAAATGAATTGTCCATTTTTTAAAATTCATTGAGTCGTACCTGCACGTGCACAAATGTCAAGCAAAATCAGTCCAAATAGTTTCCTGTTGAGCATATATTTTATGCTTTCATTGTCACTACTAATTTTTGGAATTATTATTCTCCAATACACCCTCTGGTTATTTAGAGTTCACTGTAGATTTCAACTCAGTTTTTTTTTTTAAATCAGATTTTTTTAAATTCGTAATTGGAAAAGCTTCATTGTTTTCCAAAAGACAGAAATCTGTTTTTCATTTAGGCAGGTTAGCTTTTTCATGTCAAACCACTGCTATTTTGCTGACTAGATTAAAATCGAAATGGTTTTGTTCAGTGCATATTTCTAGAGTGGGCTGAGTTACTGTCTTGCTCTATTGGATGTTTACAGTTCGAAAATGTATGTGAAAATGAAATCTGTTTCTTTGTCTGATAAAGGTGGCTCCAGATTTTCAGGGGACCAGACCACGGAACTATGTGCTCTCTGCCAGTGCCTCTGCTGTAAGAATCTCCTTTACTAAAACCAACTGTAAATTCTTATTTTGGGTTATCATGCTATCACTCATATGAGTGGGGAGGCGGGTCTGCTATGTCCAGGCTATCTATATTTTGTGCACCCATCGTATCATTCTTCTTGTACCCTTATTAAATACTCCATTCAGTATTGTAGTGACGGAAAGACACTTGCGATGTTGAACGCCAAATCAGGACATGTTCATTTTTCCCCAATCACCCACAACTTTAAAGATGTTTGCTGTTGGCATCCATCATAGGATATCAAAAGGCCTCACCTTTTTAAGGTTTTTTTTCCAGGTGTTCTCAGTAAGGTTCATGCATAAAAGTGAACACCCTAAAACTAATCTGAACTTTGACTGCTACAAGCTGGATGTTTGTTTCCAAAAACTGCGCTGGTATTTGGAACTGCAATAATTCACTCCTCTTCGAGTGTGGTTCTAGTTCCAATTGGGTTTCAACACCATTTGACAATGACTGTGTTCCATCGTATAGCTAATGCCTTGCAAATGATTTTCTTCACGTCTTCTGATTGATGCGATCCCTTTGAAGCTTAAAAAGCTCTCTTTGGAAAATGGCTTTTTCTGTAAGATACAACTTAAATGGATTTACACTGAAGAATCAAGTGCCAAATTCCGATGCATGTCTATATCCGGTTATTTTTGCCTGCCTATTTAAATATATTTTTCAAGTAACTTATGTTTAATATGGCTGTGTTTACATTCATGGGACACATGTCAAAGTCAAGTCAAATGCAGTACAGTATATCCCTTAATCACAAAAACATCCCAAATGGCTTTACATACAATACAACGCATCATTATTTAGGTATAGCCCTATTCACAACAGGTCAAGTTTTTTTTTAATTACCTATTTTTTTATTGTATTTCATTTTTCTTATTTATTTGTCTTTTTATGAAGTAACAGTGATAGGATGCTTTGGGTGCAATGTACGCTAGCAAAAAAAATATATACTGTAATATGAATAACACGCACACAATTTTTTTTTTTTCTCATTTACCCCAACACCACTCACGGTCGACTTGGCACCAGTCCGCAGACTACTAGTCGACCATTATCGACTATCAATAATACAAATATGAAACATTAGTTTAACAATATTACATGTTGAGTTGGACTGGCCAGACCTCCTAATTACCACATTAACTGTGGTCTACAATTATTTTCATTATTTAATGATCACCAAACCACTGATGTACCATAAACCATATTTGAATGAATATGGCTTTGCTGCAGTTAATATTTAAAGCTTTTTTTTTTTAAATGTATTTGGTGGGCAGACCTGGGAGTTTATACAACATGAATCAGTGTAGTTCAACGACATCAAGCTTTTCATTGGCACAGTATATCCAATCCCATTTTTTTTTTTCACTTTACACATTCAGATTGTGCCACTTCAGTTGAAAATAATCCGTTTTATTTTACTTGACTCATGTGGTGTAACTGAACAAGTCGAACTGAACAAGCTGGACTTTTTAGGGGGTTCATTCATTCATTTCCGCTTTATCCTCACAAGGGTCGTGGGGGAGTGCTGGAGCCTATCCCAGCTGTCTTCGGGCAGGAGGCGGACACCCTGAACCGGTTGCCAGCCAATCGTAGGGCAAACAGAGACGAACAACCATGCACGCCCACACTCACACCTAGGGACAATTTTGAGTGTTCAATCAGCCTGCCATGCATGTTTTTGGAATGTGGGAGGAAACCGGAGTACCCGGAGAAAACCCACGTGGCCCAGGGAGAGCATGCAAACTCTACACAGGCCAGAAACGAACCCTGCACCTCTGCACTGTGAGGTCGATGCGCTCACCACTCGACTACCAGGCTGCTTTTTAGGGGGTGAATAAGCTTAACTGACGGGAATATACTGAACAATGTTTAACAGGGGTTTCAATGTGAATAGTCAAGGCTGGACACAACATCTTCAGTTAGGAGGTCTACACACTATGTAACCACGTATTCTAGGTTTGCATTTGTACTCTCTTCACAAAAATATGTTTCTATTTCAAACAAGTTATCGTGGCGGGTGGCCCGGTGGTCCATTGGTTCAATTCCAGCTCCGGCCTCCCAGTGTGGAGTTTGCATGTTCTCCCCGTGCCTGTGTGGGTTTTCTCCAGGTACTCCGGTTTCCTCCTACATTCCAAAAACATGCGTGACAGGCTGATTGAACACTCAAAATTGTCCCGAGGTATGAGTGTGAGCGCGGATGGCTGTTAGTCTCTGCGTACCCTGCAATTGGCTGGCAACCAGTTCAGGGTGTCCCCTGCCTACTGCCCGAAGACTGCTGGGATAGGCTCCAGCACCCCCCGCAACCCTTTTTCCTTTTAAACTGTCAAAATTACTGTTAAACCAAATTCATGCCCGATTAAAAAAAAAAAAACAAACTTAAACTAGGCTAGGCTCCAGCACACCCCGCAATCCTTGTGAGGCTAAAAGCAGATCAGAAAATCGATGGATGGATGGTTGGACGGTTGGACATGTTGTAGTGCTCATTAAGAGGGAAAAGTAAAATAAATAAATAAATAAAAATCAACTCTTGGTTTGATTTTTGTTCAATGAAATTAGAAGAGGAAATGGAAATGATGCCCTTACAAAATCTTTTTGCGTCCCCATATCATCTACCTAGCCCCCATGTTCCCCCCACTCTATAATGCAAACATATATGGAACTTTTTTTTATTCAACAGATTTATCACATTTTTCTGTGATTATTTCTAAATTCTATATTTTGTTCTCTCATATGCTTGTACCTTTCAGCTTTGGAGTGAAGAAGTTGAAAAAGTAAGTGTGACTATTTATTTTAATTGTACACCTGATTAAGAAAAGAACCCCTCTCATCTTCATCTCACACCTCGAATAATTTTAGCACTTAGAAGATGAAATAAAATCACCTGTAGTCTTATCCTCAATCAAGGTTCTAGGACGGTTGAAATCTTGCCTGTTTTTTTTTTTAACTCAATGACATCAATGTTGTTTTTGTTGTTTCAGATTGAACTTGAACTCAGGGTTGCCCAAACTGAATTTGACCGACAGGCAGAGGTCACACGGCTTCTTTTGGAGGGTATCAGCAGCACACATGTATGTGAGCCACCCCTTTTTTTCTTTCATTTCATAGACATTAACGACACAAATGCAAAGAACCTATTTTGACTTTACCATGGTCAAAATAGCACACACTTTATACAAGTGTATTATTAAATTATTCCCAAACTAATTTTATGCTCTTGAATAAATGAGTTTGAACGACAACAACAATCAACAACATAATTTAACGGGTAATTTCACTTCAGGTGAATCACCTCCGCTGCCTGCATGAGTTCGTCGAGGCCCAAGCAACTTATTATAAGCAGTGTCACATCCACATGCAAGAACTACAGAAAGAACTTGGAAGGTGAGAGCCAGCTTGGCAGATTGTGTGGATGGATGTGGAACTTACTTCATATAATCTTGCACAAGTACAATGAATCACACTGTCCACAGAAACAAACAAAAAAAGCATAGTCATGGAGCCTGATCTCAGCTATTACACACATACATACTGTACATATTGATGTTGAAAAAATAAGTATTGACACAGAAACAACCGTAACGGCATGGAAAATGATACCATTTAAAAACTACATAATACAATGTTTTTCTAACATGCCACAATCACAATTTCTTTTTTTTTTGCCATTGCCAGTGAAATGTAAATTGACAACAAGATTCTTTTAATTTTTGTTTGGTCGGATGATTCAACAAGAAGCATAAATGGTAATAATAAAAGCTAAGCATATGCAAACTTAAGTAGAAAATGAAGAAGGTGCAATAGACATCAGGTGCAGATGTTTCATGAGAGAGCAAGAACCAATTCCTGTGGCGGGAGCTTTTGATCCAAATGGAGCCCCCTGCATGAGGGGAGAGCATGGAACAGGCTGTGTTCGGGGTGAATAGGGTGAGCAGTCATCCAACTTCAGGGTCCTGGAGATGTCCAGGTCCTGCCGATAGCCTTCTAAGTATCTGCAGTCTGTACCTTTTCCTGACAGTACTACCATCCTAATACACAGTGATAGAGGAGGTGAGGATAGACTCTGTTGACCGAGTAGAACTGCATCAACATCTTGGTTAGCAGCTTAAGTTGGTTCAACTGTCGCAGGAAGAAAATCCTCTGCTGGCCATTTTTGATCAAGTAGCTGATGGTCGGCTGCCACTTGACTTCCTGGGTGATGGCGGTACCCATAGAGTGGAAGAAGATGGAGGGGTCTGTGAGGGTGAGGGAGCACTGTGGGTCTGTGACCTTCCTGAAGTCCACAATGATCCCCTTTGTTTTCTGAGTGAATTAAGCCGCAGGTTATTGAGTCTGACGAAGGTGGTGTCGTCCACAGACTTGATCGGTTTTACTGACGAATGGCTGGAGGTGCAGCAGTTGGTGATTTGCAAGAAGAGACGGGGGGGGGGGGGGTAGTACACAGTCCTGAGGGGCCCCGGTGCTCATGGTCCTTGTGTCCGAGACAGTCTTCCCCATCTGCACAAGTTTCTTCCGGTACGCCTGTGATCTACCTGTCGAGAGAGTCTGGTGCATTGAGCTAAGAAAGCTTCTCCTGGAGTTGAGCTGAGAGAATGGAGTTGGAGGCCCAACTGAAGTCCACAAATAGTTTTCCAGGGAGTCAAGATGTTGCGGTATGGAGTGGTGAGCCAGGTTAACCGTTGACCTGTTGGATCTGTAGGCAAACAGCAGCGGGTCCAGGAGAGGAGTGGTGATTTATTTGAGGTGGGGGACCAGCCACGCAAAGGACTTCATGACGACAGGCGTCAGCGCCAAATATCTGTAATCGTTAAGTTTCCGGTAATGCTTGACTTCTTTGGAGAACCTGGACCATAGTGGAGGACTTCAAGCAAGCTGGCACATGGCATGACTCCAGTGAGGTGTTGGGAGCCAGCTTATCTGCACAGTGCCTTAAATGTGTACAGGGAGACACTGTCCGGTCTGGGATCTCCGTGGGGGTGCAGCCATCTAAATATTGTGTATTATTCTGCTCGTAGAGTGACTGGGCGGGCGTACTGGAAGGGGGTCATTGGAGACTATAATGATGCCGTTGCTGTCGGGAACTGTTTGACACTGTTGCTGTTGCCGTTGCCGCTGCTGTTGAGCAACCTCCAACTGGGTCCCAAAGCGACTCGAAAAATAGATAATGGAACATATGCAAGGCCTGAGATGCATTTGTGAATTTGTTGTTGAGAGGAAACTAATATTCTTCAGCATTTATGAAATGGCGGTATGTGTGTCCATCCTTACTGTCACCGATTCTGGAGCCAGGCTCGGCAGTGGAGCTTTATCGGACTCCGCCCGGGCCGCAGTTATGCTCCAAAGCTGCCCAGCGCACACATTTTGTTGAAAGAAAACATTGACAGAATGTGAGAAACGTAAGGCAGTCCATCAGAACGTGACGGACCGAGAGGAAACATTCTGGGAACAATGAGTCAATCAAAACATTATCTATTAAGAGCTTCTCACCCAGAAATTGGCACCCAAACCGCTTTACGGATGAAAATAGCAATCACTGATTTGTAAGTCCTGACTGTGTCAAGTGTGTTTAATCCATATGTGGCCATACCCTCTCGTTACATGATTTCCCTTTTGAATGAACTGAACAATCAGGCCGTATTTTCCCTGCTCTCCCCCAGACCTCCAAATGCTTTTGCACTGAATTCCACCGGCTCCGTGGCTTCTGCAGACTGGACGTCAGAAGGCTTGAACAGCGCTGCGGAGATGGAGACACTGAAGATTGAGGAAGTGCAAGCACCTGCTGCAGGCACTCGCACGGCCAAAGTCCTTTATGATTACGATGCTGTTGACTCCAGTGAGCTTTCCCTTGTCGCAGATGAGGTGAGATTTGACTAACGTCAGGTCCTTAACATGGAGCAGTGTCACAAAACATCTTGTTTTACTTTTAAATGATGGCTTGCCCCTGGTATAGATACCAATTGTCTCTCCCAGCCTGCACAAAGACAACGAGATATACACACACACACACACACACACACACACACAGAGACCAAGGGCGGGGCTCAAGGAGCTGTGTCATGGGACCGAACAACTTTAGCTGATATAGACCATAGAAGGTGAAATCCCCAAATTCCTTGCAATTGTATGATGAGTAACATTGTCCTAAAACAGTTATTTTCTCATGTTCTCATGTTGTTCTCAAACAATAAACAAACAAACAAACAAATTTGTTAACAAAGAGGTGAACCTCGTCCCGCGTTTGCTTGTGAATGTCTGAGCAATTCCGGGAAGCTCCTTTTATACCCAATCATGGCACCCACCTGCTCACCTGTGGGATGTTCCAAACAGATGTTTAGCATTCCTCAAATTCATTTCTATTTTTCCCACCCAACCTAGTTTTTTGCAACGTGTTGCAGCCATAAAATACAAAGTTTCGAAAACTATCTGCTAAAAACAATCAACTTGATCAGTTTGAACATTAGGAATCTTGTCTTTGTAGTGTATTCAATTAAATATAGGCTGAACATGATTTGCAAATCATTGTATTCACACCGTTCCAACTTCAATGAAATTGGTTTGTATATGCGCCAAAGAGGCCAAATCTAACATCTTGCAAGACATGTGCTGCACAGTTGCCCTGACATGTCAATTATTGAGTATGGCACCTAACATACACCTGGAGTGGTTCATTGCGTAATCCAAATAATTCCCGGTCGTCATTTGCACACAGACACACAATGGAAAGTGTGTGGGCGTGAGTCATGTTTATAATGAGTACAATCCTCATTCCTGTTTTGTCCCTGGTCTCTCGAGCTTCACCCAAGGAAGCAAAATTATGACACATTTGTGTAGGCGGACACATGCTTACAAACCTCTTACGGCACTTGTAAAGCAGGTCTGTTGATAATCATCTCAAAATGCCCTGGTTTCACTTTCGAGCGCTTCCTACCTGTTGATGTAGCCAAAGCTATTGGCTTGTTCAAAGCTATCAAATTCAAGGCCCGGGGGCCAGATCTGGCCCGCCACATCATTTTATGTGGCCCGCGAAAGCAAATCAAACATGTCAACTTCCATGGTACTTGCTAAAATCTATTCCAAAATTTCAAATTCTCATATGTCATCAATAAGAGAATATTGTAAGCATTTTCTTGTTACCAAACCCTTCATTTGAGTAACTTCAACAATAGTTGAATAAGCCATTATTCTTGACTTATTGATCAAGTTTCAAAGTCATAACGGTCCTCCAGGGGAAATGCTAACGACAATGTGGCCCGCGACAAAATTGAGTTTGACACCCCTGGGCTAGTCATTGAGAACACAGTGACTATCATTATGTAACTCATGCTATAAATAATATCGTTCAACATCCATCCATCCATTTTACGATCCGCTTTATCCTCACAAGGGTCGTGGGGGGTGCTGGAGCCTATCCCAGCTGTCTTCGAGGTACACCCTGAACCGGTTGCCAGCCAAATCGCAGGGCACACAGAGACGAACAACCATCCACACTCACACTCACACCTAGGGACAATTTTGAGCGTTCAATCAGCCTGCCATGCATGTTTTTGGAATGTGGGAGGACACCAGAGTACCCAGAGACAATCCACACAATCATGTGGAGCACATACAAATTCCACACAGGAAGGCCGGAGCCGGAATCGTACTCTGCACTTCTGCATTGTGAGGCGGACGCGCTAACCAGTCACCAACCGGGCCGCCTCAATACTGCAGCGGTAACAATGAGAACTAGTCACAAACACGGCCATGAAACGTATGAATACAAATAGCACAAAAAAAACAATAAATGAAAGACAAAGGTTTTGAAGACAATTGATTCAACAAAAAGTCACACAAAATCCATGGGCTCACATCCACAAAGGGCTAAATAATCATAATAATAATACATTTTATTTATAAGCGCCTTTCAAGACACCCAAGGACACTTTACAATAAGGAACAAAACAACAAAACACCAAACGGGTTGAGCGGAGGCAGCCAAACGCGCGAGCGTTCACTCAGCCCGGAAGTCGGAAGAAACCACAAGGGAGGGAGAGGGGGAGAAAAAAAAACACGCTCGAACTATCCTCATTTTGAGGATAGTTTGAGTTAGGCAAAAAAAAAACAGCACAAGCATATGACAATTACAACAGGTCACAAGACATAAACAATGAATGCGGTGATACAAGGGAGTGTATGCGCATATGATTGTCTGGATGTGTGGGCGTGTCAGACCACAGCTGCTACGTCAAGGTCATCTCATGGAGACAGCCCTGGCTTATCAGTCTATGGCCGAGAAGGAGGGGTGATGGTAGGGCACTAGCTTCCATGCGTACTTTCATCAGGCGAAGGTCGAGATAGCAGATGTTTTTGGTGGCAGGCTACCCATCAGTTCCAGACAGCCTTGAGTCCGTGGCTTGTTTCTCCAAATGGCGTCGATCAGCCAAATCCACGATTTCTTTCAATATTTGAGCACGAATTCCAGTTTCACCAAGTTGTTGCCCATCTTGCAGCGCCGCTCGAAAGCCGCATCAGTTTGTGGTTGAGCACAGTCTGAGTGTTTGACATCCGCACTTTGCCATCCTTAGATCGGCAGCCTCTTCCAATAGAGCCGCTCCCGTCAGTTGAATTTTTCGATAGATCAGGAAACTGCTAACGCCAAACAGCAGCATTCCTGTTATCAAAAGGCTGATAATGTAGATGACTTCCACATCCTCAACGGACAGTGTTGACAGGCACACCATTCTCCACCTGCTCCAGGGATCTAGGGTGCACCCAGCAGCAAAAGTCCTCGAGGGGTAAGTAGGCTCCCCACTGCCTGCTCTTCTCGTCGAGAAAATTTTGTCGATGGCATCGAGAGATCAGCCAACCAATTCCATGTTTGTTTTTAGGATGAAAATACGGCAGGAGGCTCGGAAAAGTTTAGACAAAGACAGCACATGGACTGAGTGGCGAGCAGGGAAGGGTGGGGGTTGGGGGGGGACAGGAGCAGAAAGCAAAAAGCGTCCGCCTTCATCGAGAGCCAAGCAAGAAAGTGAGAAGTATCCTGAGAAGTCTTGCTTGTCTGCTTCTTCCTTCGTTTAGTCAGTCGTTAACTATGCTTGTGGTATTATCGTCGTTTAGTAATGGCTGCGCAGAGCTCACAAAATAATTATCTGTTGAGTGTGTGTTGGCGAATGCACGTGTCAATTAGTGTCGAGCAGAACCCTTTTAGGTTACAATTGGTTCCTTCTAACAAGCACCACTAGATGGCATAGGAACACTAACGGGGAAACAACACAATGGGGAATGTAAAGAGAGTCTCTTTTAGGACCGAGCCCGACCCGAAATTCGGGTCGGGTCGGGCCTAAAATGTCAATCATTGCTTCGGGTTCGGGTCGGGCTTCTCTCTCGCTGACTTTTTTTTTTTTTTTAGTTTCGAGGCCGTGAATAGTTTTGGCCACGAGAGACCGTGGTTCGCAAAAAAAACAGAAGTCGCCTCACCACAACACGCTTGCAATGACAATTCTTCGAACTCCTTCCAGCCTCTGTCGAGTTTTCACCCGTCATTGTTCGTCTTTGTCTCTCTGCTTCTCTCCCTTAAAGTGCTGCGCTAGATTCTTAAGGACATACTGCAGCTGTGGTTTACGGCCCAATTTTCAACCCGTCAAAATCACGGACGGCCTTAAATTTTCCCCGTCCACTCTTAAAAAAAATCTGTCAATGATGGGAAATGGTCAGTTAATGTAACCTCTTCAGAAATAGAAATATAAAAGATGTAAATGTTTATACAGTCTTCTTTAACTTAGATTTCATTACAAAAGACAGGCATTGTTATCAGAAATCACCCCTCCTCCTCCCAAGTCCTCACAAATAAAATATGAAATCTCGGGTTTGCTTCGGGCTCGGGCCTGCAAATCAAGTTAAGTGATCGGGCTCGGGCTGGGTCGGGCTTAAATACCCTCGGGCCGGGTCGGGTCGGGCTCGATTTTTTACGGGCGGTCTTAGCTCAAGTCTCTTTATATTAAGCGCATCGGATTATTGGGCGGACTGCCGGCTTTTGGGAACATTGAATGCTTTTAGGTGTGCCATATAGTGCGGAAAATGTGGTGCTGTTGAAAGTCAAATGTCTGCGCACTTAGGAAAACAAAATTAGATAGGGTGAAACTAGCTTGGTTTTTCCGTGTGTGTGTCTTGTCCAGGGAAGCCAAGACAACAAGTATTGTAAAAAATGATGAGATCTTTTTCGAGAAAGAAAAAAAAACATGGAGGGACACTGTTCACAGATCTGTCAAGGGAACCCCCCCCGTCTTGCGCTCTCATTTTATCTTGTTGGGAGGTGGTGAAGGTCAGCACAATCAGCATTTTGAGCAGCTACACAGAGTACAGACTAGTGCATGTGCAGGCAATTTTGCTTATACGCAAAATAACTGGTCAGCATTCAAAGGTACAATCACCATTGAATAGTACGAACAGTTACAGTCAAACCTCGGTTTTCGGACGTCTCGGTTCTCGTACAATTCGGTTTTCGAACTCAAATTGCGAGTTTTTTATGCCTCGGATGACGAACAAATTTCGGTTCTCGAACTAACTGAGCGCACTTGAATGCGTCACTTTACTCCTCTCGGCTTCGCTACCTCGTGTAGCAACGCTACCTCGTATAGCTTCGCGAGGTAGCGGAGCCGAGAGAAGGTAGCAAAGCCGAGAGGAGTGAAGTGACGCTCCCTCCTGTCGCCGCGCTCCCTCGTGTCCCTGTTATTTTTGCATCGTGTATCAGCCCCTAATCATGGCACCAAAGAAAGCAACTGGAAGTGGTGAACCTGGTGAAGAAAAGAGGAAAATAGGGCGCAAAACTATAGAATTTAAGAAAGATTTAATCGCAAAATATGAGTCAGGTGTGCGTGTGTCTGTGTTGGTGAAGGAGTTCGGGATGCCGAAATGCCCCGCCTACTGCCTGCTGACAGCTGGGAGAGGTGCGCGCCCCACGACAGATAGAGAGAGAGATGTTCCTTCAATTTTTATGTTACTATGTTAATGTTAAAATTGGTAATCTCCCATTACATTTGTACAGTTCATTCATTCATTCATTCATTCATTTTCCGAACCGCTTCATCCTCACTAGGGTCGCGGGGGGTGCTGGAGCCTATCCCAGCAGTCTTCGGGCAGTAGGCGGGGGACACCCTGAATTGGTTGCCAGCCAATCGCAGGGCACACAGAGACGAACAACCATCCACGCTCACACTCACACCTAGGGACAATTTAGAGTGATCAATCAGCCTGTCATGCATGTTTTTGGAATGTGGGAGGAAACCGGAGCACCCGGAGAAAACCCACGCAAGCCCGGGGAGAACATGCAAACTCCACACAGGGAGGCCGGAGCTGGGATCGAACCCGGTACCTCTGCACTGCGAAGCCGACGTGCTAACCACTGGGCTACCGGGCCGCCATTTGTACAGTTTATGGTGTGAAATTGTAAAAATAAGTGGTTTAAAAAAAAAAGTTGTTTTCTTGACTTGGAACGGATTAAAACATTTTACATTGATTTCAATGGGAAAAATGGTTTCGGTTTCCGAACAATTCGGTTTCCGAACAGTCTTCTGGAACGGATTAAGTACGAAAACCGAGGTTTGACTGTACTTCCATTTGACGCTGTTATAAGTTAAATTCCCTTTACATGTGGAAAATGTAATTTCAGCTTTACGGCAGTCCATTGACAGAGCTTCTTTGGTGCTGAGACGAATGGAATGATGAACTCAGTTTTCCAATGAATGTTTGCATTTTTCCACATGTGGAAAGGATCAGAAAATGAAGGGTTAAAAAAACACAAGGCAAAACCATTTGCACTTTTCTTCATTTGTGGTGTGGTGTCCACATAGTCAGTAAAAGGGACTGATGCATGGAGACCATTCATACGTTAAGAGCTATGGGCAAAATTGAGTTTGAAGTGAACCTAACAAAGCAGTATTACCTAGACTCCCTGCAGAGAAACCACACAAAACCAGGGAAAACACACACCCCGCACTGACAGGACGACTGAATGATTTGGTTTGAAACCTGAAGATCCTGTGTAAACTTCTCGTTATTATGTCACATATTATTTCCTTACTGAGTCACTTTTTTATCTACGTCATTATCACATACAACCCTTCAAGTAACCTGTTTTTTTTGTGTGTTGCAGATAATTACTGTTTACACAATCCCAGGAATGGACTGTGACTGGCTAGTTGGTGAAAAGGGGGACCAAAAAGGAAAAGTGCCTATCACATACCTGGAGCTTCTCAGCTGAAGAACACACTCACACCAAATTATATGAATGGGTACTGCTGAAGTCAGCTCAATTCATTTGTCCAGTTCCTGATACTCTCCTTTCACTAGCATGACACTACATACAGCAGCTGTTTGATCTAATTTACAAGCTTGACATAGCTTCCAATGTGTTATAAGTAGTGATACCTGTTTGACCACAATGCGCCCGGTCTGTGACGCAAGTTAATCTACAAATTGAATAACTTTCAAAACGCAAGTTCCTGTTAACTTAGTGCAAATTCCATTTTGAATTCCATGTTCCGCTGTGTACATTTGGAATTATTTGCGCCATCATGATAATGATGTCTCGAGGTGGCTTGAAAGGGACTACGGACTCAAGGTGGTTACGTTTTCACAAACAAAGTCACGTAATGTATTTCTTTCTCAGGAATAATAAATTGGCATTAATTTCTGTTAGGGATCCATTTCGGAGCCATCTGTAAGTAAGTGCCTATGGAATGCCTTTTTGTCATCGGGTGAATTGATATCTACCCCTCCTCCCCGTCCCCCATGTCTGGGTGTAATGTCAGCGAAGTAACTGGAAACATTGAGGACATTCTAAAACGCTGATGTCACTTAAGTTCAAAAACTGCGATCAGTCATCACCAATATTTCTGTGGACATCTTCACTTAGGCCCACTTCAACCTCTGAATAAAATCACAACGAGCTGACTTTGGAGGCAAAGTCAGAACCACTTAATTAAAAAAAAAACACCAAAAAAACCACAATGCTCAAAAATGCAATCGCCATCAAAATGTAGGTGCACATCTCTACCCATGTCCACTTCAATCTGAAAATGTTCAAACGATTTCCCCAATATTTGGGGTTTTATGGACATTAAGCCTATTCCTCGTAAGAAAGAAAAGACTTCATTTGCATCCATAAAATCCCCAAATATTTGGACAATCGTTATGATATTTTAAGAGGTTGAAAATGGGCATGATTAGAGCTGTGCACATAAATGTTCATGATGATTGGGCATAGTTTTACGGACACAAAGTGATTTTTTTATGTTTAGAGAGCACCTATCTAATGTCCATAAACTAAATATTGTGACGAGTGGTGTTGGAGGCGGGGGAGGGAGAGGTTGTTGTGGACACGGTGGGATCCTTTCACCGTCCTCTGCTCCCCCCAAGTCCTCCGCGTGTTTGTTTGATTCGGGCTGAGGTGAGGTGCGAAATCAGAAGCTGGAAATGGAGGAGTTCTCGCAAGAGGCTTTACTGAACGTTCAGTGTGATACAAGTGTGATACAAGCAACCGTTGTGGTCAAGGCACAAGTGCGCAAAAGCAACATCTCTATACAAGTCTTATAAATCCTAAGCGCGGCGTAACTCCTAATAGATAACATCCTTTCTGTAATAGACATCATCCTTTCTGTTTCTGGATGATTGTCCTAATGTTCTCAGCTTCTTTTCATTTCTTAATGGAATCATCAAATACTTTTGTTTTCAAAAGACATAAAACATCTTTTTCGGACATTTCGGACTTTATTTGACAATAAAGTTGTATTCAATTCAATTTAATTCAATTCAATAATGTCAGTGCTTTAATGTTGCAACATTTGTAGCTTCCTCGCAAACCCTAATTATTCGCAGGGCCTCTACTTTTGGTAGGAACACAGCGAGAGCAAAACCGCAAGTGAACCAAGAGATGCAAGAGATAACTCCAACCGGCCACTCTCAGTTCCAAATACGCATCGCGCTCCTTGCTGACGCTCCTCTCGCCTCATCCTCGGATCCACAAGCCATCCATCTAGCCGCACCAACATTCACACAAATATCAAATGATGACAAATACACACACTACCTTACCTTTTGATCCCGAGTGACAAAGACAGCAGCTAACCACTAAGTGGCCACTGAGCTAACAGCTAGCGTGAGAAGCTAACAGAAGTTTTACGCTTTACTTATTGCTCCTCGTTCTCAAACAACAGAAACAGAATGCACAATAACATTCACACAAGATCCAAATGAATATTTTCCCCAAACAAGGCTGGTCTTCACCAAATGAGAGTCTTACCAAGACCGTGACAATGAAACGACAACAGGAATTAGAGACTTGCCTAAATAAGCCAGCTGGCAGCGCTAAACCTTCCTTAGCAGAACTGATGTTTCGCCTTCGTGATCCACATGGCTAGAAGCGATAATCTCGGAATATCACCGAAACACTCCTTAACACAGAACAAAAGTAAATTTTCTGCTTCAAATATGAGTCCACCTACTGTAACTTATCTATTGTAACTCCCAGGCACCTACTGTGCCACCTTTTTTGTTTCATTACCACTAAAAGCCAAATGAAAAGCAGCGTTTGAGCAGTCTTAAATCAAATGACTTCTCATGCGTTATGCTGACAATGTATGAGGACCAAACATTGTTTGAATTTTGGTGCGTATTTTTCACCAAAATGTGGCTCTGCCACCTCCAAATTGTAATACGTTTGACCTGATTGAACTTTACCGCTACCGCTACAAATGGAGCACCTCACACTTTTCGCTGAAAATGTATGTTCATCTGCTAATGTATTGCTGTTGCTTTTATTTATTTTTATTTTGTGTTTTGAGGGCACATGATGTTTAAGTTAAAAAAAAAAAGCTAAAAGGTCTGCACTGAACCGAGATGAAGACGAATGAAATTGTGTCAGTTCTTCTGCAGGTCTAATGCATAAAGTTATAGGATAGAATGTTTCTGAGCGATCTTACAGACAATGAGCAGCTTATAGTATAGAATTTGAATAAGAGCGTCAATGCGGTCAGATTTGCTGTAAAAGAGGACAACACTCATAATTTTGCCTTTTGACGACCACTAAAGATTTGTAATACCACACGGAGCACTTGAAGTGTAGACTTTCCATTTTGATTTGCTTTAACCCTTTCAGGGACAGCGGTTACGACAGTGGACACCTTATCATGTTATCAGGTTACTGGTTATCATTATTAGTGCATGAAAGGGTCAAGAAGAAAAAATATATACAGTATATCAAATTAAATTTCAGGAATTGCAGTTTTATGTAGATTGATAACATTTCAAGGGACTCAAATAGCATTTGGACAAGGTGGTTCAATTAGAAATATAACCAGATTTTTAATTGTTTTTTCAATCTTCACTCAAAATAATCATCGACATTCAGCAAAGTAGCCTGAATTCATTATTGGGTTGAGATCAGGCTTTTATTTGTGATTATGTTTTGATCTATTGTTTGTCCGCACGATAAAGTGCCTTCCTGTCAGTAGTCAGATCAACATTCAACACTTGTGAGCTCGAATTGTACCTGCCCATCACAACACCTCCATCACCGATTCCACACATGAAAGACACGGGATGCTTTAAAAGTTGGAACAGTCGAGCATTTTTTAGATGTTTTCCAGAAACCCTCTGCATTGACTGTATATCAATAAAAGTGTTTCTTGATTGTTGAGTTGGATGATGATAGAAATATATTTTCCAGAATACTGATGATGATTTAAGGATTTGTGATCAAGTACCTCGACTTTTTCAACTCTTTGTAAAAGGAACCTAAATGGTGAAGGCCAAAGTTTTGTGTAACCTTGTTTGTCAAAGCCTGTTTCAACATCAAACCATTCCTGTGGTGTATTAATGGCAAAATTGTAAAAGAAAAAAGAAAATACAGAGTGTGCCCCAGTTTTGCTGCTGTAGACTGCAAATCTCCCCAGTGGGACAAATAAAGGTTATCTTATTTCCAATGCTACCAAAGTGTTTTCGAAATAGTCTGTGAATAGTCAACTGATTGCTTTAAAGCAAAACGTCGATCGCGATCAACCGGTAGACCGCGGACTGGTCCCAAGTCGTTCGCGAGGGGTGTCGAGGAGCAAAAAAAACAAACAACCATTTATGTGTCTTTGTGTATGTTAGTAATATATTTTTTTGTGTTAATGTACACTGCACCCTGATCATCCTATCAGTCTCATTTTCACAAAAAGTATAAAAATAAATAAATAAAGCAGGTAAATCTTTAACCTACGGTGGGCGCAACCTGCGTCACCGTAAGTTGTTAGCGCTCAGCAGTCTGCAATTGCAGCTTGTGATCAGAGCTGTTGCGCTACATCTTTTATCGTTATTATTCTCATTCAGAGTTTGTTTTGTGTACAACTCACCGAGGGCACGGGCAAAGAATAGGAATCTAGAGGGGCGAGGGAAGCACTGTAAAACGGTATGTATGAGCTACGATAGTTAACAGGCTGCAAAAGTGCATCGCATGCCTCCGTGTCAGGCTGTTGCTCCTCGTGGCGTGCGCGTGTATGTGCGTGCGCATGCGTGGTAACAGTTCGATCGCGGGAAGTTGGTTGATCAAAAAGTCGATCTTTGGTCCAAAATGTTTGGGCACCCCTGCTTTAAAGTAATGATTCTTTACAATATTACTGTCAGTGTAGAGTCACACTTTATTCAACATTGTTGCTAAGTTTGTTTTTGTTTTTTAATTGGGCATAAATTTGAAAGGAAAAAGGTTTGCGGGCATGCTGAAGCCTAACCCAGTTGTCATGGGGCAGTAGGTGGGGTACAGTCTGGTTGCCAGCCAATCACAGGGCGCATATTGATGAACAACCATCCATGCTCATCATCACGCCTAGGAACAATTTAGAGTGTTCAGTCAGCCTGTCACACATGTTTTTGGAATGTGGGGGGAAACCAGAGTATCCGGGGAAAACCCGCACAGGGAGAACACAGGAAGGCCGGAGCCAGAATCAAACCCTTCACTGTGAGGCCGACGTGCCTATAACTATAATTATATCAATGTTTTAAATTTTGAATATAAATATTGGAATTGATATTAGACTATAAACCATAAAATACATTATCAACAGCACGCTACAATTGCGTGGCTTCGTGGGAAAAGAAGGTGGGTCTTAGACTGGCCTGCCTGCAGTCCAGGTCTGTCTTCCACTGGAAATGTGTGCCGCATTATGAAGTGTAAAATATGGGAATGGAGACCCCGGACTGTTTAAAGGCTAAATCTGTGCATGAAGCAAGATGGGAAAGAATTCCTCATACAACGCTTCAGTAGTTAGTGTCCTCAGTTCCCAAAAGTTTATTGAATGTTGTTAAAAAAAACGGTAATGCAACACAGAAGTAGACATGCCCCTGACCCAGCTTTTTTTGGAATGTGTTACAGCCATTAAAGTTAATAATTATTTGCTAAAAACAATAGTTTATCAGTTTGAACAATAAATATCTTGTCTTTGAAGTGCATTCAATATATTATACTGTACGTTGAACGTGATTTGCAAATCAACATTTAACATAAGATAAACAATATGTACAACCAAACACATAACAAAATATCAACAGTAATACAACCCAAACAACTACTCCAACGTACGCCTTGTTGTTTGAAGCAGCTATAGATGAAAGAGGAGAGAATCAAAGTCTCCTTTCACCACTGGTTCAGAGGTGTCATTATCGCATAGCGGAATATACCGTACAGATACCGTTGATGTTTCTAAGAGGATGTTCAAGAATTAGAATCATCTTTATTGGCCAAGTATGTAGAACACACAAGGAATCTGTCTCCGGTAGTACAGGCGAGTATCATCAATAACAAACAACTGCGATAAACAAGGACATGACAAATAAGTATGGAAAGTGAAGTGTATATTCTGCTCATATTTAGTCATCACTTAAAATGGGAACACTCCCTACTGGAAACCTTGTAGAGACGCACAGACCACAGACATAGGAATGCACCAGTTGATACAAGCTAAGAAACGAAAGTTCTGATGTCACACCTTGTGTTTCGGTACTGCCCTTCTGATAATAGAAATATGATGTGAATCCCTTCCTTCTTTGCACTCGTGACCACTGCAGCCATTGTCTGTAAACCGCGGCTGCCCGGAATATTCTGTTATTAAAAGCTTCGAAGAAACTGTTCAGCGACTCCAGCCTGTATTTGGATAACCAACATCCTCCTCATCCGAAATTCAACGAACACACGGGGGAAAGAAGGCCACTATCCCCCAACAAAAGGCATTCCGTAATGTAAGGGTACCGTTGTGCAGTAGTACTACCAAATGACAGTTGTGAGACAATTTGCAAAAATATCAGGCAGAGCTAAGGTGATCAGTGGTAGAATACAATACTATAACAGTTGTGCAGTTGGTGCAGATAATTATTGCGCCATTTTAAAGTGACCAGTAGCATTATTCGTAGAGCAGGTTTAGGTGTGCAATTGTACCCAAGTACTTGAGTGCTTTAAGGTGTCTGGTGCTGTGGAATAGAGATCAGTGACAATGGTTCAAGTAAGTACAGAGCTGGAGCTACAATGATTATTGCGGTAATGCTGTTCCACAGGGGTGTGCAAAATTGCAAAGAGCCACAAAACAGGTAGATTTGGGTTACTGTTCAGGGAGTTTAATGGCTAGAGGGAAGAAGCTGTTTGAATGTCTGCTGGATTTGGTGCACATTGATCGGTAGCGCTTGCCGGAAAAGGTGGTGGGCAGAGTGTGGGGGGCCAGTAGGATTTTCCGTGCCCTTGTCTTGGTTCTTGCGGTTTGCAAGTCTTCAAGAGTAGGTACGGCGGTGCCAATGATTGTTTCCGCAGTCCTCACTGTCCGTTGCAGGTGGATTTCATCCTATTTTGTGGCAGGCCCAAACCAAACCGTGATGGAAGAACACAGGATTGATTCGATTACTGCTGTGTAGAACTGTCTGAGCACCTCCTGTGGCAGGCCATACTTCCTCAGCAGCCTCATGAAGTACATCCTGTGCTGGACCTTTTTCAGAATGAAGTTGGTGTTGACCTCCCACTTCATGTCCTGGGAGACTGTGATTCCCAGGAACTTGAAGGTCTCGACGGTTTACACAGAGCAGCTGGACAGTGTGAGGGGCAGCTGTGGTGCAGGATGTTTCCTGAAGTCCACAATCATCTCTACGGTCTTGAGCGTGTTCAGCTCGAGGTTGTCTTGGCTGCACCAGAGCGCCAGCTGCTCCACTTCTTGTTGGTACGCAGATTCGTCGCTGTCTTTGATGACACTGATGACTGTGGTATCGTCTGCGAACTTTATGAGTTTGATGGCTGGGTGTGTTAATAATATTAATAATACATTTCATCAACATTGCCGTCGCGAGGAGCACTAGCCGACCCAGCCAGGCCGGCCAACACGCCGTGGTCCGTGGATCGGCCGCCGTTTCTGCTGTTGTCTCTGCGTGGCCGGCGGGAGGACGACCAAAAGGAGGTGATGCCCCTGGAGCCATCGAGATGGAAGCCCCGACGAGATCCACGGCAGATGCACCTCCGGAAAGGACGAGGAGCGACGCCTGGTTTTGGCGTTGAGGTGCAATCGTTCGTGTAGAGGGAGAAGAGCAGTGGAGAGAGGACTCATCCCTCCGGGGCCCCAGTGCTGGCGGTGCGTGTTGATGATGATGTCCTTCCCAGCCTCACCTGTTGTGTCTCCCTTCGGGAAACTGAGGATCCACTGGCAGATCGTAGGGGACACACCGATGAGATGTTCTTTAGGTGGTTTAGCACAAGGCATTCGAAGGACTTCATGACCATACGTCAGAGCGACAGGCCTATCGTTGTTCAGTTCCGATGTTGCTGGTTTCTTGGGAACAGGGATGATGGTAGACTGTTTGAAGCAGGATGGGACTATGATATTATTTATATACTCATTTAAAGCAAAGCCTTTTTATTTATTTATTTATTAAGCTCCAGTGTTTCCCCATGGAGGGCCTCACTCACTCAGTGTGGATCAGCTCGCCTTGGATGCTTTTTTTCCCCCTCCTGTGGTTTCTTCTTGTGCTCCCTCCGTCTGACTGCACCCTTTGCTTGTCTGAGCCTTCAATACTCGAGTGGTGTCCCTATACTTTTGTCATCACTCATAATCAAACTTATGCTTTTTTAATTTTATGTTCAAAGAGGGCAGCTATTTTTACATCACACTTGTAACCACACCACATTACATCAGGGGTGTGAGCTTCGTTTTTGTCATTGACCACATTCTAGTTTCCCATGGAGGCCCATTATGACTGTGAACCCATATAAATTATCACACACAACAAATGAATGGACAGGGTTCCCACTCTTCCACTTGCTTTTTATTTATGGACCTTTTAAGACTTTTTCTCCATTCAGCGGGGGATTCACGGTGGATTTAATGCCCGCTCAGCAATACACAGGCTGGACAGAAAGCCACATATCACTGAGCTGGTGTTCAAATCATTGCTGCCAAAGGAAGGGCACATCTATATTTTTAGGGGCAATCACTTAACCCTTTATTTGACATACTGTATGTCAAATTTTCACTTTGCTACCTGTATCACAGGTCGGAAAATGAAAAAAAACTGTAATTAATTCTCAAATAAAACACACAAAGAAAAATTTAAATTGAGAAAATATAAAACTTCAATTTATTTTCGAATAAACACAACACTAAGAACAGAGCTAATGGTCATATGGGTCACCTGGACAGGGTTTAGAAAAATCTGGTTTCACTAACAGTAGTACTGATTGCCCATTTTAGCAATATCCAGTATACCTGAACAGCTGAAATGCATGTCAGAAGTCTAAATCCCAAATGGTCCAACCCTATTATTTTCCCTCATATCAACTTCAATGATCAGACATGTTTTATAATGACAAATATGAAACTGATATGACAATTAGGGAATAGCAGACAGTGACTTAGTTTTCTCCTCAATCTCTTTTGCAAGTTCTTGGCGATTCATTTTCTTCTGTTTTGCTGTGTGCCTCAATGAATTTGACTTGACCAGGAGGCTATGACAAGTTTTACCTCTCACGGAGATGCCCTTCTTGCACACTCAGCAGTAGGCCGACGTATAATCGCCAGCAATTTTTCCGACCCAAACACGGACCTCCGGGTTCTCCAGCCACCCCACTTGAAAATAGCATTGTCCCCGAATATTTGTAGCGACGCCACTCGAGCGAAGCGCGCCTCAGCAGTCGAAAGTCTGCTGCTCTTTGCTGTGTGCGTCCGCGCGAACATGTACGCACGCGCACGTCTTTTGGTTTCACCCAAGCAACCGACTTCACAAATCAAATACGCTTTGATCTACGACAACAAAAAGCTAGCCTAGCCGAGACAACAGCTAAGCTTAGCACACACAGCAGAGAGCAGCAGACTATCGACTGCTGAGGCGCGCTACGCTCGAGTGGCGTCGCTACATATTTGTCTGTCACTTGTTGAGATCGATAAATTCGATGAATAGATTTTACCAGAAAATACGATAATTGATTGCCGAGCCGACAATCAAACCATCCATTCACTGCCCCAGGATGGCGTCAATCTATTGTTGTTTCCCGGAATGACCCGAAGTGATCACGTGATCATCGTCGGAACTATTCGGAGACGGCGGGAAAAGCAGAGCGGGTACCAGGTCCTGCATTTTCCGACAAAACTATTAATTAGAAGGGTGGGGAAAATGACATAGACAAATGAAATGAACACTGCAGGTTAATTTTTATGAACTTTTATGGATTTTAGAAGATTTCCCTGAAAATTATGGACAATTAAGTACATAATTTTACAACTTTTTTTATTGATTTTTATTAACTTTAAGGACCTGTACGAACCCTGATGGATAACTAGTTTTGGAATGGGCGGCCAGGTGGGCGACTGCTCAGCATGTCAGCCTCACAGTGCAGAGGTGCAGGGTTCGAGTCCAGGCCCCGGCCTTCGAGTTTCCATGTTCTTTGGTTTCCTCCCACATTCCAAAAACATGCATTGTCGGTTAATTGAACACTCAAAATTATGCCTAGGTGTGATTGTAGGTGTGAATGGTTGGTTGTCTTTGTGTGCCCTGCGATTGGCTGGCAACCATTTCAGGCTGCAGCCCGCCGTCTGCCTGAAGGCAGCTGGGATAGGCTCCAGCAAGTACGTGACCCATGGGAGGATAAATGGGTAAAAAAATGGATGGATGGATATTTTTGAAATCAGAGGCCAGTCAAAAATTGTTTGTTCTTCTACTTTTCAATTTATTTTAAAGGGGAGGGGTTGGTAACAAAAAATACAATTGCAATATATAAATGTTATTAAAAGTCAAGTAAAAGTCAATTGGAAATTTTGGGTGTAGTAGCAAGAAACATGAAGTCAACAACCATGATTTGCCTTGGCGGGCTACAGAAAATGATGTGGCGGGCCAGATCTGGCCCCCGAGCCTTGTGTTTGACACCAGTGCATTCCATACAATATTGTGTACCACAGAGCAACATTTGACTATTTTTACCACGTTACTGTGACAGAAGTTCAGCCCCGAAGAACACCAGATGTTCTTCCGAAGAAATTAGGTTGGCGTTCGCCGATTTCACTCGCAGTCTGCTGTTAGCCTCCATCAAAAATATGCCGCTGGTATGAAGTGATTTACTCCATTGTTTTGTGCTGTGGCTTACTGTGTCGACGGATGACAGGAGAGTCACGTCGCTGGGATAAGAATCATGGTAAAGGACCACCGTGTTGGAGAGTTTCAGATCAAATTTCGATTCGGTGTTGCTCTCGTAAGTGAGCTGCAGGAAAACTCTGTACCAGCCTTTCGTGGGAATCACCAAGCTTCCATTGCAGTAGCGGAAGCCTCCATGAAGGTGGGCATTTCCATCCTCACTCTCCCACAAAAGATATTCCCCAACTGTCTTCTTGTCGCGAGGAGCTAAAAGGATAACAGTTGAAATGCAACATTTAGCCTCTCAAATGAACAAACATTCATACATGAAGTGACACTGCCCTTCTAAAGTATTGGAATAGAGGGGAGAATTAGTCAAACAGTGAAGCCTGAAATCTTGCATGGTGGAGGATCTCGGAATTGGTTAGGCTGCTTTTTCTTTAAATTGGCAAATACTTCTGTCGACTTCTGAGCTAATTTTGTCAACTGTTAGGTTTTTGCTGGTAATAAGATGCTAAGAATACATCAGGAACAGGAAGACTCAGGAGGCAGGCATGGTTGTCTTGCAAGAGAGAGCGCGATGAAACATGTCTCGGTTCACAATCTCGGAGCAGCTCTCCAGCTGGCTCTGCCATGTAAACCGTTACAGGTTCCGGCGCAACTCTGAAGAGACCGAGTTTGTCTCCTTGCATTTATTAAAAGGATGTCCCTGATACACGATCTTATAATGGGTGTGGGGGAGTGTTCACATGTTTGAGAATAGCAATGAGTCCTCCAAATGGGGCATACAATCAGAATACACAATGCGTTCCTGAGGTGGTGACAGAGAAATCTATGAGCAAAATTGTATCATGTTTAAAGTTTCATTTAATTTGGGCACATCTCAACGTTTGGGTGCGTATCCAGCACCCCCAAATGCCTATGCACAAAGGCAAAGGCGCCGGCCAGCCGGTCGGTGGGCTTTTGAAGTCCACAAATACCATGCCAACCCAGTCAGCAAAATTGGTCTGGGCCAGCTCTGGGGCAGACACGGCATGACACTCGGCCCACATACTTCAACGAATGACGGTCCTGCAGTGGCCCACGTCTGGCATCCATGATGTGGGCCGCATTCGGCCCAGATCTGAGCCGCATTGTATAACCATATCTGGCCCTACTCAGGTTCCTTATATCAGCCTTAATCCAACCTTAACTAAGCCACATCTTTCAGGAGCAATATTTGACCCACATTTTTTTTTTTTTAAAAAGTCTCAAAAACGACTGTTATAAAAATATGTTTATTGTCATAATTTGTGAACCTCACATATAACTCCACATGCACTGGAAAAATGCACTTTTCTTTATTTAACACTGAACACAAAGTTATTTAACAGTGAACACAAAGTCTAAATTGGGACGCAGCCGACTCTTGAATGGCATTTTTCTATCCATCAAATTGTTGCGCTCTCCATGCCCTCTTTTCTTCTCATGCTCTCCTTCCTGTCACCATCCCGATCAGGAGCCAGATGTAGCCATCTTTTGATTATGACATCAATTTCCTGGTCTGAGGCCCAAGATGTTAGGCTGATAGGTCTCACAGCGGCTGTAAGAACTGTAAGAAAACAAGGATGGACAGTGTGTTAGGAAAACAAACATTTGAACATGTCATGACCAATGAATGTAAAAATAACCCTTGAAATTTCGTAAACTAGGTGTGACACCGTGGGGCGGAATATTTGCCACCAAAAACTAAATGTGAATAACTTTTAAATAGTTTATACTGAAGTTGAATTACATGAATTGAAGTTAAGTGCCTCCGATAATGGATGGATTTGTATATTTTACTCTGAATCATATTGAATAACTGAATCTGAATTGTACAATCTGATTTTGAAAGGATATACTTTTTTTCTTTGAAACTGTATTTGATCCTCACTGAAAATTAAATTCTCTTTATTTTCATATTCAGTCTTACAAATACAAAACTTTTCATTTCAACGTTAGATTTAGTTTCTGAATTGAGGTAATAAGTTTTAGATTAACTTTATGGTCAGGTATGAAGTATCCGATTTGTAAACTGAATCAAAATTAATTTCATTGTATTTCAATGGAGAAAGGGTTCTTTTTTGGCAGCACCTCTGACTGTTCAATCACCTACATTTTCACTAAACTCACATGCACACGGAAACTGTGACGCAGCAGGTTCACGCCCAGCCTGCCTGTGACGTAGCTGAGCAGTTTATTTTCAAAATTCGCACGCTTCAGTCTCGATTTAGATACAACAGGTGACCAAAAAAATACATGTAAATAACCCTTAAATTGTAGCACAATATATTTTTAATATTTCCCTATGCCACCATAAAGAAGTCATATCTGTGCTTGGAGCACATACGCCCCCCCACCCCCACTCCCCTCATATCGGGCTAATGCTAATTGTTATTATTAGCACAGAATTGTCTTCGTATTGTAACTGTCAGTGTACTGTTACAAAGGACAAATGTTAACCTAAGCATGAAATACATTTACTCACCACGTCTTTTCACCGGAGCGTGCATAGGCAACTGGGCAAAGAGCGTCGTCCCTTAACTGCGAACGCTGTTCTTCTTCTTGCGTCTTCTTCTTGTTCGTCTTAATTGGTGGGTGGCAGCTAACGTTTGCGGTGCATCCCCGCCTATTGTATCGGAGTGGAGCAATACTTGACTGTTGTACATTAAAGTACGTACGAGGGAAAAAAAACAAAAAACACGAAAATTCAAAACTTGTACCTTCTTTCGTTGACGCCAGTCAACTTCAACATAATCTTAGTTGACCACGTTTAATTTGTGTGTGCGCACTAGCGAACGTGCACAAGAATTAGTACGTGCGTGTGCAAATGTGTGTGCGTGTGCGCTCGCGTGTGTGTGTGTGTGTGTGTGTGTGTGTGTGTGCGTGTGTGTGTGTGTGGGTGTGTCTGTGTGTGTGTGTGATGAATGGAATTCCGCATAGTTGTGCAATTGTAAAACAAGGCTGTGTGTGGAACGAAAAATCTGAAACTGCATTTAACCCAGGAGAACCCACGGGGTCAAATATGGCACCTCTAAATTCTGCGACTCAAATGCCAACCTTAAATCCCAAATGGTCAAATTTGGCCCTAATCCTAAATTAGGATTAAAGCATTGAATTTTTGAAAACATATATTTTGGTGTTCAGTGAACATGTAGCAGTCATTTAATATATAATTCATCATTTTCCAAGGAATAAAAAGGGTCCTTGGGTTCTCCTGGGTTAAGGGTGGCTCAATACTGGCTGGCCATATACGGGCCGGAGTTGTAAATTTATTTCTGGCCCAAATACGTCACTTCACAACTGGCCCACATCTGGTTTGCCGGAGTCAAGCCAGTGCCTCCTTTGCCACGCCTGGGCCGTGTTCGGCCCACATGCATTATGCCAGTGCCGACACAAGGCCAGCTGTGCCAGTTCCGGGCCAGATGCCTTTGCTGACTGGGAATGCAAGGGGGGGCGAACAGAGGAGAGAAGGGTAAGACTCGGTCACAAAGGGGGAAGCAATAATTCGGGAACAGCGGTTGAATATCAAAAGACGATTTGAGAACACCCGTCGCGCCCAGGCGACATTTGTCTCCGCAAAGTCTGCAACATGTTGACTCAACGTAGACCAAATGCAAAGGTGTCAATGTACCGGTGGTTCAAAGCTCAAACCAAGGTAACCAATCACTACCGAGGGGCCGGACCAGGGGTGCAATGTTCAGGGCAGTGTTATTTCTTGTATTTTGCATATGTTACAATAAAAGGTCGAACTCGTGGAGGGCGGGGCTCTGAGTGTGATCGCGGAGCAACTAACCGTCGTTCGCTCTCAGAGATCCGCTCCCGTCGATATTGAAGACAATTTTCCTGTGTGCCGAGTCATTTCTTTAACTTCGTCCGAGAAAAATCTCTGACAGGTGGTCAGATGGATCATGCTGGGGGTCAGTAATCCGTGATTGCCATTACTGACGTCCCACAGGCGTCGTCCTTGGGTTGATGTTATCTTCACTAGCAGCTGGTAACTTTTATCAGAAGTTTAGTTTAGTTTAGTTTGGAATGCAGACAGAACAATGACATCTAATTATAAAACCCCAAAAGACTGCTAAGCTAATGTCACAGTTTAGCTAGCAATACAAACACTGGGACCAGTAGAAAAGAAGTAATTGTGAACATTTCACTCCAGCTAAGTAACGTAACCAGTGGTGCGATTGTTTATGAAAACTATCCGAACCATTGATTTCGACTGTTCCGTTTCTGTTTGCATAGTCATGCAAAATCCCCCCCCCCCCACCTTTCCTGAGAAATAGCGTATGTACTTTTTAAATTGATTTAAAGTGATTTCCCATTTTGCGCCCCCATTAGAACACACTAAATAGCCACACTGAGAATCAGTCTTTCAAGATTTTACGAACCGTGGAAAATGTCCCAGAAAGCTCCGCTGCCCTGGACGCACACATTAATGTTGTCACAACGCAGTTATGTCACCTTCGTTTGGGACGCAAGCAGTCGAGGCAAGCTCGGTGCTACTTGACCCCCATGCAGTAATTATCCCAAAATTGGACATTTGGGACACTTTGGACGATTTTGGACTGTTGGACAAATGGACACCACAGACAAAACAGTGAAAAATAACTCCACGAAGCGGAAATTTTCCATAGGATGTATATCTATGTCTTGGCCAATTCCCACTGAACATTTTGAGGGGTTGAAAGTGAAAAAAGTTGTTGCACATTGGAAGAGGGACATTTTTGGGACGTAATACCCTTCATGCAGCCGCTTCAAAATACTGCATGAGGGTTAATGCCACAACCAGCTAGCTAGCCACAAACTTCGCTGACTACTAATATGGCTAAACCCATTGTGGATTCTCTTCTGAGTTAGTAACAAGCTACACATCTGACATGTTCTCATGAAGGCATTGATGAACAAAGACGAGGAAGCCAGGTTAATTACTAAACTATGTTAAGACCGACACAGCTAGCCCGTTTAACACCGGAATTAAATGCTTGGGGTAATTCCACCATCTTAACTCGAAATAGGGTGGAGTTTCTTTCAGGCAGAGCACTTGTATGAGACTCAGAATCCCATATTTCCAAGTCATCTGCCCGAAACCTTTATCCAGCAGATTTCTGACATTTCCAGACTCATTGGAACTGCATCGGTGAGGCCGTCTTCTGTTTCCAGGGAATCCTGGGAGAGTGCCTCAGGTACCACAATGCCTCAAGAGTACTTGCAGCAAGTGTAACAGTTGATTTATTCCTCCTCGATCTTTTTAAGGCACAACCTTTTACAATTTAAAGTTGTGCACAAGACTCACTACACAAATGTAAAATTCTCTGAGATTTTCCCCAATTCGTCTGATGCTTGTAATAGTTTCTCCAACAGACCTTTCCCATATGGTTTGGTCCTGCTAGCTAGTCAGAGATTTTCAATACACTTGGCACTGCAAATGGAATTCTTATTTCCTCTGAGCCTTTTGTTTGCTTTGTTTTGCACCCCTGTAGCAGAAATTAACTTCATAACTTGTATCTTATAATTAACTGTTCAATTGTTGGCAACTATGCATGTTCGTTGCAGCGCAAGGTTGTGCGTCAGACTTTAACCCCTCCCAAGAATTGAAAAAAATGGTATAAGAGGAGCCGCAACCCACTGCTTGGGGAGAGACGCTCCTCACAGATCTGTCAATGTTGTTTCATTATTAATTGGAGCTGAAATAAATCTCATCGTTGTCCAAAGACTTTCGTTGTCTTGGCTTACCAGTGGCTTCAAAACCTTTGCGAACAGTTCTTTCCTTTTCCACCGTGTTGGCCAGATGACTCATACTCCATAAGTGGAAACTAACTTGTCAGGTAAATGGGGTTTTGATCAGTGGATTTCACTAATATTTGTCAACTGTAGGTTTGTGAAGCTATGTTTTTAAGACAATACAAATCCATCCATCCATCCATTTTAGGAACCGCTTTATCCTCACAAGGGTCGCAGGGCATGCTGGAGCCTATCCCAGCCGTCTTCAGGGAGTAGGCGGGGACACCGTGAACCGGTTGCTAACCAATTGCAGGACTATACAAATAAACTTGACAACTTGTTGAATAAGGAATATTAAATGTAGCCTATTTGAGGAAGACATAATTATCGTTATTGTAACTAAGTGGTAACATTTCATATTAAATGCCTAGCATCAATGGCGTAGTGGTGTACACGCCTGACTCGTGTGCGGGCAGCGTGGGATCGGTTCCCACTCAGTGACGGTGTGATTGTGGGTGTGGATGGTTGTTCATCTCTATGTGTGACCTGCGACTGACTGCTGACCAGATCAGGATGTAGTTGCCCCCCAACGCCCAGCGACACTGTTCAGGATAAGCGGTGTTGAAAATGGATGGATGGATGGATGGATTAAATGTTATTAACATAGACAGCATTACCTGTGAGCATAGCAGTTTTGACTTTATTCTTGTGTGGACGGATTCTGAGGGCTGCAACAGAAATCCACACAATGGTAATTTACACCAGAGTTGTGCATTTTACGAGTATAAGAAAAGACAGCATTACCTGATGAAAGACTGCCTCCATTCACCACAGACTGAAAAAAGCCAACGTAGGCCTTGTTAATGTGCACAGGACAGCTTATAGGAAATGTCACAGAGAATAACTCTTTTGGACTGTACAGCAACAGTCAAGAAGAAGAAGAAAGAGTGAAAAAAAAGTGGCAACATTTTTTTTTCCATTCTATTTTCCATTGCTGTATGTTTTTTATGAGTTACAATTTATATTTTGTTGCATTTAGGAGGGCAGGGCAGGGACGGATTAAACTTGTATCTCAATGCACAGGTTTATGAAGATGAAATAGTAGCAGGATCTTTTATTTCTTAATTTCAGAGTAGTTCTTAGAGTAGACTTAACCTAGTGTGTTTATTGGATCCATATGATAGCTGCGAGTTTTATGAAGCGGACCTCTTACCTTGGAGTCAGGTGATTGGGAACATCCTCCTCTCAGCACAACCAACACTAATACAAGCAGCGCAGTGCTCAGCAGAAATAACGACAGATGCATGGCGCAACTGGTTCGCACTTGTCCGAGTCGAGAGGTTCTCCTCGCGTTTCGTTGAGACAATTGCTCCATGAAGACTTTCCTTCTGTGTCTGATCTACATTTCTCGTCCCCCCATCTCAATTTATGAACTCAAGAGTCGCCCACGGTGCAATGTGACGTCCTCCATGACGCTGAAGTTGGCTCCACCTTTGCGCCTGCTTTCGACCTTAAAATACAGCAATTGCGCCTTCTGGCCTGTAGGTGGCAATGTTTTCCACTGTTTAGTATGGGGAAAGACGCTGGTTTCCAACGTTCCTCAATGTCTACAACATTGTAGACTACAGTCTAAAAAACATTGCTCTAATTACCACAAAATAAACATTGCTTGGAGGTTCTTACCTTTTTCACAGCCTACACAACTCCATCTTTCAAATGACACCTATTATGAAAAATCTGGTTGGGAAAAAACGTCAAATGGCAGTAAAAAAATTGTTTTTTATTGCCATTATTTCTTTCATTTATAGGAGGAAATGAGTCGTTGTGATTGGCTTCTATTGCTACAAAAATAAAACAGAATAACAAAATAAAACATCTGATTGGCAAAAATGAATTAAATTCAAAATGGTCAACGAGTATTTTCATTGCCACGAATATCTTCACTTAGGATGAAAATACTTATAATGGGCCAGAGGATTGTTATCAGGCTTGCACGTGAGTTGATCATTTGAATCACGTGTCTTGGAGGTGGGGAAACATGTAAAACAGGCTGGACAGGATTTCTCGAGGGCCAAACTTGGGAATCGCTCAATTCCACCCCATCCCTGCTTCCACAAGACCTCTTGTAAAAAATGTTCATCCATCCATCCATTTGTAAATCTGCTTATCCTCACAAGGGTCGATAATTGTGATATATTCTGTTCATCCTGCCCTCACTCATCAACAAGACCCCAAGATACTTAAACTCCTCCACTTGGGGCAAGATCTCATCCCCATGACTTGGAGAGGGCACACCAGTTCAGGGTGTACCCCACCTCATGCCCCAAGAGAGCTGGGATAGGCTGCAGCACGCTTGCGACCCTTGTGAGGATAAGCGGATCAGGAAATGTGTGTGTGTGTTTATAGATAGATAGATAGATCAAATTTGTATGTATAGTGATCAACTGGTTAGCATGTAGGTCCAGGGTTCGAAACCCTGGAGCCTGGGTTCAAACCTGGATTGCTCTTATACACATTGCCCGAGTGACCTCACCTGTGACTGTAACATTGTGTGGAGTTTGCATGTTCTCCCTGTACCTGCGTGGGTTTTCCCCAGGTACTCTGGTTTCCTCCCACATTCCAAAAACACGCATGGCAGGTTCGTAGAACACTCGGCCTGAATATTGTCCCGAGGTGTGATTGTGAGGATGAAAGGTTGTCCGTCTATGTGTGCCCGGTGATTGGCTATCAACCATTACCTCGTGCCCCAAAACAGCTAGGATGATTTGAAACCTTTGTGTGGATAGATGTGCCACACTCCCCCCGCTCCAAAACCCCCCCACAGAAATCAACAAGGGGGCAAATAAATTTTCACAGCACTGTATATGTACATATAAAAAAATGTGTGTGTGTGTGTATGTGTGTGCGCGCGCGCGCATTTCTACATCCTGTCACAATTAAATGCAGCTCAAAAGCTGCATTAACATGGTGGGTCAAGTAAGGAAATGATATCGGGAAAAGGGAAAACCTTGAAGAACCGATGACAGAAACACAAAGACCGTTAAATCCTTTTTATTTACAAGTTGGAGCGCTGACTTTGGGGTATTATTCACATTCCATTGTTTATTTCGAGTTGGCGGTGCATTGGAGTCGTCCATCTGCATATATGACAGTGACAATAAGACAAAGAAAATGTATAAAAAGCTGTGGGCTGACTTACAACATGGCACCCTCGTGAGTGAGCGGTTGGTAGCCCGCTGAGTGACAGTGCACGCGCAATATTCTACCTGTACAACTATTCACATTCGATCACTGTACACATTTACAGAGATCACATTAGGGAAAGAGCCAGTACCTGAGGAATTAAGTCTCACAATTAGCATTACTCATTTGCTGTGGTAAAAATGTGCACAGCCAAACAATGGAAGCCGGAGCAACGCAGAGCAAGATGAAGATTTCACAGCGGTGCAAATTTGATGTGCAGGTGATGAGTGATCTCCAGCTGGTTCAAAAGAATTTAAGACATGCTCATAACCAAGTTTATATTTGAATATGATCTACGTTTTCCAGATAATTTACCTGAGGCTTAGTCGTCAAGCCCCTCCTCCACATTGAAATGAGCACTTTTTCAAATGGTTGCTGCCAACCTCAGCAAAAGAGCGGATTAGACTGTTAACGGTGAAATTTTCCGCAAGCACTTTATACGTCACTGGCCTGCAGTTGTTATAGTATGTTTTCATAAATGGTTGTTGAGGCCTCTGGAAAAAAAAATAAAAAAACACCACTCCTCTAGGATACATCAGGTGCACTGGCATGCTTTCAGAAAAAAAAGATAGGAAGCTATAAACAACTGATGCAATTGCCAGCAGCCTTCATTGTCCCCTCTCTTCAAAAAACACAGAAAATATACATGAAAAAACTAATTGGTCAATGAAACCTACCATTCGACAGCATACAGGAACAAACACCTCATACATGTGCAGCATTTCTCTCAAGGATGAAACGTCAACCAAATAAATAATTCATAACAGCGGCAAAAGGAATTAAATAACAATCATTGTCTCAGTTTAAGATCACAGGAAGCGTGATCCACTCAAAGCAGTCAAACGTCCATTTTACAAATGTGTGAAAATGCCTGGCTCATTTACTGTAAGTCCTCCTGGTGCTCGGCAGATTGTTATTTCAGCAAATGGTTCAAGCTCCAATTCCCGAACAACCCAAAAACTGTCTTCTGAAAACACGACAATAATAAAACACTTTTCTTTGGACGCTGCTCACCGATCACCCCGCCGTTAAAATCACAAAAAAAAAAAAAGGAAATGTATTCTCTCACTTGTGGCTTGATGTCACAGTCAGTTTAAGGAGCTGCGAAGTGCCGTAGACAGCGGTCTGCCATACATGATGGTGGGGCTTTGGATTTGGGACTTTGCAGCAGCTTTATGTGATCTGTAAATGTAAGGAGTCTAGTCCCAGGATGGGTTTGGGGGCGCTAAGCCTTGTAGCAGTTACTCTGTGTGGTAAGTGCTAGCTGACCGTTGGGTGCCACTTCGTTGGCCTCATCCTCCAGGAGGCCTGACACGTCGGCGTTGGGAATGCTGTCGTGATAGCTGCTGAAGCTGATGTTGTCCTCTTTCAATTCGATGGTCCAGAAAGGCGCGTTGAGTTTCCGGTTCTGGTATTCTCTGTAAGTGTACACCCCGCCGACAAAGCCCAAGAGCACGACCACCACCAGGATGATGACGGCCAAGATGATAATGTTGAACTGCGTCCAGGAGACGTCGGTCAGAGCTGCCGTGGTATTGTCGGTAGGGCTGCTCAGACTAGTCAGCAGGGCCTGAGTGGTGGCGGCCGTGCTCAGTGTCGTGCTCCAGTTGCCGCTGGATGTGGAGGCGGGCAGGATGCCTCTTGGTCTGGTGGAGGTCGCACTGCTGCTGGAGGATGAAGCTGTACTGGCGGAGGGGGCCTCTGTTTTGGGCCGACCTGCTGGTGTGGGAATACGCTGAGGCGCTGAGGAGAGAAAAAACATTCAACAATTGCCTCTTTTCTTCATTCAACAGTCACGGTCTGTTCAATTAAAGGAACAGCCGCCACACAGCTTTTCTCAGAGAAAAACTGTCCTGGCACGCTTCTCATCATGAAGCGTGCCACCACTGTCCTGGCGAGAGTCTGGTAAAAGCTGACACCTGGTGGTCAAAAGGCCAAACTGCTGAACTAAATACCAGAGATGAGAGGTCCAGTACTCTGCCAAGTACAGTACATCGAACGTTTCATTCCAGTTGTTGCTGCTGAAGGTGGATTAAGCAGTTGTTAGGTTTCGGGGACAATTGCTTTTCATACAAGTTCAGGGAGTTTCTTTTTTTAGAAAGACATGTTTTTCATTCTTTTCAATGTGAGAAGATTACATACGGTGAGATTATTACGCCTTTATCCCTTTGAGGGACAGCGGTTACTACAGTGGATACAGTTTATCATATTATCAGGTTACAGGGTGCATGAAAGGGTTAAACAATGTGGGTAAAACCCAGATGATATTCGTTTTAATGACAACAAGTGAGTTAAAGACAGACAGCAGCAGTGCTACGTGAATATATATGGAGCAAAGTAAGTGCAGTCCGTAGGGTAATAAGACTAATTGTGCCCCCAATGCATTTCCCTTCAGGCTGGGCTCAGGCGATGGGTCTGTATGTGTCACCACTGCTAGCCTCACAACACTAGCCTCCTACAAAATTTAAAATTGTATTTACAATCCTTCTGCCGACTTTTAAAGCACTAAATATTCAAGTACCATAAACCTTAAGCAACTCCTGGTGCCCTACCAACTGACTTGAGCGCTTCATTCCTGAAAACACAAATTTGCGTGTTGTGCCAAGAATCTGCAAACATAGACAATGAGGTACAACTTGCACTTATCCGACGGCTCTCCTTCAGAACAAGCTCCCTGATTTGGTCCAGAAGGCTGACACTCTGTTTAAGTGCAAATTTTAATCAGTCATCTTTTATCAAGCATATGGTCAGAGACGATCTACGGTCTTCTCCTTTTTGTGCTTTAATGTCATCAGCGCCGGATGTTGATTGATGTGGGAGCTTGCATTCAAATGAGTGTCAGACCCTGATGACTTGACTGGATCAAGTGATAGACGGCTCTCTCCCTCTCCCTTTTATGTGCTTTCAATGCTTTTGTTACTGCCTTTACAAAGTAAGCATAAGATACCTTTCATGAGTCAATGACAACATATGTGGTGATTACTTTGCAAATCCTCAAAAGAATGAACAATTGCTAAAAAAAAAAGGTAAATGGAGAAGAAGTCAAGTCAAAAACATTCTTCACAAGATGTTCTATGCGCCCCCACTAGTCTCAACACTACGCTGATGAACCCTTTCAGGGACGGCGGTTACTAGAGTGGACAGCAAATGTTCAAATGTTGTTTTATCTTATATTAATGAATCTTAATGTCACATGTGTGCATCAGCCACTACAATGGACCCTTATTTGTGTTGCCATCCACTGGCATTATTTTGTTTTCATATGCCTAAAAACTCATAAGACAGAAAAAGGTAGAATATTATTATTTGTGCATGAGCGGGTTAATATTGTGTTTGTGGCTCATCTGGTGAACATCACATGACCAAACTCAGAAAACAGGTAAACGGTCACGTTCGTAACCTGAGCCCTCGGGTGCTCTGATGTCATTTTCAGTCGACAGCAAGTGGCTTGCTTGGCAAATTGCTTGCCAAGGCTGCCATTTTGCCAAGCAAAATGGCGGCTGCCTGAAATGGATAGAAACGGGTGGATTTTTCTGCTTCTGTCATATCCCCACGAACGCGTCATTAATCTGAATACCGTGTTTAGACTGCTGGGAAAATGTTTGACTTGACTTCTGCTTTAAATTGACGTAGATACTTACTTAGCCGGCTGCAGTTATGAGCCCGGGCGTCCCCCGCAAATCCGGGAGCACAGAGCTGGCACTGAGGCCCAGTGGTGTTGTTAATGCAGCTGAGGCAGTGGCCAGTGTCGGGGTGACAAAGCTGGCGGGGACCCTGAGGATCGGCATTCCCATTACAGTCACATGGCACGCAAGCCCCGGATGCTTTGTAGAAGCCAGCGCCGCACTGGTCACACAGTGGGCCAGAGTACGGGTCAAGGCACTGGTCACACACTGGGGAGCCACTGGGATCTGAACAAGAACACACAGCAGTCAGTACCTCTCAGGAGCATGATAATCCACTAAAGGGGAAATGCTGTCAAGTCACAAATGAGTAAAATCTTCAGTTGGTCTAGAAAAAAAAATCCAGCACAAGAGCGGCTGGCACATTAAACCTTTCAGGGACAGCGGTTGTTACTACAGTGGAGAGCTTATCATGTTATCAGGTTACAGGGTGCATGAAGGGGTTAAATACATCATGTAGAACCAGTGCAGGTAAAGGAAATGAAATGGAATCTGATAAACAGTTTTACGTTGCTTTTTCATTTTTTAATGATGAATGAAAGCACTGCGAGGCTCCAGGTAAGTTTTAGATGAGATTGCTTCGGCGATCCACCAGGTGGCTCACGACAACATAGTATAATGTACCGGTACATACAGAGCCAAGCAAAGTACAACTGAAGGGTTTCCAAACACCTTTCAACTGAACTCAGGATCAATTCAGGATGTAAAATGACGCAAGATTTTTTTTTTTTTTTTTTTAAATAACTGAAACAATCAGGACCTATTGATAGTTGGTCTGGATTTAAAAAAAAAAAAAAAGATTAATCTAGTTGAATTGATTTTTCCTTTCATAGCCTGATACAGTATTGATTCATAAAACCATTAATCAATCATTTAATCCGCGTTTTCCCCCATAAATTCATGTGACATCTCGCATCACACAAGATTTCGTCACGACGCAAGAGTCGTGTAGCAAAACAACATGGCAGAAGCATTGAAATCCGCGCCAACAAACTTCAAGGCAGTTGTTTTTTGGTTTGAGAAACACAAAGAGAGCAATGAGCGGAAATTCTGTGAGCCAGTCAGAGGAATGTGAACATCACTGGGTTACAGTGTTTTTGTCACTTTATTTACACAGCCTGCCCTGCGGTTGGAATCGATTTATTGTTTTGATCAGGTCATGTTCATCCAAACATACACGATAAATGTAACTGCATTAGGGTTCATTTAAATACTTTGACGAATGCACCAAGCAAGAAGTTTCTATTATTCGCAGCATTGCTTCTTCTGAGAATGTCTTTCATATGAAAGTAAAATTGGTACTGTGTGAAATCCTGAACTGAAGTGAAAATCAATCCAAGTGAATCCTGAATTGTAAATCGTGTCGAATCAGCGCCTTGTGAATCGAATCAAATCGATTTGGGGAATCTGAATCGATTCCAGCCCTCATCGATGCTGGCAGCTCTGTAAATCAGGTTCCATTTTGATCAAACTGGGTTTTCATTTATTGGAAAAATAACATCTTTATTTGGAAAAGTACAAGAAGTAATCATCCAATTCCACTCAGTAGTCCTTTGTTACTGACAATACAAATAGCAAATCGGAATTTAGAGCTTGATTCTGAGCTCGATCACCTAGACAACACATCTCGCCATCTTTCCGTGTTAATGGCTTAAAAACGCCGTCAGACACTGGCCGAGATGTTTTCTATCTCCAATGATCACATGACTATGTTATATTGCAAAACATGCTCCTCCTGATAAATTGTTGCAGGTTAAAAGGCAGCCGACGCACTGGGTTATATAACCCGTAGGAAACATGAGCAGCGCTGCACTGGAATAGTAAAACTTGACCTGACTTCTTCCTCCTCCATTTTTCCATGTTGAGTGAGGAGATCACAAGTAGTTCAGGTAGGCAGGTGTGTCAGACACACAATATAGAAAAACAGAATTGCAGGAAACATTCAAAATGAAGGCCAGTCTAGAGCAGTGGGTGCAGATGGAATCATAGATGAGTGATTTAATGTGTGACCCAGATTCTGATATGGAACAGTGCTCCACTTCACCTCTCAGGGTGTCATAATAAAGATCTTCATTTATAACCAGGTTCATCCTCATATTTAGAAATCATTCATCCTATAAAATGAAGCCATTACACTGTCATTTCCAAGACAACCTGAGTTTTGGGGCTGCTTGCTCTCCGAGCTCCGGTATTCACTATTAATGAAATCATGCACAGTCACAGCGCTTTTAACATGGTCGAAGGACACAAAACAATGCATTTACTCCAATGATTTCCTTCTTCCTACAGCGATGCTGTCTGAAAGCATAATGCGGCCCATCCCCCGCAGTCTGTTACTGCCTGAGTGGCGCTGAAATGGTCCAACTGTGCTGATGCTGTCCCAGCTCAGCTCAGCCTGGTTCATGTCCCTTCCCCTCCCTTACACATTGCAGCACCTCTAGCGTGGTCCCCAGTAGGCGGACACATAACCTAACAGCCGGCGCGTATCTCCCTGCATGGCAACATGGCAAAAGCCATGCAGGAAGAGACTCGCAGGACATGGTTGGTTGAAAAATCATACTGAGACAAAGCTGGAAAGCGCCAAAATAAAGTCATAAAAAAGAGGCATTGTTTATTATTTTAAATTTGAGGAATACAATACATCACGAAAAGAAATACAGCAACGTTTGATGTCGACGAGCTGCAAGTCCCTTTTTATAGGGCGCAATCTTGGAGTCAGGCACACTGCAACATCAATTGACAAGACACAAAGAGTGGTTGCAATGCTATCGCTCCGGTCACCCCTAAGTGCGCACTACTTTCATTTCAAATTGACATCACTAAATGCAAAAATCTATGAGCAAAAGGGCGGTGGACTATGAATCACCAAGTGTATCCATATCTTTGCAATTTCACTGAGTCTTATTCGATCGTGCGGAGAGATTACAAAGATAGTATCCGGATTATGTACTGTGCAGGACAGTTGTCAAGGTCATAAACAAAGCCGGAACCAGAACTTCCATCACTCTCATCGCTGGAGAACTTTGGACGAAAAAATGTGGTCTTGTGGAGACTGCCTGTGACTCAATTAAAACCACTGTGTTCTCCCCAAATAACTTGAAGTTGTTTTTCAGCCAAAACCAACCATCACTTGAGTAAAACTGCTGTGTGCAGGAGGGTTTTCTCACCAAGACGCTAGAAGCTTGAAGACAAAGGAGAGTGGAGTGGGTTCCCCCCTGCCTCCCCCCTCAAAACATATGTATTCACTGGACCAGAAACACTTTGCCTACCATGCTGTCAACTATTTTCGTGACCACGACTGGTGTGAATGACATTATTTGGTATCGCTGCAAGTATATTTGAACGCCATAAGATTTTAGTTGATGAAACTGTAACCATCAGGGCATGACAGTGGCAGCCAATCAACTCAGAACGCTGCTCAGAAAAAAAAGAAACCATTTAGGTGCAGTGTAAAACTGGGGCAGACAAAGCCCGGAGCAGAAAGGTCACTCAAACTCAATTTATGCAACTTTGCTCATTGACAAATTAAAGCGCAGGAAGCAGAAATCTGATGCCATCTTCTCAACTCCACAAACCAAGACGAATGTTTCGGGTGATGCATGTGTGATGCATGAAAGCTGAGTTGAGTGGAGATGTCACCACAAAGTCACATACAGTATGTTTCCTACCATCGATTTGGCGCCCTGGGTTAAATCCTACTTGAAAAGAATGGAAGGTTGCAGTGGCAAGAAGGGACTGTGCTCTGCGAGTGACTCCTAATTACGATTAGAGCCAGGCTCAGCCCAGTGCAACACAGTTGGACATTTCAATTATTATAATATAAGTTGCAATGCTGCTGTGGCTCAAAACACATCTACCGTACTCCTTGTGGGAGACATACTCCTCAATTTCTTCCCACCACAAACACAAATCTCAACTCGACAGTATGGTCCTTCCATCGCTACACACGCTTACAATGAGATGCACAGGGAATGCGTTGGTTTTTTTTCCCCAAAGATGAACGGGAACAAAAACATTTGATAGTCAAAATGGAAAAACTCGAATCATGCAGTGCAGTAGCAGTGGACTCCACCCATCCTCCATTGAAGCTTAGAGAAAGGCAGATGCATGTGTGTGAGTTTGAGTGTGTGTGCCTGCATGCATGAGTGAGGGATAAAGCTGTATTTGTCTGCAATGATGTGTTTATATTTTTTTAAAAAGGTGCAGCTGGAACAGGGCATGTCAGTTTTAGAACAAGCCTTGCTGGACCATAATCTACTGTATGTAAACTTTTTTTCTATAATAATATAATAATAATACATTTTTTTTTGAAAGCGCTTTTCATCATACTCAAAGACGCTTTACATGAGCTTAAAACAGGATAAAAATGTGCATTTAAAAACAAGCATACATAATTTACAAAAACACATTTAGATGAACAAATGGCAAAAAAAATGGGTAAAAGAGATTAAGAGGTGTTAAAAGCATTGCGGAACAGGTGAGTTTTAAGAGATGATTTGAAGGATTGTAGGTCAGTACAGTTGCGGAGGTGTTGTGGTAGAGCGTTCCAGAGGGTGGGGGCGGCAACAGAGAAGGCTCGGTCCCCCCAGGTTTTGAGCTTGGTCACGGGGATGGCGAGGAGGTTTGTGTTTGAGGAGCGGAGGTTGCGGGAAGGAGTGTATTGGTAAAGAAGATCGGAAAGGTAGGAGGGGGCCTGCTTGTGAAGGGCTTTATAGGTGAGTAGGAGGAGTTTATATTGAATACGCTGGGGAACGGGGAGCCAGTGGAGGTTTTTAAGGACGGGGGTGATGTGATCACGAGTGCGGGTGTGGGTGAGTAGGCGGGCGGCAGCATTCTGGATGTACTGTAGTTTATTGAGGAGTTTGGAGGTTGTACCGTAGAGGATGCTATTGCAGTAGTCAAGGCGGGAGGTGATGAAGACGTGGATGAGGGTTTGAGCAGCGTTGAAAGAAAGAGAGCGGCGGAGACGAGAAATGTTTTTGAGGTGGAAGAAAGCAGTTTTGGTGATTTGGGTGATGTGTTGGTCGAAAGAGAGGTTATTATCAAAAAGGACACCAAGGTTGCGACAGTGAGAGGAGGGGAACAGGGTGCAGTTGTCAATAGTGAGGTTAAAGTTGGAGGCTGTTTGGGTGAGGGACCGAGGACCGATTATTAGCAGTTGAGATTTAGTGCAGTTAAGAGTGAGAAAGTTTGTTTGCATCCAGGATTTGATGTCTGAAAGACAGTTAGACAGGGTGGAGTGGGTTGTAGGGGTAAATGATTTGGTGGATATGTACAATTGGATGTCATCAGCGTAGCAGTGGAACTGGAGACCATGATGGCGAATGATTTGGCCGATGGGTAGAAGGTAGAGAATGAAGAGAAGAGGACCAAGCACAGAACCCTGGGGGACACCTTGGGACAGTGGGGCAGTGTAGGAAGAGCAGTTGTTGATGTGTATGAATTGTTTCCTGTCTGTGAGATATGAGTGAAGCCAGGTGAGGACTTTGTCAGTGATGTTTAGGGATTGCAGGCGAGAGAGTAGGATGGAGTGGTTGATGGTGTCGAAGGCAGCTGTAAGGTCAAGAAGGATGAGGATGGAGAGTAGGCCGGAGTCAGAGGCAAGGATGAGGTCATTGGTGATTTTGAGGAGGGCTGTTTCAGTGCTGTGTTGTGTGCGGAATCCAGATTGAAATTGTTCGAAAAGTTGGTTATTGTCTAGGTAGGTTTTAATTTGAGATGCGACAACACGTTCTATGACTTTGGACAGAAAGGGGAGGTTGGAGATGGGTCGAAAGTTGCTCATGATGTCAGGGTTGAGTCCGGGTTTTTTGATGATGGGGGTTACAGCAGCCAGTTTGAGTGAGGAGGGGACATAGGCAAGGTTGAGGGAGGAGTTGACAATGTTCATGACGAGGTGGGAGATGGTGGGAAAGCAGAGCTTGACGAAGGTAGATGGAATGGGATCCAGTGTGCAGGTGGAGGAATTCATTGTTGAGATGATATTGGTGAGTTTGGCTATGGAGACAGGTGTGAATTCAGAGAGAGGTGAAGTAGTTGGAGTGATGGATGCTGGTAGTAAGGGAGGGGGGACGGGAGAGGTGGTGAGTGAACTGTAGAGGATGTCGATTTTGGATTGAAAGTAGGAAAGGAATGAATTGCATTTATCAACGGTAAATGAGGTTGAAATATTGTCGCTGGGTTTGAGGAGTTTGTTGACGGTGGAGAAGAGAGCCTTTTGGTTGTTGGAGTCAGTGTGGATGAGGTTGGAGTAGTAGGTGGAACGGCTGGAGTCGAGTGCGGTCTTGTACAACTGAAGGTGATCGGTGTAGGCGAGGAGGTGAACGGTTAAACCAGATTTTTTATAGAGTCTTTCTAGCTGGCGTTTTCGGGTTTTAAGTTTGCGGAGTTCTGGGGTGTACCAGGGGGCTGAGTGAGTGAAGGAGACAGATTTGGTTTTGATGGGGGCGAGTTGATTAAGACAGGAGGAGAGAGTGCTGTTGTAGTGGTTGGTGAGAACAGTGGGGTCATGGGACAGTGGAGGAGGTAGTATGGACAGGTGGTTGAGGACAGAGGTAGAAAAGTCAGTTGGGGAGATGGATTTGAGGTTCCTGAATGATATGGTGCGCTTTTCCTTGGGAAGGGGGGTAGGGAGGTGGAGGTTCAGAGTGATAGCCAGATGATCGGAGATGTTGAGGTTGGTGCTAGAGAGTTTTTCAATGGTGAGACCGGTGGAACAGACCAAGTCCAGAGTGTGACCGTGGGTGTGGGTGGGGAAGTTGACATGTTGAGTGAAGTTAAGGCAGTCCAAAAGGTCCAGAAATTCAGAGGCATGTTTGCAGTAGGTGTTATCAATATGGAAGTTAAAGTCGCCAAGAAGCAGAGTGAAAGGTGAAATAGGTAAGAGCTGTGTGACAAAATCGGAGAAGTCTGAAAAAAATGATGGGTTAAATTTCGGGGGACGGTAAATGACAGCAATGACCAAGGGGGAGGGACCAGGGAATTTGAAGGTGATATGTTCAAAGGACTCAGTGGGTGAGGTGGATATAGTGCTGATTTTAAACTCTGTTTTGTGGACTGATGCCACCCCACCACCTCGGCTAGTGAGGCGGGGCTTGTCGATGTAGGTGTAACCAGGTGGGGTGGCTTGGTTGAGTGAGAAGTAGTCCAGGTGTTTGTGCCAAGTTTCGGTGATAAAGAGGAAGTCCAGGTTATTGTCAGTTATGAATTCGTGTAAAACGAGTGCTTTGTTATTGAGTGAGCGGGTGTTAAATAGAGCCAGTTTGAGGATTTTGTGATGTCTGGGTAACAGTGAGGATTGGGGGAGTGGGCGGAGATTGGTGCTTGACATTTTAAAATATTTTCTCTTGTTATTGTAGTAGTGAGGGTGTCTGGCTGTGATGATGGATTGAATGGGGTAAATGGCAGCAGGATGAGACAGTGACAACTGGGGCCTGTAGGGGGGACTATGGCAAGTGGAAGTGCTGTGTGTTGTTAATGTGGAGGAAGGGGAAGGTGGAGGTGTGTGATTTGCGACTAGTCAGCTTGTGGAGTGGTGGACAGCATGCTGGAGATTTGCTGCCAGTATTCTGCTGCCAAGTTTGTTGGGGTGAAAACCGTCCGCCTTTAAAAGGGATGGACGGCGCCAAAATGTATTAAAATTGTCAATAAAGCCCACGTTGTGTGTCCTGCAGGCAGTTTGGAGCCAGGTGTGGAGGCTAAGAATGCGGCTGAAAATGCCCATGCCACGATGCGGAGAGAGTGGGCCGCTGATGAAAATTGTTTTCCCGGTCGTGTTGAGGAACTGAAGAAGTTTGTTGAAGTGACCTTTGGTGATTTCTGACTGCCGGTGGGATGCATCAACGCAGCCAACATGTACAATAATTCTATGGACAGATGGTTGGAGTGAATGAAGCAGGCTGGGGAGTTTTGCGAGGATGATGGGAACAGTGGCTCCGGGGAAGCAGTGTGTTGTTGCGTTGAAGAACCGGAGGTTTCGGGTTATGGAGTCGCCAACAATCAGGGTGGTGGGAGGAAAAAGGGGGCGAAGTGGGCAGGCAGGGGTGGGTGAAGGCAGAGTGGGTCTTGGCGTAGGTTTAGTCAGTGGCGGTGAAGTGGAGGGGGAAGTGCACAGGAGACCAGGGACACTGCGCTGCGGGGCCGGAGTGAGCTGAGGGATAGAGCGGCGGTGAGCAATGGAGGAGAAGGGGTGGACAGGATTATCTGAAGAAGGGATCTGAGGGGAGGGTTTCATTTTGGACTGTGTGGTGAATGGTGAAGAAGTTGTCGGCACTCCAGCAAGAGGAGGGAAATCACGAAGATTGAGGATGTCAAAGGTGTTTCTCAGCTGGATATTGGACCGCAGGGGGTGGTTAGGATATGTGTCTTTCCCACTGCGCTGAACCAGGGACCCGGACACAGGCTCGTGGGGGGTGGAGCTGGACCTGGGCTTGGCACCAAGTCGTGTCCAGGTGTCATCTGGATCGGCAAGTGGCAGGGAGTCTTCAGGTGCGGGGTCGGGAGTGGTGGCCTTGTCACTTGCGGGAGAAGCAGGTTTGGCGGCAGCAGCTGTGTCGGTGAAAGATGGAGACTCTGGTTGTCCAGGACCAAAGATGATTGTGTCCATCTGCAGCTCAGCATCATGGATATGGTGGAGAGTGGAGATTCTCTGCTCCAGTTCAGCAATCTTCTCAGCAAGAAGGATGCAGCTGCTGCAGCCGGTCGGAGAGACAAGAGGAGGCATGCGTAGAGTGTGGTGTAGATCGACTGGTGTTTTGGCTAGCAGCGGGTGGTTTGGCTAGCAGCGGGTGGTTTAGCTAGCGGCGGGTAGTTTAGCTAACAGCAGGTTTGGCTAGCAGCAGACCGTTTGGCTGGCAGCAGGTCGTTTGGCTTCCACCGCTGAGAAAGCTGGTTCGTGCTCTCTCTCGCCGTTCGCCGTCGCTTGGTAGCTCGCTAGCTGGTGCTTTCTCTCGCCGATTCGTCGTCGCTCGTTAGCTCGCTAGCTAACCCTAACCCTAACCCTAGCTGGTGCTAGCGAGCTAACGAGCTGGTGCTACATTCAAATGATTCCTCTGTTGAATTGCTGAATCGTTGTTTAAAAATTAAACTCAACAGACTTGACAACGTAAGGTTGGGCATTCCGTCCTTGGGAAAGAACAGATGGATGCCCATTTTGGGGACGGAGGAAAATAAGTTTTTTTTTAAAAAACGGACAGACAGAAACGGGTTTTCGTCCGTCCCTTTAATCATACCCAACCAGGTGAAGTACCTCCGGCGCCCATTTCACCAACAATTGACAGAAACATTCATTCATTCATTCATTTTCCGAACCGATTTATCCTCTCTAGTGTCGCGGGGGGTGCCGGAGCCTATCCCAGCTGTCTCCAGGCAGTAGGCGGGGGACACCCTGAACCGGTTGCCGGCCAATCACAGGGCACACAGAGGCGAGCAATTATCCACGCTCACACTCACACCTACAGGCAATTTGGATTATTCAATCAGCCTGCCGTGCATGTTTTTGGAATGTGGGAGGAAACCGGAGTACCCGGAGAAAACCCACGCAAGCACGGGGAGAACATGCAAACTCCACACCGGAAGGATCACGTGCGGCTTTAACCGAAAGGGGGGGAAAACAGGAGAAAAAAAAAAGTCGGCCTATTAAGAGCCGCTCCCGTCGTTCACTTCAAAGAGCCGGTTCTAAGAGCCTGTTCGTTCGCGACCGACACATCACTAGTGTAGACTGAGGCTTATATCGCACGCAGGACACATATTGCTCATGATATGAAATGGCTCAGAAATAGCTCATGATTGCACAAGTGAGGTAAGTGAGTTTAGGTTTAAGTTTAAAATGCAGTAGCTTTGTACTGTACTACTACTGTATTACATGTTCATGTTTTTACATCTATAAATGTTCAAACTGTATTATATACATCATGGTTGGGGGCCATTTTATTGGAAATGGTTACAACGAACTACGGTACTAACGTACAGATTTGTTATGTCCCTCGAGGCACGATGTCATAAGTTTCGACTGTACAGGCCTCTCGGCAGCACTTTAAGAGTGTTTAACTAGATTTGATGGATTTTGCATACTCCTGATGTTGACACGTACTCTACTCGTGAATTCATGCTGTTCGGGGTAGATTCCATTTTTAAAAGTTGAATGAGATGCATTAAAATCAAAATTTTATGGCTGAAGATTACATTAAATTGTTCCTCTGTATATCATGAGCTTCTGAGCAAAATGTGGTGGTTCTCTGGCTATGCTAACATGTCGTAGTTCTCTGGCTACTCAAGCGAATGTTTGTTTGACAAACTGTTGAGTCCATTCTCTCCTAATCTTGAAAATCCAAGATTCCACCCACCACCCAACTTCAACCTGCGATATCTCAGAGATGCACAATATATCATTGGAAAGCTGAGATCATTCTTTTTGATGCCCCAAGAAAAAAAAAAAGTGTCCCTGTGACATTTTATTATGGCGCGTACTTTGACCAACTGATTCACCCTTCATAAAGCAATTATAAACTTCCTTGGAGATTACTACTGTTGCTGTTCTTTAACGAATAACAAGGAGAAATCGCATCACTCAAGCATTATAGTGAAGGGTGTTGCATCCATTAAAATGTAGTCACCAAATATGGTTCCTTCCACGATAATGTAACATTACATGTAACGTACAACTAAGGTAGGATGTATTTCACCTGTGAGGTCTAGCTGTCTTTGGAAATGTGACAAGGACAGCCCAAATTGGAGTGTGTGTGTCTGTGTGTGCGTGCATGTGTGTGTAAGGTCAGGGACTCACCGGTGTGACAAGTGCCAGTGGAGGAAGAGTTGGAGCAGGGGCATGGGACACAGGCTTCGGTCAAGGCAGTGCTACGGCTGCGGTAATGATCTGGCTTGCACTCCTCGCAATTCGTCCCCTGGGTGTTGCCCTCACAGTTCAGACACACACCTGAAGAAATAAGGTTTTGAACATTTCTGTTTCATCCCGATTGTATTTTATTTAACAGCGGAAGGTGAAACAAGAACCACTTGTACTTAAAGGGGAAGTCAAGCCCCATATTTGCTTCACAGTAATATGTTCTGGACGCCTCCACTAGTCTAAACATGGCATTCTGATTGATATTGTGTTTGTGGAATATGAGTGAAGCAGTAAAATCCAGCTGTTTTTAGCCATCTCAGGGGTCGGCCATTTCCACACTCTCTGTCGACTGAAAATGACATCAGTTTCTCAGGGCTCGGGTGTTGACCAATCACGGCTCACCTGTTGTCTGAGCCATGATTTGTCATTAACTGAACCCTGAGCAACTGCCATGTAATTTTCAGTCCACAGCAAATGGCAAAATGGCCGCCACATGAGATGGACAAAAACTCATATTCATATTGCTACAAATGCAATATGAATCAGAATGCTGTTTTTTGACAAGGTGAGGCGCATAGAACATATTATTGTGAAGACAATATTGGGGTTGACTTCCCCTTTCAAGAAAAAATTCCGGCCGACAAAAAATATTCATTATATGCCAACAATTTATGTGTATTGTGGTCAGAAGTGTACAATGTACATACATTCCGCATGCTCATCATCTTAATTTAGGATTTTAAGTAATTATTTGAATACGTTTTTTTTCTTCCGGAGTGGAGTGATTGCACAACAAGCAGTACATTTCATTAATTCGGGGGCATAAGTGTAAATGGATTTTTTTTTTGTTTACATGAGCTCATCTATTAATATATTGTGTATATAAAATATATACAGTACCTAAAGGCTGAAACATATACATACAAGTACAATCATCCAAGTCATACAATAGGAGATGTTGAGGATGTCTTCTAACATGTCATCTATTCCAGCATGTTTGTGCCGTGTCCCAGTTCACAAACCGAGGTTGGATGACTTTGTTGCAACACAAATTGTCTAGCACACACAACACAATCACCCTTGGGATGAACCACAACTCTGGCTGTATGCAGTTGAATGCAAAAGAACAAACAACAGGGAAAACAAAAAAACCCAAACATATCAGTGTTTACTCATTTAAAAAATTGTGGATCATGAGAGCAGTGGATATGGCTAAGGATGAAAACAAAAGGATGACAAAAAGCTTTTGCTCCCGTCCTTTTTTGAAAACAACCGAGGTTATGTGAGTGTCTTGCAATGTTTGGAGACAGAAAATGTGAACTTGCACATTGTGTTCCTGTTTGAGTGGACTGTTTCCCTGAATCAATGCTTAGAGAGAACTGTAAAACCGTAGTTAATCCATAGAGCACTCGCTGAGCCCAAGTGAGACCTTAGTGGTCCATCTGTTCATGCATAAGAGCAGCAAGACATATGGCTTCGAAAACTCCCCCTCACCACTCCACTATCACCGTGGACCCCTTTCACCGACCATCCTTCAAGCTTCAAGCAGAGGTGACTAAAAGCCTGGCTGCTTGGCGGTGAGGCACAATCCTCTTCTAAACTCTCCAGTCGCCGGTCAAGTTTTTGCCCTGCTTTCTTGGCCAAATTGCTCTTGAAAATGAGACCTTGGTCTCAATGTTGTTGTTGTTTTTTTCTTTTTTTGGTTAAATAAACTCTTCAGGCTCACTTGAAACAAACTGATGGTTTCACAAGCTGATTCATTTATTTGACAAGACTTCTCCGTCTAATCCACTTCCTGCTTGCTAAGTGAATGTTGCAATTTTGGAGAGGCTCTACAGTTAACTGGAATGGGGAAGGGCCGTCTTTGCATAGTGTGCGCGTGTAGATCAGACGTGACACAAATGAATCAGATGTACATCTTCCGATGGAACTGACGTGTTAAGGCACAAAGTCAAAATGTATGCAGCACTGATTCTGTTGCTCAACTGTACTAGTAAAGTATCATTGTCCATCCATGAAGGGAAAGGATATGACAATAATCTTGCCAAAATTTAAGGGAAAGCTGTGTGAAGAATATCTTCCGTACAATCTACGTTGATGTGTCAAAACTGGGAATGTTTTCCAGAAAATTCATAAACACGATAGAAATGTTACAAATGCATAGTTACTCAGAAGAGCTCCTGTTAAAATTTAGCGAAATACTGTAATTTTATTTTCTGTTCTAAGACACATCGGGGACTTGTGCCCTATCACAATAACCGTCATCAGTGGTTTTCAACTTTTGTCACCCCGGGACACACATTTTCCTTTTGTTGCATAAATGCGGGACTGACTTTTCAGAACAATAAAGAAAATGTTTTGTTTAAAAATTGCCTATGACATCACAGGTGGTTTGGTGGAGTGCTCGCCATGCCTTCCCCTAGCCAGAGGTTGAGCTGCACTCTATTTGTTTACCGAGTAGCGCCTAAAGCATGAGGCACGAGCTACACTTCCTGTTGGTTACCTAATTATGTTCCATGTGGGAACTTGGCATGCCTCTGTACTGCAGCCTCAAAATGAAAACACTAACAAACATGTAACCCACTTTTGGGTCCTAACCCACCAGTTGAGAATCACGATTCAAAAATTGACAAATTGCAATGTCCTTCATTAGCAGACTCACCTGACTGTGGATGGCAGTAGTTAGTGTGATTGTGACACTGGCAGGGCTGGCATCCGGTGCTGCTAAAGTGGAAGAAGCCTGGGTGGCACTCGTCACACTTGGGTCCATACACTCCTGCCTTGCACACACATATCCCTGAGCTGGAAGGGCAATACAGAAGACAAAGTGTTCTTAACACAGTACAAGGTATGAAAATAACATACGGTATACAACACAACAAAAGTATAAGCAGAGATGGGCATTCTGTCCGTGGGAAGGAAGAGTCCGTTTGTCCATCTGCCATTTTGGGGACGGAGGATGAGAGGTTATTTAAAAAAAAAAAATGGACTAAGCAACAATGGAAGTGGGGTTTCGCCTGTTGGTCAAGTTCCTGCGGGCGCCCATTTCACTAACAACTGACAGAAACACTTCCAGCCTCTTTTGCGTGTGTTATCCGCCAAGACACTACTTCAGACCTAATGTGAAAAACCACAACGTATCGCTTGTCTCCTGCGTGTTTACCGTTTTTGTATGAGGGAGGTAGAGACTTCACTTTGCTTCATGCTGGGAGTTGTGGTGGCTGTTATTCTTGTTAGCGTGGATGAGCCTCCCTTGGGTGGATCTTGTAATTTTCACGTTTGAATAGCACAGCACTTTGAGTTGCATTTTTATGTATGAAAAGTTCTCTACAAATAAAGTTTGATTGATTGATATGTGTTAAATACAACACCCAATTTGTTTGTCATCACACTCCAAGTTTGTTATAGACATCAGAGAAATTCGGGCCAGAGCTCACCAACTTAAGATGTTCTCTCGTGACTGTAAACACATGAAGTGGAGCACAGGGTTTAAAGTTAAACATCTGCATGCCTTTTCACAGATCAAGAAACCAAAAAACCAAAATCAAACCAAAGTCATTCAAATTACTTGACAAAATGACTAACTGACAAAAGAATTTTCAGTACTGATCATAGAAGCTCATACACTCTGTCATTGTAATTTTTGTGAAATCTTGTCATTGTAATCAATTTGTTGTCATTGTAAATTTTGTGAAACCAAGACTTCCGTTTCTCATTTGAGTGATCGAGATATAGCCTTTAGTATCATGAAAAAACAAAAGCTAACATCAACAACTAAATCAACATTTGAATGTCTTTCTCTTTCACTGAATCTGATCTTTTCCTACATCACCCTGTAGGTAGTGAATTATATGAGACCAAGGAGGCTCTAATTCCAAATAAATGACAGAAAAGAAAACAAATCGATGGCACATATGAGCGCCATCCCTCCAATCATATGCTCATTCAAAGTAATCTACAACAAGAACAAACACAAAGCCAAGTCAAACCCGATCAGCCCTCCAGCTTAGACAACGTACTCCAAAACATTAATTACACACAATGACTTCAAAACAATAGAAGTAAATCACATGTGACTGGAAGCAATTTCTCCGAGGTCTTCAGACAAATGGGGCTTTGTTAAAGAAACGCACTTCATGCAAATGAAGAGGCTGGCGGTGATGCTTAGTGGGGCGTGAGCGATGCTGAATCCAAGGCACACACACACACACACACACACACACACACACACACACACACACACACACACATCAGATGTCTCAAGATTGTTCAGAAGAAACTGAAAAATAAAGAGTAAATTAATTTTAAAAATTATCATATCCGAAAGTCATTGGCAAGGCAAAAAAAAAAAAACAGTCGCATGTTTCATACACTATAGCAGGGGTGGGCAATCCCACTCCTGGAGGGCCGCTGTCCTGCATGTTTTCCAAGTCTCCCTGTTGCAACACACCTGATTCCAATGAACAGGTTCAATATCAGGCCTCGTCAGAGCTTACTGATAATCTGATCATTCAAATCAGGTGTGTAGCAACAGGGAGACTTGGAAAACATGCAGGACAGCGGCCCTCCAGGACTGGGATTGCCCACCCCTGCACTATAGGGACCACATTAAAAACCTTGAAGTAATGTTTGCATTACAAAACTACAATATAAGCTTATATGTCACAACAGTTCACCTCACAAGTTGTTGCTAAGGACTTTGGACAGACACTTTGATCACAGAGTCGTTCTAACAATGCCAACACAGTGATAGCAAGAGAGCGGCACACGGAGCTGGCATGAAGGACTGCGCTTCAAATGCGTCCAATACGCAGACCAGTGTTGCACAATCTAAGCCAATCAAAGATGAGTATTGAAATGTTGCATCAGTGCTAGCTGGAGAGTACTGACACAGTCATATAGTTTTTAAAGGTTCCAAACTAGTCAGTTTATAGACTGTTCCTTGCTTTACACAATGAATAAATGTATAACCCATGTAATGTGTGTTATGCGGGGCCACCAGCGCACTTGATTTCAATGTCAATCAGCAGTGTTTAGAAGCACAGCAGAAGTGGAGTGAAGATGCCAGAATATTTATTGCATTGCTTACAAGATATCGATACAATATCGTTATCATGATAATGGCCCATGCAAAATGCATATCGTAATAAGCTTTCATATGGAATTGTATGCTCTCATCAGAATTTGAGGAGTCCAATGCAACCTTAAATGTTTATTGGCATCCAATAGGTCAGAGGTGGCCAACCAGTCAAAGACTAAGAGCCAATTTTGTTTACCGTGTTACTGCAAAGAGCCACATCATGCACATGGGCACACATAAACATCACTGCATCCCTTCCACACACACGCACGCGCGCATACACACCCACAAACCTCTGCTCAGCCACATGTATTGTAAATGTCACACCCTAACATGATAATGACAGAAATTGACTCCTACAGTACTAAGACCACAGGCCAGTCATTTTCAACAATGGATATTGTGTGCACTGTCTCACTCACACAAACTCTCAGTTCAACCAAGTCCAAAAACAAAAATACAATGTTTTTCTCTTAGTATACATGTTGTTTAGCGCCTTAGTGCAGGGACCTTTGGCATTCCTTCTCTTGAGCAGTCCTCTTCAAATCTGGCTTGGAGACCGTTGTTGCCACTCAAAACAGGCACTGTCTGCATGCGAGGTGCAGTAGTTACTGACTAATTGGGTCAGCTTGCTACATATTTGACCGAAGATCGACTTTCAAAGCGACAAACCTCCCGCGATCAACCCGATCGTGCACGTGCAAGCATATACACCTGCATGCACGCACACGGGCACCCAACCCCGCGCATGTGCGCACATGCATACATGCACGCACGCCGAGATGAGCGACAGCCGTAACGTCACCGAACACGAATCAAGCCCCCCCCCCCCCCTTTCCTCCTCCTAACCCTCACGGTCGACTGCGATTGACGTATTGGGCACCCCTGCCTTAAAATCAGACGTAATTCGCTGACTATCTTAGCGCTTCGTGCCGTTGTTTGTGCATGAGCGTTGATTCAGTTGTCATCTGACTGGTTGCCCTGTATGTAAATCAAGTAACGGGATTGATGATAGGCTGACATCGTAAGTTCTGCTGCACATAGCACCGTTGTTTGAATGTCAGCGCCACAGTGGAGGCGTTTTCGACACTTGTCATGTGAAAGCCCGGGAGCCGCATTGAACCAGCCAAAGAGCCGCAGGCGGCTCGCGAGCAGCGGGTTGGCCACCCCTGCAATATGTGCATTACAATTAATTAGCTAGAACAATACACTGAGATTGCTCATTTTGCCACGTGAAAATTTGTATTTCTTTCATTAGATGATAAAAATGTGATTTCTTTAGGTACATGTTATATATCGCAATAATATTGTTAGCGCTACATTCACACATCACAAATGGGCACGTTCTTCCGATATCGCGCAGCCCTCCTTGAAAATGTACATTTAAAGAATGCAAACCGGCAAAAATTGTCAAGTCATGTGTTTCAAGTTGAACAAACACCTCAGGAACACTAAGTCAAAGCCAAGTGAATTCTTGAAGTTTTAGCCAAGTCCCAAATCCTAAGTTTGTCTTAAGTCGGACTTGAGTCACATCACTTTATTCGAGTCCCCACCTCTGATGGGTTAATCGCGGAATAAATATTCTACCATCATTTAATCATTTGACGCAATAAAAAAACAGCAATGGTAGTTTGTATGAGGTAGTCGTCATTCAACTTGCTGAAGGTAACAGATGGGTTAAATGGACAGAAGATGTAAGTTATTAGTAAGACAGTTTAAAGCCAGCTCTCAAGTTATTTTTACAAGTACAGTCAAACCTCGGTTTTCGTCCATTATCCATTCCAGAAGGCTGTTCAAAAACCGAAATTGTTTGAAAACTGAAACCACGCTCTTTTTAAAATAAAAATGTTTACTGAAGACGTCTGCTCACAATGGAAAGCAACACGAGGAAGCGTCACTTCCTCGTGTAAGGAAGGCGAGAGGAGTCAAATGGTGCATTCAAGTGCGCTCAGTTTGTTTGAGAACCGAAATTTGTTCGTCATCCGAGGCAGAAAAAAACTCTAAATTTGACTGTACTACTACGGTTGGCCTTGGGCCAGTAGATGATGCAATTTTTCTACGTTTCCAATCATCCAAGTGGTGAACGGGACCAAAACAACCGCAGCATACAGAGAAACTGCATAAAGAGTAGAAGGCGGCCCTGGTGAATGGTCTAAAGTGAAGTGGAATTGGATCAGAAAAAAACTGGAATTGGATCAGAAAAAAACTGACATTACACCATTCCAAGAGACAGTGTAATGGGAATTTGATATTTAACAGGGTTCGCTTTTATTTCATAATTAACTGTTAACTTGTGTCATTGTATCAGGTATGCTATCTGTAAGTGTTGCTATGCAACAGTGGCTGCTGTGCTAGGTTGTAATTTTCCTGTATGTCAGGCTTTAACCCCTCCCAAGAAGATAAAAATGGTATAAGGGCCGCACCCCACTGCTTGAGGGGACGCTCCATCACAGATCTATAAATGGTGTTTCTCCATCAGTTGTAGCTAAAATAAAGCACATCGTTGTACAAAGACTTTCGTTGTCTTGGTTTCCCTGGACAACATGTCTACACACTCCAATTTCACATTATTTTCCAGAAAGTATCCATAATTTTCAAAGAATCTGGTGCAATGCACTGTGTGAGTGGCATGATAAACAATTTATGAGGCAGTTCCCACTTCCCCTTATCACTGGGAGTGTCAAAAAGCTTAAAGCCGTACAGTATTTGAGAAAAGTGTGGTGGTGGTGGGGGGGGGGGGGGGGGTTCTCCACATTAAGCAGCACGTGGTACTTGTGCTGACCTGTATTAACAGCTTATGTGGGAAGAACACATATTCAGACAATGGACACTTCCAAACAAATGGCTCTGCATGACAAAATCGACCAGACTGGCCAAGGCCAACAGTTGATGACTTGTATCCAACACACATGGACAGATTCACACAGACAGACACACAGTCTCGAATTTTGATCACCTGACCATCTGAAAACTGCAATTTCATGAACGCTGCCTCTAACATTTATGCTAATAGTGTCCCGAGAGTTCAAGGCGATGAGCTGTGGTTGAAAACTACAATCTGCTCATTTCATTCCAGAACATCATCCCTGGGCCGGTCGCCAGTCCAGGGATTGCTGTGAAGCACGCATTCAGTTGGACTTCAGTCCAAGGCAGCGGCAGAAAAGTACCATGACACTACCAATAGCGCACCACTAATTAAGCACAGCAACAGTGGATCAGATACCCACCATGTGAGAAAGGTAATTCCTTACCTCTGTTCACACCGTACATGTATGTCTGAAAAAGAATATGAAACTTGGAGCTGTCACTGTTAACAAGCGCTTCTCAATTATTTGCTGCTACGCCTCTCTAGGAAAAAGGCCGATCCGGTAGTCGACTGGTTAGCGTGTCGCCCTCACAGTGCAGAGGTGCAGGGTTCGATTCTGGCCGAGGCCTTCCTGTGTGGAGTTTGCATATTCTTGCCGTGCCTGCATGGGTTTTCTCCGGATACTCCGGTTTCCTCCCACATTCCAAAAACATGCATGGCAGGTTAACGGAACACTCTAAATTGCCCCTAGGTGTGATTGTGAGTGCGGATGGTTGTTTGCCCTGGCTGGCAACCAGTTCAGGGTGTCCCTCACCTACTGCCCGAAGACAGCTGGGATAGGCTCCAGCATGCCCCGCGACATTTATGAGGATGAGCGGATCAGAAAATGGATGGATGGATCGATGGACGCCTCTCTCAGAAGAAAAAAATATTTTGCGCTACCCCAACTATAAATAATATTGTTAGTCGATAACATTGTTTTTAAATCCACCTATGCATAACACTGTATCCTTATTACCAATAATGAAAACTAATGTATATATTATATACATATACACACACACTGTAGATCAATTTAAAGTAATTAATAACATTAACATTGTTTTTAGTTTGTTTTAAAAAAAAAAAAAAAAAATTAAAATGCATCAATTTGTTATCAACATTTTTGCCTGACTAATTGAATGATTTGATACTGATCATTTGTCTCATAATCTCTGTCACCCTCCACCTTTCTTTTCATTCCTGTTAAACATTTTTCGATAGATTCTCTTAAGGGGTTTGTTCACTGCTCTTCATGGGTGTGTTCGTAAATTCACTTTGTGAGAGTGTTCCGGGAGGCAGAGGGTGCTCCCTATCTATCTATCTATTACTATCACACCTGGGTTTTTGTTGTCGCTGTGACTGGTGAAACCACTGTAAACATTAGCTACAGTGGCTATTTCAGTCACACTGCTGAAGCTCCACCAACTTCAGAAAAAGTAAGCAACTTAACTTGATTTGTACCCACGGTACAAATGATGAGTGAGGTCATTTAAATCGCCCGTCATCCCACAACCTTTGCATCTTGCTTGTACACTTTCCAGTCATCCTCCTCAAATGGGGACACAGAGAGGCCGGAGTACACAAGGAGTGTGTTTCCGAGCGCACTCCTAATCTCCTGTTCTGCGCTGTGTGCGTGAAAAAACTTACACCAAAGCTAATATTCCCTGTGTTCACGCTGATGAGAGCACCACTGCCACCTACGGCCATGGATGTGCAATAACATGTGATTATAGCGCAGCAAAAAAAGAATCTTCCCCAGGCTCACACGCCATTACTAGGCTATTACTATTTTTCCCTGATATAAAACAACATGGCCTATCCCACAAGGCCATATTTCTATGGACTTGTCTTTAATTGTATGGAATTTGCGGACTATTTAATTTCCATCACAGGATGAATAGTATTTATTTATCTACCTACCATTATTTATAACAACATCACCATGGCTACAATGTGAGATTTGTGTCCGCAGCTTGCTGCCTGGGTTACACTGAGCGAGAGTATGTTTGGATCATAATAGTGAAAAGTTGTGCAAGACCGAGCATGCTGTGGATTACGTCATTTGCTATGGTTGTTTGTCAGGACTGGATCAGTGTTCTGTTGCAAACATCCTTTTTCCATGATGAAGAAACATTGGGATTAATTACCGGGAGATGACCCAAAATGAACAGAATGTACTGTACACTTAGCAGGTTTAGTTGCATCACTGGGTGTGAAGTCAAATCTGAAGGTACCTGTATACTTTAAACAGCAGAGCAGAATTACCTTTACATGTTTATTGAGCATTTTATTTGACCTTTTTTTGTGTCTTCCATATGATGCCGGCACTGAATTGCATCAGCAATGGCAAAGACAAGGATAAATATATTAAAGAATGCCTTTACACAATCGGGATTTGGAGGAGGGGGACAGCAAGTTTGGAAAAAAAGTGATGTTCGACCACGGATTCAATCAGAAGATGTAGCAATATGTCTACAGTCAAACCTCGGTTTTCGTACTTAATCCGTTCCAGAAGACTGTTCGGAAACCGAATTGTTCGGAAACCGAAACCATGTTTCCCATTGAAATCAATGTAAAATGTTTTAATCCGTTTCAAGTCAAGAAAACAACTTTTTTAAACCACTTTTTTTTTTACAATTTCACACCATAAACTGTACAAATGTAATGGGAGATGACTAATTTAAACATTAACATAGTAACATAAAAATTGAAGGAACATCTCTCTCTCTATCTGTCATGGGGCATGCACCTCTCCCAGCTGTCAGCAGGCAGTAGGCGGGGCATTGCGGCATCCCGAACTCCTTCGCCAACACAGACACACGCACACCTGACTCATATTTTGCGATTAAATCTTTCTTAAATTCTATAGTTTTGCGCCCTATTTTCCTCTTTTCTTCACCAGGTTCACCACTTCCACTTGCTTTCTTTGGTGCCATGATTAGGGGCTGATACACGATGCAAAAATAACAGTCCAATATTACGTAGTTCTCACCAAACACGTCTGCTTTTTCAAAAAAAAAAAATCTTAATCGAACAATACAAACTCGTCTGCTCACAAGCTGTTTCTGTACGATTATTGCATAATAATGAGACACCGGACACCAGAGTGTTCATTATGTGCCGCTGCATTGAAAAATGCCGGCCGTTTAACAAACGCACGCCCCCCCCCCCCTCCCCCGTGCTGCCAGGGCAAACCATTATTAAAAGAGGGGGATTTCACTCGCGCTAACAGAAGCGTCTCACCAAACACGTCTGCTTTTTTTTTATTGAACCATACAAAAACGTCTGCTCACAATGGTCGCTTCCTGTGTAGCGACGCGACACGAGGAGGAGGTAGCAAAGCCGAGAGGAGTGAAGTGCGTCACTTCACTCCTCTCGGCTTTGCTACCTCCTCTCGGCTACCTCCTCTCGGCTTCGCTACCTCGCGAAGCTACACGAGGTAGCGTTGCTACACGAGCTAGCGAAGCCGAGAGGAGTGAAGTGACGCATTCAAGTGCGCTCAGTTAGTTCAAGAACCGAAATTAGTTCGTCATCCGAGGCATAAAAAACTCGAAATTTTAGTTCGAAAACCGAATTGTACGAGAACCGAGACGTCCGAAAACAGAGGTTTGACTGTATTTAAACTACTTGTATACTGTATTTACTCTAGAAAGGACCCCCACCATTCATGGGGGATAGGGACCGGCCCAGCCAACGAATAGCAAAAAATCCACATGTAATTGGCACCCACTAAAATGCATTGGAAAAAATAAGAATTGAACCCCTCCAAAAAACACTGTTAAACAAGAAATATAACAAACAAGAATGGAATGTACATTACAAAGTAAGATGGGGGAATACAACATCCATCCATCCATCCATTTTCCGAACCGCTTCATCCTCACTAGGGTCGCGGGGGGTGCTGGAGCCTATCCCAGCAGTCTTCGGGCAGTAGGCGGGGGACACCATGAATTGGTTGCCAGCCAATCGCAGGGCACACAGAGAGGAACAACCATCCACGCTCACACTCATACCTAGGGACAATTTAGAGTGCCCAACGAGCCTGCCATGCATGTTTTTGGAATGTGGGAGGAAACCGGAGCACCCGGAGAAAACCCACGCAAGCCCGGGGAGAACATGCAAACTCCATACAGGGAGGCCGGAGCTGGGATCGAACCCGGTACCTCTGCACTGTGAAGCCGACGTGCTAACCACTGGACTACCGGGCCGCCGGTATACAACATCATATATTATTTTCAAGAGCAAGAAACATAAAAACCAACCAAAACAAAGGCTAACCATGATAACAGGACACAGTATTGAAAGAGTGACAAAACAAATATAGAGGCATTTGGTAATATGTCGGCATCTGGTAAGAACAAAAACTTAAATTTAAAACTCATTTACACACACGCATAAATAAAATGTAGTATTTAAAAATAAAAAAAGGATATCTATACCTCAACAAACGCAATTTCCCCATACCTTGTGGGAAATAGACGGATGAAACAGTCTTTTTCCTCAGTGTTGGATTATGACGACGTTATCTACAGACCTACAGAGCTCTCAACCTGTAGAAATGTATTTCTAACCATTTTTCCGAATTAACACAATAACATTTTGTCAGGAACATTACTGGGGGAGAGTTATTGCAGTCTATTATTTAAAAGAATTGTGCTTGTTCAGTTGGACAACATTATCATCACTCTATAACTATAATCGTGAATGACTTACGGCGCCAATATTTGGTATTGTACTGTATTTATTGCATCAACCTCGTAATGGCAAACACAGTTGTAGCCTGAATCAAAGTACATGAGCGTTCAGCATGCCATCGTCAAATAAATCTGTAGCGATGGATGAATTAGCTTTCGATTCAGTTTTCAACTGTAGTACAGAAAACAAGTGTATTAAATTAATCAGGTCTCAACCGTGACAATTAAAACCCACCACTCTCTTTTGCAAACAAATAACATTGTTGACAGACTGGATTAAATAGTTTAAGAAGGAACTTTTTTTTTGTGTCTAATTAGTGCAAGGTACTTCTTATACCAGGGGTCGGCAACCCCAAAAAATGTTGAAAGAGCCACAAAGGACCAAAAAAAAACCCCCAAAACAAATATGTCTGGAGCCGCAAAAAAATAAAAGCCTTCTATAAAACTTACAATGAAGGAAACACATGCTGGACTGGACTGTATCAGAATTTTATGTTCTTCATTCCTTTGTTGTGTGTTCACAAACGCCCCCATAGAATTTATTTTGTAATTTCCTCACTTGATTTTTTTGTTTTGGTGCATTATTTTCGCTCTTCTTAGTGTCAGTGAAGTCATCATTAATTTCCGTTTTTCTGAGGCTGTCTGTGAACGCCTCTTGAGTCAAACGAGAAGAGAGAAGGCACGGAGTCGGACGCAGATGTGTGTATTTGTCGAGACTGTTAAAAACATAAATAAAGTGTAAACCAACACCACAGCTCGCCTTTTTCAGAGCTGCAACATGTATCTATATCTATTTGAGCTATATTAGCCCACTATCAAAATCTTTTTCCATTTTCAAACATTTTTTATAAAGCTCCAGGGAGCCACTAGATGTCGCTAAAGAGCCGCATGCGGCTCTGGAGCCGCGTGTTGCCGTCCCTCGTCTTATACTATTGTCTTATCTTGCATGCATTTTTCTCTTTCCAGTATCCGCTAATGCGGGTAAAACGATGACAATTTCCACCTTGTGGGACTAATAAAGGTTATCATATATCACATTGTAAGTATGTCTTATATTAACATACTTTAAACCTCATAGGCCCGCCGACTCGGCTGATGTATGTGGTGACTTAATAATTCATTTCCTATCCTATGTAGTGTTATTTTGTATTGTTTGCTCTCCAGACACTTATTAATTTGCCTTTTATTTTGCTGTTCAAAGTTGGTTACTATGCACTGTAACATTTCACCCCATCACTTATTCCTGTGTTTCATGTCTAAATGTCTGTCAAGATAGCTTAGCAATTAGCATGGCTTCTCTGTCGTCCTCCCCATCCTCATTTTGTGATAATGATACTAGTTAGAAAAATTGCTTATTCACTACCGCGGAAGCGGTGCTGTGTTGACACCGGATGCAAAGTGACCTTGCGGCTCAGCATCGTGTTCAGTCAAGTCAGCTAGCCAGCCATAGCTTGCAGGTAGCTGGGGCAGCGCAAAATCGCATGCACTCAGCATTTCCCAATACGACCAGAGAAAAGCAAGAAGGATGGGCGATGTAGATTATTATTATAATTTTTTTTTTTTTTTAAACACTGTACTGTAGTTAGTTTCATCAGATTTATGAAATGTGTACTGGCCAGCATCTGGGTCACCCGTGCTGGTGCTAATGTTTTTTTTTTTTTTGTTTTAAATATACGCAAAAGTCAGACGTTCGGCTGTTACAAGTTGGCGTTCGGTGATTTTCATAACAAAAAACAGACAATCAGTAACTTTTGGCAGCAGTGCGTGCCACTTTCTTCACACTAAACCACTGCAATTGTTTTTCAATTTTCACTCATTCATTACTGGTGACCACTATTTTATATCAGTAACTGGGATGGCCACCTTTAGCTGTATGAATAGCTAATCAGTGGCTCATTTTCATTTACAAAGTCTTGACAGGCAAAAAGTCCAGCGTAAATTATCACTTTATTACCGGTACATAGGTCTCATAACTCCACGACATATTCAAGTTACTGCTCAAAGTTCCCCAGACAAGAGTACGACTGAATTAGGTAAGACCACTTTGAGTGTACATTTAGGGGGGGAAAAAACCATATTAGAATAATCAATACATCTGTCAATTCTGTTTAAATTCTATCCCTTCATTCAAAAATGGATATTGTTTCAAAATAACAGAGCAGAAATTGCACAAACATAAATTATGATTCAGTTACTGGTTTGATTCGGAACATTGTCAGAAAAAAAGAAAAAACATTTTCTAAAGTAAAAGTAAATGATTTGATTCAGCACAAAGATGATAAGTCTGCTTTCATTTAGGATTATATAAATCGAAAAATATTTGCTGTGAGAAGCTGAAATTCTGAGGATTTGGACAATTTTAAAAGTATCTAAACAATTAATCAATTATTAAAAATAATTTTGGTTTATTTGATAATTGATTAGCTGTCCATCAATCAATTCATCAATTCACCTCTAATGCATACAGTAGATGGTTTAGGAGCGATGGCTTTTTCATGGAACCTTTTAATGAAACCAAATCCTGCTTCATACACTTTCTCAATACATAACCTAGTATAAAACATACAGAGGTAGTCCTTATCTGTAGCAGGGGCAACCGGAAAGTATTCATAGCACTTCACTTTATCCACACGGCTAAAAGATGCATAGATGCAGCGACTGCAATGATACATACACTCTCTGACAAAATGCGGCAGCAGAAACATCTGCACCCACAATCAATATTTCATTCCAGACTGGCAGTCTGTTGGAAGTATTGTCACAAAAAAAAGCCTCGCAGTCAATACCCGCAGGAGCTGACCCAAATAAAGCCCGATCTAAGTGTTAAACCACAGAGTGGCTAACGGTGTGTGAATCCATTCTCCGTCACATGAATTGTGTACAAGCAAGCATAGTGAACGCCACATTACGACCTGACACAAAGAGGAAATCTGATTAGGTTAAGGACCTTAAGTACACCGAACTAGTATCCAATTACGGAGGTCACCTGACTTTGAAAAGCTTGTAATCTCGCCAAGGATAAATTTGATTAGACAACTGGTTTGACAACATTTGTGTGGCTATTCAATGACAAATTTCAAATTGCCACTGACTGCACCTTGGAGTTTGGAGGAATCATTTCTCCAAAAAGACCATTTAACGATTAAGACTTCTATAACCTTACATAGGAGCAAATTCTAAAATGATTACACACATAACAAACACTATGAACAAGAAAAGAAATTCAACATATGCTTAACGTCATCAGGCGCCGCTACATTATCATAATGTTTGTAGATACTAACTTGAAGACTTCGCATTTGAAGACCTAAAGCAGCTAAGTGGTGTTTGTTCTAACAAAAACATGTACAGCGTTAGTTTGGTGAGCAGGTACTACTTGACTAACCAACTTGTTTTACCTCAAACATGTTGACACCAAAACACGGCAACAACAAAATAAGCAGCTCACTTTGACTTGAGTCTGAAGGAATGCGCTGGAACTCAGAGCATCTTAGTGAGAATAAACTTCATTACATTTCCCAACAGGCCAGAAACCAAATCAAGTTCACAATGCACTGACTTCTACCATCGGGCATTAGATCAGCGCGTTATCTACCGCTGTATTAAACGTATGAAATCGGGAAAACCTGACATCTAAAAATAGCTGTGAAAAAGCCCCATGGGATATTTAGGAATGTGAACAAGCATGCGGCAACCTGTAAAATGCCAGCCACTTTTACCTATTAACCGATTGAATAGAATGATTTAACTGCACTGAAATAATTCCTATTAACCATACCCTGTAATTTGCGATGCCTCAAAGATCAAGTGCTTTACCCGAACAGGAGAACAGATGTGTTTTGTTCACTGACAAACTGCACCAAAATGATTGTTGTAAAACTCCATAAACAATGGCCAAAAAACTGTGCAGAAAGGCGTCAATTTACATTTGTAGCAGTTCTGATCCAACAAGAGACGCTCATCAACAAATTTGTTTTCACTTTTTGCCATTACGAACTGCTTGCTGACCCAAGAGGGGGCGTGACCAACCAGATAAAAGAAAAAATGCCATGAGTGACCCACTCTTTAACGTCCATAAGGTCACCTATAGGACTGAATTGGAACAGTGTCACAGGTATGAGAATGTTTTTTAATTCAACAAGTCGCGTGGACACTGATGATTTCTTATGGTTGGTCTTAGCAGGGGGATGCACTCTAATGACTGTTATTCCAGTTGAATTTATTGTCCTATGAGCTCCTTTGCCTGCGAAATGTATGTTGTGAGATGAAATTTTACATCACAGCTAGAGTGCAATAAATTAAAGAACATCGTGATGTGGCGCGTTCACAACAACAGCAGCTGTAACAAAGGGCTTTTCAGAACATTTAGCATAAAATAACAAAAATAATACAGCAGAAGACATAACCATGGGCCTACTGTTTAAAACGCTGCTAAGTATACACCATTCCTTCCAGAATTTGAAAGGAAGCACCTTTTCATCCCACCCTCACCTGAAACCAAAATGGTCATGGCAATGGTGATTACATATGTTTAAGTCCATCAATCCATAATGTGATGCAAAAAGCCAAACATGTCAAAGTAGAAAAGACCACTCAAGCATGGTCTGTCTGTGACTTTGACTTGAGTGTGGAATCCATCTGTTATTACCGGTAACTTAATGTATGAAATTATTTGTGTACAAAATACTCATCACAATAAGATTCATTATGAACACTAGGGGTTGTTTTGTCGATCATTTCAATACACACAAGTGAAAGACAATTGTTTTTGCAATGATCAGTAGCATTGACTGGCAAATGTTACATTGTAGGCAGGCCTGTCACGGTAATTACTATCGACTTATCGCTCGATGAGAAGAAATGGACACGACGGTTTTCATGGACTTTATTTATTTAGATGTTTGTTAACTTACTGTATATGTCTTCAACATTCACTCGAGCTGCTACGATGCAGCCTGCTAGCGCTGTGGGAGCCGTGTTGACACTTAGGCATGCGCACACACACACACACACACACACACACACACACACACACACACACACACACACACACACACACACACACACACACACACACACACACAGTCACACAGTCACACTAAGGATGGAACGGTCTTTGAAACAGTTTGGTTTGAATGTCTCCCATCGGTTCTTTATAGACACAGGCAACTCTTTTTTTCCCCTCATTTAGTAATGAGACGCAGCTCATAAGAGCCATGTAGTCTTAATGGTAGCTCTGCATTGGCTATCAGCTATCCTACACGGTGCTCTTTTTGGACCATTTCATTACTTTTTTATGAACCACCGGTTCTGCGAACACTGGTGACGCACACCAGGAACTGAAAGTGATTGGCAATGGGCCGGTCAGATATCCATTTTGAGTGCCAGTATCGACAACAAGACCAGGAAGGCGGCATGGCTCAGTGGTAGAGTGGTCGTTTCACAACCATTGCGACTATGTCAAAGTGTCCTTGAGCAAGATACTGAACCCACAGTGGCTCCTGATGCTGCGCCACCAGTAGGTGATTGAGGTAACAGTGCAAAGCGCTTTGAGTACCCGAGGTAGAAAAGCCCTATTTCAGTGACAACCCATTTACCAGCATACTGAGTCAGTCTTTCTTCAGTGCTGGTACATCAAGGGAACTGCACTTAAAAATTATGTATTTGAATGTTTGTTTTTTTTTGCTATGACCTCATCACTATGCCAGTGGCACTAATAAAACAACAACAACAAAAATGCTGTCATTTCTAGTGATAGCTTCTGGGAATATATATCATCCGTAATAATTTGTTATCATGACAGGCCTAATTGTGGGTTATATCTCGTCTGTTCCATCAATTTGCTAAACTGCTTTTTTCCCCTTTTTTACCAGCTGATTTTTGGTGCGCGAATTGCAGAGCACAAACTGAATACAAACAACAACCATTCCCACTCACATTTTTTTCACAAGCTGCAAACTCCACACAGGACGGCTTGTGCTGCCTAAATCTCTGCAATTTGATTTCAATTAAAGGTAAAGGAAGTAATGTTTCTGTAAATTTTTTTAAACATGGAAATATGAGTCATTACAAATTTAAAGTCGTCATACATGAAGAAAAACAGAAACGTATTTGCAAAGAATGCACTGATTTAGGAAGCACCCAGAAAAAAATTAATTAGGTCTGAATTATTAATTGCATTTGCAATATAACGCGTTCTACTTACAAAGGCTGCGATTTGACACGTCAGTAGGAGAGGAGCGGAAAGGTGCAGAGCAGATAAGGACGTTAATGTTGAGCCAAAAAACCTGCCGCCCACTGCCGTGCTGGGTGCGTGTAATCTTCAGTGAGTTTTCTGTCTCAAGAGACCTTGCGCAGAATAGCCAATATGTTTTTTCTCTTACCCCTCACAAAGTAAACAGAAACAATAACAACAACAAGAACCTCATTGTGTGTTCATCAAAACGCATCTTCCAATTTAGCGGTTTGAAGATGCCAGCCCCCCCCCGCGAAGATGTCAGAGGTCACATATTAAGAGGATAAATTAGTCTTGATGTGGCCAGATGTTGTGTCACCCAATTTCAGACGAAATTATGTTACTCTTCATTTAACAAGGTGTCACTGCCGTGTCAATCACCGCAGCCGCGGCCACTTGTAAGGCCTGCTGGCACTTATCCGTTTTTGCTATCGGATGATGTTGGGCCACCAAATCAATTTTTCCAAACTTTAACATTTGATAATGACTGATTTATCGACGATCGAGATTTGTTTCATGTTTAAGAAGTGTAGTCCATGGGTTTAGATATAATGTTTCCAGATGTGGGCATTCTGTCAGTACTGACGGAAGGTCTATCAGTCAGTCATTGACGGATGCCCGTTTTGCTGACAAATGACCATTGGCGGATGATCAATGACAGACCGGGCAAAATTTCGTAAACTGCTCACCTCAGCGTGTTTCATGAAACATGAAAAGTTGGGTTTGCGGAATTGGTAATGCCACAGAGATTTGCATAATTTTTGTAATCTGCACTTGATGTGATTTATTTCTTATTTACAACATAAATGTATATGCTTACATTTCTAACAAATAATTTTGTTGTTACGGTAAACACAAGAAAGCACGCCAAAGTATTTAGTAAGTTTACAACTGTTGTTGACAAACTGTTTTTAATTTTAACACTTCTTTGCCTTGACCTTAGTGTAGTATAATATATATGACATCTAACATTATTGTAATACAGATTAATCGATTGCTTTACAAAAGGACCATGCAAAATATAATCATGTATTTATTTGCAATTGCTAAGGGGGGAAAATTAGCATTTAGACTGTTTTCATTGAATTTGACCTCTCGTCATTGTACTATTCAAATTGCGTGTGTGTAAATATTATTTCTATTTATACTTTTAGAATACCTAAAATACTATCCATCCATTGTCTAATCCGCTTTATCTTGACAGGGGTTGCGGGCATGCTGGCGCCTATCCCAGCTGTCTTCGGGCAGTAGGCGGGGGACACTCGGAACTGGTTGTAAAATACATCTATTTTCTACCGCTTTAGGGTTTGCAGGTGAGTTGGAGACTCTTAGCAGGGCAAGAGGTGGGGCAAAAAGCAAAACTGGTCGACGGCCAATCGACAGGTAGTATTGATGAAAAGTGATTTTTTAATTCAGTCATAGATTTGAAAAGACACCCCCCACCCCTCAAAAAAAAAAAACAGCAACACTACTAAAACCACAGTGAAGAGGGCACAGTACTGATCCAGTAATATGATAATCTAGACCTTGACTTTTCGCAAAATGCCATAAAAGAAAAGCGTAAAGGTTCGCTGAGTCTGATAGTTCGCTGATTGTGACACAATGCTCCCACGCGTGAACTCTCCCCTCCAGCTCACTGCGAGATCCACATGGAAGATTGCTTGCAGCATCTAAAAGTGGAACTCATCAGATTTCCTGCTATGCTGCACTAAAAGCATTTGAAAGTTGAGTTATGTCTGTGTCAGTGACTACTTCTTACATAAGAAACATGAACAACTGTGTGAAATTATACCTATTGCCGCCTCATTGACTCTTTTGACCAGGAGCTATTTCTCGTGGATGTGTAGTATTATGATAGTTCAGACCTTAAACACCCATGTACATTCTGTGGTAAAATGTCTTGGGACACAACTCACGGTTAATTCATCAGCAAATAAAATCTGTACGTGGCAAACAATAATGCAAGTCTGTTGAAAATTTGCATCCAGGCCAAATATATGTTGTTTCACTTCAGTCTCATAGGTCGTGGTTATTTGCATTACAAAATGATTTACAACAGACAAACAACTCCCGGAGAAGTATTCAAAGTTCAAATTGTGTGTGTGTGTGTGTGTGTGTGTGTGTGTGTGTGTGTGTGTGTGTGTGTGTGTGTGAAGCTCCTACTATGCAGTGACACAAATAAATGATTGGATGATTTTTGCAGTTTTGTAAACCAAAAAAACCCAAGTTGGTTGACCTTATTTGCTGAATTTACAAGTGATTTTAAGAGAGGTGTGCTTTTGAATAATGTCTGAGAATTTTGCATCCACTGCTCATTGAGAGGCCCGTGAAGGTGCGGCATATTAGGTTCTCTGTGTGTGTTCTTTCTGATAAAGACCTACTGAATATGGTCTGTCTTAGACTGTCTGAGCCTGGCCACTGCCAACCCCATAGAGCCTAGCGGGGACCCCTCTTGGAGCTAATCACTGTGAGTACACAGATTAGCCAGCTTTCCAAACCCCGAGCCTCCTGTTGCTTTCAACATTTCTCTCATTAAGAAATGTGAGGCTTTTTGGGCTGCTGATCGCTCAGGGACAAATGCAATATGGTGGCAGTGAAAACTTACAATAGACTTAGTGAGGTGACCTTACGCGCAGAGGTCTTCCCCAAGAACATTGTGGAGTCCTGGAAATCTCAAAGTGTGAAGGTAAACTGCTCCTGGTTTCAAAGTTTGATTCCTATTACCGGTACATTTCTTGGGGACTCCGAGTTTAGTAATTTCCAATGCCTCCATTCTAGTCAACGAAACTAACAGTTTAGATAGCTTTGATGCTGTTTGTAAGTAACTCTGTTATCAAAGTAAACAAGTGTTCTATCCATCTCTCATATCTTTTCATCGAACAACAGAGAAATAACATTTTGCTGCAATGTAAAGTAGTCAGTGTACAGCTTGTAATGTATAATAGTGTAAATACATGGCTGATATAACAAGTCTCCACAGCTCTGTTGAAATGCCCACTTAGTGTAAAATAAAACATGACACCAAGATTACTAATTTAAAAACGGGTTTCATCATTATGACCTCAGCAATTTTGTTAAATTGGAAAAACAAAGGATAAATGTTCATACATACGTTACATCACCTCCATCCACAATAACAAGCCAATAATATTGCATACGCACACCCTCAAACGAATACCTCGAGGCAGCACATTTACAGCACACAAGCTTTTGTGGTCAGTCTCCTGTGCACAGCCCTCTTCAGGTCACCCCTAAGATGTTGGATGGAAGTGTTCAAAATTCCCTAAGGCCCCCAGTTCCAGGTGGAGAAAAACAGCTCCGAAGCATATGATGCTGCCGCCACCATCCTTCAATGAGTTATGGTGTTCTTTTGGTTCTTTTTGATGAGCAGTGTTGTGTATCCGCCAAATATTCCTTTTGGAACGATTGCCAAAAAGTTCAACCTTGCTTTCATCAAACCAAAGCACATTTTCCCACAAACGTTCAGAAGATTTATAGAGTGTTTTAGCAAAGCGAAGCCGGTCTTGGATGTTTTTCTTTGTGAGATAAGGCTTCTTTCAGTCTTGCAGAAATTCTTGCAGCATCTTAAATGTTCTGTTGGCATCTTGGCACCCTCCCTGAGCTTTTTTCTGGGCTTCTTTTCATCAATTTGAAAAGGGACATCCAGTTTTTGGTAATGCCACAGTAGTGCCACATTATGTACACTTGATGACTTAAGCCCATGGTCCATGGTATATGTAATGCCTTGTACCCTTCTCTTGACTACCTTTGAACAATGACATCTCCCCCCAAAGCTGCGGAAGCTCTCTGCAGAATGTGGCTTGTGCTGTTCGATGTAACTATAAAAGTGACAGAAAAAAATCTCCTCGAACAGCTGAATTTTGTTTAAGTTACCGTAAATCAGAGGCAGATGCCATGATGGTCGACTAGTTAGCGCGTCCACCTCACAATGCAGACGTGCAGGGTTCGATTACGGCTATGGCCTTACTGTGTGGAGTTTGCATGTTCTCCCCGTGCCTGCGTGGGTTTTCTCTGGGTACTCCGGTTTCTCCCACATTCCAAAAACATGCATGGCAGGTTAATGGAAATTGTCCCGAGGTGTGATTGTGAGTGCGAATGGTCGTTTGTCTACGAGTGCCCCGTGAGTGGCTGGCAATCAATTCAGGGTGTACCCCGCCTACTGCCCGAAGACAGCTGGGATAGGCTCCAGCACGCCCCGCGACCCTCGTGAGTACAAAGCGGTTCAGAAAATGGATGGATGGACGGGTATTGTGTCCGGACTCCCATTTAAGATGAGTTTGAAAATTATTGCTTAGTCCTACACACAACCACATCTCCTGTTATAAGAGGGTGTATAGACTTAGATCTGTTTATTTTTAATACAGGAAAAACATCGAGTCTCAATAATATTAAAAAAATTGTGTGAGTTGATTTTTGTAATTTAAAAAAATGCACAAAATGAGTCTTTGCACTTAATGTTAGTTTCCGGTTCAGCAATTGTGTGCCATCCATGGTACTTTGGCAATGGTAATTTGTATGCAAGTGAGCCCTATGCACTGGAGGGGGGGAAAGGGGGGGGGATACAATCACAGAATGGGGTTATTTTGTTGTTTTCTTTTAACGCTTTGTTGATGTACCTGTACATTGAGAGCATGTATTGTGCACATCTTTTGTCTATATTCAGAATTTTTGTCAGATACCAGAGAAGGAAGTTTGTGGTTCTCTCTGGCCCCCGAGTAGCAAAAATGGAGCCCCCCACCATCATTTAAGTTGCCAATCCCTTATCTAGGCTATAAGAAGATTGCCAACAGCATGAAATTAAGCTGCAGCACTGTGGCCAAGACTATACAACAGATTAACAGGAGAGGTTCCACTGAGAACAGGCCTCGCGTTGGTTGACCAAAGAACTTGAGGGCACAGACCCAAAAGCTGTCTTGGAAAAATAGAAGTATGTGTGCTTATAACATTCCGACAGAGGGTGAAGGGGTGTGGGGTAAGCATCTCAATGCGCCTCATTCATTAATAAATGCATAGAGATGATGCTTTTGTTTTCAAAATCTGATCATTATTTGTGTGTAGGCATAGTCTGACGAAGTTCTAAATTTGTTTGTAGAGTACGCAAAAATTCAAGTACAAAGATACTGATGAATATAGATTTGAGTGTCAAGTGTCAATTGGATGTGCAAATTCAGCACAATTGTGTGCATACATTGATTCAGTGAATGAGGCCCAATGCTCAGACCCTACACCAGACACTGCAATAGCTGAGGTCTGCATGGCAAGCCTCTTCTCAAGATCATGCACAAAAATGCGAGCAAACAGTTTGCTGAGGACAATCAGACTAAGCATATGGCTTACTGGACCCATGTCCTAAAGTCTGATGAGACCAAGATAAACTCACAAGCTTCAGATGATGTCAATTGTGCCAGGCGGCAGCCAGGTGAGAAGTACAAAAACAAGTGTCTTGCCAACAATCAAGCATGGTGGTAGGAGTGCCATGGTATGGGGCCGCTGGATGACCGCTGCGAGCACTGGGGAGCGTCAGTACATTTGAGGAAGCTGTGAGACAATGGCAGCAGAAGAGGACTTCGACTCTTTCCTTAAAACAAGGACTATAACAAATAGTGCCATCAACCAACTAAACGAAGATATGGTGAGGAAAGTTTCTCGTTCAGATGAGAAACTTTCTCATTAGGTTGAGAAACGTTTTCGTCCTAACAAGAAATTATTTTTTTCCTCTATGTCACTTTATGGGCTACGAACTATTTAGTATAGTCCTTGTTTCTTTCTTTTTGTTCCCTCCACTTTAGGGGCTCCGTAAGTTACTGCACATGAATAACTGTTTACTATATCAAATTTGAAAAATCAACAGAGAATATTTTAAATGTAAAGCCCACAGTAAAAGAGATTATGATGGTAAATAATTTAATATATGTACTTGACGGTCACAGTCAGACATATGCCTCGTTTCAGCTTCACACTACATAGTCCGTTTGCCACAGCAACCTGGGCCCCAGCAGTTTTCCATTTGGGGCAGTCGGCTTTCAACGGCAAAAGAAGATTGCGTTGACTCAGTCGTCAAGGAAAAATGGTGAAAATCAGTCATCTGAAGCCGCAATGAAGGCATCAGTCCGGGAAAGACAGGCTAACAAGTAACAGCAATTGCGAGGAATGAGGACTGTCTCATACTTTAGCTCAAATGTATACTGTATTTTAAACCTAGACTTAAAATTCAGTCGTGCAACACAGCCTTGTCACTATACAAAACACCAATTATTACTTTAAACCGAGAATGATACGAAAGTACAACACATGAAAATGACAAGTACTGCTTGAAATCAATGTAAACATGATTAAAATAAAAACTTGAAACAAAGTTTGCGACTGCTTTAAAACTGCTGACTCACAGTAAAAGTCTGTGTGCACCAGGCTGAGATCACTTGAGTATCCCACTTCATTGTACCGTAATCTTTGAAATGAGTATAGCTGCGGTATATTTCTGGACTTTGCTGTTTTTTGCCCTTGCTATAGAGCTGCTTTATTTGTATTTACAACTGTACTTAACAGTTGTGGTTAGAGGTTTACATACACTCATCATCGACATGAACATCAAATTGATGTTGGTCTTTTCATGATTTATTTAAATCGTTCTTTTTCCAAGACAGAATTATTATACACCACCTACATCTTGAGTGATTTCATCATGATACCATAGACACAAGGTGAAACAATCACCCGCAACACACACTTGTGATATGGTAGACGGATAGTGTGCATTAAGTCAAGCATGAAAAGCAGTTGAGTCTCTTACCTGTCACACAGGTGGTTCACTGCACCGAATGAGTCACAGGTGCAGGGCAGGCAGCCGCTGGTGCCATTGGTAAAGTAGCCCTCCTCACAGTCATCACACTGTAGACCGGTGTAGCCATCCAGACATGAGCACTGACCAGTGCTCCGGTTACACTCATCTGGATACAAAATCCCTTCTCCTCCAGTGCTGCAGTTACAGAAGCCATCTGGGTGGACAAACAGGCATGACAATAGCTGAGACAAAAGGATGAAAAAAAAAAACCTGCGTTTTATGCAAATGACTGAATGAAGTTTAATTATGTGGTGATTGAAAGTACTGAATAACTGACTAAATACATAGAGATGCGTATATACATACATACATCGAGCCAAAACCCGTGTGCAATTGACGCCTGTTGAAATGCATTAGGGAGGAAAAAAATAATTAATTAAAACCTAAAAAATTCTCACAAAGTCACTGATAAACATTCAAAATCGGAGGGGTGTGTGAAAAAACATGTAGATTTAAGTATTTGAAAAAAAAACCCACAGGTGACTGTTTATGCTTAGAAACCTTGGATTATTAACAATGGTGGCACAAAAGCATCCTGGAGTGAACAGAATTATGGTTGATGTAATGTCTTTTTTTGTAGATCTGATCAATGATGTCATTGATCTATTGGCAAATTATGGCATTACAATTCAACAATTCATTAATTTTGCATAACATGCAAAATATCTGCCAATCAAATCCATCAGATCTGTGTACCGGTAAGTCTTCTACATTTAACTCTGGAAGCCTCAGACAAATTACGGTTTACTTGAGTATGAATTCCTTTATGTTGCGACAACTGTATTAGGAAAGTATCTAAACAAAAACAAAAAATTGATACATGCAAAATGTAATCTGTGGTAATACCGATTCAATAATAATAATAATAATACATTTTATTTATAAGCGCCTTTCAGAACACTCAAGGACACTGTACAATCAAAAGCAATAAAACCACATATAAAATTATAAATAATAAATAATAAATAATAAAAGAGGAGATGAGTCTAAACAGAGTATGCAATTTTAAATAGGTGGGTTTTGAGACGAGTTTTGAATACGGGAAGAGAGTCAATATTACGGATGTCGGGTGGTAGTGAGTTCCAGAGTTTGGGGGCAGAGCGGCTGAAAGCTCTGCACCCCATCGTGCTGAGACGGGCAGAGGGAACATAGAGGTGGAGGGAGGCTGAGGACCTGAGGGAACGAGAGGGAACGGAAATTTGAAGAAGGTCAGACAGATAGGGGGGGGCAAGGTTATGGATGGCTTTGAATGTGAAGAGGAGTATTTTGAAGGTGATCCTCAGTTTGACAGGGAGCCAGTGGAGCTGCTGGAGGACAGGGGTGATGTGATGGAAGGAGGGGGTTCTAGTGATGATACGAGCTGAAGAATTCTGGACCAGTTGAAGTTTATGGAGGAATTTGTGATGGACACCGAAAAGAAGGGAATTGCAATAGTCAATACGGGAGGTGACGAGACTGTGGACAAGGATAGCTGTGGTGTGAGGGGTGAGAGAGGGACGAAGACGGTTGATATTGCGTAAGTGGAAATAAGCGGACCGGGTTATGTTATTAATGTGGGAGTTGAAAGATAATGAGCTATCGAGGATGACACCCAGACTCTTGACCTGAGGGGAGGGGGACACAGTGGAGTTATCGATAGTAAGAGAGAAACTGTTGGTTTTGTGAAGTGTGGATTTAGTACCGACGAGGAGGAGTTCTGTTTTGTCACTGTTCAGTTTGAGGAAGTTATGTGCGAACCAAGATTTAATTTCTGAAAGGCAGTGTGAGAGGGAGGACGGTGGTAGGGAGGCGTCGGGTTTGCTGGAGAGGTAGAGCTGGGTGTCATCCGCGAAGCAATGAAAATGGATGCCAAATTTGCGGAAAATATTGCCAAGGGGGAGAAGGTAAACAATGAAGAGGAGGGGTCCCAGGACAGAGCCCTGGGGCACACCAGAAGAGACGGGGAGGGACTGTGAGGTGAAGGAATTGAGTTGGATGAACTGAGAGCGCCCAGAGAGATAGGAGTGAAGGGGGTGTGAGTGATGCCTATAGTGGAGAGTCTATTTAGGAGAATAGAATGAGAAATTGTGTCAAAAGCTGCACTCAGGTCGAGGAGGATGAGAATGGAGATTAAACCGGCGTCAGCTGCAATAAGAAGGTCGTTGGTGATTTTTAAGAGGGCTGATTCTGTGCTGTGACGGGGACGGAAACCAGATTGGAATTGTTCATATAGATTGTTATGGGTAAGGTGGGAGTGAAGTTGAGAGGCAACAATTTTTTCAAGCAGTTTGGAAATGAAAGGAAGATGAGAAATTGGTCGCAGGTTATTGAAGTCATTGGGATCTGAACCAGTTTTTTTCAGGATAGGAGTGACAGCTGCGATCTTGAAAGAGGCGGGAACAATTCCAGTGGACAGTGAGGAGTGGGTGATGGCTGCAATGAAAGGAAGTAGAGAGGGTAGGCAGGATTTAACCAGGACTGTGGGGAGGGGATCTAACAGGCAGGAAGAAGTCTTGGATTTCATAATGATCTCTGAAATTATTGAAGGATGGGGGAGTTCAAAAGACGAAAGCAGTTGACAGGGGGTGGGGAGGTAAGGGGAGGGGAGGGGTACAGAGGAGCCCAGGTGCTGGTGGATTTTGTTGATTTTTTCAATAAAAAATAGAAGCAGAGTGTTGCAGGTGTCAGAGGAATAAAAGTGGGGGGGGTAGGGAGACAGGGGGTTGGGTGATTTTGTTCAAGAGAGAAAAGAGAGTCCTAGTATTTCCAGTATTAGCGCAGATGAGTCCAGAGTCATATTGCGATTTGGCTTGAGAGATGGAGTCCTTGTAATGGGAAAGTTGAGCTGAGTAGATGTCCTTATGAACAGTGAGTCCAGTTTTTCGATATAGTCTTTCAAGTTGCCGAGTTTTGGATTTAATGGAGCGGAGATGATGGGTGAACCAGGGGGCAGACCGAGTGAAAAAGACAGGGCGGGACTTGACAGGAGCGAGTGTATTGAGAATGTTGGTGAGGTCCATGTTGTATTGGGAAACCAAAACATCAGGAGAGGAGTCAGTGTCCGGAGTCAGAGTGGCGATCCTTGCAGCGAGAGAGTCAATATTGATATCCTTGATATTACGGTAGGAGATGATGCGGGGTGATTTGGTGGTGGAGAGCCAGAGGGTGATGTTAAATGAAATGAGGAAGTGGTCCGTTATTGGGAGTTCATCAGCAGTACAGTTGGAGGGGGTGAGGCCAGAGCAGCAAATCAGATCCAGAGTGTGTCCTTTAATGTGTGTAGGGAAGTCTGCAAACTGATGGAATCCAAAGCTGTCGAGTGAAGAGGCGAAATCCATGGTGAGCGGAAGGGCGGTATTGTCCATGTGTATATTGAAATCCCCCAGAATAATTATATTTGGAGAAAGAGAGGAGAGATGGGTGAGGACAACAGACAATTCATTTAAAAAGTCGCAATGAGGTTTGGGGGCACGGTATACTGTGGCAATGATCGTTGGAGTGGGTCCGGAAATTTGACAGGCGAGGCATTCAAATGAGGAGAGAGAAGGGAGAGAGATAGGAAGAACTTTCCACTTCTCGCGGTAAAATATCGCGAGACCTCCTCCGCGGGCCGTGTCGCGGGGTTTGGCTAGGTAAACAAAACCCGGGGGAATGGAATCGTTGAGTTGGGAAAAATCGCCGGGAGTTTGCCAGGTCTCATTAAGACAAAAAAAGTCAAGCTTACGGTCTTCGATGATATCCTGGATAAGATAACCCTTGCCAGTAAGCGAGCGGATGTTGAGCAGTCCGAAGTTGACGCCGGCATTAGCGTTGTTGCGGGGAGCATTAGCCGACCTAGCCAGGCCGGCTAAAACGCTGTGGTCCGCGGATCGATTCAAGTGTGCACGAAGGTGAAAAAGCATCTATGTAGATGGAACCCTTTTGACATTTCCTCTTCTATACAATTATAATTTATCCCACTACGCACACAACATACTATGCAGTGCATCCATGCAAGCTGTGAGCAACATAATTGACTTTTGAGCGTTAACCCGCCATACACACCACAGTATTGTTTCACAGTAACGTCTCAGAAAGAGCGCTAGGGCACAGCCCTTCAGCCCAGCTAAGTAACACTGAAAGGTATAAAAATTACCGGTAATGAATGAAAATGACAAAAAAACAACAACAACCAAAAAAACGTATATGAGCAACTAAATAGTATACAGTTAGTGGTGAGTAAAATTTAAAAATTTTAGTATCTCTGACGTCTCAAACGATGACGTAGTCTAAGCGTGGTTGCACAGCTCATCGCCGATAGACTCGATAAAAGTGTGATATGCGCAGTCAGTCCTCGTGCAGGAACAGAGTTAAACAGAGTTACTGTTAAAGCCGAGATCATTACCTGCCTGACTCTGAGTGTTTCCTTCTGGGGACTTGCCACATTCAGTGTGGGCGGCCAGCACGTTGGCATGGCAGCCAAAATGGATGCGCCTCAGCCAGGCTTCTATAGTGAATCTAGTGTTGTCTTCAAATTCAACTTAGAGAAGTCACTTAAACATATTTTGGGAAAAGAATGTAGAGCGCAGGCCACGTGGATATGACAAGGTATGGTGGATTTATGAACTTAATCAAAGGTTTCTCAATCAAAAAATATAAAGTGCAACTACACTCGTCACTCCTCCTGGACACGCTCTCAGCTTTGGTCTTAAAAAAGGCGTGGCTGTACAATGGGTCCCTCCATACAGGATTATTGGTGGTTTTTTTTTTGCTTATGTTGTTTTTTTTAACACAATTTTTGGAGTTAAAATAAAAATATATAATTCCAATGCATTTCACAGGGCGCCAGTTATATACATATTTTCACGGGACATATTTTGTTCAGTTCAAGATGGTGCACTTGACAAAAAGAATCCAGGATATGTTGACGCACAGACAACTTTGACTAGCACTTAGTAGTTATCTATTATTTATCTGATCTCAGATTCAGTGCAGCGAATGGTGACTACAGACCTCATTAAACCCGATCTCACACTCATACTTGGTTCACTTCACTGCACAACAGCTGAGGTATTTGTCTGCTCGAGAAAAATAAAATAAAACAACAACAGACCTAGCTTTGAGATGAAATGAAATGTGAACCTGAATTTGAATATATTGGTGCTCTCGAATCCGATTCAGACCTCGTTGCTCTTCTGGTGTTATTTGCACTTTTATGTAACTAAAAAAAGGCCTGTGGTTACGCAAGCCTGTGCAGTGCTTACACTCCCGGGCTCTTTGCTACAGGAACACGCACAGAAGAACTGTCAGCCCTGATGATGGCAAACAATGTGTGAAATTCAGTTCATGCATATTCCACCTCAAACACAGGAACACACACACACACACACACACACACACACACACACACAGATACAGATACACGCACATTCACGTATTCATTCTTAAAAGCTGGGCTTTCACTAGGTGTGGTGTTTCGATATTAGTCACGCACAGACAGTGTGTCTGATGTCCATGGGACTCGACCTGTGTGCAATGGAAAGAGAAAAGGGGGCTGGGCTCACCTCTCCCCTGTCTAGTTTATCTGTTTGACTGTTGTGACGTGTTGTGACAGCATGGCTGTTATTCAAACAGGGGCAGGCCGTTCAGAACAAGTCTCAAAATTCCTCCCGAGCCTGGCTCAGTACTTGCTTCTCTGCAGCTACCGTGAAAACCAATGTTACTTTGCCTTTTCTTTTTCCTCGAGGCATCAAACTACCAAAAATGTTGGAAGGAAAGAAAAGGCTTCTCTAGTTGTCAGTGAGGCCCTGGCATGTGATAGAGGGTGACGGCTTTGTTGGTGAGATATTATCATGAGAGTTACCTTTACAATAGAACAATGATAGGAGCTTAAGAATGCACCGAGCTCAAGCTTTAATGGACGATTTTGTATTAAAGTGCAAATTTAATTTTGACCGCTGGGGTCAAACAGATGCACACAAAAAAAAAAAAAAAAAAAGAAATTGCCGTTTCTAAACCTAAAGCCTAACTGAGCATAAAGGCGCAGCATTCTTTTCAACTACTTGCTGTCTCACCAAATAATGACATTAAAACGTCTGAGGAACCAACCTAAAACAACAAGGAAAAATAAGTCTGAAGTTTTTGTCCTTTTGCGAGTATTTTACGCGAATGCTATAAAATGGAGAAGATGTAACAGTTAGCCAACCCAACTAATGTTGGAAAAATTGCACAGTTGAACATCTGGATACCCATAATAAGCTGTTTTTTTCTTTCTTTCTAATGAACACAGGGGCACAAAACCAGACAGACTAATAAGACAGGCACGAAAATAAAGAGAGATGAATAATGATAATAATTAAAATTAATTGTATTAATAATGAGCAGTTCCGAGAATGGATGGACGAATGGTTCTTTTGAGGGATTAGCGCTGGATAAAGTACAACAATGCCTCCCGGATCTTATAATCGGTGCTGTTGTCTTTTGTGGAAGATGTGAATTTCTCCAAATGTCAATGTTGCACTCTCAGGTTACACCAATGTTTTTTATATCGTTTTGTATGGCCTTTCGGGTAAGGAAGATTACTTTTCTCTAGGCCACTGTTCCAGAGAAGCGAAAGAACGTTTGAAGATGTTTGGGGGCGGATAGGGAGGAGGGGTCCCCAAGCAAGGTTATAGTGGGGGAGAGTGGGATGCTGAGGCTTAGGATCTTGATTTGATACTTATTTATTTCAGTAAAATATGGTTACTGCTGACTTCAGAGAGGAGAATGAGCGCAGGTGAGGATTAATGGGTGTCATCGCTAATAGACTGTTAATTTTAACTGATGCAATGTGGCCGATAAGTGAAAGTGGAAGTGAATTTTGTTGATTCAGGTCTCTTTAACAAGCTTTTAACAACCTCGCATCAGACTGATGCTGCAATACTGCAGATGTCCCGAGCCCCAATCAAACCTAATGCCTTAACAATAGCAGGGCTTGTTTTCAGTTTATGTTCGTCTCTGGATCAAATGCATTTTATTCCATTTTGAAAGCTCTTTTTATCACACCAACAGTGAAGTAGGGATTGGTCAATGTAAAAACACCACTGAAATGGAATCCAAATGTGAGGAGCCACAATCAATCACAACATGATATAAAAGACATTTCTGAAAGTGTTGTTTGCTTCAGAAGGAGGTCAATTGTGTGAACACACAGAATACTTCATAAAATATTTGGCAAGAAAAAAAAACTACTTTGGCAAAATTAGCTTGGCTAGCTAGTATAAGCAATTCAGGTGAAAAAAACCAAAACTGAAATTATCTGCCTCCCACGGACATTGAAATATTTACTGTCACAACTCTGCTTCTGGCTGGGGCTTAATCAAGACGTACCCAGTGATGCTTGGATGGGTGCCATTGTCAATGCTCATTCATGGCTTTTGCTGGCTGGCCATTTTGTTTGGGTATGCTTGAGTTCTAAATATTCCTCATCCACAACAAGTGACATACACAGGTTGATCTGAATGTAATTTCTTTTAAATATAAATCCTGATTGACGAAATACAAAGTGACCATAGTTATGTGTGGATGCTGTGTGGCCTGGCACACTGGATACCCTCATTGAACAACAACAGGATCAATCTTACCCCCCACCCCCACCCCCTCGTGCCCTCCCTCATCCCATACGCTGTAAAATGTGGCACATATATTTTATTAAGAGGCCTCATGTAGGCCACGTTAATGTTCACGCTAAACGGATACAGTTTTTAACAGGAATACATCACACTTCACAATACGTTGGGATTCTTTGACAGGGTGCAGCATCCAAAAACTGAAGGGGTCTGCCCATTGTTGCAATGTGCTGTATATAAGGTCTCACTCTGCGTCAAAAGCACAGTGCAATCATCCCTCTTCTCGCAGATACGGTGCATGGCAGTGACTCGATTGATACACGCACTGGTCTTTCATTCGCGTTTTACTCAAGTAAAACCAAAACCTTTAAGGCCAAATGATCCACTTTCACTAACATCGCATTCGACGACACTCACCTTGACTATTCTCCAATGAGGTAACAGATGTGTCGATCCTATCTGCCGACCACGCATCGTTGTCTGTCCGCTGAGAGACCACGGACATCATTGTCTGTAGCATTTTCTCCGGGGCAAAGAATGATGTGTGTGCATCAGTGGATCTTTTGCGGGGAGCGCTTAACCTGGAAATCAGCGGCGCGATGTCTTCCTTGGCGCTTGAAATGTCTCCGATGCCGAAATCGGCAGTAGACGGCTCCGTTTTTGCAGAAAGAACGGGGTTTTGTGGGATATGGCTAACTATGCCCATAGCAGACGACTGTGCCAACGCGAACCTGTTCTCGGGTAAACGGCGATGCATATCTGAATGGAAGGTCTTCCAGGTGTCGGAGTCTGTGTCTGGCTTCCTGGAGATAGGATACGCATCGTAGAGACTGATGCGAGGTGCAGCTTCAGAAAAATCGATATATACATACAAAATAAATAGCACAACCGACGATATGTACATCATTAAGGACGTTAATCTCATATTCAGTCTCAGCTCTCCATGTAAACTCCAGTAACGGTCTCTCTCAGACCTTTCCCTGAATGGATGCGTACTCCACCATTGATGTCTCCCGGCGACGTACGGTACTGCGAGTCGCTTCATGAACCACAAGTCATTGCTCTGCAACCAAACTGCCTCAATGCTCTGACATTTTAGTGCACGAGCCAATAGGAACCCGCAGTCCCCAATAAAAGAGCATCCCCGGTTAGCTGATTGGATAGGCGTCACAACAATCATTTCGAGAGGGCAAAGAATCGTACTGGGAATGTTTTTTTACGACGAACCTGATGTGACGAAAACAATGTCTTTGTTAAAAATATTCCCATTTCCAACTCCAAACTCACCAATTATAATTTTAATCAACCTCGAACATTTTTTAAACATTTTAGCCTAAACCTAAAGTCAAAACGAACAATGGACGAAATATCTTTTAAAACCCATCACGCTTTTTAACTCGTTCAATTACCAAATGGAATTTAAAAAGAGAATAGTAAGCAAAACACGACACGTAATCCACGAAAATAACAGAACATAAAACCGAGAAGCTCAGACGCTTATTATTACGTTACTGTACATTAGTTACATTACAAAAGTGTACATTAGACTGCACAGAACCAGACGCTTATTCGCCTTGACGCTAAACTAGTGAGATGATGTTGGATTGACACGGCCAAGCGGCCAAAATATGCCACTACGCCAAAACGATCTAAATAGCTGCATTGTAACATACGGCCGGGAGATGGCAGTAGTGTTTCATAAAACGCAGATGGCCCGATCCCCCAAAGCTTTGAGGAAGTTGCGCAAGACAACTAGCTAGTTACAATGGCGCCTCTAGATCTGGATAAATATGCGGAGATCGCAAAGCAGTGCAAATACCTTCCAGAAAATGATCTAAAGGTAAATCAGTCATACTAAGAACACATGCAGTAAGACGAGAGGTAGTGTGCCTGTGATACGTTGCGTAAGTTGTGGTTATAATGTGTAATTAACCGAGGTTAGCTTAAGCGAGCTAGTAGCGTTTAGCACGCTCGCTTCGTCTGTGCGGCCAGGAAGTTACGAGAATTGAATGGAGCGAGGTGATGTTATTTATTCAACAGTTGGCACGATCATCTTTGTGTGCCACACATATGTCAAGATAAAAATGATGAGACCTCTCTGTATTGACCTGATGGCGGTGACTGCCATTTTGAGGTAGACTGCTGAATGTCAATCGTTAAAATTGCTGTGTGGACTGTACTGCTAATGTGTTTATGGGGAACACACAGGTAATGTACAGTGACTGAGAGACATGCAATGTCAGTGGCAAGTCAAATGACTTAAAACACCATAATATGCTTCCTTTTAGAACGTATATGGAACTGTGAACTATGTAATTAGGGTATTTCGTTGGAGTCTATGCTAAGAAAGCCAGGCTTGTAAATAAAACACTGTCATCTACATCATACCTGCATGCGCCCAAAATAAAATCTTTTGAATTTTAGATTGCTCTAACTAACGTGCTCATTACAATGTTTATGGGCTGTTCTACCCGTCCTGATTGATTGATCAGAAAGACTGGCGCATGATGCTTCAGTGTAGAAATGTTTAATTGTACTCTTTATTATGCCTCAAAGGCGATCGGTGTTGTTGAGTGTGTACCTACCTACCTGTATTAGGTGTTTTTCAAAGTATGGTGTTACTAGTGAACTCTTCTGGGTTAATATCATCTATGTTTTGGGAAGTGGATCAAAATCACTGGCTAATATGGAAAGGGCTCCCAACGAATAAGGAATTTCGCTAGCATTTAAAACTCAGTCAATCCTAGGAATATATAAAATACAGTGCTAATTTTACAGTTTACCCCCAGCGAGTCCTAGGGACTCGCTGATCAAAAAAGTACGAGTCCCATTATGCATTTAGAGAGTCCCAAATTTCGAATTCTGAAATGGTCTACCTATTTAATTGCATAACACAAACAACAACATATACATACAATTGTAAACAAATGCTGCAAAAAAATTAAATAATACAGTAGCAAGCCTGAGGATTTCGGAAATTCAAGGTACCCGTTTTTCGGTTCCGTCGGATAACCCAATGGGAAACCACGGTAACTAATTTTGGGTTCCGAAAACGTTCATCATGGGAACCCATTTTTCTATTTTGACTGATATTCATAATCAAGAATTCTGAAACTCAAAAGTATAACGTTTCAAGGGTAAATGTTTGAAAACTATGCATTAACAATGAGCATTACATCAGCAGCTGCGTACTCCAGGTTTATTCCAAAAAAAAAAATCGATCAAAATAAGGTGCACTCATATGGCAACATGAATACAGCATACCACAAAATCTGAGTATATTTTTTACAATCTCATACTGCAAAGATTCATTTACTGGTAATCATTAATACAGGTAAGTATTGATGTGGCTTGACATCCTCTTCCCAAGACGATGCATGTGTAATCTACTATAAATTTGACGGAAGAATCTACCACACGTCATCATTAGTTCTACCAACAGTTAACATTAGCATTACTACACCTTGTGACAAATGTTTTATTCCTAAAGTTACCATGCTACATCCAGTAAATTATAGAATAACCAATACTATTTCATAATATTTTTCATAGCGATTAGCCTATAGATCTAATGACCAACTTGCCTCCTAATCGTGCCTCACGTCGTATCTCGCTCTCGTGCATACATCACAGGTGAGTTTAGTGATATGCCCTTCGGATGATTCAAACGAAAAATCAGACTGCCATTCCCATTTCTTAAATGTCGTAATTAGTAGACCTTTGTGAGTTTTTTTCGCCGCCATCCAAACTTTCATCCGCGCGATTCCTCAGTTTGCGGACTAAAATAGCAACCCGCATGCGCACATAACACTGAAAACAAAACAAAACGAAAGTAAATTAGAAGAAACACACTCACACACCCCACCACAAATACACTTACAGGCACAGTGAAATCGCGTTGATCACACAGGAGAGATTCGATCGCGTACAGTCAACTCGTGTGTGGTGACTTTTATGGGAAACAATTTTTCGGTACCATCTAAATGACGCCACCAAAACGACACGCTACCTGTAACGATCGGAAACATGAAATCCTCAGGCCTGCCGTAGTATTTTTTTTTGTTTTGACTGAGAAATTTCCTTGCGTCTCAAAAACGCACATTATTTGAAATTGTGGGACGCAGAGGTAACGAGATGGCTGTATGTATGTATGGGTGTGTGTGTGTGTGTGTATATATATTTATATATATATATTAATGTATTTTAAGAATCCAGACAGTCAATCCCAGGCACGTTTTTGTGTCTTCTATGTTTTTCACTTGGGAGGGTAAAGGAGGATCTGAAAATGGCTGGCATTGAATGAGGTTTAAATTGTTTTAATTTTAAGCCATCCCTGTATACAAAAATACCAAACCATCTTTTATACACTATTCTCCCATTGCATAAAATGTACTTGAATATAACTTACTATATTTTGCATCCTGCAAAAATCTTTGCATATCCAATATTTTTCACTGTTGATAATTGGATGCCCTATCGGTTCTCAAACATTTTGGCAATTGCTATATGCCAAAATAAACTGAAGTCGGTCTGAACCTCACCGCCTTTACAGTACAGTAATCCCTCGTTTATCGCGGTTAATGGGGACCAAAACCACCCGCGATAAACGAAAATCCGCGAAGTAGCGACCAATTAACATATACAGGTAAAAAAATATATATAAGTCCGCAAACGGTCCGCGAGAAGCTTGCAGTTTTTTGTTTGTTTTTTAATGAATATGTTTGAAAAAAAATCTACGATACACCGAAGCCGCGATAAACGAACCGCGAAATAGCGAGGGATCACTGTACTTCTATTTTTTCTCCTACACAGAGATTATGTGACTATGTGTGTGATCTTCTGTTGGAGGAGTCTAACGTTCAACCTGTTTCTACTCCAGTAACAGTATGTGGGGACATACACGGACAGGTAAAATTTCCAGACACTAAAAGCTAGTGCATTAAATGTAGTTATTATTTTTTGTATATTTTTTTTCTAACATTATTTTTTTTTCCCCTTTTGTGCTAGTTTTATGATCTTTGTGAACTATTTCGAACTGGCGGCCAAGTTCCAGATACAAATTACATATTTATGGTTTGTATATATTTTGTATTAATGTAATTTAAGACCAACATTTCTTCATGGAATCACCCTTGACTTTATGTTGATAATAACCCTTTTTATCTTGATTCTTAGGGAGACTTTGTTGACAGAGGATACTACAGTTTGGAGACTTTTACCTACTTGCTGGTGCTGAAAGCCAAATGGCCAGACCGCATCACTCTTCTGCGTGGAAATCATGAGAGCAGACAGATTACTCAAGTTTACGGCTTTTATGGTGAGATGAGAGTAAAAGAATGATCAGTTTTCAACACAATGCAATATACACTTATATCTTTGCACCTACCGAACAGTAATCGCGATGTTGACCATTTTTTATTGTTTCCACAGATGAGTGCCAGACCAAATATGGAAACGCTAATGCCTGGCGTTATTGCACCAAAGTGTTTGATATGTTAACAGTGGCAGCTGTAAGTATTAGATAACATTATATACAGAGGGACCTTGATTCAGTGGATCCTGATTTAACTTTTCTTTGTAGCCCCTCTCTATGGTATTCAATCGTAACGCCATTATAATCTCCCCCAGCACCAGCAAGCTTGGATAAAATCCTAAAACTTCCCCTCCCCTCTATTAGTCTATTCAATCAAGGGTTGTTTATACAGTGGACCCCCGCATACTCACGGTTCGGCACTCCCCGGATTCGCTTATTCGCAGACTGGCTCAGTTCCTATCCCCCAGAAATAACAAGGGTCCAGTGTATTTGTTTTGAATTGATTCAGACATCATTATGGGTGGCTTAGGCTTTTACTGCCCAGTGAAGAGATAAGTAGGGAAGTTAGGGATTCAGTTTCAAAATTCAGTGCCGAGAGTAGGAAAATCTCAAACAACTTGCCATGGCTCCTGCATTAGCAACAGTTTTATCAGAACCAGGCAGAACCAGACGTGAGAGGAAATCAGTACAGTAGGCTTCCCTTGATGAATATTACATTTTCATAACTTTTCAGACTGACTGAAAAGAGAGTCTGGCTAATTGTCAAGCTAAAGCACTTTGTTGCTTACACCCCCTTAACATCTACAGTGTTTTAGTTTTTTTAATCTGTTGCTGCATTAAATGTTTTTTCCACTTTTCCTGTTTTTGCTAGCTGATGGATGAACAGATCCTGTGTGTACACGGAGGCCTCTCTCCTGATATTAAAACCTTAGACCAAATTCGGACCATTGAGCGGAACCAGGAAATCCCTCACAAAGGAGCCTTTTGTGATTTGGTTTGGTCTGATCCGGAAGATGTGGACACTTGGGCCATCAGCCCGAGAGGAGCAGGTTGGCTCTTTGGTGCTAAAGTCACAAATGAGGTAGGTTGCATCAGATGTTGACTGATTATTGTGGGGAAGTTAATGTTCATGTCTATTGCTGATTGAATATACTGCAATGGTTTTGGAGGGGACATTTTCTCCACAAAAATGGATGATTCGTTTTCTGTCTATCAGATATTTATTTTTTGCAAATTCAATTACTTGAAATAATGTAAACTGTATGATTCAATTAAAAAAAGAAATTTGTTGGGATATGCACAGATGGCTAAATGTAGAACATGCTTGCATCTGTGTTAATACCCTAAACGTGCACACCTCGATTTTCCTAAAAGTTGAGATGTTGTGTAAAACATAAATAACAGAGTAAAAGGTTTGCTAAATTATTAGCATCTGATATCCAACTGAATACAATACAAATATGTTATTTAGTACACAAATATCCTATTATTTATTTGCAAATATTCACTCAACACATTCCAAAAACGGCTGCGGCAGGGGCATGTTTACCACTGTTTTTTTTTTTTTTTTTTTTTTTTTTAAACAACACTCAATAAGCATTTGGTAACTGAGGACACTAATTGTGGAGGATATGTAGGTGCAATTATTTCCCATTCTTCCTTGATTAACAACTTCAGTTGCTCAATAGTTCAGGGTCCCTGTTGTCATATTTTGCGCTTCATAATGTGCAACACATTTTCAATAGCAGACAGGTCTGGTCTGTTGGCAAGCTATTCTTGTACTCTCACTCTTACTGCAATGCTGTGGTGTTTTAACACATGTAGAATATGGCTCGTCATTGTCATCCTGAATTGAGCAGTGACACAGAGCATATGTTGATCCAAAACCTGGATATACTTTTCAGCGTTATTGGTTCCCATACCATGGGCACGAACACACCCTCATACCAATAACAGCTTTTGAACTTTTTGTCCGCTTACATGCAGAGATTCCTGCAGATTCTCTGAATCTTTTGATGATAACTATGGACAGTAGATGATGAAATCCCTTGCAATTGTATGTTGAGCAACATTCTTAAACTGTAGCACTATTTTCTTATGTAGTTGTTGGGGATTTGACGATACCAGCTAGTATTTGATCGACACAACACAATTTACAAACGTTTTAATGTCAAATCCCTTCAAATCTCCCACGAGCCCAAAACCCTTGCATTTTGCAGTCAGAGCCGCCAGAGCGTGCTCCGGGCATCCCATAGTGTGGCATTCAGAATTATGGAACGGTACATTCCAACAACACTGAGTTTCTGAATGGTCAAAGTGTAGCGGCCCACACTCTGAATACATTTCCGAATACACCCGTGATATTGATACTTGATGAGTAACTCGACATATCGATATCATGGAATCAATACGCCCTTCACGATTGTTCACCAAGTTTTGAAACTCACCCCATCCTTGCTTGCGAACAAAAAGATTTGCAAAGTATTGTGTTGTGTTTTTAATTTACGTTTGGCATGATGTCCCGACCTCATTGGGGTTTGTAATACTCGAAACACATCTTGCAAAATATAATATTTCTTAATTTGTGTGTCTTACCAAAACCCTACAGTTTGTCCACATCAACAATCTGAAGCTGATTTGCCGGGCACATCAACTGGTCCATGAGGGCTACAAGTTTATGTTTGATGAGAAGCTGGTCACGGTGTGGTCGGCTCCCAACTACTGCTATCGCTGTGGCAACATCGCCTCCATTATGGTCTTCAAAGATGCTAACACAAGAGAGCCAAAGCTCTTCAGGGCAGTGCCTGATTCTGAAAGGGTCATCCCACCTCGGACAACAACACCTTATTTCCTGTAAGATTATGAAATCCAAAACATTTAGTTGTTGCTTTTTTTTCAGTGCAAAGACACCAAGAAGAGTGGCGACAGCACTTGTGAGTCTGTATGACTTTTGTAGTGTAAATATAAAGTATTTACAGTGCCAACTATTGTTGATTCCCCCCTGTGTACATTTAAAGCCATGTATCTGCAGCTTGAATCGGAAGCCCTTCACCTCAATCTGGAAGTTTGCGAGAAGCTACATGTTATCAACATAGCTTTCTTCGGCACATTTAGCATTATCCATTGCATTAGAGTTTCACTTACGGATGGGAACTAGACATCATTGTTATCTCTTTGTTATTGTTTATTGCAGTCCTTTTGAAATCTTACAATGTCTTTATCCCCCCCCTTGTTTTCTCTTTACATTTCTCCATCTGAATTGACAAGAACCACATGATCTCTGACTGCTCAAACAGCAGCTTGAACTTTTGATATTTCTATAATGAAAAAAAAACCCAACAGCCAAATATGGAATACTGTACATTCACGTACATAGAAGGTTGATACTGCTATGTGAGCTGCTGTTTTATTATAATTGTTTTTATTTTATTTTTCACTGAAGCAGTGATGCGCTAAACTGCCTCACAGACTTGTAACTCACAGACATTCAGTTCTCACTTGGGGCTTAAATCACAAAGATATTTCACAGCTCAGTAAGCTAGAATCTGTTTGCTGAGGTCAACTGACCGTTGTAAAATGTTCATATGTGCAGATCTCTGTTTTACTTTACAATAAAGATTTACTCGTCTGAACTCATTCCTGTTGTAATGATTTGAACACGACAATTTCATAATTGCCATCTTTGCAGAAGAGAATGACAAAGCAACAAAAATGATGTATATATACACTGTAGCATGTTTAATTGTGAGTATTATCTTTTATGGAAGTGGATATAGTGGAAGTGCTCAATCTCGTCTCTGAGTCTGTACAGTATGAAGTGTTGTGAATTCTGATACCACAAAACTCCTATATTTATCAATTTTGTTACCATACTGATATTTTCTAACAACGAAAATGTGGTAGTGTCAGGCCAATACATGTGTGAGTGACAAATCTATTTTTTTAGAGCTCATGCGTGATGTGGATTGCTGTGGCAGCAATAGTTTTAAAGTTATCCTTTAAGGTTCCACCTATTTGAAATGTTAACAGTGAAATACATATTTCTTAAACAGAATATTCTGAAGGCAGGTGAAATCAAACAGACAGAAAATGATCATTTACAAACCCAGATAGGTTACACCAAATTGTGACTATACCCTCATAACACGCACAACACTGAACACGAAATTTAATCAGCATTGGACACAACATAAGATGACATCTAAGTAAGACATGGCATTAAATGTCTTGCTGTCGACACGTGATGAATACAATAAAAGAAAAAAAGTATTTGAATGCACGATAGAATTAACCCTCAGGACGTAAACCCCGATGAACTAACTGTAAGGCATTATGTGGCTACAGTATGGTACTAAATTTGTGTCACAATTACAAGCACGTAAGAGGATATTTGGAGCACAAAAGCGTGTTTTTGACGGTCAGACCATTTTTGCACAAGAAGCCGCCGAACCAGCGAAGACACGCACGACGTGGGTGGGCGGTGGGATCCAGACGCGCACTGCACGAAGGTAGCTTTTGTTTGAAATAAATTACCAGTCGCCTTCGGGCATCACTTCCGTGTGGACACAAAACGCAACCATCCAGAGAATGAAAAACTTTCTAAATAAATGGTACCAAAACAAATGTTAATAGAATGTACCCTATGTGCACCGTAAAGTAATATGCAATCCATTCTCACTCAGCAGCAGTGGTGTAGTGGGGATTTTTTAAGTGGGTGTACGCGATTCTGGGATGTTCTATATATACATACATCACATCAATCATAGGCTACAACACCAGTTGAACTAACGTTAAATTGAATGTTTTACTACTCCAAAATAATCACAGGTCAACGTTATTAAGCATAACTCGCATTAGAACAATGATCAACAAACATTTCAATAACACGAAGACAGTGCAGGGCTAAAAGCGAAATAAAAATTGAATGTGGCATCGGGAGAAGTGGGTGGACGGCGTACCACGCCCACTACACCCCTGCTCAGCAGTACCATAATCATTTGCTGTTCATACACTGTGAGTGTGGCGTCTAAAACAGGGGTAAGGAACTTCGGTTCCTGGAGAGCGATTTCCGACCTGTTTCCGATCTCTCCCAACTCAAACACATGACTCAATTGATGAGCTGATCTTTAGAATCAGGTGTGTTGAAGTACAGAGAGATCTAAAACAGGATATGGATCTCGAGGAACCGGAGTTCCCTCTTCCTGGTCTAAAAGAACCTTTTTATTTATTTATTTATTTATTTTTAACAATCTTTATTGAACGATTCACAATACAATTCTCAGTAAATACAAAACAGAACAAAACGAACGTGTTATTAATACATGTACTTATTACAAACATTTAGGTCTAAAAGAACCTCACGAGCTCATACTCCCTTTGAGCGCATGCATTTGACTGCGGTCAAGCCAGCCTCCACTCGCAATATCGAAATCAAGTGAGCCGCCACTGCTATTGTCAATACTGTGCATTACGGTAATCTGCCGCTAACGAGCGGCGTTGGTTACCTTCACAATAAAAGCGTCTCCACTAATGCATAAACGTCATTTGTTTGGGTTGAAAGAAATTAATAAAAATATCAAATAAAGTATTTCTTGGCTGTCAACTAACAAATACGCTCACCCGAAGAACAAAGAACTCTCAGAAAAGCACAAAAAGCATTCTCAAGTGAGATAGAAAATAAAGTCAATGGTAATTCTACATCATTTCACCTGATATTATTGAGTTTTCAGTATCCGTGAGGGGCTGTAGGTCTGGGGTAACTACAGCACTCCGGCTATGCAACGCGGCCACTCTCGTCCGGATCTGATGTCGCATTTGGGAATAAAAGGCCTCTGAAATGTGGCAAGATGACCTTATTTCTGACATGGCCTGAATGCCTAACAGGTTGACATTTTCGACCGTTTTGAAAAAATTCCTAAAAATTAAGTCGTCGTTATCCCGTGAGGGCTGTGGGTCTGGGGGTAACTATAGCACTCCGGCTATCCAACGCGACCACTCCCGTCCAAATCTGATGTCGCATTTTGAAATAAAAGGCCTCTGAAATGTGGCAAGATGACCTTATTTCTGACATGGCCTGAATGCCTAACAGGTTGACATTTTCGACCGTTTTGAAAAATTCCTAAAAATTAAGTCGTCGTTATCCCGTGAGGGCTGTGGGTCTGGGGGTAACTATAGCACTCCGGCTATCCAACGCGACCACTCCCGTCCAAATCTGATGTCGCATTTTGAAATAAAAGGCCTCTGAAATGTGGCAAGATGACCTTATTTCTGACATGGCCTGAATGCCTAACAGGTTGACATTTTCGACCGTTTTGAAAAAATTCCTAAAAATTAAGTCGTCGTTATCCCGTGAGGGCTGTGGGTCTGGGGGTAACTACAGCACTCCGGCTATCCAACGCGACCACTCCCGTCCAAATCTGATGTCGCATTTTGAAATAAAAGGCCTCTGAAATGTGGCAAGATGACCTTATTTCTGACATGACATTTTCGACCATTTTGAAAAAATTCATTTCATTATGTCGATCGAAATTGAGCTTCCCCTCCTTTACAGACTAGCATCTGCCACTGCTTTCAACATATACACAAACACAAATTAATACACATTCACAAATTTATTTTGCACAATTTTACACTCATGTACATATTCATAATGTCCATATACACTGTAGAGGAGGGGAGAATTCTGTTTCTTTACGGCCCTCCTTGGACACAAGTCCTTTTATTTCTCTATAAGGTGGAAGAAGACCCAACACCACGTTGTCTTTTTCTCAGTTTATCACAACACAACACGAATCGATTCGGGCTCCTGAGATTCTCAGATTTCGTCAGGAAGCCCCGGACAAACACATTCATGAGATTATATAGAGACAATATGATAATGAGAGGCGGGGAGGTACGCCTCTCATGCAAATCCCGGGAACAAAGAAAGTAACTTGTCATCTGACCCGGTGTGGCTGGAGGAAGTTGGGAGCGGTGAGGTGTGACCAGAACACCACTACCCACCATTTGGTGTGATAGCAAGTTGCAGACCCCCGCTGTGCATACATCCTGAGATAAAAGGTCTTCCCAAGGGGGGTTAACAGCAACCAGGGACTTTCCCAAGGGTCGGGGGACAACAGGAGACACTTGGGAGCCGTTAATCGACCAAGGGGGAAGAAGATACAATCTAACACTACATACATTGCTTTGGGTGAGCGAACAGATGCCCACGAAAGAGACTGGGAACAATCGTACTCATAGTAAGGTGCAGTCCCGCAATAGCTGCAACACAGATACTTGAGATAACAGTTGTTCTTTTGATGTTAAACAAGTCCTATGGAGGGGGCCTTAAAAGTGGTGGGGGTTGAGGGACACTAAAGGTGATTGTAAACACAGTGAGCAGGAAAACCTCCAACAACATTCTACATTCTTTGTTTCTTTCAGAGCCAACTAGAGTGGGGCTAAATAAAATCACAGTAAGGAATAAATTCCTTAACAATCCCTCTCTTGAACACAATTCATATTGTGATCACAAAATAATCTAAAACCTACAGCCGGGAATAACAGCCTTAGTGAAGCTTGTCACCAATGCCTACATCAGCAGAGAAATAGAGACCAAAATAATCAGTTCAATCAGAAAGATGTCATTTGTTCTGGGCCCTCTGATAGCTTTGTCTTGGTTTCACGTCCAGTCGTCCTTCCGAATGTCACTTTGAAGTTGGAGATGCTTCTTGGGGCTGTTGCTTTTCCATCCAGGTTGACAGCATGACGGGTCCTTTGTGTTGCTTTGCGTGGTCCCATTCATCTCGGCTGGTGCCACTTCCGCTTTAGGACCCCCAGATACACATGCTCAGGACACGTCTGTGGGTTCACGGGGTGTTCACCCTGGAGTCTCCTCTGCTCCTGAAAATGGGAGACGAGAACACTCAATGAGTCTATCTTTGCTTTATGAGGAATTGAATTATCTGTTGAGGAGCACCCGGGTCCATGGATTATCATGGAACAGGGAACTCCTGGTCATGTACCACCCCAAAGGGCGTGAAATCTGTGGCAGGATTAATGGTGGACCTCCTGGTGAGCAGCGCAAGTAGCAGCTCCTCATCCCAATCCAATTTCTATGAGGTCATCACCATAGAGAGTTTTGATATAAGCCTCTGATTCGTTTGTTCTAGCTTACCTTGAATTGCAGATGAAAAACTCATGCCTCCCAAATTGGAGTCTTCAATTTATTTGCCGACGTTTGCTGGACGTCCATCAATTTCATGCCGATACAAACCAGTCTCATCCCTGGCCACTCGGTGAATTTTTCTCCTCCAGGATACCCTCTCTTGGTCTGAAAGAAGGTGGTTAGTGTGGAAAACGTACATTTTCCCATTCTTGGTTCCACTACCATCACTGACTAACTGAAGTCGTGTGGTCATCTTGTCTGCTTTGTCATTTCCTACTTCTATGTGGGAAGTTTGTATTGGGATTTTATACTTTCACACCCTGGTACTCTTATGTCAATTTTCTTGTATTCATAATGGATATTGCAGTACCTTTCTCTATTTATCAACTTAATTCTGATTTATTATTATATTTAATTAATGTTTAGAATTTATCACCTTAACTCTGATTGATGTAGGTTGTTTTGTACTATTTTCCTTCTAATATGTCCCCTGCATTAATAATAGCTACTTCTTTTGGTTTTAGTGGGGCTTATCTTAGATTTATTTTTTAAAAAATTTATTTATTTATTTTTCCACACTATGCTTAATTGATGTTACTGCTGCTGTTTTTGTTCGTATTTGCCTAATGCTGTCGCATATCTGACGCATGCTGAATGTTTTTGTTCAATTGGGTCCAATTGCATGCTGACGTATGTCAAAATTAGTCTTTTACTTCCCTGTTGTTCACGTTCCTTTCATTCACGTTCCCCTCTCTTTTCTGAAAAAGAACTACGGAAAGAGTCTTCTTTTTCGGAAACATCCAAATGAACCAGCTAGATCAGGCTGCACAAGAGAAGCCGGCATCGCTGTACCTTCTGATGTGTCCAATCTTCCCCAAAATACAATTACAGTGGGCATTGTAATTTTCCCATGCAATAGTTTGAAACCGCAAAAAGCCAAACGTCAATGAGAGGGAAGAAATTTCATCTGTGCTGTATGTTGCACATAGAGGACATTTGACAATAAAGTTGTAGCCAATCCAAAAGGAGCCACCTAGTGGCTTCCAAACAAGAAATCCCTGATGTTGCACCGGAAAGAACATTCCCATAGTACAACGCCATCTGGAGGTTGGAAAGAGTAGAAGTAGCTGTTTTCGCACTTAAAAAAAATTCCCGAAGACAAAATTGAATACGTGCGGTAAACGAGTGTAGCGAAATATCGCTCAAAGGTGGAGAATGAGAAATTTCCCAATATGATTCTGAAAGTGGTAAATGGAAAAAACATTTGCTAAATCCTTTTCATTCATTCATTCATTTTCCGAACCGCTTCATCCTCACTAGGGTCGCGGGGGGTGCTGGAGCCTATCCCAGCAGTCTTCGGGCAGTAGGCGGGGGACACCCTGAATTGGTTGCCAGCCAATCGCAGGGCACACAGAGACGAACAACCATCCACGCTCACACTCACACCTAGGGACAATTTAGAGTGATCAATCAGCCTGCCATGCATGTTTTTGGAATGTGGGAGGAAACCGGAGCACCCGGAGAAAACCCACGCAAGCCCGGGGAGAACATGCAAACTCCACACAGGGAGGCCGGAGCTGGGATCGAACCCGGTACCTCTACACTGTGAAGCCGACGTGCTAACCACTGGGCTACCGGGCCGCATTTGCTAAATCAATTACAGAAAAATGTGTACGAATGACAATTTTTGTATATTTGAGTAGACGGCAAAAACCATATGTGCGGTGCAACTATGTCAAGCATACGATACCAGTCAATGAGATGAGATCCTCTGACAGGTCCACTCCGGCTGCCATACCCTCCTCTGAACCTATGACAATTTAGGAATAGGGAACATTGAATAAATTGCCTTGTGTTTCAACCAACCAGGCCATGCGATTAGATTTTGTTCTCTAGTCTGTCAAAAGCATTGTGCAGTGGGAAGGACCGATCAGCGGATGGTAAGGTCATATGGAGGAAATCTAAGGAAACCAAAGCCGATACTGTTGGAAGACAGAGTTCAGTGGCGGGTTATCAGCTGACTTTAGCAATAGTCAGCCTTGTGTCAGCAGTCATTGGGAGCAAGTGTGGTCCAGCATGTTCAAGTTCATGACAGTCTTTCGATGAGGCCAGCAGCGATCCCTTTTGTTCAGGATTCGGGTACCCATGGAGCAAATGGGTATTGTCCATGTGGGGGTGCCGTAGCTTGTCATTGTTGTGGGTTTTGTGGAGGAGGAGTCAGAGCTTGTTGATCATTGCCTGATTGATGAACAGATGGGTGCCGGCGGTGTGGGCATTTCCATGTCCAATGATTCACATCACCACAAATGAAACAGCCAGCTTGGTTCCCGTGACTTCCTCGTCCATGCCCACCTTCCCGTCTCGGACCTCCCCTCAGCCATGCGTCCCGGCCCTGCCTTGGGGGCAGGCCGTAATGTTGAGGTGGGGCTTGGAGCTGTGGTGGGGGTGTGATCAGCCGTGGTGGAGCCTGTTGAGAGACACTGATAGACATTTGATTAGATCTCCCAAGTTTCTCTTTTTTGCATGCATTACTGGAGACTCTCTTAGCCTCTTGTATTTGTGAGTTCAAAAAGTTGTTCTGTAGCTTGGATGTTTTCTCACTCTCTTCCTTGGCTCTCATTCGAGAATGCTGCACATAATATAGGAAATGAGTTCGCCAGTTCGCGTCATCTGAAGTGGGGAGAGTGGGAGAGTTAGTCATCATTTTCTGCACATCAGACGGACAACCCCCCAGCACTGCTTGCCTGAACAAAGCTTGATTCAATGGATGACTAGTGTATTGGGGTCCTGCCTGGTGGCAGTCACCCAAGCATCCATACAATTAACCAAATAAGTAATTGGGTGTACCTCAGATAACAATTCAAACGCCAATTGTTGTAGGGAACCCAATGGAGTCGGATAAAGGGAACTCAGTGCGTCTGATTTTCTATCATTCAACCTAGTCAAATTACAAGAAGCTATTCCCTCTAGAAGGTCCATAATTTCTTTGGGTAAATACTTACTCTTAAGCCAGTCTATTGCCCACAACTGTATGTCATAGTCAATTTTAGGCAAATCCAGCAACATTTGCCTAGCCAATTCAGTCTCATTACTTATAAAAGTGGTCGCATCCCAAGCACTCATGCTATCATTATCCTGTTTAATTTGCATACATTTTTCTAATTTTACCAATTGTTTATGAACCACCCTGGGCAAATCAGGGGAAAGCTTGGCACACAATGGATTTGGGTGGGGGCCAGTAAAATGGCTAGAATGTGTTACCCCCTTTTTCTCGTCTATGTTAAAGTGGCCACTCGGCGCTAGTAGTGGGATCATAAGTTGAGCGCTCCTCACCCCATGCGGCGGAGGAGGCATCATCGCTGCCTCGTTTATCATAACTTTCTCTGTGTTACTTTGTTAATTCTTTTTTTCCCATGTCGACGGCAGTGGTCAAGCCGCCCATGAAATGCAATATAGCTCAAATTGAATTTCACTCAGCTTTTCTTCATTTCCAAACTTTTGTCTTATTCTTACAACTTATTCTTAAAATCTTGTTTTCGCTTTACTTACCTCTCTGCGCAATGCATTCGCCTTTTTTCTCTTTCTGCGCAAAGCATTCACCTTTTTTTTTTTTTTTTTTTTTTCTACTTACCTCCTTACGGCGTTTTACCCGTTTTCTTGCCTTCAGGCCTTCTGTCCATCTTACAGTTCACCATGTTTTTATCATACTCACCGTCCAATATTCTCTCTTATGGACCGTGTGACGTCACGTAATTCTCCAATTGTAACAACGGAGCTGTCCCTAACTTGCCCTAAAAATACAGCTGTTTACTCAGACCCCGATCTCCAGTCGTCAATCCTACACTTTAACAGCATCCAGAATAATAAAAATTACCTGGACCTGCCTCAGCAATTAACCACTAATTTTTTAATTGCCTACAAACTCAGTTTGCTCTTTGCTCGTCAGCTACTGGCCAAACCTACGACTCAGCGGTTCTACCTAATTTTAAACCGCCTACGTGGTGACTCAATAACTGTGCCAATTCAGTCATCTACTACTCAGTGGCAAATTTTAGACGGTATATTAATTTGAATATACCTCACACCTACTCTACTCAGACCCCAATTTCCAGTCGGCAGTCCTACTCAGCCATTACAGTACTGTACTTCATTTTTCCATAGTCACATAAGTCCCATAAAACTCATTACAGTATCAATTTGGTATTTGCCACCTACACAAAATCCAATCACTATACTTGGTTCAACACATTCAGGTTCAGAGCAGTTTGATTTGGATATAAGCCGAATCTTGACACTTTGCCCGTAGGAACCGGTGTGTCTTACCTTTTAAAGTGGAGCGCTCCTTGGTTACTGCCTGAGTCTGAAGGTCCTGAAACCGATGTTGGTCTTATTCCAGAGAAATCCTGTTCGTGACGCCATTTGTAGAGGAGGGGAGAATTCTGTTTCTTTACGGCCCTCCTTGGACACAAGTCCTTTTATTTCTCTATAAGGTGGAAGAAGACCCAACACCACGTTGTCTTTTTCTCAGTTTATCACAACACAACACGAATCGATTCGGGCTCCTGAGATTCTCAGATTTCGTCAGGAAGCCCCGGACAAACACATTCATGAGATTATATAGAGACAATATGATAATGAGAGGCGGGGAGGTACGCCTCTCATGCAAATCCCGGGAACAAAGAAGTAACTTGTCATCTGACCCGGTGTGGCTGGAGGAAGTTGGGAGCGGTGAGGTGTGACCAGAACACCACTACCCACCATTTGGTGTGATAGCAAGTTGCAGACCCCCGCTGTGCATACATCCTGAGATAAAAGGTCTTCCCAAGGGGGGTTAACAGCAACCAGGGACTTTCCCAAGGGTCGGGGGACAACAGGAGACACTTGGGAGCCGTTAATCGACCAAGGGGGAAGAAGATACAATCTAACACTACATACATTGCTTTGGGTGAGCGAACAGATGCCCACGAAAGAGACTGGGAACAATCGTACTCATAGTAAGGTGCAGTCCCGCAATAGCTGCAACACAGATACTTGAGATAACAGTTGTTCTTTTGATGTTAAACAAGTCCTATGGAGGGGGCCTTAAAAGTGGTGGGGGTTGAGGGACACTAAAGGTGATTGTAAACACAGTGAGCAGGAAAACCTCCAACAACATTCTACATTCTTTGTTTCTTTCAGAGCCAACTAGAGTGGGGCTAAATAAAATCACAGTAAGGAATAAATTCCTTAACAACACACAGACACATATACACACATTTATAATTTACACAATTTTACACATGTACATATTCATAATGTCTACACACACACACACACAGACACACACACACGCGCACACACACACACACACACACACACATTTACAAATTTATTTACACAATTTTACACCCATGTACATATTCATAATGTCCATACACACACGCACACACACTCAGTTATATATAGACGAAGGTCTGCTAGGTGTCCAATTCACACTCATGGCTCACATACAACGCATGACCAATTCCCTGTTTTTGCCTTTGCCAAGCTCTCCACGGTCATTCCAAGGCATTGCTCGTGATACCACCTTTCACATTCGTCACACTGTATCTATATAAAGGGGAAAAATAAACAAACACACAGCATTATAAAACAACCTATTGCAAATTATGTATCGGGCATCTTCCAACCAGAATAACTCTAAGTTGTTTTTACAATTCAACATACCACATATTTAATTTTTTCTGACTTGAACTATTCCAATTTAAACAGTGTATGCAAACCATCGTAACGGGAATATACATATTCTTTTTCAGCAAATTTGCATAGTAGCGTTTTTAGAATAGACTTAACAGAAACATGGATGAAGGAGTCAGATGTAATAGAGAGAAATAAAAAACGCTGCGATTTTCTGGAAGAATGCGAAGGCATGAAAAATGTGTGAGTTCTTCTGTGAAAGTCTGGGCTGAAAGGCAGGAAACATTTGGATTGAGAAGATGATACAGTCTGGCCGTATCTCTCACACACACACACACACACACACACACAAACTTAACATCTACCACTTAACATCTACCGAGGCCGTATGTGGCCCACAATGTGAAATGAGTTTCACACCCTTGCTCTACACCTATCAGTGTTAAAACCATACAGAAAACACCCTGTTGCCTCACACCAGACCTGTATAGGAGAGCTTATAGCAAGATAATCTGGATCATCCTTCTCTGCCTCTTTCCTCTGCCTGTGTGTGCTGTCAGAAAATTAAACTTGGTGACTTTATGTTGTTGTTGTTGTGCAATCCTTTAAAATAAACCAACATGCAAAGGAACCAGTAGTTTAATGCGGCAAATTTACTTCTAGGTTCCTTTAATGGGGATAACAAAATATGAAGATAAATTAATTGTGTGTTCTTGCAATGTAAAACTCACCCAGTCAATCAAAGGAGGACCTGCTCCAGGTGGTTTTGCCAACGAGCACATGGCACAGTGCATGGTGGGATCAAATACTACAACATGATGAATCATCATTTAATGTACATTTAAACATACATACTTTTTTTGAATGGGTGATCAGTATAAACTAACCAACCTGATGCTGCCAGTATTTCCAATCCAAGTCTTGTTCTCTCATTGGCCATTTCTTTCGGTGACGAATCAAATTTAATATGTGGAATCTTTGGAAATGTTTTCATGAGCTCTGCGGCAATCTGAAACACAAAGTGATTTTCTTCAAAATTGTTTGGAGTGAACAATTTAAAAACACAGATTATACAAGGATGCAGTGTGTTCCCATTTCTTTTTTAAATGAAACACATCATATAGACACATATAATACACAAGCAGAGGCCATTCTATATTATTGGAAGAGTTCTACTTGCCAAGGTAACAATCACACCGCAGCTGGATGAATCCTGCTGTGTGGGGTGGGCCAAACATCCTCCTTTCCATTCTTTATCCTCCCACTCTGCTTTTCCGTGGTGCGTTTTCCGCATTGTTAAGAATTCACTGGATGTTTGATGAAGGAGACAAGATTAAAAACTTTCCCACTGTGAAAATTAGTCTTACTTGGTTTACATACATTGAATAGCCTGAAGAGTTGATGAGAAAATATTCACATCTGCGATACAGGTGGCACAATTAAGTTTAGGTGTAGGCTAAGATATGTCAGGACCACATCTACACATTCTGCAGTGGTGAAATCATGGAAGTATAAATACCGGAATCTTTTGGCTGCAATCGTGGAATCGTTGACCTCTGTGTGACACTGAGCGGGATCCACCAGATATACTGTTCCAGTATCAGCATTTGTGTACTGGAAAAGGTGTAAAAAGAAATCCGAGGTTACACATGCATTGTTATATATTAGGGAAAGTGACATACGAACTAGAGGTTGCAAATTGTCAATACTCAAAACTTAAGAGAAAACACCCTTGTAACTATTGTAGGCAAGGAATGCATTTATTTTTCTTTTCCATGTGAATACATGAACTGCACTCACCAGAAGTTTCCAGTGGTTATTGTTTACATTTACAAAGGATAAAATTCCCTTGTAAGAGTTCAGGTTTTCCTGTCAATGCAAAAAAAAGATTAAGTCTTATAACTTACATTCATCGATCTAGTAAACACATGATGGTTTTGAGAGCTATCCCCCTAATTGGCTTGGGGGCCCTTCCCCAGGTCATAACAATACCTTCGGGAAACAGTGCCGTGGAAGCGTACTCTTGTCCCCAGAGATGATCAGTTCAGCAGTGTAGTAACTCATAAGATAAAAGCTCCGTTTCTTGGCCAAAACGTGAAACAATCCTTCAATGATCTATGTAGAAGAGCAATATTTTTGTGACATTGTTTTTCAAATGAGTATTTAATTATTGTACTTAATCATTATAAAAACAAAATGAGAACTGCACCTCGCCAGTGAGCCACTCATGAGGTCGGAGTGAACATAGCTCACTGTGCCGAATAACCATGTCAGAACCCAGGTGATATTTTCATTTTTCAGAGGCCTTTTATTCCCAAATGCGACATCAGATTTGGACGGGACATTATGAATATGTACATGAGTGTAAAATTGTGTACATTATAAATGTGTGTATATGGACATTATGAATATGTACATGAGTGTAAAATTGTGTACATTATAAATGTGTGTATATGGACATTATGAATATGTACACGAGTGTAAAATTGTGTAAATAAATTTGTAAATGTGCGTGTGTGTGTATGGACATTATGAATGTGTACATGAGTGTAAAATTGTGCAAAATAAATTTGTGAATGTGTATTAATTTGTGTTTGTGTATATGTTGAAAGCAGTGGCAGATGCTAGTCTGTAAAGGAGGGGAAGCTCAATTTCGATCGACATAATGAAATGAATTTTTTCAAAATGGTCGAAAATGTCATGTCAGAAATAAGGTCATCTTGCCACATTTCAGAGGCCTTTTATTTCAAAATGCGACATCAGATTTGGACGGGAGTGGTCGCGTTGGATAGCCGGAGTGCTGTAGTTACCCCCAGACCCACAGCCCTCACGGGATAACGACAACTTAATTTTTAGGAATTTTTTCAAAAAAAATTCAAAAATTATCAGGTGAAATTGATGTAGAATTACCATTGACTTTATTTTCTATCTCCACTTGAGAATGCTTTTTTGTGCTTTTCTGAGAGTTCTTGTTCTTCCGGGGTGAGCGTATTGTTAGCTGACAGCCAAGAAATACTTTATTTGATATTTTTTATTAATTTCTTTCAACCCAAACAAATGACGTTTATGCATGAGTGGAGACGCTTTTATTTTGAAGGTGACCAACGCCGCTCGTTAGCGGCAGATTACCGTAATGCACAGTATTGACAATAGCAGTGGCGGCTCACTTGATTTCGATATTGCGAGTGGAGGCTGGCTTGACCGCAGTTGCATTTGCGTCACATGTCATTTGTTAACGGGCTCGTTACTACCATAGGACATTTTATTGTTTGCCTAAACTGATTGGGACTTTAGTGTGATGGATGAGGGTCGGAGCTACTAACACCGGAATTTACACGTCATTGAGAAGGAACTCACTTCACTGTACTACACTGAGTTGCATTATATCTTTAATCCATTAATTACATTTTCGTATTTTGAATAGAAAAAAAGTCGATAATTATCGATCGCGACGGGTATGGACTACTTATATCATGAAAAAAAAAAAATTTCAGCCACATCGCACCTACGTCTAAGTAATTAGTAATACGTATGGATAATTCGAATCCGAAATAACTGAGTAACGCTGCATTGGAGGAAGGGGGGAAGTCGGATCTATCCCAATCGAATTATCTCAGTATCGAAACGGAACATCAGAGGCGAATATAAACAACAAAGATGACTGACACCGATAAAGGATTTGTTGTTTTGGTTCACCACAGCACATTATGACCTACAGTAAACATTCTTCATAATTTCTTTTTTTCCTTACTTCGCAAATCGGACTTCCCAGGTAAACGGACCTTTTCTCGTGCACTTTTCCGAGTCGGAAGTCAGAAAAATCTTATTTTCCACCTTCTTCGAATGCAGCATGAATCCCAGTTTCAGAGCGTAGTTTACCATCGAAAAATGCAAATTGGATTCTGATTGACACCCAATTAGTAACCACAGCCATCCTCTGCTGGGGACATATGGTACTACACTCATCCCACTCATTCCTTAGGGGAGACGTCTTTTAACCACAACTTTTTAACCCAATCGCCTCAACATTCAGAATCAACCTCAAACCCCCTATTTTCAATGGCCCTGAACATGCTTGACGAGCTTCCGAGGCTCTACAACCCTCTCTTCACCCAGAATGGACGTCAAATGGCCGTTTCCACTACTGTACTTCTGTCTAACAGTTCAGTTAGCGCCCCCCCCCCCCCTCCCGCCGACTGACTGAGGGTTGAGAGGATGTAATATTCGCTGTTCAATAAAGTGTGAAAAGTAAGCGTGACGTCGCAAACGTCGCATAATTAAAACCAACAAGAAAATACAGTAGTTGAAAGAAAGAACGAAAGAGGCAATCGCAATCCGTGTCAGCGGAGTCAAAAGTTTAAATCCACTCCACGATGAGCCACACCTCGAAATGCGCTCTGCATCCGGCAGGGAATGGTGTGTTTACCTCTCTCACCAATTGGAGGCGCATCTTGGATTTTTTTCCACGCCCCTCTCCAATGAACAGGAAGCGCAGTCGTGATGTCATCGGTCATCTGTGTTGGGCGATTACGTGTAGCTCACCGACCCAGGTTGGCTAGCTTGACAGACGAAAAAGCAACCACCTGGCGAGTATCTCATTGACACTTTCCTTGGAGCCGACAAGGCGAACCCAGTAACCACGAGAAAACCTCACCAACTAAATTTGGAGGTGTTATGGTGAGAGAAAGTCCACTCTAAAGAGCAAACAAGCTAACACTTGCTAACCTTACTCGGTGGTTGTAATGTTAACTTTCATTGTTATGAATAGCGTATGCCCGCTTTTGCGCGAGGTGGCTAGCTTTTTGCCAAACAATTTAACAATCTACCCACATTCCACACACACATCTTGTTTGTTTATAAAGTATGACTTAACCAAATTCCGACAACGAAGCTAAAGCTGTCACCCGATATTTACATACATGATTAGAAATTGCGTTGGTGTCATATGAGTGAAACAGACTCAACAAATTCTATCGACCGATTCATAAAGTTATTCCAGAAACCCTTGTTACCGTTAATCTGAACTCAGATATTTGGTTCCGTTTATTGCAGTGTGTAAAATATAATCCGTGAGTCAGATTCTCTTAAAATGGCATACTTAAAACACCAGCGGCATGGTTCAGAAGTCACATTTCCCAAAATTGAATGTACCATCTTTTTAATGTATCACGGAATTGCTGAATAAAATATTTACCGGTTTGTGGTTAGCTGGCAGCCAGTGCAGGGTGTACCCTGCCTACTGCCCAAAGACAGCTGAAATAGGCTTCAGCACGCCCGCAAGCCTCGTGAGGATAACCAGTTCAGATGATGGATGGATATTTGCACCTTGCTGGTCATTCAAAATTGCTTCACATATTGCAATCTGATGTGTTGACCTCACTGTGATACTCTTTAAAAGTGGTATTTACAATATTTGTGTTTTGTGTGAAGTGTTATCAGATTGGACTTGTGAAAGAAACATCTCTTTCTCTTTTCCTCCCCAGATGTGGCGGAATGGCAATATTAAGGTGTTCTTCATTTGAGGGGTACTGCAGAAGGACACGTGACTATTCATCAAATAGGCAATGAATTCCCTGGACTGTGTGATGTTCCATACTCTCTAGGAGCTTCTGTTAAGGAAGTCGCTGCTCATGTAGACATGTTTGCCAAGCTGAAGAAAAAGATTGCAGAAGAAGTAGCCACGGCCCCACGGAGCGGCGTTCGATTACCCCGTACTATCAGCAAGGAATCCATCACCTCAATGGGGGCAGACTCAGGGGATGACTTTGTAAGTTTTCTTTAAAATTGTTGTCTTTTTCATGGTTCGTTGCCCTGGTACGTTGTCTTTAAAGGGGACGTAAAGTAAAAGAACATTTTGTCAATATGTTCCATGTGCCCGGAGTAGTCCAAACATGCTATTCTGATTATCATTGCATTTGTGGAATATGAATTAAGTGGCAAAATACACCAGTTTTTATACAACTTGGGAGGTGTGGAGCATTTTGTCACTTACTGTTGACTGAAAATGACATTGCAGTGCCTAAGGGCTCAGTTTGCCAATGTCACATGACCAAACTTAGAAAACAGGTGAGCCGTGACGGTTGTTACCTGAGCTCTTAGACACTGTGACGCAACTTTCACTTGCCACCAAGTGGCAACTTGGCAATGCCCCTTGAGATGGATAAAAACAGATTCATTTTTCACCTTAAGTCAGATTCCACAATTTGAACCAAAAATTTGAACCTGCTCAAAATAGCGTTGCCGCACCTAAAAACTGCCTGAAAGCCTTTTATGAACCCCAAAGAAAACTCAAAATTTGCTACGTTTGCAAGATTTCACCACTCTGTATGATACCAGCTTTACTTTACTGTCTTGTTTCTCATGTACAGCAGAAATAAATGATGATTGTTAAGAGCTCCTTTGTTTAATTTTACAAAAGCGAGAGTAAAATGCACTAAGCTGTACACTTTGAGGCTGCAGTCACAGTTGCATAGAGTTGCTTGCAAGTGCCCATCGTCAGGTCAAACCATTTACAATACTGTAGCCCCTTGCAGATTTTGTTTGACAGCGCTTTGCAAACACTGGCTACTTTGGCCCTTGAGATCTGGCATGGCAACTAGCGGAATGGTTGTATCCCTCAACCTCGGTGAGTGAGTGAATCCATGGATACCTTTGCAAATCAGGTCTGACATGTAGTACTGTACTGTAATTCAAATAACATGCAGAGGGAAATCAAAAATATCATCAATCTTAGCAGTCGCTGCTCACAGCTGGCGAGCGAGAATAGTTTTCTCATTGGAGTCGTCTGGGGCGTACATCAGCCATGCGAGAAGTCCGTTAGCTAGACTGGTCGGTGTCGTGAGGCGTCGATTCTATCGGATCTCCCCAGGTACGGGATGAGCACATAACAACAGGGATCCCGAGATCCACAATGCAGGCCCAATATGCCAAGTGTCAGATGTTTGCTGCCCTCTTGCCAAGAACGTAAGAAAATTTGACCAAAGCATAACTTTTTTGTCAATGGATGTGAACACTTTCACCAGGAAAAGTAAAACTGTTGAAACACACATGTGGCATAAAGGCGGCATTTTCACAGTGGGAAGAAAACCCTGGAGAAAACCCACGCATGCATGGGGAGAAGATGCAAACTCCACACAGGAAGGCCTCAGCCAGAATCAAACCCTGCTACTCTGCGCTGTGAGACGAACGTGTTAACCACGCTGCCCATTTTCCAAAATAATTCAGTTTTATTTAATTCACTTTTTTTTTTGTACTCTATTTCCCACAACTTCAGGCTGCACACGTACAAATTGGCTCCTGGAGTAAGGATGACATTAACGCTCGTGAAATAGTAACAAGTCAGACATTTAGTTGGGTGTGACCTTTCTCAGCAACAGACTTAAAGGGCTGGACTCTAGCATTCAGTGCTTGCCGTGCATCAGGATATTGTTACCTGAGTCCTGAAATGGAACATGAAGCTCTTGATTGCATCCTGTTACGTTGAAACACTGGTTTAAATAAAGAAAGAAAGAAATAATGCTGCTCTATTTTCTGCAACCTTTTTGTTTATAAATTGTTTATATGTTAACTTGGCAAAATGCTGCCGTGAATGTGATGTTATTGTTCCAAGTAAATATCGTCATGACAATTCTCCATGTTCATGCAACTTGCCTTGAGTTTTCTTAGTTACCATTTTTTCCCAGCAGTGAAAGCCATATTCATAAGTATAAGATTAACTGATCCTGCATAAATTATTTAAGGTTGTCCAATGACTGATGCCAAGTACACAAGACACTATTTGTTTATTGAACCATGCAAGAGCTCATATTTTTTTACCTTAAAGGTACACGCCTTTGCCATTTTAATGCGTTATGAGTAAAAAAGTGGAAAAATAGGCATTGGAGTGGCTTTTGAGTTGTTTAAAACTACTGCTCATTCTCAAATATAATACTGTGTGGTCTTCCTGTCCCCAGGCATCTGACGGGAGCAGCTCCAGGGACGACCTGCCTGCCCTACTGCTCAGGAGGAATGATCAGATCCGCAAACTTGAGGCAAAACTATCAGGTGGGACATTCACTCCATCGTTATATGAGGGGGCAGGTCTTGAAATAGAGGTTCAAGCAGAAGCTTGTAAATAGAACAGCACCCTAAATCATAGGAATACAACAAATAATGTGTTTATTACAGTTTGGAAATCCGTGGTTTGAATTTCGGATCCAGCCGTCCTCTGTGGTACGGCGTACTTCAGCTTCTTCTCACATTCCAAAAACATGCATGTTTTGTTCACCAAAGTCGCTGAACTGTCCATCAGTGTGAATGTGAATACTCGTTTGTATTTATGTGCCAAGAGATTGACTATCGAAAAATACACAGTGTAAACCACCTCTCGCCCAAATTTCACAAAAGCAGTATAGAACATGAACGGATGGATGGATTTTCTTATGCAAAACCCTGTTTGCTCAGGGCAGTGAGTTCTTATCAAGACGTATGATTCATGGTGCGTGACTTTGTATTTGAATTAAGAACCTAGTAATCTATATCATAGTTATATATAGTGACCATTCTCGGTGGTGAAAACGTTTCAGAATATTGATGGTGATTTGACTCATGATCAGATGCTTGGTATTTATGCGTTTTAGTGTAAAATGTGGCTCTGCTTGACTATGATGTAGTCACTTATTTTTTGCAGGCATGTATTCATTTTTCATTGAAAACATTGAAACAAACTTTAATTTTTTTTTTTTTCATGTGCACAGTAGCGGATCTCATTTGCAATACATGGCCCACATTTGTGGGAGTATCTTGCTGTTGAGTATACCATAGATACGAAGATGACATCATGAGAAAATGTCCTGTAAAATTTGTACTTCTGCAAATGCAGTTAACTCATCTCCCTCCTGCCACAGCACATTCTTCTTTTGTCCTGTTTATTCATTCATTATTTGTCTGAAAACCGTTTGGAACCTTTTCATGGCCAACAGCCGATGCCAGAAAAGTAGAGATTCTTTTTTTAAATTTTTTTAAACAAAGGCCTGTGTGCGTGCGTGCGTGCGTGCGTGCGTGCGTGCGTGCGTGCGTGCGTGCGTGCGTGCGTGCGTGCGTGCGTGCGTGCGTGCGTGCGTGCGTGCGTGCGTGTGTGTGTGTGTCCAGCAGATGCCATCAAATGCCATCAATAATATTTCTTGAATCTGAGGTATCATCCCACCACAAAGTTTTTGGAAAATCGGTTTTGTGGTATATGAAGTCACTTGTTTTTCCTCACTGTGTACAGTGCTTTCTTTTCTGGCATTCATTGTCATTTGCATTTGAATTGTGTTTTTAGTGAATGGGGCAATGTTAAAAAAAAATTATTATGCTGCTGTAGCCAAAGTTTGACTGATGTTGAAAACCTACCCCCACATGTGTTTTGAATATTAAAAAGCACATCTTCGGTCAAGGATCATAGTGTTAACTGAATTATTTAAAATCTTATTTTACCTCCACAGGATTCATTTGAGCATTTAATAATTACTTATTGATGAACATATTTTTCTGACCAAACCAGAGCAACCAAACCAAAAAAAAGAATTCTAACATGCTTTAGGAGGGGAATAAAGAAATAGCATATTTAACATTCATGAGGTTGTCGACATGTGCAAGTCTAACTGATGAACAAAATCAAATCAGACGGGATACCAGGTTGAATGCTTGCAAGAATTCAGGTGTCAGTCATTCTTACAAACGTAGTCAATTTAAAAGCCATACAGCGGACAAGGCACAAAAGAATGAAATGTTGCCTCTGTCCCTGCTGACACGTGCCACGTGGGTTGCTGCAATTTTTCTTTTCTTCTTTTCTAATAACTGTCATGATTATATTTGAATAATTTGTGTACACGCAGAGACCAGAGCATTTAGATTTGAAGAAATGCTAGTTTTTTGTTTTTTGATCATGATTTCCTCACAGAATGAAATCATTGGTAGGTTGATTTTTCATTATTTGTCAATCACATTTCCCTTTTGTTTTCTTCTTTTGTTCTTTTGTCCTCTCTATCATGCTGTTCCGGTTCCCTCGTGTGTGTTGTGTGTGTCCGCGTATGTATCTGCGCGCGTGTGCCATTGATAATCCATTTCATCTCCCTGCGTCCCAACAACACTAGACTACGCTGAGCAGCTGCGAATAATGCAGAAGACCAAGGAGAAGCTTGAAATTGCATTAGAAAACCATCAGGATTGTACGTACCTCTCCTCTCGCTCCCCTCCTGCCAGTGAGCTACTTTTGTCTTATCTGTCTATCAGCTGTATTAACCAACATTCTACTCCACCCCCTTTCCCCAAAATGAGTTCTTACATTTCATCTGCTACTATCAGATGCTTTGTAAATGTTTTCTGTGGTCATGTTGAAAGATCTTGAAATGTCCTTCTTAATTATCCGGGGGCAAAATGGCTGTGGTCAAGCGGTGCTTTGCATGCTTTGATTTACTGAGTGCTTTTTTTTCATACAGGTGAGATTTAAATGTGAGCTGAGTGCTTCATTGATTTCTGATCATGGGCCAGTATGTAAGCATGCAGTGCTTTCTTCTCTTCTGCCACTTCCTTAAAAGAGACATGTTAAAAAGTTTTGCTTTGAATAAAAGTGCTTTGTTGGCTGTCCTCATCCTGTTAAAAATTCGGACAGCCTGCTTTTATGTCAGTCCAGACTTACCTGACAACACAAATATATTTCTCGAGGCAAGGCGCCTGCTCATAATATAACGAGGGTGATGTAAAATATATTTTTTTGATTAGGGATCCGGATCAAAGTACATAAGATCATCTTTATTATTGTTGTAGTGTACAATGAAATTTGAGTTCTAAGTACAGCTTCAAAATGAAAAAGAAGAAATGGGAGTGAGACAAAATAAAAAGTACAGTACTAAGCCATTTTTTGCCAACAAAGAACGGAAATATGCTGTTCTTCAGCTGATCAAAAGTTCAGTTCACAACCTGTAAAAGCCAAAATCTGTATGGATTCTCTGTCAGGTAGTTTGTGTATGTTTTTTTCTGTCAAGTATTCACACTGTCACAACACCTTGATGGCAAAGGCAACAAAACCGTTCTCTTTTTGAACGTGCTTGGATCATTGACATTCCTCAGAAAGGCCTTGCGTAACAGGCTATTGTTGCTGAGGATTGATTGAGAAAGACGGTTAAAACTTCTTGAAAGATCATGAGATGAAACAGAAAAAATCAAGTGGTAGACCCCAAAAATATCACCGGCGCCGAGCTCTAGAGTCAATCATGGCTCAGCTTGCATATGTGACATGCTCCTGACTGGAGATCGTAAAGTTAAATTTTTTTATAGGCAATGTATATTGTGTGTCTGTGCATATACACAAGGGCAAATGAGATAACTCTATTCGTGTGTACAGTGCATACTATCAGATATCCTTTTATATTTCATTTGCAAAAATAGTCGTTTTGCCTCCGACAGTTCACATTGCTGTAATCGTTGGTTCGTCCATAATCATTAGGGTGTGAAAGAAACTCATTTTAAGCAGTTTTTGCATTTTTGGGATTGATCTACTATCAGTATTGTCTTCTTAAAAAGCAAAAGAATTTCCCCAATGTTTCAGTGGCACCACAGCTTTTCTCATGCTGCTTTCACCCCACCAAATGATCTGACTTAATTCTATCCATCACATAATGCACCGGTACCTGCTTGTTTTAGGGGACTGTCAAGAGTGTCCAAATCCTGACACGTCATGATTGTAGAACACATTGCCATGTTACCTTCAGCAATAAAATAGGCCAGGATCAAGTGTGGCGAAAGCATGTAAGGTCATTTGTCAGCCTTTGCTTTGGATCGTGTCTAATACTTTAACTTTTCACAAATGGTAACAATTTTTGCTTTTTGGCAATTGCTGTTTTATATTTATTTCCTGCTTGCAGTCAACTTAGTTTTTTTCTTCTTTTAAGTTGTACTCTTTGTTTTACTTTATTTCACCTTTTCTTCCTAGCTTCCATAAAAAAGCTTCAAGAGCAGAATGAGTTGCACCAGGCTAACAGAGCCAAAATGGCAGAGGGGATGACTCTGGCACTGGACAAGAAGGACCAGGTAAATGTTAATTAGACATACTGTATATATACTAAACATACACCGTGATGGAAAAGGGTGTCCGTAAAGTCTCTTAACCATTTCAAAAATTTATTAAAAATGCAATTGATTAGATAATTTATTCAGATTTGTTCTATTGTATTCAGCGTTTATTAAAGTTATCATCTCCACACATACACACACACATAAGTTTAGGTTGCCCTGCTTAGCACAACTGTGGCCAGGATCCACTATAATTGAAGTGGAGAAGGTGGATGTATAAAGGAAGTCATCATTTTACAGTTTCGTCTTTTTTTGGTTCCAGAAATACAAATGCTTATTTTGCACAGTCTAGTCCGGGGGTCGGCAACACGCTAGTGGCTCCCTGGAGCTGTATAAAAAATGTTTGGAAATGGAAAAAATTTTGAAAGTAGGCTAACATAGCTCAAATAGATATAGATACATGTTGCAGCTCCGAAAAAGGAGAACTGTGGTGTTGTTTTTTTAAAACGTACACTTTATTTATGCTTTTAACAGTCTCGACAAACACAGACACGTATGCGTCCGACTCCGTGCCTTCTTCTCTCTTCTCTTCGACTCGAGAGGCGTTCAAAGACAGCCTCAGAAAAACGGAAATTAATGATCACTTCACTGACACTAAGAAAAGCGAAAATAATGCACCAAAACAACAAATCAAGCGAGGAAATTCCAAAATAAATTCTTTGGGGGCGTTTGTGAACACACAACAAAGGAATGAATAACATAAACAATTCTGAGACAGTCCAGTCTCCTACATACATACAGCATATGTTTGCTTCATTGTAAGTTTTATAGAAGGCTTTTATTTTTTTGCGGCTCCAGACATATTTGTTTTTTGGGGTTTTTTTTGTCCTATATGGCTCTTTCAACATTTTGGGTTGCCGACGCCTGGTCTAGTCGTTATGAAAGTGAGGTTTAGAAATTAAAGTGTCAGAAAGTTCATGAATGATGTGACCTTTAATTTGTAAACCTCCATGGTCACAGTTAATAGGTTATCGTCAATCAAAATTGACTGGCAGTAGTAAAGCCCGAGTGAGGCCAGTAAAATTGAATCTAGCATTCCAAAATCTCATAGTTTAAGGTTTTAGCTGGGGGGAAATTAATATCTTTGTGATGTATTAAAATTGCCTTGATGAGCCAAAACACTGAAGTGGGATAAATACGCATTAAAAAAACAAAACAAAAACATGAAATCAGGACAGGTGTGGATACTTTTTCACGGTACAGTACTGTCTATACTTTACCCACAGGAATGGATGAAGAAGTTTACTCTTGTGGAAAATGTAAGCACTGTGTTGTGATCATTATCTATCATTGTATTTCATTATTTTACTTCACTTCATCATTTCCAAGATTTGTAACCATGTGTACGTTTAGGAGAAGACCGCCTTATCAGCAAGACTTGATGAAATGATGGAGCAAAGTTTGACACTCTTCCAGAAGAGGGATGATATGGATGAACTGGATGGCTTCCAGCAACAGGAACTTGCTAAAGTCAAACACATGGTATGTTGTGAGGGCTCCACACTACTTTTTGCAATGGTAACACCGAAAAAAACTGGAAAAGTTGGTCGCACCTGCTTAGATTTGGTCGCAGGCTTTTTTCCAGTGGTACAGTATGACCATATTTGATTTCCATTTTGATGTCCAGTCGTCTCAATTGGCAATACAGTACGTAGTGTCATTAGTGTCATAAGATGTCAAGATGGACAGTGTCACAAGATACAAATTTTATGAAATATTTTTCTGGAACAAGAGCTGGCTAAAAAAACAGGTGAGTTATTTTTTATAACTTTAAAAGAATACATTGAAAAAATTGTTGTGCTTTTATGTGACCGTGATTTTGTTCACTGTAATTGGCTGGCAAGTGGTTCAGGTTGTCCCCCGCCTACTGCCCGAAGACAGCTGGGATAGGCTCCAGCATTCCCCGCGACCCTTGTGGGGATAAGCGTATTGGAAAATGGATGGATCGATGGATGGACGATTTTGTTCAACGTAGAGGGTCCAGCTCTTATAGCAGCGGTGTCAAACATATGGCCCGCGGGCCGGAACCGGCCCGCAAGGAGGTTTGATCAGGCCCGCAGGATAATTTATAAGTGAAAAAATGCATGGAAGACACGGAATGAATAGTTTTAATAGGGTGCAGTTCGTGGAATATCCGATAGGGGGACACATTGTTTTGATCAGAGGAAAATACAACATTGCTTTGATCAGAGAAGAAGACAACCGCAGCTCCAGTCTGTCACTGAGACAGACCCAACACAGCAGACGCTATCAAGGACATGTGAATACTTTATTCTTTACACATATTATAGCACTCTCCTTAGTTTGTAACGTGTAGGCAGGGATTACATTTAGATTTTATATACTCCTCTTTATAAATCTCATTTAATCTTAAAAGTGCATTACTATATTTTTCAATACCAATTACTTGTTAAGGTTTTGTGCCTTTGTACAGTCAGTGGGATCAGTTGCAATGCATAAATGTGAACGATAAAAGTAAATTGCACGTTTGTCTAAAGAAATGTTAGGTGCTTCATGAAATGTTTTGTAAAAGATATGTTCATTTTCCTAGTGTTCTTGTGCTTCTTTAGACCAAAACATAGGAAAGACATATTATTTTGGTTATATATAGCCGAGTATAGTATAATTTTTAATGGTCCGGCCCACTTGACATCTACCGAGGCCGTATGTGGCCCACAATGTGAAATGAGTTTGACACCCCTGTCTTATAGTGAGGCCTTCTAACCCTCTTCCCCTTGCGAAAAGCAAAGTTTCACAGCCCTGCCTGGCGTCATTATCAATTAAGTCTGACCCCATCAACACTGCTTTGGCTTAGGTTCTCCAAAGCAGCGTTTCCCAACCAGGGAGGTAACATATGAAAGAATTGTATTTCTATAACTTGGCAATATGGCGGGCAGGTTATGCTGACAATTTAACAAATATATTTGTCAAATGTATTTTCTTTTCTGTTCTACATTTGTAATTATAAGCACCAACTTTATGGGTATCGCCTTAAACATAATATTGCTAATTTGTGATCCTCTTCTGTGTCTACCAGTTGCTGAGAAAGGAAGAGCAACTTGGCCAGCGTGAGCGGGACCTCCAGCAGCAGGAGGCTAAACTTCATTCAGCGAAGCAAAGGCTTTCCGAAACTCAGGGGAACCTTCAGGCTGTCCAAAAGCAACATGAGGAGAGCTCCAGGATCACAGCTGAGCTGGAAATAGAACGGTAAATAAGCAATTTTTAAATTTTAGCAAGTACTTTGTCACGTAAGGAGCGGAATTCGGACCCAGAAGCAGACATGACACTAAAGTTGTGAAGTAAAAGTCTTTATCCATTGAAAATACAAAGTAGTAGTTCCTTAACGCTTGACATACTGACAACGTCCATCCATCCATCCATCCATTTTCCGAACCGCTTTATCCTCACTAGGGTCGCGGGGGGTGCCGGAGCCTATCCCAGCTGTCTTCGGGCAGTAGGCGGGGGACACCCTGAATTGGTTGCCAGCCAATCGCAGGGCACACAGAGACGAACAACCATCCACGCTCACACTCATACCTAGGGACAATTTAGAGTGCACAATCAGCCTGCCATGCATGTTTTTGGAACGTGGGAGGAAACCGGAGCACCCGGAGAAAACCCACGCAGGCCCGGGGAGAACATGCAAACTCCACACAGGGAGGCCGGAGCCGGATTTGAACCCAGTACCTCAGCACTGTGAAGCCGACGTGCTAACCACTGGCCTACCGGGCTACTGACAACGTGTCACTGAGTAATCCGAGTTTATATGATGTGAGACATCAAGCCTATATGGCAGAATAAAGGACCAATGTAATTGCGGACATAGCAACTGCACAGCAATTGATACAAACAGGAACAATCTGTCACAACACACTTGTTTGTTTTGCCTGATTAATTCCTCATAGGGAGGAATGTAGTTGTAAGCCCACTCAGTTATTGTAGGTCTGCATTTGAGTCATAGTGTGTTTGGCTCTATTCTGATTAGATGTTGACCAATCCAGGGTGTAATCTGTAATATGAGCTAAACCAGGGTTTTACAAACCTTTTTGAAACTGAGAGCTACTTCTTGGATACTAATTAGTCCACTTACGAGAAAACAAATTTGCTCAAATTAATTCATCCATTCATTTTCCAATCCGCTTTATCCTCACAAGGGTCGCGGGGGTGCTGGAGCCTACCCCAGCTGTCTTTGGGCAGTAGGCGGGGGACACCCCTGAAACGGTTGCATGTGCGCAAATTATCTTTAATCATCTGATGTTATGATTAATAATTCCTGATACTTCGATGTGAAGGCATTTCTCACATTTCTATATGCAACACTTTATTTCTATAAATCTCTGGCAGTGTTTATACTTTCAGATGATCACTTTTACCACACACATAGAAAATCACAATGTCCTATCACCGGTGATCTCTTTTTAGAACAGGCCCCTCAGCTACCAATGTGGTGTCGACGTTGATGACCCTTGTGCTAAGTCTGTCTTCAAATGTAGAACTGGAGTCTAATTAAATCATTTCGACCAAAATCAGAATCCCAAAATTCAAAAATATTCATGTGAAAAAGTTGTTTGTGAAGCCACTACACCATCGTGTATATGCAACAAAAATTATAGACCACACTGAGCCGCTTTTGCTCACGAGGGTCACGAGCGTGCTGGAACCTATCCCCAGCAGGCGGTGACACCCTGAACTGGTTGCTAGCCTATTGCAGGGCACACAGAGATAAACTTCCATTTACACTCACAGTCACACCCAGGGATGGTTCAGATTGTTTTTTGTTACACTCAGAGTATGTCGTGAAAAAATGGATGTGTGCAGAGAGCAACTGCTGCTGCTCAGAGAAGAGGCAGATAAGAAAATTGGTGATTTGGACGGACAAAACCAAAAGCTGCAGTTGATAATCCAACAGGTCTCAGCAGACTTGCAGAAGGTCAGTCTGATTGCCTGAAGTCTTTTGAGGTTTTCACTCTTATTTATTGTAGAATGGCCCACGACAACACAACAATGTGGTTTTCTTTCAGTCACAGAGTATGGTGTCCTTTTCAGAGCGCTCCCTCCAGGATCTTCAGACTGAACATAATGCCCTGAAGTTGAAACAACAAAAGGTCAAAGAACAAATTTGCTTGTCAAAACATCTTCAGCTCATGACTGAAGTCATTGACATATCATTTAGCTCATGATGCAACCGCGTTTAATTGTATCGGCTGAATGTAAGAATTCATTGACTGTATTGTACGCTTGAAGATGATTTCTTGAATTCATTAGGCTGCTGTTACAGAGGAGGACAAGGAGCGCATGTTGGGGGACCTTCAGAAGAAAGTGAACTCCTTAGAGAGGCAATTGCAAGGAAATCTAAGCCAGGACGACCATCTACTTGAGCTTCTCCAGGAGGTGAATTAAAGAAGCTAACTTAATTTCCCTCACAGCATTAATTAAATCAATTCATCTGTCTGAAGAATCGCATTGATTATTTGTCATTTTTCTTCTGCAGAGGTCCAATCTTGAACAAAGACTGGAAGAAACCAGAACAGAACTACTGGAGTTTCGGACCAAGCATGCTGATACAGTTAACTCCTTGGAGGCACAGGTGCTCATGAAACTATGATCCATGGTTTGTGTGTGTGTGTGTGTGGGGGGGGGGGGGGGTATTGAACCCACACTTTCTGCATGAAAGGCAGCACTGTGAACCACAAAATCATTATCTACACTTCAACTAATGAATAATGAAAGGGAACACATATTTTTGCGTTTCACCACAAAATGGTCAGAAATCTGCTATGGCATGGGAGGTGTATAAACCAATTGTGGCTTTGCAATCGTCAAGGTTGCCCATCCCTATTCGAGCACAAGCTCTTCTGCGGCTCAATGTTTTTGTCTGTTTGATCTCAGGTATCCAAAATGACGTCCTGTATTACAGAGCTGCAGACTCTTCTCCGACATAAAGATGAATCCTCAAGGTCCTATCGAGAGAGAACAGACACACAAGTGAGCAACGACATGCACAAATACACTTTCGGCTTTTCACTTTAGTTGAATTGTGAGCCATCAACATACAGCATCCATCTGTAATTGCTTTTCATACATATATATTTTCTGAAAAGTTTTTCAGTGATAAAATCCATGTGAAATCTGAGATTTAAAGTGCAAAAGCTAGTCATGAGTCATCACCTTAGTTACTTAAAAATTAAGTCAATAACACTTCCAGCTCAGCCAGAACTACACGAAATATACAATAGATTACATGTGGCATTTGAGAGTATTATTGTGCTGCTTTCTTTTTCAGAT